>JAAGVU020000032.1:12579271-12629712 GCA_011763525.2 Mormyrus iriodes
ACTTTTTGAAGAATAGAAGAAACTCTTGTTAGTTGTTATTGTGTTATTGTTAATTTGCACATGTTCTAATGTTAAACTGTTTTTTTGGGGAAATATACACTTACTACCCAGATAAATAGCTTTAAACATTTCATTTTGACTGCCCAAGACTTTTACACAGTACTGTATGCGTGTGTGTGAAAGAGTGTGTGAGATCCAGTACGCTTCACAAATTATACATCAGAACCGCATCACAGTACTGCAGGATTAGCTGCTCATCTCCATCAGACTCTACCGTTGGGTCAAATTACCAATTGCCCAAGTTCACAAACAGTCCTGTGCTGCTACAGTGCGAGTGCGAGTACACTGAGGACACTGCTCTAGCTTCCCTGCTATTCTGCAGGCTAATACTGAGAGGCTACAGCAGCGCAACCCAACAGGGGCTGCCCCTGCCGGCTGGTGGCTGGCAGGCTGGCTTACTGTGGCTCTTTGATGAGCAGGGACTTCATGAAGTCGACAGCAGGTTGCTCGATGCCCTGCAGCTCCTCTGTTGAGTAGCTGATATTTATCTGAGAGATGTTGAGGAAGGTCTCCTGCTTGTCATCGCCGAGGAAGGGAGAGGTTCCCGTCAACATCACATAGGCCAAGACGCCGATACTCCTAATTGGGGAGAGGGATACGCATCTCGCGTCAGGCCAGAGGTCGACTGAGGCACAGGGATGCAGCGGAACTGAGGCTCACAGCACCAGAAACACCTTATTTAAAGGATGATGCCACAGAACAGCCATGCATTAGCACTACATAATACTAATGATAAATCCCATCTCTGAAAATCACAAATAAGGCACATCTCTTCATTTTTATAAAATCATGCCAAGTGAATAACATAATATTCACACTGTTGCATGTGTGGAATTTGCATGTTCCCCCCATGTCTGTATATCATTAGATGAACTGGTGTCTCTACATTGTCTAGTATGTGTGTGCCTCATCCACTGTGACTCTGTAAGCACTGGGTAAGTGCTTATGGATGGAAGGTTGTTGAAAAACAGCTGTAAGGCAATGACAGCCAGGGTCATGATATATTCGAAAACTGAGATGATGATGACAGGTTGGGAAGCTGCAGAAAGACCAAACCGCAAACTCTCACGCGTACGTGGCAAATGCTACTACCGCAAAAACATTCATGGAATGACTGATTAGAAAGTAACAATTTGGTTCTAATTACGATGTCGGCATCCATAGGTTTTAATTAGTGTTTGACACAGGAGTTAGAAAAAATATGTATCCAAGTCCTGGTCTTACCACATGTCTGTTGCTGTGCTTATTGGCTCATAATTCAGAATCTCCGGAGCTGTAAACAGAAAAGGGTCATTACATTTTAAAATAAAAATTATAAAAATGCAGAGCCCTAGAAGAGTCATGTACCAAGATCACAAAGCCCACACAGCTGGACTCATGTCATTAGACTGTGCCCCTCTTTCTGGATTGAGTGAGCACCAACTCACCCACGTATTCTGGGGTCCCCATGATCTCCCGCAGCTCCTGGGTGCTGCTCACCATACGTGACAGCCCAAAATCTACTATCTTTATGTCTCCAAGGGGAGAATCGCTGGTCAGAAGGATATTTTGGGGCTGAAGAATGATGAGATGGATATAAAATAAATAAATAAATAAACAAACAAACAAACAAACAAACAGCACTGTTAGTTTTGCACATGTATGACAAATCAACTTCATTAACATCTGTTCCTCCAAGACAGCTAAGTAAATGAGACATTTGGACAGAGACTAATCCCTCTCATTTAGGTGGCCCAACATAGCTACCTTATAGAAGACCCCTGGGTGTTAGAGGCCAAGCCCACTAACCTTGAGGTCCAAGTGCACCACACTGTTCTTGTGAAGGAAGGCAATACCCTCCAGAATCTGCCTCATCAGCCTCTTCACATCCTCCTGATTGAAGGCTTCATCCCGTTCGGCAACACACTGGTTAAATATTTCTCCCCCAGCAGCACTGTGGGCAAACATACAGACAAACTTACGTCAGTAAACCACACTGAGGGAGGCGACCAGCAGCTTGTGTGGACTCTGAACCCATTTCAGAAGCTCAATATACATAAAACCGCTCATTGAGGTCTGAATGTCCGGGGTGGGCAAGGGGAAGGGGGATTCAGGGGTCATGAATGGTGGGGTGATCTGGATCGTATAGGTGCCTGGTTAAGAGATGGTCGACATCTCCCATCCCAAAGACAGCCCGGGATCCAGTGAGCCACTATCAAGCGATACAAGGGGGTGTCATTAGTTCTAAACACTAAAGCAGACGGGTGATGGTGGGAAGAACTGAGTTTCCTTTTTCACATTCACCAGCTCACAAGTTTGCTTGCAGATGGCATGTGGCTTTAGGAGCACTGGCACTTTCACTTCTACCAACAATCCTCTTCCCCCTTTGAAACAGGTAAGAAATTTCCAGTCTTATTAATCACTGAATACTTAAAAACTAACTTCAATCTACTTTAACGTCCTAAAAATCACAGGTACCAGCTAAACACTTTAATAATTGTTTGGTGGCTATTTTCAAGCCCTTAAAAACTTATTTTATAGCCTGCAAGTCCTCCATTCGTTACAATAAAAAAAATAGCACATGAAACATGACAGAAATGTCTGAAAAAACAGGTGCTTGCCTGTACTGATTAGGCCAGATTCCCGATAGGGATTAGGGAACACTAAAAGGATGGATTGTGCAGACGGTGAACGGGGTCACTTCCTGCCATCCTGATGGCCAGCTGGAAGCTCGGTGCTGGGGGAAAACAGAGAAGCTAAGAGCCAAACTGTTTATGGTGTGGCCCGGAGTCATTGCAGCGGTGGGATGGGGGATTACGCTCCGGGTTATCCAGGGTCAGCGTTACTGCTCTAAATCCCTAATCTGGTTTGCCACAGAGGCCAGTCCCTAAGCAGTTTTTCAGTGGTGCGAGTCGTGGATGCGAGCCTCCTGTCTTTATATAAATATACACAGTAACAGACTCACACAAATTATAGTCAAATCTGTCAGATTGCGGGGCTGAGACTCTGAAGTGCTAAGATAGTGGGCCTGTGGTCCAGTGACAGATAAACAGGTGGTGTGCAAAGGGAACTGTGTCCTGGGTCTACTGGAGCCCGACTGTCTCCTGGGCTTGCAAAGACAAACTATGGGCTTCTATGACTTAACCTGTGAATGAGACTCGTACTACATTCAAATTTGACCATATATTCACCAAGAAATTTCTATAAAATGGCAGTTTGGAAATCACATGCAGTTCCATGCATAGCCACTAGATGTCTGCATGGTGACCCATGAGTGGGATCACCCGAAAGGAAAGCCCTATGTGTTTCAGCTGTCAGTTGGCTTACTCTGGTTGCTGCGGTCACTCACTAATTACACAGGGAGAATAAGCACACTGAGGATGGCTTGGGAAAATATTTTTCCGCTGGGTTTATAGGTTTTGCGTCTCAGAGACTCGACTCAGGTCTTTTCATTGGGAGGCTGTTCTCCACTACCTTTTAAATCACATCCCAGTACCATACAAATTTATGCCAGGCACAACATGGCCACCCAGCTCACAGAATGAAACAGTTAAAACCTCCAAGCAAAACCTCCAAGCCCCTCCTGAGGATCTGGTCCCCCCAATGACTGGCAGAAATGACGTGCTTCTCCGAATAAATGCAAGTTCACGCAGACACTGACAGCTTGGAAAGTTTGTAAGGTGTCAGCCACCGGTTCAGAAAACAGCTCACGGTCAGGGCACCCCACGCCCCTCCACACTGTCTTGGGACCAAGGAAAATGTGGACGTTTCTCTTTCTGCACTGGCTGGCTGTAATTATAGTTGAGCGCTGCCAGGTTTGTACAGCTTGTACAGAATGGAGAGAGGAGGACAGAAGCAGAGACTTTGCTGAAGCAAAGTATAAACTCCAGGTATTAAATTTAAAAACACAATAAAGTGAGCCCAGAACTGGCTCTCTCAAGTGTTCTCTGTTTTCTTAGACCCCATTAGTATTGTCTGCATTTACTTCACGGTCACACCCCTTAGCTTTTAAGACATATCACCACCATCGGACTGGGATACAGTCTATGACTGACTTGGGGGGTGGGTAATAAGCTGAGAATGAAAACCTTCTGGTGACCACGAGAAGGGGCTTGTGGTACAGTAACTTGTCATGGCGTTGGGGGTGGGGGGTCCATTATTCTCTAAGCAGCACCCTCAGCTGCTGAAGCATATATCTCAAGGTCATGTGTGACTTATAGAGGCAATAAGGCTTTTCACTGGGCTTGTGCGCTGAAAAGGCGAGGCTGGGTTTAAAAGCTTATGAAATATCCCAGAGGGTTTACGACTTACAGTAAAGTACACCATAAAGATCAACACACTTTATTATGTTTCAGACATATGATAGAGAAAACAGCGGAAACACTGAACTTTACACCTTATTAAACTGAAACCCTCTTTGCAGTTGGGGAACTGGAGCAGCTGTGTTGGTACTAACTTTGACTTTTCCAGCTTGGCAGTGGGTGGGGGACATCAGTGGTTTCACATGACATCCTCAATTAAATCATCCTACACTACAGGACTTCCATTTCTGGGCCAACAGAGGAAGCAATTCATCAGGGTCTTTTGCAGAGACTGATTTAGCCAACCAACGTCCCGTCCTCCTGCATCCCGCTGGTCAGCAGCGGCTGGTAAGAGACTGAAGATGTTGCAAACAAAAAGGCTTTAACAGAAGAGACTAATGGAGCCTATGTAGTGCGTGACGGGCACCAGGGAGCTTTGTAAGGGCTGCTGACAGGGTTGTCCCCCTTCGGCTCTTTAATGAATCACACAGTGTAGTTGAAGAAAGCCCACTCCCTCCGTTTCATTTCCCCTTCCCCTCTCCACCTCTGATGTACTGGGCCAGCTGCCACAGCCCCCCAGGCTCATGTGCGGCCACAGAATAACACCGCAGCCCCCCATGGCTGCACGGCCGCCTTCATGGTGCTGCGCAGACAGGAGTTTCCGCGGCCAGCCCTCATTTCCATCATACCGCAGGTCGGCCTGGGGTATCATTTAGCATGCCATAGCTTCCGGATGAGAAAGAGCCTCTCTGTGAGACTCGCTCTAACATGCCATCTTTTTCTCGTCAGCAGGTCGATGGCAGCCATCAGAACCACACCCAGGGATTCCCCGCAACAGAAACTACATCAATACAGAAAATACAGCTCCCTTACATTCGGAGCTTAAGCTCTTCAGCTGACCACACCTGCATACAAGTACTAAAGACAAACCCTGAGCCTTATACCTAAAATATGAATAGCTATTAAAAGCCCAATAAATACAACAGTGCATTTTCCTCAGTACTCAAAGTTGCCATTCTGACAACACACATTCCACTGAAGCTCCACTGAAGTGCCCGAGTCTATTCGGACGAGATCTCGCCTTGCTTATGTGAATGGATTCAGGTGGATTCCAATAAAGTGGTCTTAGCTTAGAAGCTAATCTGCCAGAGAAATTAATCAGCTAATGTGCTCTGCCTTGATCCTCATTACACTTTAATTATTGGCAGTTTGTCTAAAATGAATGGCTGGCTGGAACAGTAACACAGGCTCAAGGGCAATGCTGGCCATGGCTGACAAACGGGAACATTTAATTTTGTGACATATCTTACATCTAATAACTAAATTTTGCCCCACTGATTGAAACTTACATTTTCAATATTTTTACACAATGTTATTTATGTGATCAAAATCATTCAAATGACCATCTACTGCCTTAACCAAATCAAATCTTCCCTCTAAAGCATAATCCTTTTTGGGATTTGACCCAGCTACAAATTAATTTTATTGACCACAAAAACAACTGGTTTCCTGAGATGCTTAACTACTATCCCAACAAAAGCCCATACAGTTTATTCACCCCTGATGAATCGATTGCTGCAGGATGTACAAACCACCATTGTGGTAATTTCAACTGGACTTTACATTTTTCATCATTTCTGTCTAACGTAAATCCCCTTCAGTCAGAATGAAAGGAGATGTTAGACTGTCATTATCCTGCATTTTGCCATCATCAGCCTGAGTGTTCTTCTGCTCTCTCTCATCGGATAGTTACATTTATTTATTTAGCAGATGCTTTTGTCAAAAGCGATGTACAAGTACATGACGCACAAAGTTTGAGGTCAGAGAGCAGCATCAACCAGCATCCCTGGAGCAGTTTGTGTTAGGGGCCTTACTCAAGGGCCTAACCATGACAATTACTTTTTTGGCCATGGAACATTCAACCCAGTAGTATCCTGTGCATATGTATTACATGGAACTGCAAGAGGCAGCCGGGTTGAATTGCTTTTACTATTAAGCTATAATATAAATGAATTGCAAACATTACATGTATTCTGAGATATACATACATTTTTATACCTGCCTGTCCTATGCAGGGTTGCTGGAATGTGAATCCCATCCCAGACACTATAGGTGCAATGCAGAGAAGAATCCAAGGTCACTCACACACACTCACACACTCTCACACATCTCCAATTCACCTTTAGCATGTTTCTGGACTGTGAGGGGAAACTGGAGAATCTAGAGGAAACAGCATTGTAGTGGTTAGTGATTTTTCCTAGTTTTGAAGCCTGCCTTAACTAGACACACAGGGTTTTTGCAAATCCCTTTCAAGATCTGTTAAGCACAAAGTTTAAAAGACCATGGACCGAGCTCTTCTACATGACTTGGGCCAACATTACTGTGTTCAATTCCCTGGATAAGGGCCAGCAGGGGTAGAGAGATGATTCTACAGACAGGGCATGCTATGCTAGCAGGCTGAAGTATAATACGGTCCCACCCTCATTCCCTCCTTCAGTTCTTCTAGTCTTCTTGAGAGGCCTGATGCAGTAGCCTCTCCCATTGTGCATAACCCTCTTTGAAGGATTAGAGTGCAAAATGTTTTGGCACTGCTCAACAGCCAGTTAGATGCCCTCTGCGCCTGGAAGACTTCTGCTCTGATCGAGGTGCCTGATCACGCACATGATGCCCATGTGACTACAGATGCAACATGTTGTTACTGGTGCTTTCCCGGTTTTGCCTGAACAGCCGTAATGCAGCACAGTAGCTGTAAAGCCAGCCATATCCCTTTTGTATGGGGAAACACGACACCAGGCGCAGCTTCGGCAATTTGTCCTTTTAGATCTCAGAGGGTTCGAACGGCTGTGGCTCAGATCACTGAGAAAATGACACCCAGCAACACAGAATGTATGAAGCACTGAAGTAACACACCCAAACTTCATTCACAGATGAAAACCGGCAAGGCTGCTGGTGGCATGACTGGAAACACTACACGAGATGCGATGCTGCCATGCTGCGGGAAACCCTCCCCCCCACATATGGCAGGGAACACATTTCCTCTGCATCTGCTGCCAGGATGTACCAAACTATCCCACGATCCCGGAAGCATCTGCCAGGGGGCATCAGAGCTGGTATACCAGCACTAAACAGGAATGGCAATGACTTGCAATAGATGGAATTCCAACAGGAAAACATGTGTGCCAGCAAACCAACACAGAGAATAATGGGACATTAACCCAAGCGGGAATACACTTCTTGAAGATTTCTGCCTTTTCCCATGACTTTACACTTCCACAGTGTGGATGTGCGGTACGTGTACTCACAACTCCAGCACCAGGATCATCTCGCTGGCTGTCTCGTAGACCTCGTGCAGGTCCACGACCCATGGGCAGGAGGTGGCCAGCTCCAGCACGGCGATCTCGTGGATGATCTCTAGCCGGCAGTCCTGGCCCTTCCTCCTCTTTCTCATGAACTTGGCGGCATATACCTTTCCTGTGCATTTTTCCACGTACTTCTTCACAACAGCAAACTTCCCCCTGTGTGAACAAAGAAAAAAAAGTTACTCATTCACAAAGTTTGACAAAGACTGAACCCCACTTTCCATGCATTCAAGGACCAGAAAGGAATCTAATTAAATGAAAACGGTGCTTCACCAGAGTTTTAGCTTTACATTTAATATTAAAAAGCCTTGTGTGGTTATATTCAAAAAAAATTCTAAAGATGCAAAATAAGTCAATTGTTTAACTACTGCAAATCGGTACAGAGGATCACCAAAATTCACTGCATTAAAATCTTCTTTCATAAGCACAAGAAAAGCAAACTGGTTCAACAACAAAATGAAACAAAAATAGACGGAATTCAATAATGTCCACCTGACAGGCTACTAAAGCTGCCGTCTCAGAGCTGCCCCTGAAGTCACTCCCCCACCACGAGACACAAACACACAAATGCCAATACAGAGGCGGTCTGCAGCACTCTCGCCACACATGGGGTGGGGGTCCTGGGGGCTCGTGCTGCACAACTGAGAGGGGGAGGGGACCAGCAGCACTCTCAAGAGAGCCGAACATCTCTTTGTCTGCCCACATTTCCAAGAGATGAAGTCATCCCCTAAACCAGGCTGGCCTTTGGGCTCATACAAGTGCCTGCTTTGTGTGATGACCCACTTTAATGGGCCAGATTGGTGTGAGGGAATGTGTGGTGCCCAGACCCCAGCTCGAAACCCCGCATTATGGTCCGCTGTCTCCTTTCACAAACATACACACAGAAATGCTAACTAGCCGTGGCGTGGACATGCACAGTGAGTATGTCCTTGCTCAGACCATGACACATCCTTTCCCTTTGTTAGCAAGCGGTATGCCGGTCCATGACAACAATGCTAACAGACTACAGTCACCAACTTACCAGCAAAGATATTTCAAGGACCAGTTACAAATTCAAAAGCCTGTATTTTCCCCACCATTTTTATAGATTTTATTTGGCATGCTTACAATACATAATAATACAGCGATAACACTGTAACCCTGTACTGGAGAAAAGGTTATGGAGGACTGATGGATAATATGATCCAAGCACCCACTGTCTGTATCCAGATGTCCCCACTTTTTCCATTTAGCTGGCCCCTAGGTCACTGGTTCCCATCAGCCTTTTCAAACATAGCACACTAACCCGGGCCCCTGTTTGGCTTGGAAGGTCACACAGGTGGCCAATCATGAATTGCCAGCGTCTAGGGTGAAGGTGGAAGCTCTTTGATAGTGAATTAAGTAAAACTGAGGGCTAGGTCAGTACCATCACTGTGAAGGCAGGGAGACGCTGATGCACAGTGATGGCACCATGGGGTGTGCGTTTTGGGAGGTATACCCTTTGCTTCAGTCTCGATTGCTACAGCTGTCAGCTACATTTACACATCCACCACAACCAACAGAACAGCAGATTTTGAGGGGGGAAAGAAAGCAGTGTGAAAGCTTTCATCCACATCTGAATTGTGGGTTTGGGCATCAGAGAGCAGCAAGAACATAAACATGCTGGCTGGCTGTCTGTGGGCCAAGAGGACAGAGGTGCTAGAATGTGGGACAAGGCTGTCACATTCACAATCTCAGGTCGCAGTGGGATTCCACATCCTCTATTTTTAAACAGAACCAACAGTGCATCTTTCAGAGGCAGGGAGACAAAGGCATGCAGTAGGCTAAAAATGACAGAGCCGAGTGTCATTTACCACCACGTACAGCTGTCCTGCCTGAACAGGATCGCATTTGAGATGGGCAGCTTGTAGGGGTGCATATAAACGAAGTGCATATACAAATCACACTACACACAAACTCACACAACACATGCCATATCACACCAGACCCACAGTGCAAATAATACAAAGCTGACGGCATCATTGATGGTTCTGACTGAACAACTGGGCAAATGGTTTCAAGATAAGAAACAGGAGACACTACACTAAAGTAATCCTGTCTAGTATCAAGCACATTCTTTTAAACACCTACCTAAACAGATAATGTCCATTAAAGTCAGAGAACCTTCGCAGAGATGAAAGAAAAGGCAAGTGTCACCAGGCTCTAGGAGGGTGTTTTACGCACATGGGTACAGGTGGTACCTCCCTGTGTGACCCAGTGTATGTTTTGCTTGTTATGTGTGATGTCCTAAGCAAAATAAAACATTGAATTTACATACTCCCTAAGCACGACTGCACTACTTGTGGAATATCAGCGGGGAAGTTCAATTAAATTGGAAAATTTAACACTTGTATTGAACCCCATGGCAGCTTAGTTAATTCAGATCTACACAGTTTGTAATAGGTTTTGATAGAAATGTATAGTAAAGGTGCCTTATATGCAAGGACACTTACCCATCTCTTAAAAGATATCGCCATTTTTCACATGGACTGTTTTCGGTCATTTACATTAATGATCACCACAAGGCTTTTACAACCATAAAGACGTGGAGAAACACACGACTAATATTCATATGTCCACAAATGAGGCACGGATGCAGAATGCAATCCAGCTTGTGGTCTGGTCCTGAGTAATGTTCGTTAACTTCAAGGTAAGCATTGGTCTTTAATTACACCCACTCCAAATGCCCCCAGTCTAATTCCAAGTGAAGTTTGTTGAGTCACATAAACAGAGATTGAGCCAGCTGCTATATGATACATGAGAACTTTTTGGAACATCTTAAATGCAATATAATTGCAGAGAAGTACACAAAATAACATTTCATGTCTACAGAAAACCTTCATCTACACAAACATAGGCCAAATCAGAATGTATCCGATTTAGTTGATGACTACCATTAAAAATAAACATTTCTGACAATCTGATATTTAAACACTATACAAACTCACTGACAATGAAATTTACTTTAGTGCTTAAATATAAAACACTCAGCATCTGAATTAAACGTCTCTAAGAAAACTATATATTGCAAGAGATACAGCTAAAGAAAATCTGCGGTTATTTTGGACAAACAGTGCTTCACTCCGTTACTACAATTGCTCTTCTGAAATTCTTAACATGCCCAGAAGTACAAAACTGATCTGGTCACAAGCCTCTATATGATTTCTGCCCAAGTTAACTAAGCTTCCAGTTAAAGTGTTTGGATTTGAAAATCTCCTTTTAAAGCTTTTCCATGTCACGTGTGGCGCAGTTTTATTGAACAGAAAAGGACTAGATGAGACCATAAAGTATTGACAAAGTCCAACATGCCTTTCCAACAAAGGGGCACATTGCAAAACAGACAAATGAAGACAGTGGGTAGTATTGATTAATTAGGTTATTTCCCAAATATAAAGAAAGCCAAAGGAATCTACTTTTATCAAATAAAAATGGCTTATCGAAGAGTACTGGCTATTCCACTAGAATGCAGGGAACAAACATGATGTTCCTACAGGCTAATGAAAGGCATGCTCTTGTACACTCAATATCAGTGCACAGACCCAGATCATTTTAGCACATAGCATGCATAGCTACAGCAAATGCCTTTACATATAAGACCTTGGTTCTTCATTATCTTCGATTATAGAAAACTTACGGTGTGAGATTGCAGCTTTCTTAAACAATTTCACCAGCAAGAACTAAATTTAAATCAAGTTTAGAAAGTGGCAGATTTTCCCTTAAAACAATTGCACAACCAACATTTAGAGAGACTAAATGTGAGTCGCTTAAATCACAGGTGCCTTACAGACACTATTCAGTAGACTTTGCCTTTACAATGAGGCTTCGATGTAAACTCATTAGCATTTCTAGGCTACCTGGACACAGTACTGTAGCATGGCAGCTAATTTATTACTGGAAAACCAAACAATGTTTCACAAGAACCACAAGCCACAGAAGCTTAAGATCCAGTAATGTCATCTTGATTTTTGCTGATTCATGGCAGTTTACATTAGCAACTGAATTCTTTTTCTTCACATGCTATGCACACAAAAGCTTTGAGAAATACCACTGATCCGGCACTGATACACTAATGGAAACAGCCCTCTTAGCCACATGACCTCATTCCACAACACACACGTCTTATATTGCGTGACCTACCACTTCTAAAACAGCAATTTCTACAAAGAGGTGCAAATTAATACCAGAGAAACTACGGTCATCCACATAAAGCACAAGCAGGAGACAATGGAGCTGAACTAGAGTGCAATCTCTGGGTGATCTCAGCAGGGGGAGCCCACTAAAAGCCTTTCCTTCAGGTCCAGGGACCCCTCTCCATTTGCAAAGCAGCCGCAAAACGGCTGGACTATGTATGGAATGAAGCATGAACAGAAGGCTGGCTAAAATAACCAACATTAAGCAAGGAAGTTAAAGAAGACTTTTTTGTCCATCCTGTGAGGATACACACTATTAAATGATAAACGTCACAAAACCCTAAACATGGATACATGCATATCCAGCTCCCAAAAGTCCCAAAATGCTGAACCGCATAATGGAAGGAAGACAAATTCTCAGAAAATGAGATTTCGGCTTTGTTCAGCATGGGGGAATGCATCAGTAGCTTGTAATTATAGAGTACCATTTACACCTTTCAGAAATGGAGAGATTACTAGTGTTAGGAAGAGGAAAACTACATACCCTCTAGAGTAGGAGAAAAATCCCCCAAGGCCTTAGAAGAGAGGGCTCTTTAAACACACAGCCCCTTGGCTGAAAGTGAGGGACTGTTTACTTTGCATGCCTATGACGTCAGACAATGCCTAAAGACATGTGATTTAGCCAAGGCCATTCATTCCCATGGTCAAAGGCACAGAACCCCCCCCTCCCCCTTTCAGGAAGAAAACCATCCAGGACCATTGTGGGGAAGTTAAAATGACCAAATCAATGTCAAAATACTTTGGTGGCCTTTCACCAAAATAAAAATAAATAAGTAATGAATAAAAACAAATCAATATAACCAGATAGAGCTGTAATGCTGTATTCTATGCAGAATTTATATTCATGGCCATAACTGTACCAGGGCTTTCCTTGAAATGCTGAAACTGATATTCAGCAAGTTATTTTCTTTTGCTACTTTAAGGAATCATGCAATCTGCTTTGAGTTGCTATTTAGCTTACATGAATTTGTCTAAGATAACAGGAACGCCCCACTGGTCTGAATGAATGTGAATAAGAGGGAGCACATTACCTCAGAGTCACCTGCTGTAACCAAAGCCTTTGCTGAGGAAGGCAAAGGGGACCGACAAAAAGCACAGAGGCAGGCCTGGCACATAGCGGACACCATTGCCGTCCAGGCACAGGCACAAGTTAATTGAAAAGCAGAATGGTGATGTCATGGTATCCTGCTTGACCGGGAAACACAGGGGTCCTTTCTGTCAAAAACTGTTGGAAAGGGTTGAGTGAAAGGGACCACAAGGAACATCTGACAACCTCTAACAATGCCCATCCCATGCTAGGCAGAAAACCAGGGGAAAGGGAGGGAGAAATTTTAAGCCGATAACATGATGAAAGCTGTGACTACTGTAAGCCATGGTAAATACATCCTATGGGGAACCATTTCAATCTCAGATTACCAAGTATGCAAGCATAGGATGAACTGAGATAACTAGCAAACCAGGATGTAAAACTGACAGACAGCTCAATACCATCACCAATGAAACACCTTTGGCTATTAGCCACCCTTCAGAGTTAGCAGCTAAAGTTTGTCCATAATAAAACGATGAAACAAAAGCAAACCTTTACGATCACTATTTCGTACCACATGTAGACAAACGGAGATATAGTATCAGGGCTTCAGTAAAATGCCCCTGATCGTGTTCTAGGCTTCAACAGATAACGCAAGTGCTGAAGGGAACAGTAACTAACACCTGACTGGAATTGTTTAAGAGCAGTGAGGACCCACATGGTAAAGGTTTGAAAATACCCAACACATTTCAATAGATGCATATGGGCAGCAGATTGGGTTTTAGGTAAGCAAAGACCATCTGACTCAGACTAGTAAATTAAAGCATTTGGCTGTAATTATGTTCTTAATTTCCAGAAGTTACATTACCTGTCTTTCTTTTCTGCTTCACAAAGGTATTATTGGCTATGCCCACTGCATTATATACAGTTACTGGTTTTAAACATAATATAAATTACCCCATGGGAGGAGTGACTAGAGATACACTGAGATGAAGACATCTTGTAATTACAGACATCCATAAGTCTATAATATATACTGGAGTGATCAGACGCGACATTACGCACACAGTGGGTGCTGTATGAAATGTTCCTGGGGTATTAACCGGCTTTTGCATGACTATTCCATGTTTGCTAACCCTGTTGATTACCCAGTCAAAGTCTGTTACACAATCCTCTTGCACACAAGTACCAGGTGATGCTTGAAAACAACCAGCCTTAATGGAACTGTTAAAAGTTAAGGTCACGGCTTTTTGCTTTCCCAAAATGTATAAATAAAATTTACACAAAAAATCCAAACCACGAGCTCAGCAACCATTCCCCCCATGAAGAAAACCCATTTACAGACCAATAACTGCCATAGATAGCTAATCAGACAGTCTTACAAATACTCTACATGGGCCATTTTTTAGAACTGTCATGTTTAAACCTGGAAAACTCCTGTTATCTAAGACAAAGGTTCTATCAAAGCAATGCAGAATTTAAGATTCTTGTTCTAGCGGTCCTCAACAACTTCTTAAGACCCCGTACATATTTGTTTGCACCTGATACAACTATCTAAACCTTAAAATGATCATCAGGCTCTTTAGAATTTCACAAAACTATTTTCTTTAGCTACTAGAAACTACTTCTTTAGCTCTAGGTCAAACAAGAACCATAAAAATTCACATATTATAATATATTTAAAAGGAAATTATTGGGATTATTTCCAGTAAAACTGAACCCAGTCTTCCAAGTTAGTGCTCAGAGCTAGATATTTCAGTGATCATAACACAGCTGAGTTTGGGGCAGACCTGACCACAATTTATCTCCTTGTTCCAAATAAGAACGACTCGTTACAAGTTGCATGACTGAAGAACCCTCACTCCACAGACAAAAACAACCTTGTTAACAGTGTCCTTTATCCTGTTTCAGATTTCTCTTGTACTTTTTGGTGAGAAGTGTGAAGGCCTCTTGGTCAGCGCAGTCGAAAAACTCCATTTAGTCAGTGTGCATTTAACCCATAATGTAAAAATAGATTTCATCCTTCTAAAGTTCTCATTAGGAAACTGTCAGAGTAGCTTTTCATACCACAGTCTAAAAAGGAGAAGAGAAAATTAATTTGGCTATTTATACACTGACAGGGCTGCAGTTTAAACCTAAGAAGTTATTTTTTAATAAATATGGATTATGAGCAACACTAAACTATAACAGCTTCCTTGTATGCACTGCAACGACTGAACCATTTACCTCCAAACAGTACTTTGGAAGGAGGCTGTATTTAGTATGCAGTTTCAATGCACTAATTAAGAAAATGCAGCTCTCATTACTTGGAAATATCACACCTGCTCATATAACTCACAGCTTGCTTTACCCTATCTTCTACATTAAGGGATGAAAGCATTCCAATGTGTGTGCCATTGGCACCAATCTAACTGCAATCAAATCACCCTAAATCCCAAAATGAGTCAAAATCCAGACTTGAATGTTTAGAATTATTCGAAGAGCCAGTATCTACCGAGGTCAGCTCCAAGTTCACAATTATCCCACTGCAGTAATTTCTCTGTGCGGCAATCAAGGTGCTATACTGTTTTGCAATGATACAGTCC
The DNA here is from genome assembly GCA_011763525.2 of Mormyrus iriodes. Lineage (NCBI taxonomy): Eukaryota > Metazoa > Chordata > Actinopteri > Osteoglossiformes > Mormyridae > Mormyrus > Mormyrus iriodes. The sequence goes on from JAAGVU020000032.1 coordinate 12,594,791, forward strand.
AACCAGACAGTCAGCTCATCAAATATAATAAATTACAGGCCATGGGTTTCAGTTTCTCAGTAACTGCTGACTGCTACAATCACCCTCCTAAACCTAACATGTAATCACTAAAACTGGCAGGCATCAAATGCCGACCAGTGCTTAAAGCAAGCCCATAATTTGTCAGGATCATTAAACCATAAATGGTGAGGCCACATCAACATTTCAAGTCCCTTTCTCCCATCCAGTGACTTCAGTAATAATTATAATGAAAATTAAGCAAAAAATATATCATGTGGTTATGAGTATAAACTCAGAAAACACTCACTCATTCTTTACAGTACAACAGTTCTGCTGAAAATCAGGTCACAGCACAAAGTCAAGCATGAAACAAGGCATGACGACATCAATGCTTGTTCATGGTCTACACAAATGGATGTCTTTCAGAAATACGACAGACATGATTTTATGCTGAATCTGTATGGAATGTGAAACATACAGCTTACCTTGCTCTTAAACATATAACACCATCACTATGGCAGAATTTGTAAGAGCTAGACTGCATTTCACATTAAAAATTAACATAGGAAAGAAAAATATGTGTTGCCATCTGGATGACAGTGTCAGTATTCATCTTTATATTGGTCTCAGCAGCAGTTAACATCCACTGAACTAAAAAGGCTCTCCTGTCTTTGTCCTCTTATGCTGCAAAAGGATTGATTGAATCCCTTCTAAAACAGGACCCTGAAAATACCTTCAGGCCAATGAAGCTTTAACTAAAGCTCCTGGTGGCAGGCACTCTTCAATTATTTATGTACTGTGCATATGACATCTGAATACACAAGTCTAGAAGAGTTGACCAAAGACAAAACAGATGAAGAGATCTGGGGTAGTTCAAGTCAAAATGTGCAAGACAACAAATTAATGATTTATTTTAATTATATATGGCATACTGTCAAACTGCAAACACTAAACCAAAAATCAAACTGAAGACCAAAACCAAAATCATTAAAATTTCAACACTGAAAAGAACAGGTTAGATATCATCTCCTTCCAGCTATGACTGATCCTCGAGCATAAAGCAGTATCAGGGTAGTAAACAACCCATCTGCTAGACCAACAAAAAAGGTAAATGGTTAGGCTTAATTCTGTCATGACTACACTATTAGTCTAAAAAAAAAAAGAAAAAAAAAGAAGCTTTTTTGGGAAATGGCAGTATGTGTCAATCAGCTGACCGGTTCCTTTGTTTAAATGTGGTATGGATATGGTTGCCTTTAAAGACTCTTCTAATCTAAAGGACAAATCAAAAGACCTAATGTGTCCTATCCCATAACATGACTAATTTCTGATCTATTCATTTCATTTAATATGCCTAAAAACTGGGTAGTCTAAGGAAATCCCCATGTGATAATGGGTATTTTAAATGTGCCTTCAGTAGTTTTTTTTTTAATCTAAAAGTCCCTTTTAAAAAACGAAAAAAGTCATGTGCTTTCCTAAGTATATCACCGTCTAATACTTCACCCCTATGTGGAGCCTCCGTTTAAAGAGGGCTATGGAATATCAAACACAACGTTTAATAATATATTTATATTGCTAATGTGGAATATCATATTTCAATATCAGTAGAAATCGACAACTCAATGTATTTATACTATACACCAATTCATGACAGAATCTCACCTGGCTTCTGGCTACTGGAGTTAAAATAAAACGGGTTTTTCCATCAACGCAGAAATACGTAGATGGAGTAAGACTGTTTTTACAGGGTAAAACCAGGGAAAAAACCTTAAAGTCAATCATGTAAAAATACTGTAATTACAATCCCTCGAGACCGCCTTCGCGTTTGAGGGTGACCCATTTGGAAACAGCTTTGGGTACACGGCAAGGGAAACTATAATCATACTAACAGACCATATTCTTCAGTTTAATGCCAACAACACTCAAAACTTTGGTAAAAGTGACGACAGCAAACCAGCTAAGAAAGGGCAACTGACTGACACAGATAAGGCGAAAGACTTAAACGCAGGCAAGTTAAAGGGAAATTTTATATGTATGTCACGGCGACAGTAAGAATGATCAACTGGATTACCTGCCCAGCTCTCTACCGGGGATAAGGCTATAGTGATCGTGGAAGGCTTCGGTCTTGACGGGAGTCCTGATGTCCGACAGCAAGCCGCCGCGGCTCTGGTTCGCCTCCACGACCTGTCCATAGCACCTCGTCCGGCTTCGGCTCTCAGCGCTCCGTGGACATTCGGGGATCATCGCGGTCCTCAGAACGCTCTCGTTGGCTGCCCAAGAAGGTTCAAACAACCTTCAGCCGGCCCGATAAACGACCGCGGATAACCACGCTTTAACTCACTGCTGACCGACTTGTTAGCTAGCTAGCGAGCACACCGAGCGAGCGCATCAGTACCCGAGGCGGCTAACTACGCCTGAACGCGAGAACATGTCTGGCGAATATCTTAGGAGAGGGAATTAAACTTCCAGCAGTCATTGACACCTCCCCGAAGCAAGTTTGAGGCAGACCGGCAAATTACGAAGGGAAGAAAAAGTTTGTTTTCAGGTCTCTCACTACTCCTTCAGTTGTCACACAGCCTGAACGCGCTTTATCCGTCCCGTTGAGGGTGAGGTTCAATAACGGCCACTTTCAAATTGAGCCTCCGGTCGCCGTGGTAACTTATCTGATTGACAACTCATCCGGCTAGAGGGGCGGGGTTTCGACGGCCACTGATGACTGACAAGTCATTCAGCCAAACGAAACGAAGCTCCGGCGCCTCCTTCCGCTCCGTCTAATTGGTGGAGCTTTGACGCGACACTGCGGAAGCTGATGCCAACGACTTCTCAAATTAACGTTACTGCTCGCTGGCTGTGCTCAGGAGTTGTCATCGACATTTAGAAGTAATTGCTTTAGCTGTCGTCTAACACTAATTACTTTAGTGTGTTATCGTTTTCTTTAAATGTGCTTGGCATATTAACGAGTACCCTTTAGTAATAGTATATTTACAGTGTATGTTATTGATTTATCTTTTTGTTGTTGTGCAGGGGCGTATTATAATCACTTCTTTCCCAGCTTGTAGGACTCAGACACTCTGCTGCTGATGAGAGAAGGTAAATAAGGCAAATAAAACTTTGGTTAGTAATTGACATACAGTTTCAATACGGTAAAAACGTAGCTTCATAAATACAACATATAAAAAGCTAACTCATAGTAGACGCTTTCTGCTACCTAGAACCTATAACTTCACTTTTCGAACCTCCTTACCACGCAAGATGTAGTTTGGCTCGGTGGTTATTTACTAGCTTGTGTTAAACTGAAAAGAACGCCAGTACAGTTAATCATTTGAACCTTTAGCGTTTTAGTAAAAAAAACCCAGGACTTTAACTCTACAGAAGCTCCTGGTCCCAAACACCGTATTAAAACAAACTGTGATTTTAAAAAGAATATGTTGTATGCCTTCAAGGAGTAGTTTAGCCATCTTCTACGCTAATGGATACCATCTTAACCACTGCCTTGACAGGCCTGATCCTCTACAATAGGCAGTATGATAATAGACGGCATCTGTTACAGTATTTGCAGCATTTCTCCACACATTGTCAGTATGTATATAAGTTATATAGTGTAGCATTTTTAAGAATGATTCTGACAGATTTCCTAATTGCGGCACTATAAGCCATAGGCTACCATGGAACAACTCCACTATAATACAACACAAATCAGATTCCATAATATTCTTCTTGCATCAAAGCAGTTGTCCTTCTGTTGTTATAATATATTTTGGTTTTGGAACAGAGTCAAATTATACAGGTAATATTAATGATTAAGCTTCACTATCCAAATGTAAAAATTAAGAGGTTTTCTTCCCATGCATTCGTATGTAGAACTCATACAATTTGCTACTGTGCCACAGTTTTCCAAATAGCTGTGTCCAACCCCCCCCCCCCCAAAGTCTGAAAGCAGTTTGCATTAATACCGCAAAATGTATGCATAACACTGTATGGCCTGGTCAGCAGCTTCAGTGCACCAACTTTTGCATGTTATTAACAGTTGGTACTTCTGCAGAGCGAACATCCTCGTTCTGTTCCCCTGTGTGACTTTCATTTCTCATTTTTATAAGTCACACCAAGTTATATGCTGCGTTCAAAATGCCAAGTTCAACTCAAAGACCCAACATGGCACAAACTGTAAATAGCAAAGCAAGCATGTGCAAGTGTGTCTTTATTGACATTCACCTACAGTAACAATTAGACAGGAAGCACAGCCTGAGAAAATGTGATGTGTTGTTGAATCAAATCAACCCAGCCTTTATATGAAAACATCTTTGACAAGAATTTTTCCAGCAGAAAGATCAGATATGTGAAATAAGGAACAGAAGTAGCGAGCAAAGGATTGTGGGATACAATAAACACACCAGAACAGCATTGTCTCTGACTGTTATTCTTCTTTTTGTAACGTTCACTTGGAAGGAATATATCGTTCGAAACATATTCTTCATTCTGTCAAAAAATGTTTCACATTTCTGTTAAAATTACAACAACAAATCATGCCTTTTGGTAGATATTCATACAATATGAGATGGGGGCACATATATAAATTTAAACAAAATGCTCACTTGGAAAACTTAACAATATACAGAGAGAGAATACTTTCTGACCATAACTGTTACTGCATATCTGATTAAAGTTTTGAATCAGCATTGATTAAATATGTTATCTAATAAATAATACTATTACAATAAATGTAGCTCAGTTTTATTAGTCAATTTCAGCTTGAATTTATTAGTACATTAAGCTGCAGGCTGTAAATAAAAATTTACATTCAGTTCAATCGTTACCTTCAGTTTTAGCAATTTTGGTCATATATTTCCCCCTAGCCGATGCAGTCATAGTTTGTTTACTATTTACAGAAAGCAATTTCAATCACAGAGTCTTGAACAGGACACCCGCAGTTATGATCTGTACACATCAGCAAAGAGCATGAGTGAGAATTCAAAGTACAGCAGGAACAAACAGGCAACACAGGTTAAAATTAGACAGAAGTGAGAACACAGCATTCCGAGTCTAAACACAAAAAAGCTGAACGAGTAGGCGGTAGTTGTGCTTGGTCATGCTCTGACATTAAGAAAGTATCTTTATTCGGAAAGTGGCTATATATGATGGAATATTAACAGCACTGTTTTGAATTGCTGGAGGAGACTGACTTGCAAAAACAAGTCAAAAAGCAAGTAAATTCACAGTGGAGCACTTTAACAGAATCAGAACACTCTGCAGGTCATCGTGTGTAGGTGTAACCAGAGAACTCTGCAGGTCTTAGAGTGTTATACAGAGTCAGACAGCTCTACATGTGTATGTTATATAGATCAAGAGAACTCTGCAAGTCATAGTGTGTCATGTAGATACAGAGAACTCTGCGGGTCATAGTGTGTTATGTAGAGTCAAAGAACTGGACTGGTGTGTGTTGTGTACAGTAAGAAAATCCTGTAGTTCATAGTGTGTTATGTAGAGCCAAAACACTTGGCAGGTGTAGAGCCAGAGAATTCTCCAGGTTATAGCATATATGTTGAGCCAGAGATTTGTGTATTTTCTCTTTGTTCACAGAAGGAACCTATACACAAGTACAGTAGTGAATGCAAGTTATAAATTACAATTTTACTTAAGTTCTTGTCAGTGATACTACTTACAATTTACCCATTATTTACTTTCATGAGAGTGGTGAGGTTATGGATTTATGGCAAAAGTAATCTACGATGGAAGTTTTGCCTCTTACCATCACAATGATAAAAATTAACAGAAACCTTCCCTTTCAATGTTACACTCTGTACAATTGACAGTCATATAAAAAACAAAGCTTTACAAAATCACACATTCAAAATTATTACCCCGACTGCAAACGTGTTTCTAAAAATAAGAACCCTTATTATTATTACGTTACCTTTAACATCAAAAAGATTATAGAAAATAGGAAAATGTAAACATTTATAATTACACCAAATGCATTTATAAAAAAGTAATAATTTTTATTATAAAGCACGACAGAGGATTAGCACTTATTACAGCATCCCATGCAGACATTTGATTGGACTTTGTTTCCTCTATTTCTTAACACCGCATGAATGCCGCACACTTTTCAGCTCTCTCCTTAGATCCTGCCAAGTGTGCAGATAAAGGTAAGAAAATCGATTTATAAATGTAAACATATTGCATTAACGAATGCATACAGGTAAGATGTTATAATGAGCATATTGCAAATGGGTCACTTATGGTTTTTATATCATACTATCAATTATGAGTAAAAGTAGAATGGAGATTGACCAGTTTCTATACCCCAGTCTCTCTGGAGTTAAACACTTAAGTATAATTATTGAGAGGAAAGATGTCACATTGGCATAGAATTAAAATGTACAGACTTCATGTTCAGCTGTGTTGCTCTCAAATCCCTTAAGTTTCTACAAATTTCTCATACTCCCAGCTCTACTACTCCATCATAGGCGTGCATTTCTAAATCTGGGAGAACTGTTGAGAGGAACCATCTTGGCCTGGTATATCTAAGGCAACAGTTTGGAGAAAGACACTGGGAGAGCCCTTATGGACTGTCCTGGGTACCATCCAGGGCGTCTTCTAGTGATTCCCCCAAGATACCCTCCACGGTGTCATCCATGGTGCCTTTTAGTGAATCCTCCATGACAAAATCACTGCATGAGTATATGCTACATATGTTGCCTTGCCATAGCTCCATTCTCAGTATAGCATAGACATACTTGGTGAAAAACGTGTTAAAATGTTTACTATGGTATAAACAGAGTAATTATTTAGCAAATAAAGCTGTCATCATTCTGTACAAAAATATATATACAGACACTGGAAAGTCCTGTTTGGTCTGCAGTCATGGAACATTCTTCTTAAATGACTGAGATGAGAGGGCCCCTGAGATGGGGGCGGGGTCCTTGTGACATCACTGCGGGGGGGGGGGGGCATAGGTATACTGCACTCGCATAAAGGCGTTACATTGGGAGAAGCCTGGCAGTGACCTGATACAGACTTTGCATACATTGGATTTTATGAGTGCACATGCATGTCCATTAAAAGTCACATTCATTTCAGATGTCAAATGGCTTCCCCGTCTGGACGGGTCGCTTGCGGTCATTACTCTAGACCAAAAGTGCTGGTTTCCTCCACGGCGATCAGTAACTTTTCATACAACATCGTGTAGGAGGGGTACGAGGGGAGATCCAGGCGGTTGAAGCACGTGTGTGCCCTAGAACAGAGCAGATCTGTGTTAGAGGACTAGAAGGGCATTCTTCATGGGCCGGAAATAGCCCGTCAATCAGCAGCTGCTCATATATTATTCTACTGCAAGTCTGTAACAGAAACTCAAATCTTAGAGGAATCTGGGGAATGTGAAACACCCGGAAATGACTGAGACAATCATTACTATGGAAACTGCCGAGAGAACCATTTCATTTGTTTGCCCCTGGGGGGTCACAGACATTGTCTGCATTGTCTGGGTTCTCAGGTGCAATGTGCTCCCGGGACATGGGGCAAGCCCGTGGTTCCTCTGTGTGTGAATTCTGACCAGTGTCACTGGCTTGTTTTTCTCCCCATGGGCCTTTACACTGGCACTGTGATGACAGACACATTTTGCACATTGTGCACTTCCTCTTAAAACAGGAGGGGCTACCAGTTTCTTGCTGCCGACAGTTTTGAAACTGCAGCATGCATAAATAAAGTAGGTAATATATCACATTTGGCAGTTTGGACTGCACTACAGAAACATTACGATGCGATTTTCTGCATGTTCCTGTTAATCAGCTGAAAATAATTCAGACCTTTAACAGAAGGTGTAAAAAAACCGGTAATATACAAGTAATACAAGTAATAATGTGAATGTTGCATAATATGTGATTTGCAAAAATGTCTTGACGTACGGAATACGGTAGCTACATCTAAAGATATTCAAATAGAAATAACTAAACTAAAGAGGCATCTGCAACAAATATTCATGCATATGACTATATGTCCGGTGATAATCCTCCGCGTATAGACAAAGCAGAGCCAGACCGAGGCGGTCACATGACTGACCCGGGCAGGGTCATGTGCTTAATGATAGACTTGCACTCCTATCCCATCCATCTGGCAGACTTCACAGGCCTACAACACATGGTTGTGGTTACCATGACAGTAGATCAGGGAGCTCTGCACTGAAGGCCCAGTGTCTGAACTTCCACCAAAGGAAAAAGACTTTTCAGCTGTTTTACTACTGAAAATGTTAAGGCTAACAGATATAGCTCATCATAATTCAGTAACTATATATAATTATGTAGGCATGTCATATAGTGAGTTTGCAAGCTATACCAGGTAAGGGACACCCTGGATATGATGCTAGTCCATCACAAGACACACACTCACACATGCAATCACCCCCTATGAGTAATTTAGTCACCAATTCTCCAAACTTCATATTTTAGGACTGTGTGAGCAAACCCACACAAACATTGGGAAAACATGCAAACTGCGCATACACAGACCTGGAGGCAAGTTTTCAAGCCTCACCCCCAACAGTCCTGTCTGCTTTGAGGTTGTTACCACCCAGACCAAAAAAGGCACAAGATTAACATAAATCTACCTCCAACAACAACGTAGCTGATAAGAATCCACAATGAATCGTCATTGGACTGTTCGGGTCATAAGTGTCTTTCATGATAGTATAATAGTATAAAATTGTCATTTATTCATTTAGTAGACCCTTTCATCCCAAGCAAGATACAACTGAGAAAGCAGGGTCAGCCAGTGGAACAGTTGGGGTTAAAAGTCTTGCTCAATGGCCCAATGGTGACATCACTCTTTCAACTATGGTATTTGAACTCGCAACCTTTGGCTCACAGAGTCCTAACCCACAGAGCCTCACGCCACCCAACAGACCAGTAAAAGCCCTCTGACATACCTGCACCACTTCATACTCTTGGGGATTATAAGGTGGTAGGTGTAGCCTGCCAGTCAGTGATGTGGCGGTTAGCTCACCTGGGCAGGGAGGAGACCTTGCCCCACTTCTCAATGCAGAACCGGCGCAGGCCGTTGCTCCCACGCAGTGCTGCGAAGCCTTCGTACGGCACACTGGACGTGCCTGTCACAAACTGCAGCAGACGCAGTCTCTGCTCGTTGTTGAAGCGCTCCACCGCAGCCCAGAACCACCGGATAACGATGTGTCCATCGTGGTAGCCTGGTGAGAGTGGGATAAGGGGATTCTTGCCAAGTTTGCATGGTCTTGCCAGGCCTGAGTCTCATCCTCTTAGAATTTTATACTGTTTTAATCAGGAAGTCCTATAGGTTTTGAAAACTGCTTCTGATTTGATGCAGGGTGCACTGGTGAAGCTAACAATGGCACTGCAGTCTTCTAGAACAACAAACTACTGTGCCATCCAGAATGGAATTGGGTGGAGAACTGCTGGATAAGTGCCCATAAATAATACCAAATAAAGTAAATCTCAGAGCAGCTACAAAAATATAGCTTCAGCAATGGCTGTTAACATTAACCACAACAGCCTGTCACTGATTCTTTAACTGCTGGCCTCATTTAGACAAATTTGTATTTGTTTTGGGGGCAGCTGTGAGATCTCACATTATGTATGTAACGAATGGTCACCTGTTGCAGGTTTTGGGATGCTGTTTAACCTGTTGCAATCGAGCAGAAAGTTATGTCACTTTCAAACTAAGCTTGAACAATAACAGATATGACCCCTTGAACCTCTGGACTCTGGACCAGTGGCTGCTAAGACAACTTAGCTAATGTAAGCTTGATAGAAGATTATACATATGCATATACAGGAGGTGGACAACATAGGAAAAACTCTTAACAGCATAGCAATGTCTAGGATTCAGTGAAAGTTAGGGTGATGCTACAGAACAGCTTCAGTCCGTCTTGGAATGATGTCATACAAGAACTGTGTGCTGTGGGATATTGGAACATTCGTCAAGAAAAACCTCCAGTTCTTTGAGGGGGGAAGGAGCTGGAAATCTACTTTGAATGCTATAAGTCTTATGACTGGGGAGGCCAGGAAAAGTATCTGTCTCCATATTAGTGCTCATGGAGGCACTTCTGAATTTGTTTAGTGGCAGGCTAAGCCTCTGTTCCCATGATCGGAAGGTAGCCGGTTTTTGCCTGACTTTGGCAGAATAATTGCATGTCCATGGGCCCTTGAGCGAGGCCCTTAGTCCCCAGGTCTGTGTACTTGTGTGTCATAGAGAGCAAGATGGGGTAAGTGAAAAGAATATTTCTCTATGGGGACAAATAAAGTGTCATTATTATTATAAATATTACAACAGTGTTTGAAGCATTGGGTACAACCATGATGGCTGTCCATACTTAATAAAGACAATGAGGGCTGAAGGCATCCTTTGGCTTTCTCTAAACGTAAACCCATCCTAGGTGAAAGGTATCTCCACAGACATTTCTTCCATTGCTCCGGGGTCCTGGTATCTTGCTTCTTATAGCAGGCTATGTGTCTTTGCACACCAGCCTTGGATACCAGAGGTCTTCTAATAAGAACCCTAACATAACTTGCGTCTTTCTGAGGCTCATCATGTACAGTTTTTGCTGTGACTGTGTCACAGAGGTGCTGATTCAGATCTGTAGCAGCGACCGACCTGTTAGGTGTCAATCTCTGTCAGCGAGCTTCCATTTGCCATCACTGTGCCTCTGCGCTGATGCAGCTCATCCATGTTTGCCATATGACTTTGAGACTTTTGAAACTGTTCACACATTAAGTCAATATAGCGGTTTTTATGACTGATGCACCTGGAATTACATCCCAGGCCGTTTTCCCTCATCATAACTCTGCTAAAACTCACATGTCAAAGTGCTAATTGCCAGACTTCTCTTGCTGACACATGCTGTTAACAAGCATGACTTATTTCAAAGCATATGTAATTATTCTTCTATTATTTTGTCCACCCCTTTGCTTTGAAAGGACTTATGTAAAATATATTTACAGAGTTTATATGTTTAATATGATCTGTATTAAAATCCCTACTCTTGTAACATACAATACTTGCCAATGGCGTATTGGCCTGTAATAAGGGCAGCTAATACGTATTTTATATTCATTGACTTTATTATCACTGTGTTTTTTTTGCTTTATAGACTTTCTTATATGTGGATGACAGTGATTTCACACCAGTGACACAGTGATCTTGTGAGGTTTAACTCTAGAGGAATACAATGGTCGGAAGACTTTGCTCCATGGTCCAAGACAAATACTCAGCTGATAATTCTTCTAGTATGGTTCCCCGACAGCTACACGCTGAGCTGTCAAGGTGCATGTACCTCCTCTGTACTCCGTGTTACTCCTCCAGTCGTTCAGGTCGATTTCCGCCGTACCAGCGATAACCAGCTCCAGCTCCCTTGCATCAAACACTGACACCAGCCGAGAATCCACAACCTATGGTGAAAAATAATAAGGGGTCGCTGTGGTAATTGACTATGTCATTGTTTCCAAAAGTGACTGAATCATGATATGGGTGATGACAGGTCACACACTACCTCATAGAAGCCCCGGATGAGCGCCTCTGTCTGCTGAACCACGCCCCGCTCCACTCTCCATTTCACCATCCGCTCTATGTATTCCTTCTTGTTCTTCTCCGTCACCTGGATATTAGCCCCACCAGACTTCAGCTCCCGCTCGGTAACCTACCACAGGAAATGACATCAGAATTACATCACCCGTTGTCATATGGTGCCTGATACCTACCACTGTACTTGAAACTTAACCCCATGTTCTTCTGCTGGTGCCAATTCATTGGCGGGTCTGACGGGTCCCACAAAGCGAGAGAGGGGAAACTGCAGTGACTTCACATCACACTAGACTTGCGGTTCTATGACAACTACAGTCCTACCTGACCGAAGACTTCTTCGTTCACAGTGAAAGTCAGATCTAGAATGTCAGTGATGTCGTTGTCTTTCATCCATTGTAAACTTTGGTGGAATTCCTCATCCAGGTATTCAAGATCGCTCAGGTCAGTTGGGCTGCAATGCATTGAAATCATCAGGACTACTTAATATCAGAATATTAAAAACAAACAATAAGGTCTAAATATTATAGAAGGCAATACCAGTAAGACATATAGGCTAATAATAACTGTTGTATGATAGAGACTTAGTTTGTTATGTGAGAATTTTATTTGGGTTCCTCTTCCTTCAAGTATGACATAAACCCACAGAGAACATCATCTACTTCCTACTGGGCTGGCACCATGACCCTATGGAGAAGCTCACTCACAGCCTGAGCAGAGCCTTGTAGAAGGGCCGGGTGAAGAATGCGTCCAGCAGGTACTGGTGGATCAGCGCCAGGCCCAGAATACGGCCACTGAACCGGAACCTTAGGAAGACAGAGATGGAGACAGAGGGTACCACCCGACTGCTGACTTTCCAACGTTAACTTCTCTGGTGTGATGAGCAGACTGCTAATTCTGTAACACAGATTTATAATTACGCAAAAATATTACTTTTGAATTCTACAGTTTCATAGTTTTGAGTGTCTACAGCGGTGTTTCCCATCCCAGTCCTCAGGGACCCCCAAACAGTGCACATTCCCCAGCTCCCAACATGCTTGTGTCATGTATTTGGTGGTCGTGATTGTATTTGGTGGTCGTGATTGGAGTCTGGGTTCCATAGGAATCAGAGTGACCTTCAGAGCAAATGTATGACAGTCCCGTCCTGGCTGCATGACAGAGCGAGCCGCGTCACACCTTCCTGACGGGAAAGGACTCTTACGGTAAAGGTCAATTCTGTCCTATCATGCACAGGGAGGATCGTCGGAACGGCACAGCGGACAGCGCGATCTAGTCTGCCACCGCAGATATGGATAAATATGGGCAGAGCTGCGTTTAGAATCACATTCTCAGGTTACAGAAAAATAAAGGCATGAAGGATCTCTCAGCCCTAAGGTGGAGTCTGGGCTGTCTTGGTGCAGGACCGGTTACACAGGTGAGGGCCGCCCAAACAGCCCAAATGAGGTGGTAGGTCTCCTCATTCACTTGCAAAAACATCCCCAACATTTTGTGCTGATGACTGAAATTCTCAGTGGCTGAAAAGGAACACTTCCAGTAGCACTAAGCCATTTCTGGTTGAGGTGTGTGGTCCAGAAAGAGCAACAGCAGGTTCAAGTGAGAATGAGGCATCTTCTCAGGTGACACCACGAGAAATTACACGTTGTGGCTGAGTCCTCTGGGCTGACATTACAGTTTCACCCCAACTGGGCATCAACCCAATGTCCTCAACAACCCCGGACCTGTACGATTTAACCCCCCCCCCGCCCTTCAAGGGACACATATTCAGCATGTCTCACATGCCTGCGTCTGAGCTAGCAAATTTCTCCAAGGTTACATTAGTGAGCCACGCCCCTAGCTTGACATCTGGGGGCTTGACAGCTCTCATAACCTGCCAGCTGATGGGAAAATGCTTCACACATGTGTGTAGCCTTGGCCACCTCAATTCCCGTGCCTCAACCGTCACAGAAAAGCACCGGGCCGTTTTACTGTCATGGGTCAGGCTGGACAAACGAGTGACGGATACAGGCATGGTTCACATCGTGATTTAAAACAACGAAATTCATAAATCTGTCAGGACTTTCACTAAGGGCATTAAAATGATGGCTTTGCAAATAGGTGCTCTCCAAAAGTCACAATTAATACTGGTGAACTGCTTGTAAATCTCTAATATTATGCTTATAAATCTCTAATATTATACTGTTAGAGGTTAAACTGTAAAATGTGCAATTACAAACAGCTGTTAAACAGAGATCTCTATGCTGAAGAATCCATCCATCCATCCATCCAATTTCCATAACTGAATATCCAGTACAGAGTCATGTTGAGCTTAGTGCTTCTCCCAGGAAGTACAGGGCCCGAGGCAAGGGACACCCTGGATGGGAAATTCATTCACTGTATTACTAAAATGTAAGCCAGATTACATACTTGCCATACACATACAGTTGGATATTTCCAGAAGCTTTTCAGATGTTATTCATTCCACCCAAGTTCATAATTGCAAGGGAACTGGCCGAATCTCTAGCGATACCTTAACCACTACACCACCTACAGATTCTTGGGAGACTATGCTTCCAGCAAAAGGAATTCTACAAACAGCTCTTGGGGCCTGATAAGCTTTGTTTTGAGTGTGATATTTAACTGGTACAATTTGGGATAAATGAAATCCAAAATGTTTTACTGTGTGTGGTATTGCTGCTATAAAAATGATCATATAAAAAAATAACTCAAAGAAAACCAAAATTTGGAAAAAATGACAGCTGGAGCTGAGAATGTCAATCCTAGGAGCTGCAAAAACAAGAGCCATGGCTAGGGTCATTCTTGCTCGCTTTTGTTACACCGCCTCCTAATTAATGGCCTTGATTATAGCAGCCAAGCTAACGGGCCTGACGTCAATCTCCTTTCTTTCCAGAACCTCACATAAATCTAATTGTGTATGTCTGGCCGTCATTTTGCATCCAAATTGACTTTTTATTACTCATAACTTGTTTTCTGATCTTGACCAGTTCACCAGTATTAATCTTTGCCAAGTGTCAACATAAACACTAATTAAACTTTGTTCCAAAATGTAACAGATTTCGAAAGTACCGTCTCATTTATTTATAAGTAAACACTTCTGTAGGTTTATTTTGCTGTTGATTTAAATGGTTATACCATAAACCATACTTATATCTGGCTGTAATGGCAGGATAATGGCTGAATTGGAAGATTCTCAGTTTTACTATGGTTGTTCAGAAGTGTGATACCTAATAACAGTGAAAGGGCTGAAAGTTGACAGAGTTCTGTATGTTCTGTAGGGTCATTATACATGAGGCTGTGACAAAAAGGGGTTGAAAACTAAACCTTTAAAGTACTGGAATTTCAAGCTGAAATTCTACGTCCTACGATGGACTGGCATACCCTTGGTGTATGCCCCATGCCACCTTGGATATGCACCAGGCCTCACGGAGACCATATATTGGACATGGCGGCTGGAAGATGGATGGATGGAATTATAAACGAGAGAGTATTAACTATATCCAAAATTAATAAACCTGAATTTACATGTGTTGATAGACCATTACATTTTCAGGCATATTTTCTATATTTGTCTGTTTTTCATATAGTAAGGATAATTTAAGTTGGCTACAAGCAGAAATCTGGTGTAAATACAGTACACGGCTGACGATGTCAGATATTTAATCATATACATTTCAGGGTCACAACAGGGCGTATGGAAATATTTCGAGGCAGACATCGCAAAAACATCGTCATCTGAAATGGCTCCATGGGAAAGGGGGGTCCTTTGGCGTTTAGTCCCGTCCCGGTCACGTGACCGAAGGAGCCGCATCACGCCTTCCTGATGGGGAAGGACTCTCACGGTAAAGGTCGATTCTGTCCTATCAGGCACAGGAAACATTGCCGGAACGGCACAGCGGACACCATAATCTGGTCCGCCACTGCAGATATAGATAAATATACGCAGAGCCGCGTTTAGAATCATGCTCTCGATTACGGATGAACAAAGGAACGAGGGATCTCTCAGTCGTAAGGCGGAGTCCAGGCTCTCCTAGTGCAGGACCGGTTATGCAGGTGAGGGCGGCCCAAATAGCCCAGATACGGTGCTACTCGTCATTCCTAAGACACATGGCACCAAACTTGTTTCAGATGTTTATTCCACCTCGTAATGCTGCTGCTGTTTTAGCTAGCTTACTTGCAAATTGCACAATGTATATAAACCCTTGTGTCAGTCCCCCTGTACCACACTGCCCTTTGCACTTTAAGT
Source organism: Mormyrus iriodes (assembly GCA_011763525.2). Classification (NCBI taxonomy): domain Eukaryota; kingdom Metazoa; phylum Chordata; class Actinopteri; order Osteoglossiformes; family Mormyridae; genus Mormyrus; species Mormyrus iriodes. The sequence goes on from JAAGVU020000032.1 coordinate 12,610,572, forward strand.
ACTGTGAAAACCCTTCCTTTGTCACAGCATGTTACACTGTGGTCCTCGGGGAACACTATTTTGTATCACTGTATACCTGAATATGGGAGGTAAGACAATAAAGCCAACTTGGCTTGATAATTAACTTGACTTGATAATATTGTCAGGTGGTCAAAAAGGAACAGATCCAGTCAAAGAACGTGATACACTGGTCATTTTTTGCCCATACTGGCAAATGGCTGAGACAACAGAGAGCTGGGCCTGGTTGCACGTATTATAAATATAATGAGGCCCTATTAAAATAGGCCAGATAAGCTCCGTGGGGCTGGAGCAGGTGGCTGTGTTTGGCTGGGGAAGGTCACAGCCTTGCGTGACTGATTTATCACCTCTAAGTGGATCAAACATGCAGCCAAGGCGGGGCCCTTACCATTCCAGGTGATTCTCGACGAACGCCGACATGGGGCTTATCTGCACCGTGTACGTGTCGTTGGCTGAGTACTCGAACAGGCCGTAGTAGGGGTTGAAGAGCTCCTGGGACAGCAGGAAGAAGAACTCCCTGGAAGGTCCACTGTAGTCGAGGCTGGGAGAGGGACACAGAGGTGAGGGAGTCAGGTGCTGTCAGTGAGTACACAGGAGGAAACGTTTCTCTGAGAGAATGTGCTGTTAGTCCCAACACACTTGGGCCAGAGTTGGGGTTCATAATGTAGAACGAAAGAGAGCAGCATTTTTAACCAGTGAAATATAGTATAGCTGTTTTTAAGTTAATGGTCACATTGATTCATACAGAGAGATTTAAGGATTCTTTAAGCAGCCTTTGGATTCAGACCCTGTCACTGGAATACCAACATAGATAATACATTCATTCATTCTCCATTCATTAATTTTCTATATCACTTATAATATAATAACTATAATAACAAGCCAAGTTAAACCAGATAGTAGCAAAAACAGGGGCTTTTCAGATAATGCCACATGCAAACATCCTGCTTTAAGTCCATGCTGCCAAGCGGTGCCTCAGGCCCATACCCTTCCTCTCCCACGAAGGTGATGTATAGCTTGTTCCTCTGCAACTCTTTACGCGAGTAGGTCATGACCTGGTTGAAGGTGCCCTCCAGGAGGTGCTCTCTGCGGATGAGCAGCCTGTGACACGTCAGGACCGAAAAACACCTGAGCAGAGGAACATCTACCAGAGACCAAGCAGCCATTGAACTAATCGAAATAAAGGAATATTACAGGAGATATTTAAACCCCCCCACCCAGTGAATCAGAAGCTTTAGTTTGCGGTTTTCATCAATGTTACCCATTAAGAAGCTGAACATGTTGAGACAGAGACTGGGTCCTGCCTCCATAGCTGTTAGCAATAGCATCCCGCTTTCTCTCACACACTGTACAGATCAGTGGCATACGTTTGCTCTCCACATTTACTTGATTTTTCCTGGCCCCTGTCCATAGCCCTTGGCCTCCAGTTTCCTGTAGAAGTTGCGAAGCTTGGCCTCAAAGTCCCTGCGATAGGGGGCAGGGGCCCGGGCTCTCTGTAGGGCTGCCAAGACAAGCATAAAGAGCCCCATTAAGGTTTCCGACATGTGGGGGATTACCGGGGCCCGCCGGGGCAGAATCGGAGGCCTCTGGCAGGGTGTGGCGTGCCCCCGCCCTTCAACGTCAAGCAAGAGCCTTCACCCGAAACCAAGCTGAGAACATCTGACAGATGTGGCACGGCGGGTGGTGGGAATGAGAACCGGCTACGGATCATTAACCTCCATTAAACAGGGAAAAAACGAGCCGAATGGTGCCTTCGCTCCGTTTCTGGGTCAAGCCGATCCGGAGGGAAAACAAAATGTGGAAACGAACAGTCCGAGATTAGCAAACGTGCCTAACTGCTAAACAAAGCGCTTCAGATATAGTAAGTAAATAGAAACTAAACAGAATCACGCCTCGTGGCACCATTGCTGATCTTACGTGTTTAACTTGGGATAAATATAACTTCCAAATGAAGCTAATGTGGTGCCGTGTTTGACTTCCTTGTACGTTTTATCGGGCTTATCAGACACAGCTTATCTCAGAAGACAAAGAACAGAGAGCAAAGCAAACAAACCTTCACAGAAACATTCAAAAGAACAATGCAAATGCAGTATACACAGATTCTTAGATAGGAAGGGCTTTTTAGTGTGCTACTAAATATTAGCAACCTTTTAAAAGTACTCCATTCTAAGTATTATAGGAATCAAAATTATACCCTAAGACATTAAATCTTTACAGATATTTTACCACTTGATTTTTTTTTTTACATCTGAAATATGCAACCATGATGGTACAATAGCTGCATATTTTAGCAATCAACATCTTTTTGTAAACAAACACTGAAATCAGCCAGATGCATCTTTGGAACAAATGGGGGGGGCGGGGCCTTTTCCGTCTGGTCCTCTCAGCAATCAGATGATGAAATGCCGTGACTCTGTACCTGGGGAGCTCTGAGGCGAGGATCCGGGTGAGCAGCGGGGCGAGAAGCTGTACCCAGGGTGGAAGGAATGTGGTGGGATGTAGGACATGATGTCCTCCTCAAAGAGGCTATGAGGGGAGAAAGCACATGGGCTAGTGTCACTGTTCAGGAGAAACAAATGAGTCCTTCTCAGTTATTATCATCTGGACACTGGATTGTACTCCATGGAAGGTGTGTGGTATACAGCTCAGCGGTTCAGGATGCTGTGACTGTGAATGGAAAATTTCTGGTTTAAATCCCAAAGTCAGCTGAGTATTTTCACCTTTGGGTCCCTGAGCAAGACCCTGAACCTCCATTTGCACCTGGGACTGTGCGACCCTGATTTCAATTGTATGTCATTTTATTAATTACTTTTATTTTTATTGGGCATATGCTTCATAAATTAATTGCAAATAACCTTGCAAGTAGCACAATGATTTAAGCCCTGATGTTCTGACCAGAAGCCTTCTAGCTCAAATCCCAGGACTCGGACTCCTTTTGTACATCGGTGTTTGATTTCATCTGGCAATGACAACAGAGCAGCTCGACCAGATATTTTCTCCCCAGTAGTTGCTAGGCAGCATTCCTCCCAGGACCTGTATGCCCTCAGGGGGTTGAGCTGGGTCCAAAGAGCACCAACATCCCACCCCACGTACCAAAAGTGTTGTTTTAGCGAGGGCGAGGCCTGTGGCAAGTGAACCAGATAGCATCCAACACTCATACCTCAACAACATCACCAAGTCAGCATCACACGACAGCTTCTCAACTCCCTGCGTGCCTTCCGTCCTGATGTAATGTATCTTCTCCCTGAGGGCCAAGGAAACAAGATTACCTCTTTTTGGCCAATTAAACCCTTGTGCGACACCATTCTTCAGAGCCTTATCTCTGACACGTAGGAGCTGTCGAAACAGTGAGGTCTTGAGGCTCTCATGAAGCACGTTACCCTGCCAAATTAGGCCCTCTTTTTGAGCGGAGTGGAGTTCACGGTAAATAGTCTGCCGTGGAAAGTTCTAGAGATAACAATCGAGCTTCCGCACAGCGGGGCCGCCCTCCGAATATGAACCACATGTCTTGAGCGTTTCTCTGCCGCACGCAACGATATTGCGATTGTCGGCCGCGAAATGACCCTGACTCTGGATAAAAACATCTCCATCACACGTCCGGGTTGGGGTACACCAAAGGGATAGCTAAGGGCTCAGTTAAAGCTATACCTCAGCGTGTGGTTTCTGCTTAAGCTGGGCTGCCGTTCCTGTAGCATGTCGAAGATGTTCGGCTGCCGGAGGAACGCCACAATCTTGTCGTTGTATGCTGAAATGAAAGTGAAACGATGCTTTATTTACTTTGCACAGGTACATTGGAACATGTTAGTTCTCACATATTCCTCCCTACTCTTACTTTGAGACATACACACATGTATATACAGGTGAGAGTGAAGCTTTGGGCTGGAGTGGAGGGTCAGGCCATTTATACAGCAGCCCTGGAGCATTTCGGGGAAGTTAAGTGCTCAGTGGGCCAATGGTAATGAAATTATCCTGCCGAGCATAGAATTGATACGATTCAAACCGACAACCTTCCGATCACAGGCACAGAGGCCAAAACAGACTAAGTCACACAAGGGAAATGGGGGGATCGTTATCTATAATACGTGTCCCATAACGCAAGCAAACATCTCACTCAAGAGTGAAGAAGGGTGAACCTTCACATGCAACCAGTGATCATTATGCAGAGATTCCCTGAGGTGAAGACACAGTTCAGCTTTCTGGGTGTAGGCAATTCTTCAGAAGTGGTATCTAAACCAAAAATGACTTTTAAAAACATCATTTGAAGGGTTGTATTTTGTTTTGTTGTCAAGAGCCCCTTATCCTACCAGAATCTCAAGTACATCTGAAAGGTCTAGGTTCATGATTCCAGATTCATAGGTTTGTGGCACTGTGTCACACACAATGAGATTATGTTTGTGACTTCCAAAGCCAATGCAATGCAAATAAAAAGGAAATCATATATAAAAAATGTAAATAATATACATAAGAAGTCAACTATACATAAAACATACACTAAGGTAGTCAAACTATAAAAGACGAATTATAAAGAGACAGACTATGTAAGAATATCATAAAATAAAGCGTAGATGTGATGAGTGACTATTATCGTTGATTGCCTGCATTTACGTTTACACCCAAACAGATGGAACTTCACATATAATGCTGATCTCAAGTTCGATCTGAAAGTGCCTTCAGTCAGAAGAAGCCCCCGTGCTGTATAATTATAGCCTGTCCTCGGAGGCCACAGCCGATGGGGCTCGATAAGCCTCCCTTTGTGGGCCAGCCGGTACCGGCTGAGTTGGCAATGTAATTAGGAGATCCCCTTTGAAAGCTGGCCTCTCGAGTTTCGGGCCGGAGTCACGCACGCCTCCCCCCTCAGCGGAGGGGATTCCGCGCGCCGGGACGCCGTGTTTGCGGAATATCCCCGGCACATAGCTGGAATAGCTGAGTGGTGCGATCAGCCTGGGGGCGTGGGTGTGGGGAGGGGGGGTGGTTGGACGCCCCCGTAAAGGTGAGGGGAGGAGATGGCCAGAGCAGCTCCTCACTCCTATTAAGTGAGAAATGCTCAAATTCTCTATTAAGATTGTATATGCAAAAAATACAATAGACAATAAACAAAATAAAAATGACAAGCAGAGCTACAAAGTTAACAAACCACTCATGTGTGTCTCCTGTGATGAGGTTTGGGGCCCCCTGTTGACCACAAACAGTCACTACATTGGGGCGGTAACTTTTTGAATGGGGTCCCAAAAACAACAAACCTGCCCCACCTCCTCCATGTGTGCAGAGCTTACTTATTCTCTCCATTTTGTGTGGGTTTCCTCCCACAGTCGATAGAAAGCAGTTAGAGTAACCAATGCCTTTTCCCACAGTATATACTGTACTTGCTATGCATGTATCGCATTCCCTCCAGGCTGTTCCCGTGCCCTATGCTGCCTGACAGCGACTCCAGGCACCCCCCTCCGCACCGCCGTACTGGATATGTGGCTGCAAGGTGGGTGGAGAAACATCTAGAATGATTCACTTAAAGACTGTGAAGCACATTCCCAGGCGTGTGCATCATAAATCTAAAACCAAAACTTTTAGGGAAGAGCTAAGGGAGGCTTCTTATATCTGGTACACACCCAATGGCATTGGGTCCTGATGGTGCTGGTTCCGGATGGCTGCCACCAGGCTGTTCCCGGGCCGCACCAGTAGGGCGGCACCTCGACTCCGGGACACCTCGGAAGCCTGAAAACCAGAGGGGAATGTCAGTCAGGCAGCAAAGGGGACGTCTCCTTCCTGCGAGCATATTCCGGAATCTGAGGGCCCTGTGGAGTCTTTTAATGGAGATTCAGATCGGTTTACTGGGTCCCCAGACGTTCTCTCTCCTGGTTTGTTTATCGTAGCATTGCCTTGCGGGTCCTCTTGTTGAAAGATGCAGCTGATCTACACCTTGCAGCTGTACAAAACCTGATGCAGCACGCTCCCTGCAGGGAAAAGCACAGTACTGCCCCAGCCGCACACAGCAGTCTCTGGTCTTGCTCAGGCTGCCCCGCCCACTGCCCGTTGGCTGCTGGCTGCTCACCTCCCCAGCGCTGTAGCTGCGCAGGCGCTGCAGATGCTGCTTGTGGGTGAGGTGGTTGGGTAGGCGTCCATCCTGCAGTGGGATCCTGGGGTCTATGAAGGTTGTCGCCCGGCTGTTGTGGTCCACGAAGAAGAACTGCAGGGAGGGCAAGTTTGAACGCTGGGACATCTCAGAAAAACACACATTATAAACAGGCTCTATAAAAGGGTCATTTCTACCTGAAAACAAATCCTCTCTTAATTACAGTTCTTCAGGGGTGAACGTTCACATTTTTTGTGCTAAAGTTCTGCTTTCTCACTACATATCTTGGGCCCCTTGGTTTGCGCAGATGAGCAGGCGCTTCCAGGTGCCCTTTGTGAAAGACAGATGGCGCTGGAAGCTCAACCAGCTAACCCTACTGCTTTATAGTTACATTTTATTGATCTCCATCTATCTATCTAAAAAGATTAACATTTTTGAGAGAAAACTGTGGGGGCCCCAAGGTCACACTTTGGGAGAGGGCAGAGTTTCTAGCTATACCCCTGCCTGGAGCAATTGGGAGTTAAGGGCCTTGCTCAGGTGTTCAATGGTGAAATCACATTCCTAATCCTGGGATTTGAACCAGCAATATACTACTCATAGGCACAGCATCTTAACCTACTGACCCACAACCCCCCACATAAACCTTCCTTGCTGTAATGCTATGTGACTGTCCTTGGAGTAGAAACTAATACAAAATTAACATCCCTCTTTAGGTATATATAAATGGACACATCCCAGTGTGGCTGGCAGCGTGTGTTTGGCTGGCGGCCTCTACCTTGCCCTGCTGGTCACTCTTGATCTCCCAGCCTCGCGGCAGCTCCAATTGCGTGTCGGCAAACTTGTTGAGGAAGGCCACCAGGTCACGGTTGTGCTGGTAGCGCTCGAAGTTGCGCGTGTCCCTCCGGATCTTCAGGATCATGTGCTTCAGGCAGGTGCTGTTGGTGAACATGCGGTAGGCGCCCTGGAGTAGATGCGGGGGCAAGAAAAAGGCTAATGAACCGGGACCAAGAAAAACAGTCCTTGGAGTTCGTAGCTTTTTCTGTTCCACCTTAAAACCACCTTAAAACTTCTGTAAAGTACTTAGGGGCATATTCAAATAAAATCATTGATTTGTGGATTTGAGGAAATCAGGCACTTGGCTTAAAATTCTTCAGTGACTATGAGTCGATTCAATTTTTAAGTGCTAGCTATGTAATTATTTAGGAAAAATAGACATAGATTAAAGGAACTTCATACGGTAACAGAAATCAACAAGGCAATCAATTACGTTTCACAGGAAGCTTTGCTGGGTTGTTGATTGGCCTATGTGGGGGGGGGTCAGATAACTTGCTTACCTACCTGGACCCACTTTCTTAAAGGGACAGGAATGTTACTGAACCTACACCAAGAGCGAGGATGATGACACGCACTGCGTGCGCTTTAAGGCTCACTGTCCTCAGCCTCGTCAGGAGTTGCAGATGGAGATATGCAGCAAACTCCCATAGGGAAGTGAGACTAATTGCCCATAATGTGGGATTGTGAGTGTGTGTATTGGAGCGATGTGCAGCTCAGCGGGTTAGGATGCTGTACAAACAGAAGGTTCAAATCCCAGCACTGGCAGAGGAATTTCACTATAGAGCCCTAGATAAAAACATCCATCCGTCCATTTTCTGTAACCGCTTATCCCATTTGGGGTCACGGAGGGTCTGGAGCCTATCCCGGAGGCTACAGGCGCAAGGCAGGGAACAACCCTGAATGGGGCGGCAACCCATCACAGGGGGCACACACACACCATACACACCTAGGAGAAATCTGGCAACTCCAATCAGCCTCAGCATGTTCGTGGACTGCAGGGGGAAACTGGAGTACCCAGAGGAAACCCCACGACGACACGGGGAGAACATGCAAACTCCACACATATGGTACCCTGGTGGAAACATAAACCCTGGTCCCAGACGTGTACGGTGACAGTGCTCACCACAGCACCACCAAACAATAAAACATAGTAAAATAAATGCATGAAGGTATCTTAAGCCCAGGTGTTTCCTGGTATGTGCTCACAGGGACCGTGTCCTGAATAAGTGGTTATGGAGGATGGATGTTTCTTTTTCCTGTCCTGAAGGAGACAAATCCTGTGATGGCAGGCTGGAGAGGCATAGAAACAAATAATTGTCGCCTTCTACGCCTGAGGCTGGCCTGCTGTGCAGGATACTCACGTAGTTGGCATGGAGCACATTGAAGAACTCCGGGTGGGCAATGAACTTGACTGCCGGACACTGGAGAAGCAGGCTGACCTTCTGGCTGCTGACTGGGGATGTGGGCCCTTCTCTTCTGAGCTCTACAAGCCATGAGGAGTGATGGATAGGTCAAAAGGTCGTCGCCCCAGACACAGGTCATCAAAATTAAAAATTCTTCTTAATGTGTAATCGATGCCTTTGGTTAATTTACATACTTGACTTCTAGCCAACGCCCCTAAGAGTAAGGGGAAAGATTACATATTTTAATGTGCGCTCTCTAGGATTCAAACCCATGGCCTTTGTCTTGCTAGCATAACATGCTACTTGCTGAGATACTTGGAGGGGCAACAACCTTAGGTCATCCCCTAGGAAGGGTGACATACCATTGACCGGTGGAGGAGAGTCATTCTCAGCATCGGTGCTGCCAATTCGCTCCAGCCGCCGCCCATTTGTCTCGTCCTCTGTGGCCATGGTCCTCTGGATGTTCTGATACCTGCTCATGGAGACAGCTCTTTTGAGTGTTCCAGTGTAGACCTTCCTACAAGAGTCACCGGAATGTTCCTTCATGCTTAAGAAATTAACAGTGAGACACTTAAGACAAAACTGTCCTCTAACTGAATGCTGTGCTTTGAGGTACATTCAGTGGTCAGTAATTCCATACATCCATTTTCTGTTACCACTAATCCTATTCAGGATTGTTGTGCTGTGGGCGGGGGGGGTGGCAACAGGGCACCAGCCTATCACAAGGCAAACTCTCACACACCATTCACACACACATATATATATTGGCCATTTGCTAAACTCCAGGACGACATGGGGAGAACATGCAAACGCCACACACACACAGAGCCATCATGGAGGTTCAAACCCTTATCCCAGAGGTGTCAGGCAACAATGCAAGCCACTGCACCACCATTTTGCCCCAGTCAGTAATTCAGAGGACTAAAATGCCCACACAACTCCTTAGTGTTAACATACTCTCAGGCCAGAATTATAGATCCTCCCCAACCTGGAATTACAGTGATCTGTATGTCCATTTGACCACCAAGTGATTATACTCCAAACAGAAGCTGACCATTTCCAATATACCATATACAACCGATTTTGGGTTTATTTTCAGTATGAATGTTATGAACATTCACTTTATGTATAGGCCACTTCATTTTCATTATAAAGGGGGATATCCATCCATCCATCCATTTCCTATAACCACTTATTCCATATGGGTCGCGGGGGGTCCGGAGCCTATCCCGGAGGCTGCGGGTGCAAGGCAGGGAACAACCCAGGATGGGGCGCCAACCCAACGCTGAGGGGGATATCTTCCTCCCATTTATGATCGCCGTAGCTTAAAGGACACACAGCCTGTGGTTTTACTGTAATTTGCTAGCTGGACACACACAGAAGAATGTGAGACTTGGCAGCAGGGATGCAGCCCCACACACTCATGCAGATTTCAGACTTTGTGCAATTGTACATGTAAACAATTAATACACCAGCATATGGGGTGGAACTGATATAGTGGAACTGAATAAACAGAAAAATAATAATTATTCAATAATAATTATTGAGACCTTTGTCTCAATAAGAAGTTAGTCAATAATAAGCTAACAAAAAATTAGATGGTCTGTCAGGTAAAAGTTCAGATGTACAGCAGATTCCGACTGAATACTGACTGAAAACGTAATTTACAGATTGCCATGGCTCTCATTTTAGTCTTTTCCATCAAAAACACCTTGGGAAGCTTCCGGCAGTGGTTAGTACGTCATGGGAAAGCATGCTGTGCATAACACTGTGACCCTGGGAAGCGTCAAGCACGTTCAAGCATGGGCGATTTCCTCAAGGTCAGCCACTCGAAAAGCACTAGGGGGCGCTCCTGGCTCCTTTTTCAAGAACTCCGCTGTCTTAAGCGAACCATCTCTTTAGAAATCTTAGCCTTAAAAAACACAGAAAAATGATGGCAAAAAAATAACTTTTTTTTTGGGAATAATTTGGGAATAAAATCGGAGGTAAACAAAACATTCCCCCGCAGCATGGTGATATTTTAAGATCTTATTTTATCGAGCAGACCACATGACCATACCACTGAGGGGGTGCTCACAGAAGTCATAATATTGTCAAATTCATTAGGGCTGATGTGCAGGAAAGGTCACAAAGAGGTGCACCATGGGAAGTCAAAAACTACCCAACTGCTAATAAATACTCCTCCATATTATAAATATTATATTTTCTGCATAAACCTTCTATTGCCTCCTAAAAAACAATATTGTGCTGTCTGGAGTGTTGTGTTGTGTTGTGTTATCTAATCTCAAGGTTACCAACAGCCCAGGAGAGGAGCATCTGGGGGAAAACATATTACCAACACAATTTCGGCAGCTTAAGCGATTCAGTTACTGCCTTGCTTGACGGAGAAGGTAATGCTGCCAAGCCAGACAGCCCAAATATTAAAGATTTGAAAAATAGTCTCCTAAAACATAGGAGAAAAATCAATATTAAACTTTCCACATTAAATAATAAAAAAAATTCTTTAGCAGCACAGGTTGCATTCTCACAAGCAACCTAAAGATGGCAGTACAACCCCATTTTTTTATCGTGCTCAGGGAAGATTTGTGTACTACTGCTATTTACACAAAGCAACCGTAACATTACAACCACCTGCCTAATATTGTGTAGGTCCTCCTTGTGCCACCAAAGCAGCTCAGACCCATTGAGGTATGGATTCCACACGACCTCTCAAGGTGTCCTGTGGTATCTGGCAGCAAGATGTTAGCAGCAGATCCTTTAAGTCCTTAATGTTGAGAGGTGGGGCCTCCGTGGATCAGAATTGTATGTCCAGAACATCTCACAGATGCTCAACTGAATTGAGGTCTGTGGAATGTGGAGGCCAAGTCACCACCTTGAACTCTTTCATGTTCCTCTAACCACTTCTGAACAATTTTAACAGTGTGGCAGGGCTTTATCCAGCTGAAAGAGGCCACTGCCATCGGGGAATACTGTTGCCATGAAGGGGTGCACCTAGTCTGCAACAATTTAGGTAGGTGGAACGTGTCACAGTAACATCCACATGAATGCCAGCACCCAAAGTTTCCCAGCAGAACATTGCCCAGAGCCATCACACTGCCTGTCAGCTTGCCTTCTTCCCATAGTGCATCCTGTTGCCATTTCTTCCCCAGGTAAATGACACACACACACCTGGCTGCCCACATGATGTAGCAGGAAACGTGATTCATCAGACCAGGCCACCAGCTCCATGGTCCAGTTCTAATGCTCATGTGCCCATTGTAGGCGTTTTCAGTGGTAGACAGGGGTCAGGATGAGCACTCTGACCAGTCTGCGGCTATGTAGCCCCATATGCAGCAAGCTGTGATGCACTGCATGTTCTGACACCTTTCTATCATAGACAGCATTAACTTTTACAGCAATTCATGCTACAGTAGCTCTCCTACAGGATTGCACCAGACAGGCTAGCCTTCACTCCCCACGCACATCAATACGCCTTGGGTATGACCCCATTTCCAGTTCACTGGTTGGCCTTACTTGGACCACTTTTGGTAGGTACTGACACTGCATTCCAGGCACACCCTACAAGACCTGCTGTTTTGGAGATACTCTAACCCAGTCATCTAGCCATCACAATTTATACCTTGTCAAAGTCCCTCAGATCTTTAGACTTGCTGCTTCCATCATATCAGCTTCAAGAACTGTCTGTTCACTTGCCTAATATATAATGGCACCCTTGACCGGTGCCATTGTAACAAGATAATCAATGTTATTCACTTCACCTGCCAGTGGTTTTATTGTTATGGCTGATCGGTATATGTGTTTGTATTAAATTCAAAGTTGCACAAAAATAAATAAATTAGTTTAAACATTAGTCTTTACATATTTTATCAGTCAACACCTATGGATATACAAGACTATCAAACATTCAAAACACATATGCACAACCATTAATTCTATATATATTTTTCACTGTACAAGTATTAAGGAAACATCCCTCTTGCAAACATTTATCCTGAACTGTAACCCAGCTATCCTAGGGCACAAGTCAGGGGTACACACTGGATGGGATGCCAGTCCATCGCAGGGTACACGCACACTGTGGGCAGTTTAGCAATTAGCCTCACTGCATGTCACTGTAGAAGAACCTGATGGCACACAGGGAGGCCATGCGAACTCTACACATACAGAGTGAGAGGCAACACCGTTACAGACTTAGCCAGAGTATTTCATTTTGGTCAAATGCCTACAGCAGCAAATAATTTCACAGACAGCCAGCAGAGTGAATGTTTATGCTAATAATGTTTAACAATGTATTTGATAACAATGTAACACCAAGCTAACATTACATTTACATATTTGTAACAGTACAATGAAAACATTCAAGGCATAAGTGCAGCGAGGCTGACCCTCCAGTGAATGCCCAGGTACAAGAGTAAGCAGTATTGGAGCAGGAGCTACATAACAACTACACAACTATACACAATTATTAACAATGTAAGAACCTAATAAGACATCGCAAGGGCCAGTAAGTGCAATTCAAGAAAGACTGAATATATTAGGTTAGTAAAAGAACTCATGGAACAGTTGGGTCTTAATGCCTTTCTTAAAGGCATACCTACAGACATCACCCTTGACCCTGAAGCAGTGCCTGAGAAGCATGCTCTCAGCTACGTCTGGCTCCCCCTTGAGTTCATCCCCACCTCCTTACCTCCTGTTGAGCTGTTCCATCTGCTGTACAGAGCCAGATCTCTGGATGCTGTTAGACTGGCCGGCCGTGCTGGGATGCTGCCAGGTGGTGGTGCGGTTGACGTGGTCCACGTAAAACACGCGTCCGTGGCTGTCGATCCGAGCCTCCCAGTCTGCAGGAATGGGAAAGGGTACGAGATCCCAGTGAGGGTCAACAGCATGGAACGCACGTCCAGCTACCAGGGGGTCAAAGGTCAGGCGTGGAGAGCCGAATATCATCTCGAAAAAGTAGGTAGTACAGCAATTAAGGAATGTGCCAGAAACTTGATGGTTCCTCGTTCAGATCCTCATGTTGGTTTTGCTGTTGTACCCTTGCTCAAAGCTCTTAATGTGACTCACTGTGGTGAGATGTCCAATCTAGGCAAAAACGAAAGTTAAAAATAAAAGAATCAAACAACTGGACCTGACTGAGGACGTTGCCAAAATGCAGCTAAATAGAACAGGGCCCCTGTATGACACAGTAGACTTAGCAAACAATTAACCATACATAGAATCTTCCGCTCAAATCTACTTATACAACTGGATATTTACTTCAGGATTTCAACACAGGGCAGATGTGCGGCTCAGTAGGTTAGGCTACTTGTGGGCTTGTGATTGGAAGGTCACTAGTTCAAATCCCAAACTCCACAGAGTGATGTCACCCCAGGGCTGGCTCTATGTTTGCCAAGTTGGGAGGCCCCCCAACAAGAAAACTGATGATCATTTTACTTTATTCACAATGCAGGTAATTCAGGGGCCCTAGACACCCGCCTATTTCGGCTATAACTACAGCCTACTCTTCATAACCCCCAGTTACTCATGGGACTGGCGGACCCTGCTTTTTTAAAAATGCATGTCGCTTCGGATAAAAATGTTTAACTAAATGTAAAAATATCTGCTTTTATCCATCCATCCATTCATCCATCCATCCATATTCTGTACCCGCTTGTCCTATTCAGTGTCACGGGGGTCCAAAGCCTATCCTGGACGCTACAGATGCAAGGCAGGGAACAGCCCAGGAGGGGGCGCCAACCCATTGCAGTCTGCCTTTATCCAAATGCAAATATTAAATGTAACACAGCACCAGGCCACATTTTCTGACTGTCGATCCCGAGTCTAGTTGCTACTAGCATGCGCCCTGAAAACCTTTGGAAGGCTCACCCACAAAAAGAGGACCCGGCTGGGCTGTGCCAAATTGGGTTAGAAGCCCAAGACGCCACAGGGTGCCTGGATGCTCCATTAAAAATCTGATGCAGAGCAGGTACAAGAAGGAGGTGGAGGAGGAGAAATGGCTCTTAGAAGGCAGAAACGAGGTTACGAACTCCCCCGCAATGCCTCAACTTATTTAGGCCAGGGGGAAAAATGGAAATTTGGAGGAATCAGAAATTTCCAGAACGTAGTTGTAAAAGTGCCCCTTTATTTTCTTCTGCACCATGCAGGGAAGAAATATTGTTCTTTCTGAAGGCCTTCTTTCTACCGGACTCTAAAAAAAAAATGGCATTAACTTCTTATGTCAGGCATGAAAAAAGAGCTCAGTGGTGATCAGAAACTCTATTCAGTTCCATTTTGTTCCCCTAAGCCACAGAGAAATGCTGTCTTTGGCCGGACGTTTCAATATTCGACATGCGGAGCAAGAATGAGTCCATATATAGAAATGCACAATTAGCACGGTCTAACTGTGCTATGAACGGGGGTCTTCAGGAGGCTGGTGGATTGCAGACAGGCAGGATGTAAATGGGCATCATTATAAGCCGGCCATTAAAAGACGCATTAAGTCAAAGGCGACGGATTTGCCCAAGGGTGTAGATTTGGGATGGACAGTAGGGACATGTCCCTACCCCTTCTGTGGGAGTACTGTGTTTAGAGGGGTAGGGAGGGTTCAGAGCTGATTTGGTCCCCAATAATGCCGAAACCAAACCAATGGCCTTGAATTTGCTGGGTGTTTAATGTGGCCAGCATCGTTGCTGAGTGATGTGACCGTTGAGGGTTAGGGGGAGTGAAAGAGGCAGTGTTCTGTTGTAATGATATCTATGATCTCAGACTCAAAGAAACAATGTGCTGTGATGATGTGGTTATTGACTTTAAAGGAGATGCAGGGGATGATGGGAAATGGGGGTGTGTGTATCATGGCGTAAAGTCGAATGCCCTCACTGGGGTAGCTGAAAGGGACAATCTGTCAAGCGCCAAAGGAGGATGGGTCGACTTCCCCTCATGACTCATTTGGGATTTATGAGCACTTAGAGCACAGGCCCGTAATTTGCCCTAAAAAAAGCTGCAGCGGTGGGCGATTCCCTTTCTCTGTGGTCAGCAGCTGTCAGAGTCCTCAGGATGCTGCTGTCGGCTGGTTCTTTATTTTTAGTCCTTTGACTGCATGCCAGATTCACAGTTATAGCAAAAAAGGCCCATTGCTCCCCCGCACTCTGGTTCTGACATGGGACGATCCAACCCGTTAAATGAGGGGTGCCGACGATCGCTAAATGGCTTATGGCCCGTTTAGAGGTCAGGTATGGGATGGCCCCATCCCAATCGGTGCCGGGATCGATCCTGAGTCCACTTGTTATATATTTAGACCACGGCCCCTGTTCTGCCTCTCAACTGCCTGTCACCATGGAAACCAGGTCCCAGATGTGATGGATAGGCCAAGTCGGACTCATCCAGAGAGAAAGGGCTCCGGCGAGGGAGAGGGGCACTGGGACTTTAGAAAGCGCTTGTCTAATGGCCCTTATCTGCAATAATGCTGAAAGCTGAATTCCTCACTCTGAATAAACGGTATGTCACGTCACAGCCTGAGACAGCCGAGGATGGCTCACATTACACAGTCCTTCACCTTCTCTCTCTCATTAGGCGATAGACTTGTGCACTCCCCAAATCATTAAAGCATATATCACTTTCTCAATTCACTTGCACCTGTAATGACATATCTCAAGCGTTTAAGCCCGATTTGGGAATATTAACGTAAGTCAGGGCCTGCAATGAAATGGCATGCCATCCAGAGTGTCCCCTGCCTTGTGTCCTGTGATGGACTGGCATGCCATCTATGATGTCCCCTGCCTTGCATCCTGTGATGGACTGGCATCCCATCCTGGGTGTCCCCTGACATGTGCCCTGCACTTCCCGGGATAGGATCCAAGCTCACTGTAACTCTGTATTGTAAAAGCCGTCATAGAAAATGGACGGAAGGCATTTATTACATGCTTTTCTGTATTTCCTTGCTTTTTAAATTCTGTAAACCTGAGCTGTAAATATGAAGAAATGAATCACAATTGGTACTGCAATGCAGGGATTTTTTTTCTCTCAGATGTGTTTATATCACAGTTCAACGGCACTATAGGTTGAATACTGCTATTGCTATGCAATACTTATGAAAACAATGACTAATACCATCATCCATAGTCAAAGGATGAAGCAAAATGTGATAAATCTGTGATTCAGAGGTTCGAGCATCAGAAGACCCCCCCGTCCCCATTAAGAAACTTTTAAAAACAATTCAGAAGGCCTTTGACAAGATCCAGAGTTTGATAATGTGTGAACGAGGAAAGACAAAATTCCAGAACACCACTGTGACATCACTCAAACATGTCCTTGGTGATGGCAGTGTGGCAACACTTACTTGGTGGCAATGGCTCGTCGACCATGGGGTAGTGGTGAGAATCTGGCCGCAAGGCGGGAAGTTGGCTGACAGCAGGGTGGCTGCATGGGAGGGGACAACCGCCTGCAGGAATGAGAGAAACACGGTGGTATGTGGTCAGGCGATAAAGGAAAAATAAAACATGGCTGACAAAAAAAGTTAAAACAGAGCTAACAGAATATACTGTAGGATGGGTGCTCATTTACTGATATGCATTCAGTTGTTTTGCTAACACTTTTATAGAAAAGCAATGTGTAATTAAGCAAGAAAGGTCAGTCAGTCCTTGGAGCAAATGGGGAGCCCAATGGTAACATCACTCTGCCAACCACAGGATTTGAACCAGCAACCTTACGATCATGTGCACAGAGTTCTAACCCATAGGATCACTGGCCTGTTCCAGTACCAAGCAAATTAGCTATAAATAAACAAAGACCTGAAGAGAAATCACCTGTCCAGAATGAATGAATGAATGAATGAATGAATGAATGAACGCTGACTCCTTCCAAAAATTACTTTAAGGGGACCTTCTGGGTGCTCATTTACCTCTTAGACATAAATAAACAAAGACCTGAACAGGACTCACTCTGCCAGAATGAAAACTGACAGATTCCGAATATGGTGGTGTGATAAATTATGGCTTTTAATCCCCTGAGACAGCATCTCTGGAGCACTGCCAGGATTAACAGTCAGATCAACATTGGGGTTGAAACCTGGATCAGTCTATATCACTACTTGGATCAGA
Organism: Mormyrus iriodes; assembly: GCA_011763525.2. Classification (NCBI taxonomy): domain Eukaryota; kingdom Metazoa; phylum Chordata; class Actinopteri; order Osteoglossiformes; family Mormyridae; genus Mormyrus; species Mormyrus iriodes. The sequence goes on from JAAGVU020000032.1 coordinate 12,627,968, forward strand.
ACTTGGAGTGATACTTGAATCAATACTGGGGTCAACGCTCAGGTTAATGTCTGGATCAGGGCCTAGATCTGCACTTGGTGCAGAACTTCTAGCAGCTGGATTAGCACTTGGATTAGCACTTTGATCAGCAGAGGGGATTGTGGAGCTCAGAGGTATAGTGGGGAAAACACAGCACCAAGGGAGCTAAAAAGGGCTTATTCATAGTACAGGTGCCAGTGGGCTTCAAGCCCAGTGCCTTCTGTCTGACCACCAAACATCTCCATTTACTGGTTCGTGGTTTTAAATACATTATCATGCAACCTGTTTCCAGTGACAGCCAGAAGGTTTGGCTTCCTTGCAATGTCCCATAAGTCTCCCAAAAATGCCTAGGAAGTGTTAATTAGGACAGAGTACATGGGAAACGATCTCATCTGCACAGGATGTGCTGTTTGCAGGCTTGTGTGCTGGCTGTCATAAAGGAGCTGCTTTAGGCCATTCGTTAGAGATGTAGCCATACTTGGCAATGGAGTGGGCATGGCTGTCTCTGGGGGGGAGTGCTTTTCTTGGTTTGTTCCCCCTTTTCTGTAATTATACTCAAGCTACCATCCTCAGCTCTTTCTTGCCCCAATAAATGCCAAGAAGACCATGGCACCCTCCGGAATCCAGCCACAGCTTGGTTTTACTCCATGACTCCTGCCCCAGCTGCTGCTTGCTCTGCTCTCTAACTCCCACTGCTGCTTGCTCTGCTCCCTAACTCCCGCTGCTGCTCACTTTGTTCCATGACTCCTGCTGCTGCTTGCTCTGCTCCCTAACTCCCGCTGCTGCTTGCTTTGCTCCCTAACTCCCGCTGCTGCTCGCTCTGCTCCCTAACTCCTGCTGCTGCTCGCTCTGCTCCCTAACTCGCACTGCTGCTTGCTTTGCTCCCTAACTCCCGCTGCTGCTTGTTTTGCTCCCTAACTCCTGCTGCTGCTCGCTTTCCTCCCTAACTCCTGCTGCTGCTCACTTTGTTCCATGACTCCTGCTGCTGCTTGCTCTGCTCCCTAACTCCCGCTGCTACTCACTTTGTTCCATGACTCCTGCTGCTGCTTGCTCTGCTCCCTAACTCCTGCTGCTGCTTGCTTTGCTCCCTAACTCCCGCTGCTGCTTGCTTTGCTCCCTAACTCCTGCTGCTGCTCGCTTTGCTCCCTAACTCCCGCTGCTGCTTGCTTTGCTCCCTGACTTCTGCTGCTGCTCGTTTTGCTCCTTGACTCCTACTCGCTCTGCTCCCTAACTCCCGCTGCTGCTCACTTTGTTCCATGACTCCTACTGCTGCTTGCTCTGCTCCCTAACTCCCGCTGCTGCTCACTTTGTTCCATGACTCCTGCTGCTACTCGCTCTGCTCCCTAACTCCCACTTCTTCTCTCTCTGCTCCCTGACTCCTACTGCTGCTCGCTTTGCTCCCTGACTCCTGCTGCTGCTCAGTTTGTTCCCTGACTCCTGACCCAGCTCTCTTTGCTCCCTGACTCCCACCACTTCTGGTTTTGCTCCCTGACTCCCACTGCTGCTTGCTCTGCTCCCTAACTCCCGCTGCTGCTCACTTTGTACCCTGACTCCTGGCCCAGCTCTCTTTGCTCCCTAATTCCCACCACTTCTGGTTTTGCTCCCTGACTCCCGCTGCTGCTTGCTCTGCTCCCTAACTCCTGCTGCTGCTCGTTTTGCTCCTTGACTCCTGCTTGCTCTGCTCCCTAACTCCCGCTGCTGTTCGCTTTGTTCCATGACTCCCGCTG
>JAAGVU020000032.1:12629812-12660414 GCA_011763525.2 Mormyrus iriodes
ACTCCATGACTCCTGCCCCAGCTGCTGCTTACTCTGCTCTCTAACTCCCACTGCTGCTTGCTTTGTTCCCTGACTCCCGCTGCTCCCTGACTCCTACTGCTGCTTGCTTTGTTCCCTGACTCCTGCTGCTGTTCGTTTTGCTCCCTGACTTCTGCCACAGCTTGTCAGCTTGCTTTGCTCCCTGACTCCTGCCGCTGCTCACTTTGCACTCTGACTCCTTCTGCTGCTCACTTTGCTCCCTGACTCCTGCTGCTGCTCGTTTTGCTCCCTGACTCCTACCACAGCTTGTCAGCTTGCTTTGCTCCCTGGCTCCTGCCGCTGCTCACTTTGCTCCCTGACTCCTTCCCCTGCTCACTTTGCTCCCTGACTCTTCCCACTGCTCGTTTTGCTCCCTGACTCCTGCCACAGCTTGTCAGCTTGCTTTGCTCCCTGACTCCTGCCGCTGCTCACTTTGCTCCCTGACTCCTTCCGCTGCTCACTTTGCTCCCTGACTCCTGCCGCTGCTCACTTTACACTCTGACTCCTTCCGCTGCTCACTTTGCTCCCTGACTCCTGCTGCTGCTCGCTTTGCTCCCTGACTCCTGCTGCTGCTCACTTTGCACTCTGACTCCTTCCGCTGCTCGCTTTGCTCCCTGACTCCTGCTGCTGCTCCTTTTACTCCCTGACTCCTGCCGCTGCTCACTTTGCACCTTGACTCCGGCTGCAGCTCGTTTTGCTCCTTGACTCCTGCCCCTGCCTGCTTTGTTCCCCGACTCCTGCTGCTACTCGTTTTGTTCACTGAGGATGTTTGCTAGAGGAGCAGGCTGCATATAATGTGACCTGCATGAACAGAAGTATCAGCTCTCCCCTATCCATTCATATTTCCTTACATCCTTACTCCACCCACCGCTTACCCATATGTATCAGTGGTCACCAACAGACGGGCTCTGACCCTAACCTGGAGCCAGAGTGGTTTGAATCTGAACAGCTGAGCCACAGCCCCTTGACACCTGAGAATGATGTGCAATGTCTCGGAATTCTGTAATGCCTTTCCACTATTTATGTATGCTGGCAAGAAGAAAAACGCTACTGCCGCAAACCCCCCACCCCAACCCATCCCACTCGGTCAGCAAATGTAACTGCAGGTCCTTCCCACTGGCCAACCATAAATTTCACAGCCACCCCCACCCTGTTGGAACGTATTACCATTACCGACAGCACTAGACCTAATGTGAATTTTACTTGCATTCCCTTGGCGTCAGAGATGAAAAGTGTGGGTCCAGAAAGTACAAAAATCCAGACCAAGGTTTTATTTCTACCAATCAGTTGAGTATAAAGAGTCACAGTCACAAAGTACTCATTTGGTTGGTTGAAACAAAACCTTGGTCTGGATTTGTACTTTCTGGACCTGAACTATCCACCTCTGCCTGGCGTACATGCACCCATGAGGGAAAACATTGTGACCACCCAACGTGACATGACTGTTGACTATCTCAGACCGCTGTCAGTAGGTACTCACTATGGCTGACCGTAAACACCCCACAATCCTTTCCATTTCAGAAAAGCGCTGACCCAGTTGTATGGCCGTACCAATTTTGCCCTTAACAAAGCAAATCAGATTTTTATCCTTGCTTGTTTCTTCTGCATCCAACACACCAGCTACGAGTACCAAATGTTAGCTTACCATCTAATATATCCCAGACCTTAATATGCATGGTTTTTATGAGACAATCAACGTTATTTGCATTACATGGCAGTAGTCATAATGTTTTGGCTCTTCGGTGTACATATGCTGTCAAATTATTTATTAGGGCAAATTGCTTGAACAAAGACGTACTGTCCACTGAAAAGATTAAAGTTCATTTAAAAACATTTTACCACCCTTTTAAAGTCCATTAGCTTTGAATTTCCACAGAAAACTTCCAAAGTGGTCATGAAGATAGCTGGATCATGACCTTATTTTTTCTTTGATGTTCTGGAAAAAAAACACTCATAACTAACAAACCAACTAAGAGGGAAGTCAGAGAAGAGCAGAAATCTGTAAATGCTGCCATGGAGACACAGCCGAGAGCGGCAGCTGGTGGGTAATAAACTCCACGGCAATGACCAGTTCACCCCCTGGACTTTTACCTGTCTTATTTAGCTGATTAACTTTATATTTCTGTCCTTTCTTCCATTTATAAGATATTATTTCAGTTCGGCTTTACAGTGTATAACTGTGTCTGTGCCCTGTTATGGACTGGCATCTGCCATGCGCCCCGTGCATCCTGGGATAGACTCCGGGATTCCTGTCACCCAGGGCTGGATAGGCACTTGGAAGATGGACGTTCCCACCTAATTGGATGGGCCACCCACCCAACAAGAATGCAGGAACCCCCTCCAAGAGTTCCCCTCCCCCCAACTGGACGACTTTTACCTTTGCCACTACCAGAGATCCTGAAAATAAAAATCCAGACCAAGATTTTGTTTCAACCAACCAGTTGCGTACTCTGTGACTGTGACTCTTTATACTCAACTGCTCGGTTGACTCAAAATCTTGGTCTGGATTTTTACTTTCGGGACCTGAACTATCCAATTCTGGCCAACCACCACCTCAAACACTGGTGCCCATCCAACATACCCATATATCCGCCCCCAGGACGCCATCCTGGTAATGCAACTAAGCTGCATATACCATAAAAAGCTTAAACAAGAGCATTTTCAGGGTGGTGGGAGTCCTTCTTTACACCTGTGAACCAAATACCTCACTCTAATGCTCATCTTATCTCTTTTTTACTTATTTTGTTCATTTTAGATTTCATTAACAATAATGCATGTAATACACGGGGCAGATATTGGTCGTTTCATTAAAATGGGTCAGGGAGTTTGAGGATTCAATCAGCGCAAGCTGACGCCACGTGTCCACAAGGAAGCCCCCGGCAGCCCACGAGGTTCGCGACTAATTGCTTCCTCCGGTGCCATGACAAGATATAAGGTCCCTGCCCTTCATGACCCACTTGCAGTTAACAAACAGGGCTTCACAATGTTCCGTCTCCATTTATACAAATTATTTTTTTGCTTGAAAAAGACGAGAAAAATCATTATGCTTCTTAATAGAAAATCAGCGCACATGAGAGCGAGATGGTTTTTTATCCTGCTTTGTGCCAGTGATTGGAGGCCACTGGTTCAAATCCTGTGGTTACCACAGTGATTTCACCACTGGGCCCTTGAGCAAAGCCCTTAACCCACATCTACTCCAGGAACTGACTGACCCTGCTTTCTCAGTTGTACGTCGCCTTTGGATTAAATTGTCTGCAAAACTAACAAATGTATGTGGAGTGAGCATGTTCTCTTCCCATTTGTGGCGTGCCTCAGGGTATATTGTTACATGATTGCCTATAGTGTGTGTGTGACTTGCAATTGCTGCATTTGTTTGGCTCTATACCTGTACTCAGCAGAATGAAAATTAAGTTGAATCTAATCTAAGCTAATCTAATGTAACAGACTAGCATCCAAAGGTGGGTGTGTTGTTTCTGGGGCCCAACTCAGAAACTCACCTTAAGATGCCCCTGCACCACCAGTGTAGTGATTGTTTGCGACCAATAGGGGAGCCCATGCAAAAGTGCTAAACATGGCCATTATTGGCATCCCATCCAGGGTGTCCCCTGCCTTGCACGCTCTGCTTCCTCGGACAAGCTGTAGCTTTATCATGACCCTTTGCTGGATAAATGTCTAGATCATAGAAGGATGGATATAATTTATATACAACAATGTACACGTACACACCCAGGCTCACCTTCAGTCCGACCGCTGGGCCCTGCCACTGGGGACTCCCCACTTTCCGTGCTGCTCCTGGGATAGCCATCAGTCGAGCCCGGCTCCCTCCGCCAGCAGGGGGCACCGTCCCCAAGCCCACCTGGGCTCTGCACAGAGTCAGCCACCGACTCAAAGGCGCTGCTCTCATCCTCCTCATCCTGCGAGGAGAATACATTGCTCTCGGAGAGGCGGGCACTGTCCGCTGAGGAGAAGCGTGGATGTCCGCAGGGGCGGCCACGACCCTCATGGCATGATGTGCTGTAGCAAGATGTGCTGTAGCAGGAGGTGCTGTAGCAGGAGGTGCTGTAGGAGGTGTCGCAGAACTCGCCCTCGCTGTCCCGTGGCAGCCTGGGGGCGGCGCCCTCGCCCTCGCTCTCCAGCAGCTCCGATAACTGCTTGACGGACAGGCTCCGGGGCAGTCCCTTTTTACAGGGGCGCTCCACGGCATCCGTGGCATCTGAGCCACTGTCCTCCTCGTCCCCGTCGGGCATGAGCGTGGGCTCCTCGGGCCCCAGCTCAGCACTGTCCTCCTGGGCTTCCAGGTCGCACTGGGCAGAGGGCAGGCTGTAGAGCAGCCGGTGGATGCGGATATAGTGGGTGCGTGGCGTCTCCGGTTCCCCACAGGACGAGGCAATCACCGTCTCCAGCTCCGACACCGGGAGTGAGCATGGCCGGCTCTTACGTTTGTGGGTGTCCCGCATGCGGGGGGAGCTCTGCTCCCCGTCCTCATCCCCCTCGGCCGTGGGTTCGGCGACTGGTCTGGGCGTGGTGGCCTCGTCCGCCTCCTGCACTTCAGTTCTCGTGCCCGTGTCCTCAGCTGGGGGGTCTGGGATGACCTCTGACTCCTGCTCCGTAGGCCCCACCTCTCCCGACTCCTCCGGCTGTCTGGCTGGTTCCTGATCGTCCTCATTCTGTGGAGTGGGGGACACAGAGGCCTCGGCTTCCGTATTGCCTCCTCCCTCCTTCTGTGCTTCCTCCATGGGGGCGTCCTCTGGTTGGTCTTCGTCAGCTGCTGCTGGGGCCACATCCTCCTCAGCAGGCCCCACAGGTCCAACCTCCTCCGGCAGGGTATCTGGAGGTGGGATGGTGGTATCCACGGTCGAAGAAACTTCATCGGTGGGGGGCTCAGGCATCTCGGGGTCTAGGCTCAGTGCGTCACTGGCTGCAGGCTCACCGGCCTCCTCCGGGACCTCCACCTGCTCCTCCGCCTGCTCCCCTGAGGGAACCGCAGAGTCGGGCTCTGAGCAGACAGACACCTCCTCGTCATCTGCCAGAGAGGAGGACAGTTTACCTAACGGCACTCAGACACTCAGAGATGATGAGCTTTTATTAATGTTTGTCACACGCCAGTGCAATCGAACACATAATCAGTGACTCATCACTCTAACGAGCCTTTTCATTTTATCATATTCCTACTACCTATTAATTTATTCATGAGTGGTCAACATTCTTCTTACAGACTATTAAATATGAATATGACTTCAGGACACTGGTTTAATTAATAGCAAAATGGGCATCTTTTTTCCAAAACAAAGAACACCGTGTTGTGAGTAACTAAATTTAATGTGAATTTTGTGCTAAAAATGCAAACAGTGTGACACATGATCACTAAAAAAAGCTCTTTCTGAGCTTGTGTTTTTCACTCCAACCTTTTTCACAGTAGGCCACTAGTTATGAATATCTTTTATATCTACCCAAGTCTCAGTGTAAGATGCAGCCCCACTGTGTTTCTGGGGCCCACTCAAAAAGGTACTTCAGGGTCTTCAAGTGTAGTGACTATTTGTGGCCAACAGGGGGCCACCATGCGAATGCCTCTGACCTATAGGGACGCTCAGTAAATTTTCACATTTCTTCGATATCTCCCCGCTATCATCCTAAGAACATGACTGGGTACTGGAGAGCCCATGTGGGTGTGTCACGGGCGTGAAAATGGCCGAGACCTGGGTGGATGGAGGAGGTCAGCTCAAAGCGGAACTGCAGTTGCCCACTGACATGGTCCGTCGGCAGCCTCCGGCCGAGGGTGTAGCTCACCACGCGATCCCTGGGAGGGTTGTGTGATGTAGACAGACAGTCAGTCATACACACATCTCTCTGACCTTCCCACACTCTCTCTAAAGTACATCCAAACAGATTAAAAAACACAGTAAGTGAATAATTGATTCTCAGCAGAGATAATTAGCATTAACAGGCAAAGTGGCACCTTGAAAAGGGCCTCAGACTGATTAATTACTACTTCTAACTGTATCTGTGCATGGAGCTCAAGCATAGGCTGATATTACAGCCTCTAAGCCAATTACAGCATGCATCCAGAGCCCTGGTCCCCCCAATGCCTCAAGAGCCCCGTCCCCTGGCCCTGTCCGCTTGGAACTTCCCCCCACCCTCTGGCTCAGGCTCTGCCCACTCTCACATAACATGCTCAGAGCCCCCCCAGCCTCACCCACTCCCACCTGATGTATCCATAGCCTCTCCTTCCCCCAGCTCCGCCCACTCCCACATAGTACGCCCAGAGTCCCCCAGCCCCACCCACTCCTACCCGATGCATACAGAGCTCCACCCCCTGAACTCAGCTCAGCTCACTCCCACCCAATGCATCCAGAGCCCCCACCCCCTGGCCCCGCCCACTCCCACCCGATGGCGTGCTTCTCCAGCAGACGCTGCACTGGCACTGACAGCTTGCCCAGGAATCGCTTGATGATGGGCCGGCTCTTGGCGAACTTGTCCTTCACCTCGATCTCCAGAACGTCCGTAGGCAGGGACACGAAGCTGAAGCGCTGCCGGGGAGGAAGCAGCCAAATGGTCAGCTGATAACATGGGGACTTTCCCTTTCGTTTGGAAAATCCCCGTAAGGCCTTGCTTGCCCCGCCCAGTGGAAGCGGCCAGCATGAGAGGCACAGCAGATAAGCTCTCTGCAGGCTGCTATATCCAGCCCACTCAAGCCGCTGTCCACGGTACTGAGACGGCAGGCCCGTGATTACTGCTGTCCAAGGTGCTTAAAGCTCCCCGGTCTGAGCCAAACTAAGCCTGACCATGGCAGGATGGGCCTTTGGCAAAACAGGGCCCCGGAAATGTTGTCACCATAGAGACACAGGTAAGGCTGAAGGACCTCAACCTTTAAATAACATCGAAATCTTTAAAGTGAGTAAACACAACTGACCGAGACGCTATCAAATTCCCCTCCTCCAGTAATATGGTATGGCTCAGAATAGCACAGCAACCCCCTCTCTCTACTTCTGGGAGGGCCCACTAACGGATGGGGGGTGGGGAGTTGGGCGGGGGAGAGACAGATATCCCAGCTTGGAATATCCTCCTGTCCTTATTCTTTATTTTCCCAGTGAAATGCACGAGCGTACAAATAAGACTTGGGTTACTTGGACACTTGGTGACATTGGTGACAAGTTTATTCAATCAATCGTCACGTTAATGCCTAATCCATTTCATCTCCTTCGTTTGATACATTATTCCCTGAAACTAGAAAATCTGTTGAAAAATGTATGATACTTTCACAGACAGACCTCATAACAACATCTCAAAGGAAAAACAACATTATTAATACGTACAGTATGCCTTTCTTATTTAAAATATTGCAGGACAAATAAGGAGACACAGGGCAGGGGAAACTGCCAGGGATTCCAATTTAAGTTTGTGCTGAATATGTAGCAAAGCACTGAAGAGATGGATGATAAAACAGATCATTGCAAATCAGATCAGACATCAGGCAGCAGTGTAGGGTCACTGTGTGAAATGCAGCTTCTGCCCCGAAAGGTCCCAAAATGGTCAGCTCAGCTTCTCACTGCTGCCATGACCCTGTCCCTGGCAACACAGGCCTCATAAATCCAACATCCGCTTGTAGAAACGCTGGATGCATGGTGATTCGATAAGGGCCTTCTCAGCGAATGATACGACGTGGTGCAATCCTCCACGAGGAACGCCATGGGATTAAACACCCCCGCCCTGTACAGACACGGGAAGAATTTAAATAAACACTCGCTGTGATGTGATTTTTTTTGCTTTAAACAAACTTTCACAGGCCTGCGATTTCACATTTGCTGAAAGCTGGTACTTGAAATAAAACCATATTAAAATAAATTTTAATTCAAACACTATATGGACAAAAGTATTGGGACACCTGGCCATTACACCTTACAGGGACTTTTATAACATCCCGTTTTAAATATAAATAGTCAAATAGTCTTATTAGCTTATTTTTTGGAAGACATTGTGTAGCTCCTGCTCCAGTACTGCTTATACTTGTACTTAGGCATTCATTGGAAGGTCAGCCTAGCTGCACTTATGCCTAGTCAGTGCCTTGGCAGCCATATGTTTGCAATGTGCTATAGGCCTCCCTTGTACGTCGCTTTGGTCTAAAGCGTGTGCTAAATTTGAAAAATGTAAATGTAAAAATGTACACTGCTATTTTTATGATGCCTTGCATAGTTTAATTATAAATATTTCTGTGGCTCCCTAGTGATTCTGATCTTTGGATCCTTTATGCTAAAAGTTCAACAATAACGGGAGGGAGGAATATATATAGTCAGAGAACTATAGCATACAAGCACCATAGAAACATGCATTAGCATCTGAAATTGGCCTGGAGATTCATCTTATCCACACACACTCAAACACTGCTCACAGACAAGCTTGATAAAAAGGCCCTTCAACAGACACTTCACATTTCCACCTGCTTCTCCGTGGTGCCTGGAGGGAGAAACTTTTGCTTTAATCTCGACAAACAGAGACTCAGAAAAAGCTTCTCAATATTCCAGTCTCTCGGGGCCGTGAATGTACATACTTGCTCCTGATAGAGTACGATGCCGGGGTGTCCGTAATAAAATGCCTTCCTGGTTCTCCTGACATTTTATATCCCTCACCGCTTTCAGAAAAGAGTCAAAACTCTAACCCAAACCTCACCACCCCTCATGTTCCGAAGCAGAGGTCAAATCAGTAACACAGCGCAACAAAATGCAAAATGCTTCCATATCATGTGGAACCGCACATATATCTTACAATATATATATTTGCTTCATGCATAGCACAAAGCATTGCGTTGCCTCTGAATTGGGCTGTACCGCCAGCAGACTGATCGTTCCATTTTCCCCAAGGCGCCTCCCCCCCATGTCTGGGCCCCTGGAAATCTTCCTCTTTCTCTCCCTATAAGAAGATATATAATCTCTTTATATAATGAACCAGCTGAGTGATCCCTCACCCAACAATTCCTATATAACTTTGATAACTTGGGGTACAGTGAATCATGGGCTTGGTCTTTTTCGGTCAGGATGCAACCGATGTATCCTTGACATTTGGGGTAGAGCAAGACCAGCTCCTAGGGATTTTTACCATCCTCTGTACTTGTGTTCTTCAGTAGTGGAACTAGTCTTTGGCAATGGAAAATGACATAAAACGGGTACAAGAGAAAGACAAGTAGCAGCCACGTACGTATACTGAAATTCACCCCTTGTCTTGTCTTACCAACGTGGCTGTGGAGCCAGTGACTAGATGTAAATACAAGTACAGTAACAGCCTGTTCCTAGCACAGCAGTAAATGTATTGCACTGTCATGTGGACTGAGAATGATGAGATGATCCTCCTGCCAGGCCAGGTAGGGACCGGAATGACACCCAAAGGAGTGACGGCTGAAGGAGATGCTCTTGGGAGCAGCTGAAATCCCCCCACCCTTCAACAGGCCAAGGCAGACAGAGCCTTTAACTGGACTATAAATCCCACAGTACTGCAATGTGTGGCAATTCCAAAAAAAGCTCCTTATTGAATGCAGAAATGGGATTATAGCAAATGTATGGGGTGATGTGCCAGCGGGCAGGACAGACTGCCCCTGGAGGGCTTCAGAGAGACAGCAGTCATGGGTCGGGCCGGGCCGGGCCAGAACCCAGGAGGGCCGCAGATAAAGCTCATCTTCTGCCCTTCTACAGTATGCAGCTAAAAGCACCCATTTTTAACCACCTTTCACACATTTATTTTCCTTTAAGGTTATTTTCCTTTTCTTCAATGCTATATTTCCTCTATTTAATTGTCTGCTTCAGCTTTCTCCATAACCTGCAGCTATTTTGACTTCAGCACCATTACATGGATTAAAATTTAAATATTCATGTTGAACTCTCATTAAAAGTGCGCAAACTGTAATGGCTACTGTCCATCTCTTACCTGCGTTTCCAATATTTACTTAGTAGACACTTTTATCCACAGAGACACACAGGGTCAGACAGTCCCTGGAGCATGTGGGGATTATGGGCCTTGCTCAAGGGCCTAATGGTTTAAATCACTTAGGCAAACCTGGGATTCGATATCAGTAACCTTCCAATCCCAAACACAGCGCCTGACCCTGCTGAGCTACACACAAAAGCACGCAGTCTTACCAGCCCTTTGGAAGACAGTGAAGCCGTGTAGTGTCCACATGTCAGGAAATGCAGTGACAGGCCAACTAGGAAATGAAAATGGCAGTGAAGGTGGAAACGGTGGGCACAGCTACAGCTCCCCTTCTCAGAGAAGGTCCCACTAAGCCCCGCCCCAATAGAAGTCAGCTGAGGGGACCGTACCAGCCTTCTGCAGATGAGAGAGAGCAGAAAACGTGTTCCTGCCCCAGAGGCTCTCCGGCGCCCCTCTACTGATGAATATTTCATAGGTGTTCTGGCAGCAGGAAGGTCAACGTGAAATGGCATGCGCTCCATTAGGGCTGTTTCCATTCCCCGTATAAAACGTGCAGATGTGAAAAGCTGAACGACAGGGAGAGCGTGGGGAGGTAGTGAGGGAGGGAAGACGAGCTCCTCGAGGGAGCCGTCGGTGTTTAATATGTGGGAGGCCGCAAATGTTACACAGACTCCTGCAGAACAGAACCCCGGGAAAACTCAACATCCATACCGCGTTTGATGGAACATCCGTCACTCCCTGCTCTGAGACACGAAGGCAGTTTTACCCACCAGGATGTGATGTCATAGAACTACCTAGAGAGTGGAGGAGTGAGGGTAACCTAGGTATCACCAGCACAAGTAAACTGTTGCTGAACAAAGGGGGGATGGGGGGGTTTGGTCCCTCGCAGCTGCCAGATGTCTGGGAGCCCCAAGTGCGAGTGAGAGAAGCATCCAGAACATGAGAGGGAGGGTGTTTTACAACAGGAAAACCGAGAAAGGAGCTGTTCTCACTGGTGTGAAATACTGCCTTTTCAGTTTGGATTTCAACTGGTTTCAAGTCCTGCTACAGAGTGGAATTCCATCCACCAGATGGGGGGGGCAATATTTAATTTAACTTCATTCGTTTCCCCCAAAAATAGACCCCTTCAATTAAATTTATCAAGTTGGGTACCCTCCCAATATCAATCACTCTCCTATGCCCTGGCATCTATATATACTCCTAAACACTTATCCTAGTCAATGGAATTCCACTAAAATTAATACTATATTTATAGCTGTAGAAAATATATAATTTAACTTCTTCATCATCACAATCATTAGAGCCTGGCCCATTCATATATTTTCTATGCATTATAATTACCAGTAATATTCTGGCTCTTGAGGATAAGCCTACTGTTCCTTACATAGATATATGTTTTTCATTTAGTTTTACAGCTGACAGATTAAGGCCATAAAATCGGCGACGTGTGCTCCTTGCTCTGAGACCAGATGCTTGGACTGACTCCAGTGCTCCTGGGCTGCGACGACCAAAGGGTGTGTCCACTCTGGGTGTCATCCTGGGGGGCCCTTGCACCTCTCTGTACAACTCCAATGGAGAGACCCTGGAGGCTGTGCCAGGTTGGTACTCCCTACCACTCTGTGTTACTGTGCCATTATCTGGAGGCGGATGCCGTGAAGACAAAACTCCTTCACAACTCTTGCAGCCTGTCTGACTAACTCTGCCCGAGGTCAAAACATTACACTGTACATGTTTTAAATAGGTGTTTTATTCTAAAAAGCTTGAAACTGCTCACTATTCTACCAATGCTCACATTTTAAAACCAGAACAGATTGGTTTAGACACAGCACCTCCATCTGTGGGATTGGAACCCACAACCTACTGTTACCCTCTGAGGATGCCAGCAGGGATAGAAAGAAAGACTTGCAATTCCTTTCCTTCCTTGGGACATCAACACGGTGTGAAGCCTGGACAGGCTGAGTGTGGGGGAGGCAGACAGGGCATGAGGCATTACTTCAGGGTCCTCCGGTACATCATGCACTCCAACGTGTCTCGGTGAAATGCTTCTTGAATGGATGGACAGTCTGAAGAGCCAAAGTGACCTCAGATGGAAGGCAGTAAGTGCAGGGGCTGGGGGGGGGGCTCTCATTGAAGTCCAGAGTAATGGAAGCTCGCCAGTTCCCCAGTGAAAGGGGGGGGCGGGGATGCCAGGAAATGAACCCTCTTCCCCATCCACCCCTTCAGGCCCAAACCAAAAAAAAAATTTTGTGGGGTCTGACCACCCTACTGACAGTTCCCTTTGTAGACTTCGATGATCGGGAGAGGGGGTGGCGGGGGAGGGGGGGGGTCCTCCTCAGTAGATTTCACCAGCCAGAGGAGTCAAGAAAATGGGGGGTTCAAACTTGTAATTTTACTACCTGGCTACTTGCCTGATTGGTAACAAAAAAATTCTCAGATGGGGGAGTTCAAACCTGTTATTTTGCTATGTGGCTACGAGTCTGTACCTCTTGCCTTCCTGGTGCCCTGAATATTCTTTTGGAAACACCAGGAAGAACCATACGAATACAACTGGACCCATTTTGGCATACGAGGGTCATGACAAAAACATGTATGACCCCAGAAAGGGAACCTTAAGGTTTTTTTTATCTATTATTTATGTTATTTAAGTCTCTGATCCTGATTTTCCACTGCAAATATTCATTTTTATTTTTTCATCAATGAAACTACCTATCTGAGTGAATGAATGAAAATACCTGCTGCTTACTATTAACTAATAACTCATTTTTCAATCCATGCATCTTCCAATTGCTTATCCAGTAAAAGGTATTAGGTAATGTCTTCAGCTATACATTAAATACAGTATTTAAGGCTTGCTCAATGGTACTTGGGTACAATTCCATATCGCTAACCGCCACAGAGTCTGTATTACATTCTGATGCTCTTTGCAGAAAGCTTGGTTTTATTTTTGGTGAATAGTCCTCCATATTTGTTTTCTGAAGTAGAGAAAGGACACAGTATCAGTCAGCTGACAGTCACGTCCTTCTACCAGCCAGTCTGTCCTCTGTCTGCAGCCGTTAGGGTTTATGGCCGTTACTGTTTTCCAGAACAAACAGTCAGCCCCGGACGGCCGGGACGTGACTAACACTGTCCACACTGCCTGGCCCAGGTGTGCAGCCTGGCATTCTTACTGGCATCGCAGGCCCTGGCATTGCATCACTGAGCCCTCCCCCAAACCACCCCAATCCCCCCAAGAAGGAGCAGCAAGGCATAGAGGAAACGGGAGACAACCCTGAATCAGACGCCTCTGTCCCTCGGTCATCTTCTCTTTAAACTGTGAGCAGGCGTCGGGGGCACCTGAGATAAATCCAAATGGCTGCCTGCTTTGAGGGATTATTACGAGGTATGATCCTGAGGATAACAGCCAGTAAAGAGGAACAAGGGAATCGATCAATTCAGGCACTGACCAAGGGACACTTTGTTCCCGCATGCCAATAGGCTATTCTCTCAACTGCAGCTTGAACAAAGTTAAAAATGAATTCTAATCATATAATAATCCATTCAAAAACTAATAAAAGCTGGTCCCTATATAGCTGTGCCCTGTCACAAAATGAAGCTACTTAGAATTGCAAGGTAGAATGCACTCAGAATGCACTTATTTAGCATAAAACATAAACACACATAAAAAATTATGTATAGGCATGTATAGGACAAAGTGTAACAACGCTGGAGTAATGAAGGATGACCTTTGACCTCCCTCCCCCTGAGCTATCTATGGAGCTGTGTGTTATGAATGAGGCTGAATATATTTTACCTTTATGGAACACTGGCTTCCTTGTGGGCTTTATATCCTGATCCCACTCCAGGGGCCCCGATTCTTATGCTTTATGGTTCCTCCTTTTATGTGAGTCAGCTGAAGACACACCTCGCTGTCAAACACTGATGTACACGCCAGCCCGATCTCACCCCCCGAACACCGGCTGTTCACCATTTTGCAGCGTTTTTGGAGAGTTAATTATTTCTGCTCCACACATCCTGGCTTTAGGTACAGCTGTAAACAACATGCATTTATTATCAGCTGTTGCTATGTGATAATGTTGCAGAAGCCATAGCAGCATGATTCTGGAATGTCCCTGTGTGTGGCATTGGAGGGGGTCTGTTTTTCTGGTCGTAAACAATGTACATGTCATTCTGCCTGCAGAGAAACCGTTCGCCCTGAGATTAGGCCGCCACGTACTCAATGACATGCAACGACGCATCTACTTTTAGTCTTCACAGCAATAACATCTCTGCCTCCCACGGCACGCTCAAACTTTTCGGATTCTTCGCTCGCTCTCTGCCCTCTGAGACACCCCCGGGCGATCAGCTTGACGCGAGAACTTCAGCTACTCAGTGAGGCATCTTAAGTACCTTGCGCTTGCCGTATTTTTTTAAGCAACCTCTGCGAGACAGCGTGTGGATTTCAAAGCCCTGCCAGGGCCTCGCACACAATCCAGATCTCAGACTTCATCCCTCAAATGGTTGGTACGATATTTACCTCCCCAGGCCTCATTGCAAACGCACGACCGCCCATGTGAACAAGCTGAACTTGATTCACCACATTCACCTTCATAAAGACCTTCCTCCTACCACCTTTTGAACACCGGGAGCCTGCAACCTGTGACTCTGCCTGGACACCAATGAAGACATGGCCCCAGAGGACCAAGAATCAGGTGGGCCTCTTGCCTGTAGACACCTCCATTCAGTGAGAAAAAAAATCCTAGCATGTCACATGAAGCCCAGGCATGCAAAAAACTCTCGCAGCTGTAATGTATATTCATTACTGTGAGTATCGTTAGAATTGAGGTCAATGTAGCAGAAGATGCCATAAGTCCACATACAAAGGAACAGAAAGCAATCTTGGGGTTATAGCACAAGCAAGAGGAGAACTAGCTGTCTTAACCTTGGTAGAAGAGCTAGAAGTCTTTATGCTGATAGTAGAGCACCCATTATTACACACTGTTTACACCCCCAATTCTGAAGGCTACTCTGCTAGCCACTGAGTCACCATAACAATAACAACAACAACAACAATAATACTTTTACATGATGGCTTTACAATATCGTATCAATTTATTAATTATTAGTGTGTATCTAAAAACTGCTTTGTTTAGCATTCAGCTCTGGTTAATACTGTAATCATTTTAAACTCCGACTAAGATGTAAGCTCCTGCATTAATGGACATGACGTGGCAAATCTATTGCATATTCCTACTATCCTTGGGGTAGCACTCTAATTACTGAAGTCTCAAAGCATTTAATTCCTAAGGCAATGTTTCTCAACACAGTCCTCGCAGATCCTCAGATGGTCCATGTTTTTGCTCTCTCCGAATTGCCAGGGAATTGGGAAAGAGCAAAACACATGGACTGTCTGCAGGTCTGCGAGTACTGGGTTGAGAAACCCTGTTCTAAATTGTGCATCAAATAGGTTGACACCCACTGAGGGAGGCGGGTGGGGCCACCTGGAGAAGAACCGCCCCATGGTTGACGAACCAATCACTTGCCGCCTGTGACCCAGGCTTCATTCACTGCTTGATTTCTGTTCTGTAATCTGCATAAACCTGCTGGCGTCGAAGAATGCGGCTATTCTCTCGGTGGATGCCGCACGGCAGTGGGCTCGGTGCCGACCCGATCCATCACGCATGGAGGCAGCACACCAGTCTGGAAAACTCCCTGGGATGCAGATTTCATTTAGTGCTCTCTGCTCCCCTGGAAAGGTGTGGGTGTCTCGGGCGATTAAATTTCACTGCAGTGCAGCATAGAAACACTTTGATACAAATGCGGGCGGAACCGGCAAGACCCACAGATGGTTTTAAGACCACAGACAGCAGAGAGGAGATGATTAAGCAGCAGCCGTGTAGTTATTACGCACTTGGGGTGCGTATGTGACGCAGGAGACATTCCGATACAGCGCCAGAGATTAAAATAAGCAGGAATAGCTCCAACACCAGTACCCACCTCTCGCTGCCACACAGGGTTGACGGTGTTGCAGGCCACACTGGACCTCTTCTCCTGGCCATGGTGGGGCAGGGAGGGGAAAATGCTGTGCTTGCCAGGCTGCACGGAGATCTTCAGATATGGATCGGGGTTGAAGAACATGCCCTTCTTGAGCCCGACCGCCTGGAGATCTGGACGGGGGATAGAGAGCAGAAGGTCTCAGCATGACCTGATGGTGCATGAGGAGGCGGGGCAGGCAGGGAGAATGCAAACGCCGAAAAGACGAGCCGTCACGTCATTCTCAAAACTGCCACACTCCACACATACGAGAGCCATTCTGTATGTCGCCCCCTAGGAGCAAAAGCCAGAAACTGCACTGACAGATAGCTTTTTGCCAAAGTGATGATGCTGATTGCACATACGATGCAAAAAAACGGAAGTAAAAAAACAGAAACCTGGAAGGAGCAAGTTAACCCAGGAGACATCGTAGTGTATCAAAACAAGGCTTGGGAGGTATCAAATTTTTCATTCCATTATACAGAAGTTACACCGCAGGCTACGGAATTTTGCTGGTATATTCAATAGCAAAGCTATTGCAATATTTCGGAATCTTGGTGATAGAATTTGCAGAACAAAAATATCGCGATATATCGTATTACCGTGATACCATGCCAGCCTAATCTGTAAAACGAAAATGTACATGTCAAGGTAAAAATAACATTTGGGGCTTATATGAAGACCTGAGAAACACTGCTAAGCATGACCCTCAAGGGACAGCTGGGAAAGAAAAGTAAGAGTAACTAAGCCATGTGAAGCAGCTGGATGCCGCACCACTCGGCGCAGCTGTGTAATACAGGCTCTGGGCTTTCTGCAGCGCTGGACATAGCATGTAGCAAGAAGAGACAGCTCCACCATATGTGGTGTTTTGACATGTATTATGACCTCTCTTATAAAAGGCTGTCCCCCCCAGGCACGTAAGAAACTCACACTCCTCTCCTCTTGAGCCGCATGGGCTGGGGGGAGGGTGGATGCCAGATGCTAAACCGGATTCATGTGCCTCTGGAATAGGGGGTGGAGGAAGCAGATCGACGGCTTGTGTCCCGATGTACTCAGGGTTGAGGTATGATCTGAATTCCATGACAATTTATAAGGTACAGGGTCACACGGGGCCTGGAACCTATCTCAGGAAGCAAAGGTCACAAGATATCTCACACACAGACTCTTTGCAATTTACGCACACAAATTTACAAATATATTTGGCAGGAGAAAGCAGGGTCAGCCTGGGGTAATTGGGGGTTAAGGGCCTCGCTCAAGGGCCCAACGGTGAAATCACTCTGGGATTTGAACCAGTAACCCCCCCGCCCACTCTGACAACCACACAACAATTCAGAGACTCCAGACCACATAACTTGGACTTCTTTTAATCTGGGGGAAACTGGAGCACCCAGTGAAACCCCAGATGACTAGGAACATGAAAGCCCTGCACACAGCGCCAGGCGTAAAGCACACCTGCAGCCGCAAAGCAGTGAGGCTAAAGTGCTACTCACTGAACCACCAAGAAGCCTTTTCCAATTAAGCAGACGTAGGAAACGTACGTAGAAAAGAGCCCAACATCACGGGCGAGTCTACTGAAGTTCGGAATTACAGCAGCTATGGGACGCCCCCTGGCCTCTGTCTGATCACACTGGAGCCCGCTCAGAAACACCCTGGCACGCCGGATCCTGAGCACACCCAATTCTGAGCACGCTGGGCCTTCATCAAACAGCCAGGCACAGACAGAGTTACTTACAGCACCTTTTAAAGATTCATGTGAAGGAATACCTTACACCACATTTTGTTTGCAGATAAATGCAAAATTCAGAGAGGCTGCCTTTCATCATAATTCATAATAAGACTATTTTTCTTGCTTTTGAAAGATAAATGAACTGGGAGATTATTTAACATTAATCACCTGCAGATAAACTTCAGTCTAGATAACCCTGGGTTTTTCATGTACTTCCAGGCATAATTGCTATAATTAAACTTGTTTTTTTTGGCAAACGCTGCACTTGATGCACAGAAATCGTGTTTTGGGTTATGATTCCTTCTGACCATGGAGCATCGTTCTGACCATGTGACTGATGACAGGACATGCAGCTAATCCAGCGAAATCGACCGTTTTCAGGGGGACGTATAAATCACTAAGCTGACCAGAAATATTTTTTATGAAAATGAAGCTGAGAGCGGAGGTCGAGAATGGAGGATGGACCTGATTGGTTGAGGGTGGTGGTCATGGAGTTGATTGGTTGAGGGTGGTGGTCATGGAGCTGACTGGTTGAGGGTGGAGGTCATGGACCTGACTGGTTGAGGGTGGTGTTCATGGAGCTGACTGGTGAAGAAGAACCAAGGAGCTGATTGGTGAATGGTTGCTGACACGCGGGCATAACAATTGCTGACAGGAAAGATGCATCCTCTTAGATTTCTAGGAACTCAGATAGCAGAAGACAGGTATGTGACCGCTAGAGGGTGGAATTAGGAAAGAAAACATGGGTGTGCTTGTTAGATCACCTTGGTATTCAGGCTAGGAAGGCCAGACGCCCGAAGGCTTGTAAATTCACCACACTGAGACAAGCAACCTCGACTAATCACGAGAAATGGCCAACACATTGCCTGCGGTACAGCCGCTCTCCCCTCATTGCCTTTCCACTGTTTCCCTCATTAAACTGCAAACGGAGGGAGCAGAAAGGAACAAATAATTTAGCATTTCCAAGCTGGCAGCACCGTATAGGAGCGAGTCTCCTTCCTCTCTGTAAATGCTGGTTTGTGGTCATAAGTGACTATGAAGAGGGGTGAATTTAGTTTTTATTTAAGGTGGGGACATAAGAGGGGCCAGAATTCATAGGCCAACATTATCAGTAGCCAATGATATGTTTTAAAATTACTGAATGAACGGGAGGCAGCCAATCAGGTTTCAGCTGGGGTCAATGCCCCTGTGGCCTCGCCCCTGTTTACACCCCTGGCTATGATTTTGAGAGGTTTTTCTCTTTACTAAAATCATGGCCAAGTGAGAAATGCACAGTATGGGGTTTTAACAAATGTTTATAACTGAGAAGAGCATCTGAGCGTCCGTTGATCCTGTGAGGTTGCAACGAAAATAAGTTGCTCTTTTGACGCGGTATGTGGAAACACCAAGCTTCCATCTGTGGCTGGGGGCGTGAAGTTTGACAGAGCGCCCCCCCCCCCGGGAGAAACCGGTTAGTCAGAATGCCATGGTAACGATATGACACTGCCTTAGAATCAGAGGACAAAAAAAAGCACAACTTAAACCAGCAAGGTAGAGAAGAGCCTGCAGCCGCTTTCGGTGCCGATACGATAACAGTCAATAACATCACATCAGCTAATGCCATCCTAATGCTTTACAGAAGCCTTTTTGAAACCATTAGTGTCTGTTTTGTACGCCTCCAGCAACAGATAATGCCACATGGGGTTTAACGATTCCCTTAAATTAATAGCTATAAACATAGTAGGAAACATTTTCATGACATATCTTAATGCCAAAAATTATTTTTATATAGGCCTCTCAGCACTGATTCACCGACACAAACGGAGCACTACAAAAAAAACACAATAGTTACTTCCAAAAAGATAGCAATGGATGATTAAATAAGCTGGATAATGAATAGAAATGGGCAGATCTTGCTTTTTTGCTTAGAAAAAAAACAGAGCAGATCGTCACAGCTCATTCCCTTTCGTCTCCTTGGCCCACATCATCTTAGAAATCTAATATACACACAGCAGTAACCATAGAACAACCATGTACACAGAGCAGCTTGTAAGGCAGGGGTGTCAAAGTAACATCGTAGGGCTTGGTACTGCCTACGACATGCTTTGTAATCATTAAAAAATCCTGCCCGCCAATCAATCGTTATCTTGAGAAAAAAAGACATAATTTAATTTAATTTATACTAATTTGCAAATTGCACTAAGCTCAGAACCCCAGGCGACTAATTGTACAACCCCTCACGGCTGGACTGGCCACCTGGTATACTGGGCAATTTCCTGATGGGCCGATGTGAGGGCGGGCAAAATTCTACCCCCTCCGCCCCCCCCCCCCACCCACACCCCCTCAGTTGGTGAAATATATCGCTCAGCAACAGTCATCATGGGAGACCCCCAACTGGTTTCAGCGACCATAAGATCCCCTAGGGGAGGGCAATCTTATACAGAAAAGGCCAGTGTGTTTGCAGGTTTTTGGGATAACCTTTACATCAACTGTTCAAATCCAGGTGTGAGGACTCTTCAGCCAATCAGTCCCCTAAATAGTAATCTAATTAGGGGGCTGCAGTGAAATTCCGCATACCCAACAGCCCATTCTAGATAAGACTGCCCACCCCTGCGCTACTGCGTGCCGCCCCCCCCAGTTATTTGAGTTTGACACCTCTGCTCTGAGGTACAGCCTCAAAGTGGTATAACCTGGATCCTTGTGGGGGCCCCTGAAGGAGAACCCCATTGGAAGCATGAAGATGCAGTCGGGACGGGCGCTCACCTGACAGGGAGAAGCTGATGAGCCTGCGGCTGCCGTGGCTGGAGGGGACATCCCCGCTGACGACAGGCTTCAGCACCTGCGTGGGCCGTAAAGGACATGATGAGGCGGGAGGGGTGAGAGAGACTGAAGGAGATGCAGATGGACCAATCAGCCACATCTACTCTGCTCCACCCCACACCATCCTGTGACTGGGTACTTACGAGACCCATTATCCCTGTTAAATGCCGCATCCTGGGGCCTTGGACATGGCTCAATATTGATATATTGTCCAGAAATGGGCTAAAAGGGCGTGGCCTTCCCAGAGGATGGACACCATTTCGGATCCATCGTGAGAAGGCCATCGTTGAGAGCGTTCAGTTTGTACACCACCCAGTTCCATAGCATGACCCCCAAAGGAAGCATAGCACAACTAAACAGCACAACTCAGCTCCACCTACACCCTCTCTTCTGAATGTCCAACACAGATACTCCTGCAGTGGTTCCTGCATCCAAGAGCTAAGCTCAGCCCAAGGCATAAGCGAACTAAGAGGCTGCTTAGGGCCCAGAGGCCACCAGGGGGCACCCTATCTGGCAACACTATCATAAGGGGAAGGAACATGACAAATGACAACTAGGTTAATTAAATTTTGATTAGGGCCCTGAAAAAGGGCTGTGCTGGCCCTGGACAGAACACTCTTGACACAGCGCTTTCATGGCGTCCCTGTACCTTTAAAAGCTGCTCGGCAAAACAAACCATATCAGCTTTTGAACTGTAAGGATGGAAACACTTCTGTGTTTTCCTTTGACAACATTCGTTTATGACTTTGATTTAAACAAACAAATAAATAAATATAAATTTTAACCCAGATGTGACGTGCATTCAGAGACGAACTGTTGTTTACCAGTTGCCTGGTAATAAAACGGTATTACACCAGCTGATTTTCACACAGCTAGAGACCACTTCAAATTTAATTCTGCAAGGGTAGTCCACACAGAACACGGGTTTCTTATCCCAGGAGGAACATGCACACAGACAATGAAGCATTAAGCTGGTTAAGGTGGTCCTTAAGGTGGTGTCTGGTGTGATTTATCAAGGAGGATGCCCTTTCAGTGACAGGCCGACCCTCTTCAACAACAGCAGCATGTACGCAACACAGTGATACAATTTTCATCTTGCATAAACTGACTTCAGGATTTACACATTGTTTTTAAAAGTTTCCACATAACTAACATTTTTTTTCCTGCTGGTTTATGGCTAGTTAGAAAAAAAAAATGCTTAGAAAATGCCCCCCCCCCCCATACACGACTACACAACTACATAAAGCGGGAATAAAATCAAACAGGCCTAATTAAGTGATCAGACTCATCTGCATAACACAGGAGGTATAGTGGCACGAGTTCATTACTCATGATCCACCCAACAGAGGAAGAACCTGTTTGATAAAGTGGAAAATTGGAGCCCTTGAGGAGCGTGCCATTCCTGATCGGGAGGGGGGGGAAGACAAAACAATGTCCGTAAATGTCTTCACACGGCAAGTGCTGAAGCAGAGCAGCACAGATTCGGTGCTGATCCACAGGCCCGGCTGTGGTTGATGGGCTCCATGAAGGTCTTTCAAAGTCATGTGGCGAGTCTGGGGCTGACCAGACAGGGGCCACGCACACTAAAAGACACACACAGAATCGCAATCTGTACTTATATATAATGCTATTACTCATTTTTCCCTATGCATTTCATTATGATAATTCAATGCAATTTATTCATTTATTATATATTTATTATGCCGTGTGAAATATTGAATTTCCCCAGGGATCAATAAAGTTTCTTTTATCATTGTCTTATTGTGAAATACTGTGAAATATCACTAACAAAATTCTATAAAAAGAAAACAATAAATAAAAATAAAGCAGCTCTTTCCCGCAGGGAGCATCTGAAGCCATCATTCAGAACAAGGAAGCCCTCGGAAGACAGGGTAGTTTTCCAGGCAAGTCGGAGGATGTGGGAATTTCCCCTTTAACCTGACTAGACAGAATCAGTTGAAGGCGATCCAGTGCTCGTGGCCAAGATACCCATGTCAACACACTTTCTATCAAATCATAACTGCAAATAAAATGTGTGTTAAGCATCAACACAAATATGCAATCAATGTGAGTGCCAAGCACATGCGCATCTTTGATAGCCATTTGGCATTCCGATAAACTTTAGAAGAATTATGTGTGTAAAGAAACAACAAATCGATTCAGAAATCTGGTCAAGGTGTCTCGGATGTGGCTACATCAGTTCAGAATAAGTAAAATTTAGAAGGAAACTGGCCGAAAAGACAGAGCTATCATGCATTGACGCAGTCTCAGAGCAGGTATTATTACTGCATATTTTATGCAATATTTTTTCAAGTTAATGTTATGATTGACTTCAGTTACCTATCGTCTCAGATAGTTGCTTCAAAAATAAGGCGCGTCAAAAGATGTTAAATCTATATAGTATCCAATCAGAGCTGAACTGAATGATACAGTATTTCCATCAGATCATGTAGAATGATTGTTGAATTGATGCATGTCTAATCTTTATGTTTAACTGTGATTTTTATACCGTACCATAAACCAAGTATCTAGATCTTATTGTCTGAGAGGAAGAGATACATACCCATGAGGATAAAAGAGTATTAAACCATTGCTCTGTGATAACACAATATAAAACCAACAAAGGTATTTGAAATTCCATTTTAAGATACAACAAATTGGCTCTGAGCTCAGGCTGTGCAAGCACAAACGAACTATAAATACAGACAAACACCCAAAGCTAAGGATTTACCCCAAGGCTGGTGCTACTACACAGGGGACACGGAATCTAAACTCAGAATTCAAATAACACCCCCCCCCCTTCCCAGTTCTCATGGTACGTTCCATTTGTTCTAATTTACACTCAGTCCCCTGATGTTAGCATGTTAGGCCACACTTCCGTTCATTTACTTGGTTGTTTGTTGTGCGCCCTCAGGAATATTATAGTAGTGCTCATCTCAGACTAGACACACTAAGCATTTAGAAAGGGGAACACTTGAAAAAAATATAATAGACTACGACGTTAAGTGAAACTCACCTCAACTTGGGCTGCTGTGTTCTTGAATCTCAAAAGTTCTTGTATTGTAGTTCTTACTCACTGACCATCTTGTATATACCAGATCTACTTGCAGTCGTAGACAACCTTAACCCCTACCCAGCCCTAACCTTAACCATAAGTAGCTAAAAATACAACACTGTTGGCATTTTTAGTTTTTTGATTGCATTCACAGATTTTTATAAAATTCAATAGAAGTAGCTAATCAGAGCTGACCCCTGGAAGCACATGTTAATCAGATGCTAGCGGTAAGCAGCCGGTCTTGAGCAATTAGAGACAAGAACCTTAGGTAACCACTTAAATGTGGCGTTAATAGGCCTAAAGAAGGTGGGCTCTGTTTGTCAAACTTGAATCCCTATTGAGGCTGAGCTAGGTGGATGGAGCAACGAGAACATCATTGTCAATATGGCCCTGACATTTCTCCCAACGACAATTTGATATTACAGTACTACACACCAGTAATTTCCTGAGTATATTCTCCACAGTAGACCTCCGCTCTTATGTTCTGAACTGAAAGAAGAAGAGACAATTCACAGCTCATTTACTTTAAGCCCAGAATATGTGATCGGGAGCAATGAGATCGCACAGTAAGGTGAAGCTGACCCAGAGGAACTCTCCCACTAAGATCAACATTTTCAACCAGGGGGAAACAAGTACCCAAAAACAAGGAGCAATTCACAGAGAAAGAAAAAGTAAATCTTTCAACGGAAAAGCTAGACTCTAGAACTCTGTTGGAATTCCGTTGCTCGGCTGCAGCTGGCTGAGGTCATCAATCAATAGCCTTTTCAACTGTCTGATTGTCACCTGTTAAAAGGCCCTGAGTTCAGGACCATGTATGAGGAACTTCCTCATGCTGAGGAACGTCATAATCAATACACATAGCAAAGATTTTCGCTGAATGGAATTTTACACTTAAATATAACAGTACACTGTTACAAGAATGAGGCTTGAAGAAAAAAGGGAAGGAATTTTCTTATTACTCAACCCAAGGCCCTTACCTATTATGTTACCAAAACGAGTTTTAAATAAAAGTCTCAGCTACCAACGCATTATTTTATCAGTCATTTCCCCATTTCTTCTCAAGAATTCCAGTGGATGTGCATTTCATTCTCAAAAATATCATGAGCCTAGCAGTGATGACAGGTCTGCCTTTGGCTTCAAGAGGTCTACGTCTTGGGGGTGAGGGGTGATTACTCACCGGCGTGGCCCCGTTCTTCACCGTCACGCTGGGTGTGGTCGCTCTCAGTGCTCCGCTAACCCCGTGGTAATACTTAAAGCAGATCTTTGTTTCCGCTGGCAGGAGCAACGCGTGCAAGAAAGAATGATCAGATTTAGAAAGAGGTGTGCGATTTGCTTCCAAAATCTGACACAACATCCTGGATGACAAAGGCACAACATTGAGGAAAAGGACTAGCATGCAAATTCCCGGGAAAGGCCAATAGTCTTGGGTGCTCCGTGGTCCTCCATCCTTGTCAATTCTGCACATTTCTAGTCCTACAGGTTATGGAAGGAAGAACATTCCAAAGTTTCCTTCTGGGATCAATAAAGTCCATCTCAATCTTAATATTACACTTAAAATAGAGAGCCAGTGCAGAGGGGGAGTATTTATGATCACACCATAACATGGTTATGATTACATCATAAGCGATTTCCTAGCGATCTTTATAGTGCCTCAGTTGGATAAAGCTTGTGCTTGGAGAACAATGTTCCTATAGGCTGGAAGAGGGGGCTTTGACTACAGGACACATTACAGCAAATCACTGGAAAGTCCGTGGGCATCGTTTTAGTAAGGCTGGTTAATAAACTATCACTATGAAAAATGATATTCCACATCAACTACAGCCAGATTTGGTGTATTTCATGGTTAAAAATTTTGTATCATATTAATCAAAAGATACAGGCCAATAAAATGAAAACAAATGCAGATAGAATAAAATGGGCATAAATAAATAAATAAATAAATAAATAAATAAGTATACATGTTACACAGCTGGGTATTTTTCTGCAGTGCTACCCAGGGGTGCTAGCGAGAATTAAAGTTCATGCTCTTCAGTACTGCGCCACCTGCTGGCTGAGAGGAGGATACACAAAGATGTGTATTAATATATATCACATATACCTGAATAAAGTGTGGTGACTGACTTTTAATGGGCCATTGGGCAGTGGGTCATTACCAGGGGCAGCATTGTAGGTTTACATCTCTAGGGCTGCGGGGCCCAATTCTTTCTCCCACCCTCTCTCTGATTTTCCTCTTAGTGACCAAAGACCCGTGATTTAGGGATGCTGGCAGCTATGTGCGGTTCTGTACGTGTGCCCTATGATGGACTGACCTCTTTTCTGGGGTGTCCCCTGTCCAGTACCTTGCACTTCCTCATCTATGCTCAAAGCCTGCCTTGAGCTTGTATTGAAAAGGTTATTACAGAAAATGGAGGGATGATTTTTTTCTTTAAAGAAACCATTTAACAACGAAAAACACACATTTCTTTGTGTTGGTCCAGCTGGCGAATGTAAACCACTGCAGTAAAAGTGAAAAATAAAGCCAGCTTCCGAACCACAGGAATGAATTTTCCTATCCTGAATAAATCCCGTCGATAGGGATGTGGGTGTTTTTGGTACAGGATTCTAGTGTGAACTCCATATGCTAAATAAAACCCATGAAATTGCAAAAATAGACACGTAACCATTCTGGGGAGGCTCAGGGAAGCTGCGATTCTGACTGCTCCAGTTTCTCTGTCTCTCAGAATAATCTGAAGCCGGCACACTGTCACATTACAAACGGGGACCCGTCTGAGAGAAATGCCATTGTCCTCCTGGGACGGCTCACTTACGCACCGAAACTCCCGGAGACATGTTTTGTGAAAACAGCTTCGACCAAGTTTAATGATTTATTCATAGCGTACCGTAAATTCTGCTATTGCATTCGACACACGGGTATCTCTGAATCACCTGCAGTGTGGCTGTGCATGCCCTGTGACGGACTGGCATTCTCTCTAAAATATATCCCAGCCTCATGCCCTACGGTGCCTGAAATAGACTTCAGGAAACTGGTGAATAAGCAGATAGGAGATGGATGGATGAACAATATTATTTACTTCAATATCAGCTCAAGACAATCTAGATTCCCAGCACTTCACAAAGTACAGGCAAACTAGAGATGTTAATCAGATTTGCCATGATAATCTCACAAATATATATTTATACTTTCGCAGGAAAATATGAACAAAAAAACAAGGACAATGCAGATCCTTCTAGTACGATTTCAAGGTTGAGGCTCTGATGGAATGTTACCTTTCCCAGCATGCTTTGGGGTTCGATGGATCGAAAGCAAGGAGACTTTTGGGGGAGTCTGTTGTTAAGTCTGAGCTTATCCTTCTTGCATCACATCTAGAGAAGCAAGGAATGATTTTATATGTGATATAAATAAAATATGGAAGTCTGTGAAGCTTTTACAGCTTCTGACAGCCACCTGTACCAGCGGCCTGGTGAGCTGGGATCGCTGGTAGTATTTCTGAGCACCGTGCATTGAAATTTGGGCAATATCTGTTATTCTGTTGCCATGCTGGTTCTCGTGGTGAAACTGCACTAATTTCAGGTTATTTCGGACACGCCGGACACATACCAGCACACATTAAAGTCTAAATGGACAACTGATTATGTCACATATATTTGAAATTACTTTGCAACACAAAGTATCCATCCATCCTCCATTTTCTATACCAGCTTCTCATTCACAGGGTTGCAGGGGTGTGGATGCTATTCTATAAACCATGGGTGCAAAGCAGGGAATAACCCAGGGTGGGGCACCAACACATGCAGGGGTCATTCACACCAGCAGGTAATCTGGTAACTCCAATTCGCTTTAACATGCTTTTGTATGGTAGTGGGGAGGGGTGGGGTAAACCAGAGTACCCAGAAGAAACCCCATGACAACACCAGAAGTCTCCCCCCCTGCAAACTATGTACACATAAAGCTGGGGGGCAGACTCCCAAAGATGTTAGGTAACAGTGGTATCCACAGCACCACTACTGTGTTGCCCCGGAAACAGTACATACATGTGCATAAATAAATAAAAATAACTGAACATTTAACAAACCAAAGCTCACATTCCAGGAAACATAAACTTAAAGTGGAAGAAAATATTTGATCCATCAACCCAATTTCCACAGCTTCTGCAATACAGCAGAACTGCTCGTGGAGAGCCTGGAGCCCATCCCAGGCAGCACAGGGCACACCCGGGATGGGATGCCAGTCCAGTGCAGGGCACACTTTCACACAATATGAACAGGTTAGTGACCAATTCGCTTAACCTCATGTTTTTGGAAGGTGGGTGGAGGGCAGATTGTCCAGAGGAAACCCACAAAACTTCCAGCCGCTTATGCTGCTCAGGGTCATGGGGACTCCGGCAACCAATCCCCAGGCAGCACATTACACGGGACTGGGGTAGAGCCTGCTTGGGGTGCCAGTCCATCCTAGTGCACTCACAAAGCACAATCATACACTGTGGGCAATTTAACCGAAGCCCATATTTGTACTGTGGGGGAAACCTGCATGACATGGGAAGAACACAAGAACTGAAAACATCAACAACGCTGGAGTTGTGAAGCCACCAGGCTACCCAGTGAGCCCCTGCGCCCCCTCATGGAAATACCCTAGAACATAAACACATATTACACCCTTGTGCAAATTAATTGAAACAAACTGTCACACAAACATGCATGCCGTGGCCTGGGACCTGCTGGTTTGCACAGCCAACAAGGTGGAGTGTAGTGGATAGACAGAGGAGGTACTGTACCCACAGACTGGCAGGCCTACTTGGGTGGGGTTAGAGCTGGGTGGAATGACTGTGCTTCAGTCATCCATGTATGTTTCAAGTAAATGCTCTGGGGTTCAGGTGCCTCCCCGTCTTGACATGGGGTTTCCTCTGGGTTCTCTGGTTTCCCCCCACAATCCAAAAACATGCTAAGGCTAATTGGAGTTGTCTAAATTCCCCATAAGCATAAATGGTGGGTATGCCCCGTGATGGATTGGCACCCCAATCCTGGATTATTCCCAAACAATTATTAGCAATCCACCAGGTCCTAAATCCAGACCCAAGGCGATAAATATGAATTAATGTGACTGCGATGTCCGTCTTAACAGTGTTCAGTCTGTCTGCATATAGACGCAGCAAATTGTTTCAATACATTTGCCCAAGGGTGTACTTCATATTAGAATATGACAGAATGGTGGCTAAATATCACGGGAGCACAAATGAGAGAAATCTGTGTTGAGGTGAAAATACAAAACAAACCAGAGGAGGATACTAGACTGGCTGTCAGTTTCATTTGATTCAGTCTGCTTTTATAGCATGCTCTGCTGATAGCATTTCTCCCTCACTTTGTGCTATAAAGCACAGTAAGCAGCCAAGCGATGGCATGTTAACGAACCGGAAGCATGCAGCACGAGGATTTCACACATGCCGTGACGTGACCACTTACGCTCCGCGAAGTAGGAGCAGGAATCGATCCTCCACACAATCTGGCCCCTGTGGGAGCCGTTCACGCCACGGTTCTTGTAGTCCAGAAAGTTCTCTGACAGAACCTCATCTGGAAAGCAGGACACACACACACACACACACACACACACTGTGACTCAGAGTCCCCATCTGTCTGCCTTTTGCTTTTAATTCCCTATTTTTGTTTCTCTTTTGAGGAAACACTCGATGTACTAAAGCCTCGCAATCAAAAGGGGATGTAGTCTGCGGATAATATGAAAAATAAACTCAGAGGCAATAATGTTGAGGATGCCTCCAAAACACACCGTGGTATTTCGCAGAACCGCCGTCATGCTGAGGCCCAGCTAACTAACGACTCGAATAAACGGAACATCAAGGGAGCTCCTTCTCAGCCTGGACTGTTATCGCCATTGCTGGAGTGTGGCATTGCCACCAGGAAGGACTCTCATTAGCTACAAACGGTTCAAACACAAACAGCGGGGATGGGCTGCAATCTGACCCTGCGATGGGGAAGGGCTCCCATGAAGCATGCGATGTGAGCCAGGCAGAGATGCACTAATGAGGAAAACTACGCTGACCTTAATCTGTTTGAGAACAGTCAAATAGATTATAGATGGGGAGGTTTATTATAATATACACTGTAGTATTTATTTGTGTCTCTTCTGTGGGCATCTTCAGGGGTGGATTAACTTATCAGGGGGTCTTAGGTTGATATCAGCACAGGTGTTGCCGATATGAAGATTCAAGAGTTTATTGTCAAATGCACAGTAAACAGTACGTTTTATTATGCAAAGAAAATCTTACTCTTTTCATCCTTCTGGCCACCGGTAAACACAAATTAAGCAAAAAAACATCACAAGTACAAATTAAGGTGTTTAGAGTAAGCCAATAAATGTGTGTACAGTTATCACAATAAATACATAGACATAGATTTAGATGTAGATTTAAATAACCGTTCCATTTTTCACAAGGTGAGGCAGGGCTGTGAATTTGCTAAGATAGCCAGTGCATTAATTCACCCCCAAGGGTCTTACTTTTCAATGGATCTGCCGAAAAGCCATCCACAACCCGTCAGCTTACCAATGAGGTACATGCCAATCCAATCGCCAGCATCCACCTCCTCTTTGATGTCCCAGCAGAGCACAATGTCTTGCGATTGGCCGATGGTGCAGATGGAGCTGCTGACCGTGAGTGTGGAGCGGCTGTCGCAGGTCACCAGGTCGGCGTCGCTGGTGGAGCGTGGCAGGGAGGCCCCACTGCCGTGGGCCTCACCGTTGTGGTACTGCTCGGCATTGTAGCTATAGCGCGCTGGTTCTTTGCAGCGTCGCCGGTGCTGGGAGCCTCGCGTGGGCGACGCCATGGCCGCCAGGCCCAGGAACCTGTTCTGGTACAAGTTCTGGGAAAGACCGTGGGGAAGGCGCCACAGGTCAGGTGAGACAGAATTGGACCGGGCCAAGGACAGGTAGGGTGAACAGGGGTGCCGTAAAGGGGGGGGGGGGGGGGGGGGGGTTAGGATGATTCAAAGGTGATCCCGGAGGGAAAGGGGTTTAAAACATTGAGGACAAAATTGACTTGGTTGGCCTTGGGGGCCCAAACGGATATGCTT
>JAAGVU020000032.1:12668215-12678391 GCA_011763525.2 Mormyrus iriodes
CACACACACACACACACACACACACAGACACACACACAGACACACAGAAATCGGACAGCGTAAAGCAGAGCGTGGCCGGACAGACAGTTTCATAACGTGCAGAATAAGCCATATTGTAGCTTGGAAAGCAACGCCCAGGTCAGTGTAACCTCGTACTTCAAGAACCAGAAGAAACCATGCTGGAGTCTTTTAATTAATCCCGTTTGCTTGTATTTGCATGATTATCATGGTAGACCTCATTAACAAATTAAATTTACCTGACCTGCATGATCTCTAGTTTGCTGGTACTTTGTGAAGTACTGAAAGTCTAGACTGTCTCAAGCTAACATGCAAATAAATAAGACCATCCATCCATCCATCCATCGCCTAACCACTTATCCTGGTTAAGGTCCTGGGGAGCCTAGAGCCCATCTCAAGCAGCACAGGATGGGGTATCCTACACCCTGGTTGGGATGCCAGTACATCACAGAGCACATACACACAGGTTTACACTATGGACAATTCAGAGACACCAGTCAGCCTATCTGCATGTTTCTAGACTGTGGCAGGAAACCAGAGTACCTGGAGGAAACCTACATAACACAGAGAGAACATGCAAACTCCACACTCACATGGGAGGTACCCCCTTTTGACCCCCAACAATCACTGAGACATGGGGTCGCCCCTATAAGAAAACACCAAATAATTCTAATTGGAAAAACTGAGATATGTATTCATTTAAGTAGATGGCATTTATCTTGTGAAGAATATGCTCGCTTAAGGTAAGACCTATGCAGGTCTGCATCATTTTGATCCCGTTTCACTCTCAGCCAGAACACTACATAATTTCATCAGCCATCATACGAGGCACACGGCTTGCTGGGTTTTCAATGTAAAAACATGTTTATCGGCCTCTTACATAAACTGGAGGCCTGAGTCTTTGACACCCCCTCTCCCTCCCCAAACAATGGAGTCTAATGGAGCCAGACGATGGAGGAGGCCTGCCTGTCCCCTCAATCTCAATCTTATTACAAAAGATTCCGAACAGTCATAATGAGGGCTCCCCATAGCAGACTGAAGTAGACTGAAAGAGCAGAAGACCAATGAACTTGATGGCAGTTCAACATTCACAAGTCAAGCACAAGAGTCACATGACTGATGATATAACTACTGCAGGATTAAAAGGTGCCACCCAGCACAACGAGTCACCGTACGCGCTCGCAAAGAGCTCCGTGTCACAGCAGGGTCTCTCCTAACCCTCTCTTCCCGATGCCAGGTGGATCAGCTGCCATGCCAGTCATGCGGGTTCAGATCACAGCCAGAAGAGGCAGGACGACCCGACAGGTCCAATAATCCTTACGCTGCTAGCCTGTCTCCGCTATTCACCTTGCATTCGCAGCAAAACCGCTCAGTTTCCTCGGTCATCTCTATAGTAAAGGTTCTCCATGTGAGTTACACTATAATCCACAGCTCAAGACCTTTCTGAGTAGCTAATATGTAGCACACTGGCTAAACAATAAATGGAGAACAAGACTGCAAGACCAAGCCACCTGACGCTATTTACTTCAGAATGGGATTAATGTGATGTTGTGGTTTATGCAGTAAAGGCTGGAAGCTAACGTACTGTACCGTCTGATAGACCTCAGCATTATGATATTCTTTCCAGAAGGATCTACTAATGTCAAATCTGTTACCCCTTTTCCATTTTCATACTTAGTTATCATCTGTGGTGCTTATATATGTCTCCCTGGTCTACAGATTCTGCTTTTTACACTATTTTTTTATTATAATTTTTTTTTATAAATACCCTTTTCTGTC
The DNA here is from genome assembly GCA_011763525.2 of Mormyrus iriodes. Classification (NCBI taxonomy): domain Eukaryota; kingdom Metazoa; phylum Chordata; class Actinopteri; order Osteoglossiformes; family Mormyridae; genus Mormyrus; species Mormyrus iriodes. The sequence goes on from JAAGVU020000032.1 coordinate 12,670,013, forward strand.
TTTTTCAGCTAAAGCCCCTGTCAGCTCATGACCGAAAGATGTTATTGCTAAATCCAGTAACAAGGTCTGACAAAGTCTTAATAAACAAACAAATGGCCCAATCAATATGTTAATTGAAGACTTATTCCTAGGAATCGATTTAGTACCCTCATTAAATATCTAATCCCACCACTTGCTTACTGGGGGAAATCATGTATACATACATCTTGCGTTGTGTTAAGCATGACCTAATTCTTTAAGAAATGCATTAAAAATGCGTGTATACAGACACAGTGTTCCTTTTTTAACACTGTTCGACGTGAAATACGGAGAGGTTATGAGATATTGCAGGCAGAACTATCCAAGACCGTCTGAAGACTGGAAGGGTGCCAGTTTGTTCATAGACTTTTGGAGGATCTCAGAGCACCTCAGGTTACCGTTTCACAGCCCTACTCCCCTGGAACAGGACTTCCTGAAATATCCACTGGGTTCCAGAATCCAATCCAAGGAACTCAGGTGAAAAGATTCCCCCTCTGCAAAGATCTGTAACACTTGAAGCAGGTTCATTAATCAGCCTTTTCTACACCTTGCAATCTCCTGGATTTTTTAAGGTAATTTCAGCAGCGGGTGGATACCTTCTCGAAACCGTAAGATCTCCAGGTAATATTCAGGCGCATCTAGCTCCTGTGTTTGCTGACTTCTCAACACCTGACCCGACACAGCTGCAGAATCATCTACTTCATGGTATTCATGTTAGCTGACCTTTGAAGGTTTGATGGTTTTGTTTACTCCCTATCCATCATCTTCTGCACACACTTCCACAGCAGGCCTTGATGATGTGTTCAGGAAATATCAGCTTCACTGTAGTGCTGGCCCATCAGTGACTTTAACACTATGCGAGAACTATACCTTACAGGTTACTGTATTCTATACCCAATCCACAGACTCTTTGGCTGAATCTTAAACTGCTACAAGTCTATATGATAAGGTAAACATTACCATAAACTACCTTATATAATACTTTAGAAGGGATTAGTGAAATGCCATAAAGTTCCATAAAGTTTCTTGTTGCTAGCCAGACCATATTTATGGATATTCATACCAGCTTTGGTACAGACCGTCACCCCTGATAAAGTAAAGAGGTCCGATTATTAAATATTTCACATTGGGGTGGGTTTTAATAATCTAGATTAACAGAACATATCAGTAACATTAATCTGTCCAAGATGCAGATACCCCTAATCCCAGCCAGCGTGTGAGCCCTTACAGAGATTAATCATTCTTGCCAACATAGCCCTGGTCTCTTTCAGAACACAGACGCCACATCCAGATCCTGCAGACTGCCTATATCGCAATGCTGTCCCTCCACCAGCAGCTGTGGGCTGTGATTATCTTCTGGCTCGACATGTTCACATGCTCACACAGAGCTGTCAGGGGAACATCTTACCAGGTTCATCAGAGTCCGCGCGATGTGACTTTACTGTGATCGACATTATCGGGACAGCAGACTGTCTGCTGTTAAAATCACAGGTCTGTCAATTATGGCCCGCCCTGTAATTTCAAAACTCCAAAACATTCAAGTCAAATTTGGCATGTAGAGTTTCATGACAACATTACAACAAAACAATAATTCTATATAAAAACTTTTCCACATAACTACTGACTTCACTTGTGCCAGTTATACAATTGGCACCTATCGTGATTTAACACAGTAACTTCACACAAAAACACTCACCTTGATGAATAAATACAAACAATCAGTTAAATAAACACCTCTATCAGTCCTTTGATTTATGATATGGAACACCAGTAGAAAAAGAACAGAACTGAGGGTCATGGAGTGGACTGAATTATGCAGTGATGGACAAATTTGGATTCACTCAGATTTACAAGCCATGAATAATTAAGGCCACATTAAGAACATGTAAGACATTTTCGTTATAATAATGGGAAAAGGTGCACTCTGAATAAAAAGAACAGAAGGGTAGCTAATTATATTGCATATATCAAGTTTTACATAGTAATATCTTTGGAAGGTATGTGAACTGGCATCCCACCCTGGGTATCCCCTGCCTAGCGCCCCCTGCTGCCCTGAATAGGCTCCAGGATCACTGCGACCCTGTACTGAACAAGCCGTGGGAAGATGAATTGATGGCTGTAATGGTACTTGTTGGAATATGTCTTGGAAAGTCTAAACATAGCAGGATGATTTGCATAAAATCTGTTTCAAACAGCAAGCATTACTCATTTTAACATCGAAAACTGAATCATTAGGGGACTCTCACACTAGGACACGCATTTCCTCTCAGTATTTCCCCCAAATGCCTCCTTTATGTGTATAATTACATTACAAAGACATGTTCCCAAATGAATCTAATACAAAAAAGAAACAGTTTTCCTGTTTGAACTACTGAACCCGAATGTCTGTATAACCACAGGAAACCCCTGTTACCATTTCCTTCCTAGAAGCTATCTTGCAGGTTCTCAACACAAGTTATTAGGTGATTGTCCTGACAAATTTCTTATCTTTTTCTCAAGATTGTACTTGGTGCTTTTATTAGAGCCAAGAAAAGGCTGTATTTGAACGCAATTGTCTGTGCAAGACGCTGAGTATTCTGCATGCTGAAATATATGTACGTGTATGTATATTTGCTGCAGTGCTGAATATATCTGGATAATTCTCGACTATTTTGTAAAATGAGTACTTCATTATATAAAGAGCACTGCAAAGCATAGTGTGTTGTCGTACAAACTGCCTAAAGCTAATTTACAGTAGCCGTTGAAGCATGTGGTTAGAATTAGGCAGAAAAAAAAAATTCACGGAAAACATTAATAAAAACAAAGACAAAAAAAAATGGGATGGATCCCAGTGACATCTAAAGAGGATGACATACCATCACACAAAGAGATTCTGCAAGTGGTGATTCCAGGCGGTGGCCATGTTTGGAGGGTGCAATTAAAGGGGCGGGACTTTAATTGCATTAGAGCTCGCACGTGCACGGGGGCATGAAGGCTCCAAAGACTGTGACGCAGACGTGCAGCGGGTGGGAAACCTCCCTCCCCCTCTGGGCCAGCTCTACATGCTAATAGGCACTGTGAACATGCAAACACACACCAACGCAAAGGAATCTACCCACAACCACAGGCGAGAACATCCCCAGTGCAGTGGAACACCACCAGAAACGAATACTGCAGGGGAGATAAACCTCAAGCCAAGTCCTAAAACTCTGTCTCTTCAAAGATTATTATTAATTTTTGTAGAAAATCTCATTTAAATATAAGAAGATGTCTGTTAACACCGGTGAAAGTCATCGAAAGATCTTTCTCCCATTATACACCATTATATACCTGCATGATGGAAACTTAGAGAGTGTCAGTCTGACGCCCTGAACATTTCATTAATTCTACCTGAATTGTGATTTTATATATCCTTACCTTATATCTTGCTTCACAGGTGAATCATCCACAAAGGCAGGGCTCCTTTTGTTGCACCGGCTATGTGGTATATTTACCCAGAACTTCGCTGGAATTTGGCAGAGGATTCCAATTCAGAAAGTGTTCAAACAGCCACCATCAACAAACCTGCTTCCTATCGTCTTGCCAGTACCTACGTGTCCTCCTCACTTACTGATGAATTAGTCACAAAGAAACAAGACCTTCAATGAGGTAAGAAGACAGAGGGCTTCAAGTAAAGCTGGGAGGAGATGTGTTTGTTCTGTCCCTCCAGAGTAAATACAAAATGAATTGTTCCAAGAAGAAAAAATTTCACAAGCCAAAACAGACATCATCTAGCTGCTTGCCTCAGGTATTTTCAAAGTTTAATAATACCTTTCAGTCTTTTATCACTGAAATGTGAAGACATTACTTGATAAAGATACTTCAGTTACTTTAAGTTTACTTGAAAACAACATCAGAAATTATTAATACATGTCCTAAAATCCTTATAAAAAGCCTGAAATCCTCCTCTTAGCTTTTTGGTTAAGAATGAACTGACTAACTTGTATGTCGCTTTGGACAAAAGGGTATGCGAAACAAACTAATTAATGTAAATGTTTACAGTCCATTTAAATAAAGAGAGAAAATATAGCCACAGCTGGATTTATGGTGCCTGTATATAAGTATAAAAGAACAGGAATGTGATTGGGCAGGATATAGAATCCCTCTCTGCCATCAGCCAATAAAATTGATGTATTTCTTATAATGGCAGAGAAGAAGCGTTCAGGCTGTGAACAGGAAGTCCCATAAAACACAGTAATGCAGCGGAAAGTAATTTACACTGCTGATTAGGTTTTAGTGGAACCAAGGCCCTCTGTAGACAATCGGATGCCTTTACATTTCCACCGTGTCTGGAGAGAAGGAACTGCTTTTTAAAGTGATGCAACAGCCAAGAGGGTAAGATCTTTCAGCATCCTGATGTTTCACAATGTTTCCATCCATTTAAGTCCCACTCTAGGCCTTAGGGACACATAGATGTTCCCCATCTGGCTACATACTAATAATATATCATGTTGCATTCCATTAGGAAAGCCTCGCTGACTCATTTAACTAACATTACGAGTCAAATTCAAGCATTATTCGAAGCCAGGAACGAAGGGGCGAGTACAGACCGGACCTAAAAACGTCTGGAGAGCCTTTTAGAGGGACGGCAATGTGACAGAAATGAATTCAGGCTCGCTTAAAGCAGCCTTTCCTGGTATGGTCACGGATAACCCCTGTATGAAAAAATAACTGCATTTGTTAACACTTCAAACCAGCCTCAATAAACAATTAACAAGAAACACTGAAGTATCCTTGTGTAACATCACCCCTTACATAGATATATGCCTACAAAAGATCCATGCCCATAAAGTAAAGTATGCAAAAAAACCTATGTAAAAATAGACTCAAGGTTCGTAATAAGAGGGTTTTTGGAAAATGTTCAAAATGTTCGAGTTTCCTTCCTGTTTAGCATGCATGCCTTCTGGATATTTGGGGCAGCTGTTCCCATGTGGACACCCTGGGTGGTTACCCCTTTGTTTCTGACTGATTACATGATCTGGATGCCGGTGCATGCAATCAGACGTATAGAGAGGCATTAAGGCCATGCTCCACACCACTGCAATCGCTACAGTGCTTGGGCCTCGCCTCGCAGAGCCATGTTTGGCCAACGTACACCATATGTGACTTAAACAAACCACTACAGATACTGTTTCTGTTTATTACTGTTGTATTTTCCTTTCAAGTGTTTCTTAATGTTCCAAAAATTGATATGACAGTCTTTTTGTATTTCACTGAAGGTACAATACTCACTTACTATAATAACACCCTGTCCTGCAATTCTGGCAATAAATGTAATGTGTTTTTCTTAAACTACCTGGAAACAAACTGGCTCCGTTTCAAGAGAGGTGTCTTTGTGGGCAGAGATATTATATATATTTTTTCTACAGTTGTACTCCACAAATCTACAAGCATCAGAAAAGTCTGCTATTGTTGGAGGATGCTCTCTTTTTCAGTAAGACACCCTCTGAGTGTCTATTTCTATATTCCACCCTGCTTCCTTATAAATAACCACACATTATTACATCATTATTCATGTAGGAGAATTACGCATCCAATGTGCTCTCTGGAATTTAGCTCATACAAACACACAAGGCAAACAAACAACAAAGAAACTAAGCAAAACAATCAAATAAACGTTACTGACCTATTTTTTCAGGAACTTTGAAGTATAACATTGCCTCCAATTGCAAAACAGTTGTGATTAATCTACCGGAAAACTATGGTCTTCCATGCTAGATTTCCATGACTATCCAGAATCTGGGAGAGGAACATAGCTCAGAAAGACACACGTTTTTACAAAAAGGCTCCCACAAAGGGACAACCCCCTTCTCTCTTTCAGTGCGTGATAACCCGTGTCACCACAAGACACCTGCACTGTTCTTCTTGACAGCCTTTGTTTGACTTCTTGACTTATGACCTCTCTGCCGTCCCAGTGCTTAGTCCATCTGCCTGGATGATCTGAGCTCAGCCGGACGCAGGAATGGTTCCGATAGTCCAACCTGTCACTGATAACACAATTACTGTCCACTGTTGATCAGTTGATCATTCATAACCAAGCCCTTTGTTATGCAAATCACATGTATTTGGCCTCTCCATTGACAGTAAGCACTCTCTTTGCCATGTAATACATATCAAAATGTAGCGACAGCACCAGACTCGCTGGCTAAACTCATTATACGCTACACGTTTCTGAACTTTGTTTCTTATTCTGTCTTTGTTGCCATTGCAGTATACAAGAGCATGTTCTCCCTGTTAACTCCCAAACGTTTTCACCTCCCTGAGTGAGAAAACTCAAGCCTTAAGCAATTTTCAGAAACATACAGAAACTTGGCTTTGATATCAGCGAGGTTACGGGCCAAATGTTCAAACGAAAGCAAACAAACTAAAATCCTCTATAATGATGTAACAAATGCTTCATCTAAACAAATTAACTAAAGCAGAGCATCAAAAATGAGAAAATTACTTCTTCAATCAAGATAATTTGTTGACTTTTTCCTTATAGAATTTTCATTAAACAGCATGAATAATTGGTTACATCTAATTTAAGCATTTAAGGTACTACAATGTTTAGTTGTTTTTCAAACCTAGTTCTCTCAAAGCTGTTTTTATACAGATTTACATTCCAATCCTATAATTGAGCTGCTTGCACAAATTACCAACATATTACATCAATTGTTAGTATATTTAATAGACATAGCTTAGCATGGCCTTAGCTCTGTATTTTAGGCTGTACAGAGGGTCAGCTATTACTATCTGCTGATTTGACCATTAAGACCAGACTAATGGTTTGACTAATAGTCAGCATTCACATGAACGCAGAACACTGGATGATCAGACTCTGCACTCTAATCATCCACTCATTCCCACTATATATGTGATGGCCCTGTTAAGAAATCCAGCTGTCCCTGACTCCCCCTCATAGGCCAAACCTGGCACCATAGGAAAAAGAGACTTCCTGAGCTAGTTCAAATTGATGTTTCAAGAACCCTGTCCGCTGGGTCCTTCTGTCCAGAACTGTCAGAGTACCCCTCCCCCACCCCCCTGTGTCTCATACGACGTCAGTGACACCCTGGATGTTAGAATGCATTACCATTAAATGCTATAAAAATGCAACAGGCATTTATCACTCACAATACTGATTCTGTGCACCAAAACTGTTTTTCTTTCTTTCTTTATCTTAAAGACATACAAAAACAAAACTGGAGGAATATTTCATAATATTTTGATGCAAGTTCTGAAGATACACCCAGCCTTATATGCTCATCAAAGCATTCAGGTATGTAATGAGGTACCTGATCTGAGGTCGACAGGGATGGGTCTTTACTGTAGAGCGAGCATGAAATCTTATGTCAGCTCACTCCGAAAACCCTGAAGATCTCAGGGAACAATGATCTACCACTTGCATGGATTTCAGCCACAACCATCAAAATTTGTCTTGAAACAGAGTTTTCAAAGATGTTGATATGGCAAAATGTCCATGTGTCACACGTGTGTGAGACTGTCTGAGGATCAGAATTAGATGCATCATTGTAAAAAGATCTGTGAGTCCTACACAAGTAACGTCTCAGAGCCCAGGTCCACCACCGTATGAGAATAAGGTCCCCGAGGCTAAATCCAGCGTCACAGGAACAAAGTGAACCGAAATTCCTTCACTAAATATGCATGACTGCGCAGCCATTCAGAATCACATTTCATCTCCAAAGTGTCACAACATGGCAGAGAAATATGACAGTGCAAACAGCTAATTACTCTGGGTCAGGTAATGATACACCTATTACAGAGGGAAAATTGCTTTCATTATAAATATCGTGAGGTTAATAAGGCCAAACCGAATAAGAAGCATCCTAATTTAATTTTAGTTGACACCTGCATTAGTTACAGAATTCTCAATCTGAAATATCCAAAGAAAACAGCTCATCCAATGTTTTACATTGAGTTTATGCAGAAACTGTGAAATATATTAAAGACTAATGTATTTTCATTAAAGAGGTAAAAAATGACATTTTCCGCAGCAAAATGCTACTGGCCCCTAGTGCCTTTACTATTTGACAGCGAGAGATCTTAATGTTGCTGTGTTTTAGGTGATTACAATGATAGCCCAAACTATCTGGAACTAAAATGACTAGTAATGCTGGCCTGAACATCTTCCAACTGCTTATCCTGGTCAGGGTTGGGAGGGGGGGGGGGGTGCTATATTTGTAAGCACAGGACACCATGGGTACACCCTGAATGGGATAACAGTCCATTATAGGAAAAAAAACACACGTGCAAACCCACAACCACAGACTGGCAGCAACACTTAGATACCACTTAGCCTGACTGCATGTCTTTGGACTGTTGGAGGAATGCCGTGTACCATGA
>JAAGVU020000032.1:12678491-12688871 GCA_011763525.2 Mormyrus iriodes
GACTGGCAGCAACACTTAGATACCACTTAGCCTGACTGCATGTCTTTGGACTGTTGGAGGAATGCCGTGTACCATGAGGAGACAGTGCAGACCACACAATCCACACATATACAGGTAAAAGAACTGGGTTTACTGCACTGTTTGTACCTGTCTGTGTCAGCTGTCCTGTCTTTTCTTGCACTGTCCTGCAATGTTTGCATAGATTGCACACTGCGCACTCTACGTTGTTAGGTTATGTGTTAGTCTTGTGTTAATTTATGTAGCACCTTGGTCAGACAGAAATGCTGTTTTGTTTTAAACTGTATACTGTACTAACTGTGTATGGTTAACGATGACATTGAACACCTACTTGAACTGAGAAAGCACAGCAAAAGCAGCCAAGCATAATGGTTAAGACCATGATACTGGAGTGTTACTGGACAGAAATTACGTTCAGGACAGATGAATACACTTCTTGTCAGGCAAACTGAAATATGTTTTTTTCCACACCATCAAATTTACTGGACTGACACTGTTATGATTTGTAATACCAGTGGATGACTGGTGTAAACTGAAGTACATGATATTCATTTTGTAAGTCTAGCTTGAGGAATGGTACATAGGACAAAGCATTACTCCGTGCTTCGAAAACTCTTCATGATTAGTAGGATTTACCGAATAACACGTCAGCGGAAAAGTACGACATCACAGATATATGTATTTAATTTTAACATTACTTCGCGTTACGCGGCACGGCCCTGGGTTACACTGCATACACTCACAGCTTACATAACAGTAATTCTGGCACGTTAAGTACTATACCATGTCTTAACTGAAATAACCTCTTCATCTAATCCATTATTAATGAGGTTACAGATAAGACATAAGCTTTGAAAATTGGGAAATAGCGTTTAAATTTATACAAAATGCTGAAAGTGCTTATCTCTGGCCATTTGCAAAGTGCTCTACTAACGTTGTCACCCAGGACGGCTTTTGTAAATAATGTTCAAAATTTAGCACTATGAAACGCGAGGTATTTTGTTTCCCCACGGATGTAGTCAACGTTACTATATCGCAGGCACCCTGGCCATAATTCTTTTAATCCTTACAACTAGCATTCGCGTCTCTGCCTTGCACAGATTCCCCAGAGATATCGGAGTTCAATGTGCCTTTTTCAGTCATTTAAATCCAGAGTAATTTAAATCATGCATCGATGCAATTAAATGCTGCGATCACAGACCGTGACAGAAGAGCCAATGGTCAATACCAGCCCTGCTCTGGATGTCCTGACTGTCCGCAACTCCCAGACTAAGTAGTTTAATTTGATAACAATTTAGTCTCCAGTTTAAACCTCGCCTGAAAAAAATTTCCTCTGCGTCACACTACGACATGTCCAGCACAATGACTCACTGTTTTTAAATCAACGACTGATGAGTTTGCAAGCCTAAAATAAGATATTACCTTATGTAAATGCTTTAGGGAATAAGCCAGTTAAATAAACACTTAAGAAGACAATTTCCAGGATATTGACCGTACTACTAAGCAATGTACCAAAAAAGTGCAATTTAATTAGTAGACACGATATCTCCAAGCAGCATATAATGTAATCCATGCCTATACAGCAAAGTTTTATATATATATATATATATATATATATATATATATATATATATATGTCACTATGCATAAACTAAAGGACGTTTGCATCTCGCAAAACAACAACTTCACAACTTATTTACCAAACATTAGCGGTTAGTACGCTTCTTTCTAGGAAACTTTGAGCGATATAGATAAAGTTGTGGCCAGCCTTCAGAAGGAAGCTATAGTCCCTGGGGACTGCTGCAGATCAGAAATGCTACAGATGTAACAATACACATACACACACACAAACAAACGCACCGACACACAGGCAAAGATAGACGCACATACAGGTTGACTGGTCGCGGTGGTGATAATGAGATGAGTGCATGCTGCTTTCTATTTTGAAAACAATGCACCATGTGAATTATTATTCTCACTATTCACTATCGATGCGACATACAGACATAGTCCCTCATCGGACGCATTCCTTTGTCGTTTGCTCTCAGATTGAAATCACCTCGGTTTCATAATAATCACTCCATTCAGCCCCTTTCGATCTGTGCTTCTCGGCGTCGCCCGTAATGGGTCCTTTCGCTGAGAAAGAAAGGGCCGATCGGGATTAGCTAGAGCCGAGGGAAGCCCTGACACAAAGAGCCCCCCATCGGCAGCCTCCGTCGGCCGTGCGCGACGCGGTGGCGGCACATGCATGCCTCAAACGCGGCCACGGACGCGTCGTTTTCCGCATCGCCGAGCGCTAAGCCATGCGCAGGACCCCATTGCGTCTGCCGCAACACGGCGTCGCCTTGCCCCGCTCCATCTACGCTCCAGCACCGACCGGTGAAGAGCCTCTCCGGCGCTCGGAAACACCTCCTACGTCCACTGTCCACAAAGAAACGCAACAACGCAACCTACCTGGGATAATATCGCTTGTCGGTGAATCATACTCCACTCTGCCAACTTTTTTTTTTATGTCAAGATGCTGGGGGTGGGGGGTTTACATAAAGCCCGTACTAATGAGATCACATCCTCGCAATGCTGTATCACGCCAGCCTAGGAGCTCCTTCACTCCCTGTTACATCCCCCTGGTCTCCGCTCCATCCATCCTCTTCTCTGGGTACCAGACAGCTGCAGCCAATAGACGGCTTTGTCTTTGCATATCTACCGCTCCAGTCCGGTCCACTGCCGCCCCCACCCCCGACCAAGCTTAGTCCACGATTTGGCCGAACAATTGTGTGTTTGTTACCAACAATGTTAGGCTACGCAGAGAGAAAGTGGCAACTTCATCATGGTACCACTAATGAACCCCTCCCCCACCAGGGTATGGTTTGTGTTTAATGACTTTTAAAAATAGCTGTATTATTCAATTCGCAAGAATGAATAATTAAGAATGCTGATTTTTATTTAGAGCTGCATAACACCTTACACACATTTGTTAACTAAATAAAATAAAAAATAAATATTTCTTTAATGGATTATCCTATGTTCAAATAAAATAGGCCCATATCCAATAAATCTGTTGTTTGCTTAGGTTGACTGAAAGTGGGTTAAAATATGATAGTCAGCTTTAGGTGTGTTGTTTATTTTTTTTATTTATACGTTTGTCACTTTTTTGGTTATTTTTCTTATCTGAGTATTGCTCAGCTATGCAAATTCTAATAACAGAAGTTAAGAATAATCTGTCACAATGTTTCCAGTCCGGTCCTTGGGGACCTACAGACGGTTCACATTTTTGCTCCGGAAGCTGGAAGGGGGCAAAAATGTGGACTGACTGAGGTTCCCAAGGACTGGACTGGGAATCACTGATCTATCCATAACCACTTATCCAAGACAGGAGCACAGTGAGCCTGGAGCCTATCCCAGGGTGCAGTGGGAGCACCCTGAATGACATGCCAGTCTGTTTCATGGATCAAACTCACTATGTGTAAATCAGAAACACCAATTCGACCAACTGCACATTTTTGTGCTTCAGGAGGAAATCTTTGTGGGCAGAGAGGGACCATGGAAATCTCACACTGGGGCAGGAATTAAATCCACAGCCCTTGAATTATGAAGGTAAAATTCTACCCACTGACCTACTACGTCACCTTGGAATAAGTAATCAGGTATGTTCAAATGACTTAGCGGTTTCAATATATACATCCACCTCATGGAACAAAGCTTTGTTGAAAGACTCCTTGCATTGGAGAAGTTAAGAGCTATGCTTCCTGGAGAATTCAGGTCCTGCCAGGGTCACATGTGGCAAACAGGTCAGTAACACTTTACTTGAGGGGGGGCACAAATAATGTAGCAGTACACGCTTACGTAATACATTAATTAACCAGTAACTAAGGGTTAGTTACGTGCTGATCCTATGTTCGTTCGTTATTAATTAACTATGATGGGTCATGTATTTCATGCAGGAACTATATTAATTTATGATTTGTTGTTGAGTAGTAACTGAGTAATTACGTTATTTGTGCCCCCTCAAGTCAAGTGTTACCAACAGGTCTTAGCAGAGGTACCAAATGAATCCTAGCACCTATACTGGTCTGCAGCAATACAGGACTGTGTCGGTAGTGGATGATCACGGTGGAGACCCTGGCAATCAATGAATTCTAAACTGTACAGAAGAAGGCAATTTTAAAATAATTTCTGTAACACACTAAAAACACTTTGTGGATAGTGTTCGAAGACAGACCTCTCAGGTTGGAGGCCGTTCAGACTGCTATTGAGGGTGTCACGTTCGCGGGTTCAGTGGCGAGGCACGGAGGTAATGCTCTGGTGCAGCGGTTTTATTAGGTACAGGCAATTACAGGGCATAACATTAATGACCCAACACCGAAGCACAGGACTGGGGAACTCTTATACAGAGGCACATAAGGGAAGGAACGAGGGGCACCTGTGACTGATTAACACCAGGGCAGGAACAGAAGGCAAAGACAATGAGCTACAGGCTTGGCTGATTAAGCCCCACCTGTGGGAAACACATGGAACACACTGGTAGGGCGGGGCTGGACGTGACGGAGGGTATGCTAAGGATTCTTTTGAGTATGACTTGCATTTATTATGTTGTTGGAGCAAAGCCTTCCGGAGGTCCAAATCTCTAATGTTGCGATGAAAATAAAAAAATCTCTGAAAAGAATGGATCATGAACCAAGGAAAACTAGATATGCTGAAGATGGATATGCATCAGTTACATAAGTTGACATCTTAGCCATTAGTGAACTTAAATGGACTGGACTGGGACACTTTCAGTCATTTCAGTCCATTTATTACTTAGGAAATAGACAATTATAAGAAATGGTGTGATTTATATAGTCAGGGAGGACAATTAAAAAACTGTAACTGGACATTGGTCCTGTGAATGACCAATCAATGACGTGGATTCTTGATAAAATCATGTCTGAATTCTCAGATGCAGCCCAAACAACCAGACTGAAGCTGTTTCATGTGAGAGACCCAGTGCTTTGGAAATGTCTATGGTGACTGGAAAAGGTGAAGCTAAAAACAACCAAGAACTTGATGAAGGACCTAAATCCTCATAACAATGAACATGCTTTTGAGAAGACCTGGACAGAAGATGAAATGTTCTGGAGATATGTTGCCTGTATGGCCGCCAGAAATTGACTTCAGCTTGGACTCAGTAGTAAAGCTGACAAACAGTTTTGTGGCCCCTGACTTACCCTCTCTTCCTGAGAAGGTGTCTCTCTTGAAATATTCATAGACGGTGGTGACTTTGTGGTGGTGAACTTGTGTTTAAGACTAGGGTTTGGGGATAAGAACAGGTCTGCCTATTGTCATAATACTAATTACTTTGGCTTTAGCCTCATTAGGTATTGTGCTATAATTCCTGTAATTCCAAGCCAAAACATCCCCGAGAGATTAGTCTGAACTTCCTATTATTAAATGCTCATTCTTTAGGAAACAAAGCAGTTCAAGTCAATGGTATAGCATAACAAACCCAAAGCGACCTCTACCTGCTCACTAAAATCTGGTTTAGAGACACTGATAACACACATTGAGTCAAATCCTCACTCGATCAAACTCCTGCTGAACCAATGCCTTAGTGGCGTCCTTTGGCACTATTGAGGATTGTCTTTCAATATACAAGTGTAAGTCTTGTATTGTCCTGTCTGCACCTGGTTGGTATTAATTGGGAAAATCGTTTTCAGAGTATTCAGATATCTCACTGCTACACAGCACCACTATTGTCAATGCCAGCACAGTAATCGGCTTAGGGAGCTGACCTGTTCTCCATTCACATGATGCGAATTAAGAAGATCATACAAAGCATTAAAAACAACAGAGGCATTCTGTTAATATCTAGCCTGCGTTGAGGACACATAAACCTGCCCATCATTCCGGCACCCTGGCCGACCTGGCAAATGGTTTTAATGAGGTGCAGATGTGTACAGACAAAAAAAGAAACACATTTTCATCAAATTTTAACTTTGAGGGCTTTGCTTGTTTTTAGGCACACAGAAAGCATTGTAATGTCTGCTTCATGCTTGAACCATGTATATAAATGAATTCCCCACTGACAGGATACAATTCTTCTTGTAATTCCTGAAATTAACAAAGCAACTATATAATGTATGCAACTGAATGGAATTGAATAATGTGTTTTAGCAGCTGACTTTATTTTAAACGGCATCTTGCTAAGAGTAAGACGCTGCTAGTGTTTCTGATGTTGACGGTAAAGCGGACTGGAAAGACACAGGGCCTAATTCAGCATTCGTACTGAACAGTGCTGCAGTCCTAGTTAGCTACTAAGTCAGGGCTACTTGGGGCAAAGAGTAACATCCACATTTGGCCATCAAGGTTCAGGTGTGTGATCTGCGACAGAAGGCAAAGACAGAACCTAATTTAACATCATTGATGAATGGACTCTTCACCTGTCCTCATCAGGGGAAGGAGCCCCCCCCCAAATAAGCCAACTGAGGTATTTTTTTTTGGGTGGGGGTGGGGTGGGGTGGGGTGCAGGATACAAAATTTGCTGGGGGTAAGGGAGGGGGGTAGGTGCCAGTGGATTGACTGGCCAGATTTAATACATATCACTGTAACATTTTTCCCAAGGTGGGGCCCCTGAATTTGCCAGGTGGGGCCAGTAATCTTGCCAGGGCCCTAGGGTATAGCCTAGGACAGCCTAATACATTAATCCACCCCTGGTCCTCACCTTGCCTTGGCATGCCCCCCCACTCAGTTGCAGTCTACTTTCATCACCAGCCACAGAAGACATTATAACAACACAAGACGAGGGTGGCAGTGTGACCGAGTCCCGGCGCCACGTGAGTCAGGTGTTACGCTGGCATGTCCTGGGATCTCTGTCCCATCCAGCTGGCATCTCCCCGTGCCAGTCCATCCTCGCCACACATGACCCCAGTCAGGGGTTAAGCGCATGTCATTTGGCTAATTGTTTGTGGCTTGTCACTGATTAGAGGAGAATGTTCCGGTACCATAATTATCAAATACTCCATGCTGGCAGTGAAAATGGCCGGACCAACCAGGGACCTTGAGGCTGTCGGTGACATGAGATTGTCCAAAGCGTTCATTTTCCAGTCAACACTGTTTATCAGGTGCATAAGGCAACCCCACAATATGACCAGGGTTCTTATGGTAAAACTAGCTGACAGATAGAAAAGAAGTTAGCAATACAATAATGCATTACCATTAACTAAAAATAGATTATTTAGTTACATTAAATCAATTGGGCTTTATTGTCATATCATCCATATACGGGGATACAGTGGCGTGAAGTTGCGTCCCTTCAGACCCACAGTGTGACACAGAGGCGATTCTAGTGACCCTGGGGGCTCTAGGGAAAAAATTCCATCGTGCCTTCCAACGCCTCCTCCTCTGACATGGTGAAATGTATTGCCATTATTTTAGCGTGAAGTCTAAATGAAAAACATCAACAAAGAGAATTTAATATACATAAGTCCCTTATTTTCACTTTTAAAGCAGATTTGTCATAGTGTATTAT
Organism: Mormyrus iriodes; assembly: GCA_011763525.2. Classification (NCBI taxonomy): domain Eukaryota; kingdom Metazoa; phylum Chordata; class Actinopteri; order Osteoglossiformes; family Mormyridae; genus Mormyrus; species Mormyrus iriodes. The sequence goes on from JAAGVU020000032.1 coordinate 12,686,014, forward strand.
GTAATCGGCCCCCTCTGGGGCCCCCTCCCAGCTCGGGGCCCCAGGCTATTGCCTGCCCTGCCTGTCACTGTGCCACTGGTATGACATACAACAGAAGTGACTGCTGGGGCGATCACAAGAGGGGGCTGGACATAAGGGTTTATATACATATATATAAATATACAACGGATAAATAACTTTAAATTAAAGTGACCAGTTGTAGCTGGGGGGGTTCTCAGGAATAGGGAAGTGGTTACTCACCCCACCCCCATTTACTGTGTATCATTTATTTCTTCGATAGCTGGAGCTCTGTTTGAGAGAAGAAATGTGTTGTGAACAACAAAATAGTTTGCAAATGGGATTTCTCTAGTCACTTGGTACCATAATTAGGAAGTGCATTGCTTCAATGCCAGAAAATACATTTACACTCTAACCGCTGTTTGCTCTTTAATCCCACTGATACTGTGGTCAGTTATTCTGCATATGGATAATGTCCGTCATTCTTCTTTTGTGACTTGATGAAGGAGTTTTCTTGAGGTTTTCTTCACCTGACTGAGACAGACTAATAGCTGGAATAATTAGTGTCTCCTTAGACAAGGTTATGAAAGAGGTAGAAGATACACTCAGCCTCCTGATATTTAATTCATGTCCCTCTGGTGGCATGCTAGGGGTATTACAAGACAGGAGTGTCTCGGTGGTTTGATTTACATGTTTAAAAATAACACGATCTACGGAGGTAGTGGTCAAACCTTCATGTTCCCAGGCAAAACTTGAACATCAGCCTATGATTTTTATGTTCCATGCAGCCCAGAGGGCAAGCATAGGGGACACCCTGGATGGGATGTCAGCCCATCGCTGGGCACATACACTCACAAACAATCGGCAATTTGGAGACATCAAGTCATAATTGCATGCCTCTGCCTGGTGGGAGGAAACCTGGATTTAAAGACAACAGTGAACCTTGACAGCATGTCTTTGGATAACTGGAAGAAAGTTACAGCATGTGGTGGAAACCCACAGAGGCACAAAACAATCTCTACGTACGCAGGTGTGAAGCAGCAGAATTAGCTCACTTATGCATTTATATATAATAATAAGAATATCAATAATTTGATTGCCAAACCATCACTATGCTATCTATTTATTCCTGTTTAGTATCATTCTCAAGGATTGAACAGCAGATTATTTTCCAGGTCTTGTGACCTTGGACTTCTGGGACCCTGTAACTTTGAGTGTTCATGGTCTGTGCTGTACATTGTTTCATTTTATATGAATCATTGTCTGCGTTACACGCTGTTCCACTTCTCCTCACTGCTAGTGAGTGCGATTCTTTAACGTGTTGTTAAGTGACGTTTGCTGGAGGCATGTGAGTAAGCATCTCGTTATATAATGTACATCTGGCAGCAAACTTGGAAATATACAGGCAGTCTTTTGGCAAAGATACAGTGTCTATATCCCCTCAAACAATGAAGTTTTTTAAACAGTAACTACTGAAATTTACGAAAGGTCAGTACTGAAATAAAGTCATTCTACTATAATGTTCAGAAACGGTGTATCTCAATAGTTGGTTTATATTTTATATATAATATAATATATAATAATACAGAAAATATAATATAAGTTATATCATTTAAATGAATAATTTAGCATTTACAATAGATGCTACAAAGTATCAGTGGCCACCTGGAGGCTCTGTGGTCTCACACCTTCAGGGTTGGGGGTTTGATTTTTACCTCTGGGGGGGCCTGTGTGGGCTTCATCGGAGTACTCTGCTTTCCTCCCACAGTCCAAAAACATGCCCAGAGCATGTGAGAGTATGTGAGTGTGTGTGACTGCATGCCCTGTGTGGGCCTGGCATCCCCTAAGCCAGTGTTTTCCAATCTGGTCCTCAGGGACCTGCAGACAGTTCACGTTTTTCTCCCTCCTAGTTCCCTACTATTAGGGAGCTCAGAGGGACAAAAAATGTGGACTGATTGGCAGGGAACTGGGAGCGAGCAAAAGCATGGGCCGACTGTGCGTCCCCAAGGACTGGGTTGGGAAACACTGCCCTGAGCATTAAAGGAACATGGATGTATGGGATGAATTGAGAACAATGACAGCTCAGTGCTATTGAATAACTGAGAGGATCTCTTCTATCAAAGCTTTTGTCCCTCAGCCAATGGTTAATATTAAGAACCCTGACTGAAGCCTGAAAATGCTTGTGGTGTGATACAGTAGTACTTGGTACAATCGGGCAGCATGATGGTTATCTGTCCATATATCTGTCTGTCTGTTTTTCTGTGATTTTGTGCCAAGTCAGCTGCTTAAACGATGGCCTAGGTGAAGGTAAAGCATACGGTGTGCCTTCCTTACCCAACAGTGGCCGAGAACCAGCCACCGTCACCTTCAGAAGAAGATGACATGATGGGCACTGTGAGCACAGTGTAATATTGTGCTAAACTCATTTGGCCTTAACTGGCCACATTGGGCTCAGTCCAATTTCGGGGGGGGGGCACTCGTTGGGGAGTAGGCTAATAACATTAACAAAACCCTTAACATTTGGAAATTCCCCATGCCGGGGGGGTAGTTAATAGCTTCCCTCACAATGAATTACAGAAGATTCATAGTGCTAATAAAAATTATTACTACTATAATGCACGATTAACCAAACCTGGTAACACACTGATACAACAAGCCTGAACTTCACCTGCCTGCAATCTGTCCTGGTTACAGTACAGTACTCTGAAATTGTCATTCAGTGTAGTTTATGCAGGCAATAATAATAATAATAATAATAATAATAATAATAATAATAATAATAATAAAATATACCTTGTATTTGTATAGCACCTTTCTTACATACTTGTAGCCCAAAGACTTTTACAGAAGTAATCAGTTAA
>JAAGVU020000032.1:12689086-12706081 GCA_011763525.2 Mormyrus iriodes
GCGATGGGTTGGCGCCCCATCCTGGGTTGTTCCCTGCCTTGCGCCCGCAGTTTCCGGGATAGGCTCTGGACCCCCCGTGACCCATATGGAATAAGTGGTTATAGAAAATGGATGGATGGATGATTCAGCACCAGTATTTGTACCAGACGTTCTTCTAAAAAGTGTTTACTTTCTTGTAATTTAGTTTGAAAGAACAAGCCATTTAATTATAATCACTGGGAGAAAGATTAAATGTCATTTAATAAACGATTTTATACGAGTTATTACAGCTTTGGAAATCCCTAAATGACATACTGACTGTTAACATAGCTGCATGAGGAAAATTTGTGGAAATCAATCTACTCCTGAAACAATTTTTTCATTTAAGAAGCATATTTCCAAAAATATAATGTACGACACAGAAAAAGGGACTCCTAATCACCCATAACCTACAGCACCTCATATACATTTACATTTCTATAAGAATTTACAGTTAGATGGTAGCTTCAACTAAAATAATGTACTATCTTTACCCATTCTTTATGAATATATTCTCATAAGTAATTCAGCTTAAATACCTTGCTCGAGGGTACCACGGCAAGGCCCCTGCTGAGAATCAAACCACGAACCACTGTGTTACCAGCATCCCTACACATTCAGCACAGACGGTAAATAAATTATGAGCTGCAATTTAGCAATGAATTATTGAGGAAAGCAAAAATTGCACATAATGCTTTTTATCTAACATGGACTTTTGCTTCCTCACAAAAAATGGATCTTTGTTTTGAACTGTCACCTTCACCTTACAGAAAAGTTCCTTTATGATCTGAGACTATTAGTGGGTCTGGGAGTAACATGTACAGAATATGTGTTCAAACAGCATACCATGCAAGAAAGTTTTTAAAAGGGGCTTTTCAGTGTTTTACAGTATTATTTTTTCAAAGAGGAATGAAAAGACAAAAATGCCAAATATGGGGAAAATGTGACTTCTACAGAAGTGTCAGTAAAAGTAAAATTAATGTAAAATAGAACTATAAAACTGTATAAATAAAATGTAAATGCAACTGGTAAATATTTTCAAATTACTAGTGATGAGAGCTAGACTATGAGACGAAAAGTATCTCAAATCTTATGCTAGTTCAGCTTTATCTAATAAAGTGGATTCTAATAAAGATATAATTCTGCAGCGTTATACAACAGCGCCATCACGTGTTGCATTGATGTAAAATGTTGTAAGCGCTTTCTAACTGAAGTATTCTTGCTCTATTTGTCCTATAGACACGCAACTTCTAGGACCTTCGGAAAGCTGTATTTGCCAGGAAGGGGATGCAGGAATTTTTAGCCATTTCCCAGTGTAAAATATGGAGGTGGACCAATTTAGCTCTGGGGTTCTTTTGCTAATTCTGGAAATGTGATCATTAGTAATGGGTGAACAATAAATTCTCAATGTTATATTTGGGCCAAAAAACTGACCAACTCTACGGGAGACACAACCTTTGCTGGAAATGTGGCTTGACGACAACTGTGAGTACATAGCGACGGTTCAATTCACGATTCTTGACTGCAAGATGTTTGCCTAGCTAAACATTTGAGGCAGAAGAAATTATTTTACAGATGAAAAATGTGAGCATACACAAACAAACAAGGGGAATCCCTGGGTCCATGGATTGAACACAAATGGTTGTAGAGATAGTATTTATATAAAAGATATGCCCCAGAACAGTATCTAGTCATTTTAAGTTGACCACATTACTCCATTAATTTAATTATATCAGATCTTATACATTATACCTAAACAATAACTCTATGACTTGACATCATACTAATAGATTCCAAAACACTATGGTCACCAAATTCAGCTGGCTGTGTGTGTGTTATTAGCGTATATTGTTCAGATATCTATTGAGCTGGCTAAGGATTTATTCAAGACAAACAATTATTAGCTTATGAGGGATTTTCCCCCTTGGGACAGTCAAAAATGCATTATGTGTGCTGGGTGCTTGTTGGAGCTAATCTTTGTGCAAACACAGCTGCTTATTTCAAAAGAGCAACCGGTTGATATAATATACAACTGTTCTATATGCTAGATGTTTATATACTAGGGGGTAGAGACGCAGCCAAATTAAACCCAATGATTTAACTGTGGTGGCTATGGGGTGATACTTTGCCGACCATTTACAGAACCTGTGCATGTATCCATCTATCTATGTTCCATAACTGGCTTTCTGGGAATGGGTTGTGCTGAGTGTGGAGCCCATGGCAGTCAGCACAGAGCACAAAGCAGGGGACACCCTGGATGAGACACTAGTCCATCATGGGACGCTCACACAATTACACACTATGGACAATTTAGTAGCACCCAACAGAACAAACACAATGCAAACACACAACTATCAAACACTATGGGCATTACAGAGATACCAGAAAGTTGCACTGCCAGAGGAAACTTGAGTAACATAGAAACAACACGCAAATTCCATACAAACAGAGCGTGTCATATATAGGATGTGAACGCTCAAGGCTAGAACTGCACATTGTTACGCACTAAGCCATCTTTTTTGTGCTCGTCCATCTATCCATCCATCCAGATGTGTAGATATTGCACGAACTATGGTGAAATTAATGAAACGTGGTTTTATTTGTTTTTGTTTCAGGTCGTATAGTTTCTACGTTATATAACACAAATACATTTGTTCCTGCCTCCCTTTTTACGTTTGCTGCTTCTCTCCCTGTGTTTATGGGTGACAATTTTTGGAGCCAAAAAACCCGAATCACCACTATTTCATTTATCTCCCAGCTGAATAACTAATCAAAGTGTTAATTAAGACAGTCAGGGACTCACCGAGGTGACAGAAAGATGATGAAAATTATAACGAATACATTTACAAAGGCTAGTCACCATAGCACCTCTGCGTCACATCTCTATTGTGATTGATGCCCTTTGATTACCTCCTTCTTTTTGCCTTAAACCACAAACGGGCTTCCATCGCACTCTTCTCGAAAACCTCCCCTGAGTAGTTACAATAAGTGCCCACTAGGGGGCAGTGTAAGCGTTATCTATACTTCACAGTCGTTTTCGTATACCTTAGCTCTGCTTTTTCTAAATATAGAGCAAAAGCTGCGTGCGAACAAAGTGCAATAATAAAATACTTTTTTACTTTTTTGTCTTAGTCTATTGTTGCTGTACAGTACTGCTATGATGCATTTATTGTTGTTTATTTGGCAGATAAAACCTGTTTTTGAGATACATTAAATCGAGTAAAGAAGACAACACAGATGGAATACTTTGCAAGCACCTGAGCCGGAAAGATTGATTTGCAGATTAACAGCTGGTAGTGAGCACCGATTTCTATACGTCTCCTAAGCGAAACATGCCGTGTTATTTTCTGCCTTTGCGGAATAATTCTTTTAGTTGCTCCCAAGTGGCTGTCTTGAATTTCACAACTCAATCCCGTTTATTTCCACCCCCGCAGAGACATGTTATTCCACAAACTAGACAGTTACATTTTAATTACCGCTCAAGTCCTCTGGAGACAGGAGGAGTTATTTATTTATATGGGAGTTTGCGACTTAATTACGAAAAAAAAGTCAAGTGCTTCTTATTTTTTCCCATCAGATATTCTGAGCGAGCCAGGTTTTGGGATAATAAGCATAATTCGGATGAGATAATTAGCGCAAAGTAAACATAAATGATGACCAGTCATGCACTGTATAAGGAAACCCTGATCCCCATTGCATGAGGCTTAATCATCAGCAGACCTGTAATGCTTGTGTGAATGAATATCAGCAACGCGCAAAGCAATGTATACAAATCGAGACTTCTTTATGATACACTGTCTCATCAAACAGACACTTTTCATTTCCATTTGTTCTTTAAAAGTATACAGATGTAACATGGACTTTGGACACCTTAGCTTCATGTTTCATGATAATACTGTACTTGAGGGAGCACAAATACCTAGCAGTAACTTAGTTACCACTGAAGTACAAATCATGAAAAAATATAGTAGTTGCTTAGGATTCATTAACCATGAACAAACACGAGATCAGTATTTTACTTGTATTATTCATTGCTTGTTCCTTACGTAGTTTCTTCAGTAGTTCAGAAAGGCTTACAGAATCAACCGCTTTGCATATTAGATGCGTCACGATTCATTAATGATGAACATGACATCAGTATGTAACTAATACTTAATTTGTGGTTAATTAATACATTAAGTAATAGCTTAATACTACACTATTTGTGCCCCCTCAAGTAATATGTTACCTATTTCATTTATAAGTCAAACAACTCATTTATTAACAATAAGTCATCTGTCCCAAGGCACACTCACAATCACACAGCAAACACCCTTTAGAGATGTTAGTTCACCTAAGCACATGAGTTTGCACTATTGGAGAAAGTAGAGCACCCAGAGAAATCCATCCAAACACAGCGAGAGCATATAAATGCCACAAGGAGCGGGGAATCAAACCCACAAACTTAGAGGTGCAAGGGGTGCATACAGGGCCGGGGCCACAGGGCCTCTGGTCTCAGATGAATGCTGATTGGCCCCTGGAATGCTCCCTCTCCAGTCACTCACCAAATCCACACATACCATGAGTTAATGATAAGGTTGGTGACTCTATGAAATATGGCTTCTTATGCCCTCCCACCATAAAAAATTGTAGAATGGCCTCTGCCGTGTTCCACCTAACTACAAGCTATGCGCCGTTAAAAAATGAAAGCGTTTTACAAGCTTTTCATGTCACAGACAAACCAAACAAAGACAGAGACGTATAGTAATGTGGCTACATGTTGTGTGGACCCCTGTCCATTGGCCCCTGAAGAGGGGCAGCCGGAAGCATGGGCTCCACAAGCTTCATCAGTGCTCACTTTATGGACCCTTCACAAAAACACAAACCTCACAGACCAGAGGTCATTTCTGGCCCGGCATGAGCAGTGTATTAAAAACAGACCCAGACATGCGCAGGAATAGTTTCATGGTCCTTCACAGAGCTCATTTGCACAGTGTCAGAGTCTCATGGCCGTCATTTGGACGCATGGGATCGTCGTTAAGCTAGACAAGGGAACAGATGCCATGCAACCGGTAGCCATCGGCTGAGGTCTTCAAACCCATCCATCCATCCATCCATCCATCCAAGCATCCAAGCATCAGCTTATGAATGAAATTATGCTCCAGCTGCAAAAATTTGAAGCTAGAAGAACTGACTGTCTGGTTTCAACAATGTACAAGTTAATATGTCCAATCTAAGATTATCTTGAGTCATATCTTAGATTTTTATAAATATCTAACTATAAACAGAAAATATTTGTTCGTGATAAATATCATCTTCTACAGTAACAAACCCCATAGTTTTTTGTGGGTTCAGTCAAACATACCCTTTAACGCTGTTTGCCTCTGCGAATGTCAATATTTCATCGAACAGCTGTGTGAGTTCTCACCGGTGTACTCCATCAAAGGTGGCAGCTGTATAAACAAGCCGCATTCTTTCCGTTTGCACTGCTCTGTTGTTTGCGTGAGGGCCATTCAGAGAAGCCATCTTACATCCCCGTCCCCAGTCATACAGTCATGCTCAGCAGCCCTTAGTCATTGATGGCACATTGGCTTGAATTTTAAACTCAGCCCAAAGAATCATCCATTGGGGGATTATTGGATCTAGTAGGTTAATCGTTATGATACCCAACAGGATCTTGTTTATTGCTGTATTTACCAGGTGTATGTGATAGAATAAAAGATTTTTGAAGCGGCTGGGGGGCAACTTCACTTACTTTTAATTAAATTTACCAATCAGGTTAACTGGCAACTGTAAGTTTCGGTTTGTATATGTGCCTTGAAATGGACTGGCTCCAACTTCAGGGTGAACCCCAGCATTACGTCCTGCGCTGCCTGGAATAGACCTTAGGTGAAGCCTATTTTGAACAGCTGACAGTGAATGTCAGGTAGCTCGGCGGGTAGCACTACAACTTTACACCTGCTGTGTCTGGAGAGGTGTGTACGTGGAGTCTGTACGTTTTCCTGGTGTTTGCACAGGTTTTATCCTGCAGATAAAGATGCAGTGAATCAGCATGGCTAAATAGCCCGTAGCATGACTGTGCATGTTTTCAACAATGGACTGGAATCTTATCCAAGGTACCCCTGCTTGTGCCTTAGACTTCCTGGGGCAGGCGCAAAGCCCCAACCTGAGACCCTTAACTGGATAAACAGTTGGAAGATGGATGCATTGTACTGTAAATAGCTGCTGTTTTTACCTGACATCTAGCTGACCCTGTCAAAAAATCCTCTAATAACCAGAGGTGGACAGTTCAGGTCCAGAAAGTAAAAATCCAGACCAAGATTTCATTTCAACCAAGTAATTCAGTAAATAATAATAATAATAATAAGAATGCATTTTATTTATAGGTGCCTTTCAGGGCACTTAAGGACACCTTACAACATTCAGTAATAATCACATTACAATCACAAAACACACAGTAAAAATCAGAAAGCACACAGTAAAAACAGATAAAAATCCAGATACAGGTCAACTCTTCTCAAAAGGGTGTTATACAGGTTTTAGTTACTAAGTACAGATAGTACTCTGTGACTGTGACTCTTTATACTCAACTGTTTGGTTGAAACAGAATCTTGGTCTGGATTTTTACTTCCTGGACCTGAACTATCCACCTCTGCGTATAACTTCAAAATGGTTATTATATGCCGCATTATTGATACTTAGTAACTCAAACCTATAAAGCGTCCAGCTGAGAAGAACTGGCCTGTAGCTGGAGTTGAAAGAAGAGCATGTGGACTAACATTGATCTAAATGAAGCCTATTTTCATTTTGATATGCGATATCAGCAGCACTTGCAAGGAAAAATAATAATTCAGAGACAAAAATATCTAAAATTACAGCTCCACGCACTTAGCTGTCAACTCCAGACAATGATTATACAAGGTGATGTAAAGACTTCTCCCAGCAACAGAGGGAGCAGATGTTTTGATTCCTGTATTGTAAATTCTGTATTTATCATGCAGGTTTTAATTCCTCTGGCTACAGTTTCCAGCTTTCTATCATTACCCCTAGCACAGCAACACACTGAATATTAAACACCCAGCCTGTTATTAGGAAAAAAAAAACAATGCTCGGTTAAAACAGATATTCTGCACAAAACATCAGCAGGTCAACCTAAAAGGTCAGTTCAATATTCACAATCCAATCTCCGAAAGCATGATTGCTCCAACCAGGCAGTCTATTGATATCTTTTCTTCTCTGTTTGATGGGAAATGATGGCTCTTCCCCTGAAGCAGCAGTCTATCCTGTTCTAGGAGCTCTCAGTCCAATTGTCTCGGCTGGGTTTTGCCTTATCCCGGGCCCTGGAGTGAGGGCAAAACTTATTTTTTGGGCTGAGGCCTTCACGCCACTCGTTTTTATATTCACCTTTATCTGTTTTGCAAATCAAAGCTTTTCTTCACAAGCTAAACTCTTTGGCCACCACGCTGTCGGCTGCCCCCTGCAGTTCCTTCAGGTAAAAACACCAGCGGAGGTTGAGATATGATAAAAATGACTCTTATATGGTGGCTCAATCACAAGAAATTAGTGGGAAAGTATGGAGAAAAAGCAGAATAAGGAGACACCTATGTCAAAATTATGGACTTCCTAAAGTCCTTCATAAAAATTCCCTTAAAAGTACATAAAATATATAATTGCTTGATATTTGCTCTTTTATAAGCCATCTAGCTGGATACGCAATAGCATTAATCATGTAATTTTCTAGCCAAAAGTGTTATGATTGATCAGTGTTTTCCTGCAGCAAAAGGCACGGGGAGTGCATACTCAAGACATTAAGGGCCTCGCAAGACTATATGAGTAATCTCAAGCCATGATTTTGCACTGGGCTGCTGATTTTACTCACTGTGAGTATCGTTAAATACATTGCTATCAAACTGAAGTACACCAACCAACATTACATCCAGTCAACGACTGCTTATCCAGGACGAGGCTATGTTGGCCTTGGAACTCATCCCAGGAATCACCAGGTACTAGGCGGGACACCCTGGATGGTAAACCAGGGTGTTTACTAAGCAAAATACATTTTAAACAAGCTTAATCTTAGCATTTGAATCTATTGCTTTTTGGTTACTGTAGCCGGTGTACTATGCATCACATGCTGTAGCCAGCTTTCTACTGAGATACTAGGCATTACTAGGCATACCATCAGCTCTTCAGTACAACATCAAAGTAGTTGCACCAGAGTGTTTATGTAAATGTACTGTAACAACTGCTGGAAGAAGCCAAATACTGATCAAACCCGTGTCACTTGAAAGATGATGCCAGCGAGATACATCAAGACTTATTTACAGCATTATATGCTGAAAGACTCATTTCCATGGCTAGAAGGACAGACCAAGTCTTTATATACACTGTAAGGTGCAGGAGGGGCCATGCCATCATGCACAACAGAGTCACATGCTGATCAATCTCAGCTTCGCTCTGCAGCGAGTCGACAAAGCCGCCGACTTTGGTGTCCGCGTCACGGTGTGAAAATGGTAATGCCATAAAGCCATTTTCCGCTTTTTGAGAAAACGTAAAATAAACATCGGTATAGTCAGACATGTCAGCTGATGGCTAACTGTGCTCATGCACTGATGCATCTGACACATGCAACTCATCTTCTGCTGGCTGCTAATGAGCATTGATTGCAATTTACAGCACGCTTGTTTACACGTCGTTATCTGCACTTATCATGGTGCAGCCCCTTGGTGGTGGATAAAGCAGTATTACCCATCCATCCATTTTCCATGCAAGCTTGTCCTATGCAGGGTCTCAGGGGTCTGGAGCTTATCCTGGAAGCTACGGGCAGAAGGCAGGGAATAACGTGGGATGGGGCGCCAACCCATTGCAGCAAGGCCATATTATATTGTATATAATGCATTGCAAGACCAGGCAAAAGGAATGGAAACATTAATACAGTATCTGTTTCTAAAGATTCTGTTTTTGCTGAATTCATTTCCAGTTCTTGTTGGCTCTCTCCTGAACTCCCTAATGGAATCATTGACGTTCATCACATGTTGTTCTCCAAATGTCCTGCAAACCCTTCCCTTTCCCAAGCCACCTGCTGCTTTGTCGGACCCAGAAAATTATCCATCAACCGCCTGGTTGATCTGTATTCAGTGTTCAATATATGCCAGCTAATGATTTATAGTTGATTATACACTGCATTGATATGGTCACTATTGGCTATAATCTCCATTATTGTGATGCACACTGACAGCTAATTTCTTAATTACTTAGTTTCTAATTTCTTAACAGACAGCCTGATGAATGAATGAACTTGTAACACTCGGGCTACCGGCCCGGTTCCTTGTGTATCAGTTCACTTTATTGGTTTTAGCTATGCCGTAGATTACACCTTCGGCAGTGATATGTAATTTATTAAAGTGGCAGTTCATCAGAATCAGGGTACGCTGACAGGGAATGCTGATCGAGGAGCCTGACTCACATCGTAACTTTAACACGTAATTAATGACCACTTTATGCTACTATTGTATTTATTGGGAGGGACCGGTTGGCATTACAGTGATTAAGTTGCTGCTTAAAAGCAATAATTGTGATAGATCTACTTTTGCATTTTGCTCCCGACAACATTTCTCTCATCGAGCCGCCAAGCTATGGGTATAAGTCATTACTAAGAATCGGTACTCATACCAGAATTGAAAGTAAATAAATAAATTCGAGATGAAGGTTGTGTTTATCATGCAGGGATTCTTCTGAAATTTTCACAGAAGTATTTTGAATTTTTTGTTGTGAACTGACTTGAATATTGAACATCCAGCCTGTTATTAGAAAAAAACAAGACCTGATTAAAATGTAAAATTCTATGTAAAATGTAATTCATATTAGTACCTCTTTATCCATTCATCTTCAGGCCAGATTGGTGTGTGGCATATGTTATTTTAATACTTTAAATAAAATGACAACAATCACATAATCATACACATAATCAGATTCAGAACCTTTATTGTCATTGTACGGAGTACAACAAAATTTTAGCAGCAGTCCATTCGGTGCATTCACACAAACAAGTAATATGAACAATTTTTAATATAAGACATTACACAGGATATAACAAATTATACCAGAAACCCAGTGTGGACCTGTGTACCATAAATAGATGAGTAAGGTGCAATAATGGCAGTTACCAATGCAGTTAATACAGACAAAGTGCAATTGTATATAAACATTGCAGCGTTGTTTAAAGTGCATGTATGTCACATAAGTGATACAGGGAACCGTCAAGAAACTTCTGAAGGCAAAATTCTAGAATGTTGGATTAAGTGGTCTTTTTCGGCCCCCATATATCCAAAGAGAAATATCATGTCAACAGTATCTCCTGCTATATTAAAATACCTATATCTTGCACTTTGTAATTAGCTGTGGCTGCTGCTTGTGGATTACTTGAGGTGCAAGAGACTAAGGATTAACCTGGCAGATTAAAACAAAACAAAAATAAACAATGGAGGGAACCACTCGCCTCTATCATCATGTCAGTAATTTGAAGCATTCGCCGTTGCTCTGTGAGGAGCTCACAGTCATCGAGAAAAATATGCTGTGCAAACTCCTCAAACAAATCGATTCCCACCAATTAGATGCCATATGTGATCAGGTGCATAGCTATAAATTCTTTGGTTTTGACCCCCCCCCCCCAGGTTCTGTTTGTTTCCAGCCCCAGTTTTGTTCTGATTTGCTGTGATTCCTAATAAAACCCCTTTAATTTGTTCCCAAATTTCTGCTCCTGAGTCCTGCATTGCGTGACAGGTATCCATGCCCCTACTGTGCCCTTGTACGTGATCTCCGACCAGTGAGATCCACCTCCCATGGCTGTCCTATGGTGTGAAAACGATGACCGACTAAAAGCCAGATCGGCACAAGTAAAGAGTCTGGATTGTGTTGATCTAGAGGCTCTTCCGATGCATTCTATGGACGAGCAGTGACAATGCTTGCAAAATATGTTACGATCAGTATACCACAACGATTGACGAGTAAGACCATTTTCATACTTTTTACTGCATATTTCCATGGTTTTTGCATACACGGAAAAAAATCCAAAACATAGCAGCACATACATTTTGCTACAAGTCAATTGCGTATGTCTTTAGCCTGTATTCACAGTGGTCAGTATTATAAGAAAATTTGTATGAACACTATGATATATAAAACTGGACCTTTTGGGGTTGGCAGAATATTGATTGTGCTGCATGATTTAATGTTCCTCAGAGGCCACGTGGCCGTTTTAATGAATAATTGGAGCACGGCCCTAAACAGGCAGAAGGGCGCAGCAACCTGACAGAACGGTTTAAGATTAATTATCGCTGCAAATGGAGTAGAACATATTTGGAAATCATGGGGAACCTTGCCTTGCCAGCCGGTGATTAAGTGGGAGGCTAGAGTAAGCAGCAGCTCAAACAGTCACCTTGCTGTACAGGAAAACGCGCAGGGATGCGGCCGAGGGCCCAGAATCACTAAGACATAGTGGCGATTCTAGAATTTTTTAAGATGGGGGGCATAAGGGGCGCCATAATTCATACAGAGGGGCCAACCTTATCCTTAGCCAATGATATGTTTTAATTCAGTGAGTGACAGGGGAGTGGGCCAATGGGCCACTCTTGGGGCCAATCAGCTTTCAGCTGGGGCCAGTGCCCCTGTGGTCCCACCCCTGTTTACCCCCTGCCAAGATAAGACCCTGCTGCTATTTTCACAGGTCAACAAAAGGTTTTGTCATGCATGGACACTAGCAAAGCAGCAGATTAAACTATAGCCTGCTGTGTACTGAACACCGAAAACCCATAATTTAAGATTTAAGTGACAGATTTAAAAAGCACTGAGATGTAATGTCATTCAGAAACATGTCCCTTCATTTTGTCATTTAGCCAAGGCATTTTGCTTCAAGTGGTAAGCCGTCAGTAGATTTTGATAATAAACAAAAAAAAATCCCATAGTATTTGACGTATTCTTCCTGCTCATATTGCCTGGGGCTTCTCCTGTTCTTAATGTTTGCTACTTTGACAAAGAGTTCGGCCTCAGGTCTAAATGTCGTTGAAATGTCATGAAAACAGAGAATGCAGTGAATTTTTTGCAAAGTTGTTCCCAGGTAGATCTGCTGGCCCACTTTGGCAGTTAGCGCATCTGCGATTAATCTGTCACCGACGCTGCAGTGGTGTGTTTACCTCAGGGCCTGCAGTATTGTGGTAACATGTGAAGCCAGCTCACACAGGCCTCACTGTTTATAGTCGTGCTATTTGATCAATAGTTTAGGTTAAGGGCAGGATTGTGTCCTGGGGAAGGTATACTGGTTGCTTGGAGCAGATGGGAGGTGTCACGACAGCTGAAAAGTATATATCTAGCTAGTTTTAGAGAATATTTATAAGTAAACTAGATATCCCTTAAAGCCATTTCAAATCATATTTATACATGTTTATATTCCCAATTATCCATTCTATTTTCAGTTGGTCAACTGGAGGATAACCTCTCGTTTCCAGACTTGTTAAAATAATCTCTTGATTACTGATTTAATAACATATCTTTTCTTCGATATCTTTTTATAAAAACATCCCCACCCGTCCACAAGGCGTAGGTTTCGTTTCAACATTGTTAGAGACCAAATCAGCCCTCCTAAACTTGCATGGTACTCCCACACTATTGGTAAGGACATGTCCCTACCGTCCATACCCAATTCTATACCCATGTCCCCCCCCTGGCCCAGTTTATTTTTCAGGCTCACACAGGAATGCTCACGATTCGACATGTGGGGGAGGTTAACTCATTTCAGACCAAAGCCTCTCTCATATTTAATTAATGCAAGCAGCATAATGGATGTTTACTAAACACCGTTGCGTTAACGCGTCAGTGGCTTGCATTAAAAGCATTAGCGGCCCTGTACACAACCCCCCCGCAGACCCCGACAGCCGTTCAGTGGTGCCTGTGCTGACACGAGTCGTGCTGCTTGTGGTGTCTGTTCTGCTGATTCACAGTTGGGGTCACTTGGAGTCCCGTAATTTACTTTTCCCATCCAGACATATGGATACACAGGTTGCCCCCACAGGTGTCAGAGTCGCCTCTCTTTACGACGCTTTTTATTCTTTTTATCTCTTCTGTTATCAGGGACTAGCGGTGCTGAACCGCATGGCTCTGTTCTGTTTTATGGTTATATACAGTGCCGACCAAGATGATGCAAAAGAGCTGTCTGAGTGAGAGTGATGCATTGCGTCCCTCTAGTAGGTGACCTTAGGAGGACCGCTGACCCAGAAAGGTGACGAGGCATCGGTCATGTCTGCCCCGCAACTAATGTTTAGATACAGCGCAGCACTAACTGACACTTCCCATAAAACCTGCACAGCATGACTACATGCAAGTGTCACGTGACACACGTGCTCAGGGAACCGCTTTACGATCCGTGTCGATAAGTGGGAGCTACAAAAAAAGGAGGGGTGGGGTAGATCTATCAGAACACGGTGTGGAGCGACATATCCCTGCAAGTTTACCGGACGCTACCATGCGCCACAAAGAAGCTCCCATGCGCCACTGGGTTCAACTTAATGCGCTGAATTATCGCGGGCTTTGCAAGTGCGTGCAGATGGAGCACTTGCAACAGCATCTGGTACAATTTAAAGACGAAAGGCTCTGTAATGCATAATGAGGCCGGTGATGTATGTAATACTCCATATTAAGACGCTGGCTATGAATCTCCAATTTGGGGCAATTGAATGCAGCACCTGAATACATCCTTTTGACTAGCTAATCAGTTATTATTCACTTTTCCCATTCCCTAAACTAGCAAGCCTGCAACAATAACAGTAATGCTCAGAACTGCAGGGTATAAATCTCGAAAATAGTTTCTTTTGAATAAAAATTACACACTGCAGCCAGGTAATAAGAATTCTTGGTTTTTGAGACCGTCATTCAGAACAACCCCCTGCTGAATTTCATCTATTTTTCTTCCCACCAGAATCCCTTTGGTGAGAACAGCTAACAGAGCCACACGATAAAAGGATTATACAGGGACTGGAACTTAATCAGGGAGGGTTTTTCCTTTTCAGGATTTGTGGACTGGGGCAGGCAGTGCCGCTAGAAGGCCAGGTGGCGCCCTATATGAGCTTCTCCACCCGTGCCCCCTCTCTGGCAAACTTTGCTAAGGTTTGTTAGCACCCCCTCAGAAGATGCTGGCCTGGGCAATTTCCAACCCCCCCGCCATGGGGGTATGCATGGTCTCAATCCCACTTCTCAGTCATGCAGATGCTGTATGTAAGGGGGGCCCAGGAGCAGGTTTTTTGTTTTTGGGGCCCCAATAAAAAGTCACTGAGGGTGCCATCTGTGTCAGAGGTGCCCGAGCACAATTGTCCCCCCTCCCTACTCCTTTACTAGTCTGATCTCACATTGTGCTTAACGTTCCTGGCCCGAGCATGCTTTCATCATCACCATGTGACTTTTTGTGTTGAAGAAAACATAGGAAGAAAAGCGTTATGGCACAGCACGATAAAGTTCATGATTAATATCCTTATTTTGTGGCTCGAGTCTGCAATGCAGCAATTTTCATTCAATCGTGCTGCATGTATAAGAGTATATTCCTGCATTTTACAAATGCCTTTGAGTTTTTATGTGTTGCATCCAGTTGTTTCTTGTTACTCTCATCAGTCCAAATTTTCAGCAAACACTGCACCTCTGATGTAGACCAAAGTGATCCCTTTGCTGCCTTGTTTGTTAAATGTTTGTCGCTATCTCATCGGTACAGCCTATCTGATCTGTTCATTCCCAGTCTGGTTTGACTATAGTGTCCATGTGCGTATACGTCTGCCAGTCGCATCATTGATATCATGTCTGTTTTCAGTGTTTGGGCACCGTTAGCAATCACACTAGATTCATACTGTGCCCGAATCCAACTGAACCAGGCCCAGGCTCACCTCTTCAAGCGGGCCCAGGCACAATATAGAGCAATCACAAGACTTTTGGGGTCACACGTACTCGGGCATTGTACAGATCACCGAGTGTGAGTACACCCTGAAACTTTTAGGTCATATTGTGACGCAATAAAGGAGGGCCATTACACTGCAAGCCACTGAAAAGTTTGAAAAAGCATGACATGGATGATGAATCAAGAACGGATCGAATAAAAGGGTATTATCCAAGAAGCAAAGTGCTGGTATCATCCGCACGATTAAACTCCAATCGTATTTCCATTTTTCATATTGATATGATTCTAAGGATTTTCAAATAATTAAATATAAACCGATATGTCTGATGTCAATTTATTCAAGAATCAAGTGTTCGTTTAATATCTCCAGCCAGCATTTTATCTTCACACTGATTTAATACTGCTGTTCATAGCCTAACTGAAGTAAGTTTTGTAGGGTCCATTTGGTTATCACCACATACCAGCAAAGCCCTCAGCTTTTGACCTGAAACAGTAGACAGAAAATGTAATTTCTCCCAGTTCAGTTTGCTTTGTAGACTATATGTCCTCAATTTAAGATTCAGTCAAGAAAAGTCCCATAAACATCTACTTGTCAAGGACTCTCTAAGAGAGCATTGGAGTTCAAAGATGTGGTTGGAAAATGATTAAACTTCTACTCTGAGAGCTCCTGCTTGTTAACCATTTACAACTTTTACACCTAAAGTGGTGCAATAACCATGATCAAGCAGACTAAGGGAACACACATGACTTTCCCCATGAGGAATATTATAAAAGAGGAGGGAGACACTCGAATCTTCAAGTTGTGTAAATAGCCTAACAAAGAAGAAAATCTCTATAGAATTCCCACTGATGCTAAATTTTTCTACAGATGACTATTTTAAACCACTTTTTAACCATTTAAACCGGTTTTTAACCATTTTTAAACAGTACCTCCTCCTCAGCGTTGCCAGCTCTCACGCATTTGGCGTGACACTCACGCTTTGACTCTCAGGCTCACACAAGAAATCCTACGGCAAATTTATGTTATTCCATTTTAAACCTAAAATTAGCTGCATCCAAAGCGTTGGGGTAGTTTGCAAACTCTACAGTCTATTTACAAGTTAATAAAACTGTCACATACATGTAAATGAATGTGCATGTGTTTGCAGACTTGAGTAGCATTGAAAAACTCACGCCAGCCAGCTGACCAAAGATGACCCTGGCCCCCCTGTGCCGGTTTCTGGGGTTCTAAATGCCCTTTTTTGATAACCGACGATTATCATACCAAATTCTGCGGCTCTTGCGAAATGCAAGATGCAGTATGTGAAACCTACCCATTTTCCTCACAGGGATATACATAATAAAGCACTTCTACTCTAAACCAGGCGTGAATACAGATTTGAATTTCATAGAGCATCATATTCTGCAGCTTCACTCTCAATTGCTGTGTAATTCATGCCATATAATTATTCGGTCTCTTACAAATTGTTCTGGGTCAGAATGGAAGAAATAAATACTTTTTATATTATCACGCGCTTAGACTTTACATTATTAGTTGCTGATGTATTATTTATCCCTTAGACATTGTTCTGCTTGTATATTAATAAGACTGCTATTTTTCTGCTTTTCATAAAACGGTCAACGGCTAAAGTCACAGTACACAAATAAACTGAATCAGCGAAACAAACATTAATATCTTTATCCGCGGAACAGAAGCGAGCGATTTAAATGACGCGGCACATTTCCCCATTTCAGCTTTCCGGTAAACAAATCGCCGGCCGAGTTTGCAGAACTGCGGATCTCGGGATGAGACCGTTTTCACAGCTCACGTCAGTCCTGGGGATTTTGACGTTTCTGAAACCCGTGACAAGTCACTTTAGACTTTCAGGTGCGGACAGATTAGCTGGAGCACCGTGGGAATGCTAAGCGAAACAGCCGGCGATTTTCAAAGCAAGACCGAACTTGAGGATCTCAATTTTTTGCAGAGTAGCTTCATGAATTAAGCAAATAAATGCACATGGATTTGCGGGGACTGAAAAACATTTGAGGGGCGCTAAAGCGCTCCTTAAATAGGACTAACAACGCCC
>JAAGVU020000032.1:12720699-12731245 GCA_011763525.2 Mormyrus iriodes
TCTCCCCAAACGAGCTTGATGGGCCGAATGGCCTCCTCTCGTTTGTACATTTCTTATGTTCTTATGTTCTTAATGTAGGGCGGGGCCCTAATGTTTGCTGAGGCCCGAGGCTATACCCTAGGACAAGGTTCCCTAATTCTGATCCTGAAACACAACATGCAGTGTTCCCTGTTCAAACACACCTACTAAAACTGGCAATTAGCTGATTAAGATGTTTCAGCAGGGAAATTTGCAAACTGTGTTGGATTCTGACCCTCCAGGACTGGAATTGGGGAACCCTGGCCTAGGAAAGTCTATGCGTTAATCTGCCCCTGGTACAGTTAAGAGGCTAATTATATTGTTATCCACAGTATTTTCACAATATCTCAAGCAACTAAAACAAAATGATATTAGAGGACAAGCTACCAAAGCGAAACATTACGCTAGAAAATATTGACTTAGTTCTTGACTTGCTGAAGTGCTGATCAGGGTCTTTATAAAGAGAAAGTAATTAATTAGAGTAAATTTGCACTTATTGAAAACCAGTAATGAAAACATTTGTTTTTCAGTTTATTTACCTTGAAACGTACATTTTTTTTTTTTCGGTGTGCAGAAGCACAGGTTCGACTAAGTCAAAACATGCATTTCCACATTAATGGGAAATTTCATAAACCGGCCACTCTGGCACCTTCACTGTCAGTGCTTCTATAACTTCTGTTATCGTAATTAGTGAACCTCTTTAGCAATTATCTACCCTTGACAGTTAGGGACTGGCCCAGTCATGACGCTTGTTGTTTGAGGCTTTCCCAAGAGTGCTGTCAAATATTTAACGACTGCACCCTTACAGGACGTCAAGACTAATAGCTCAAACTACTTCTCGCTAAAGGGATAATGCATGGTGGCTCAGTGAGTAGCATTGTTTTCTCACACCTCCAGGGTTGGGGATTTAAGTCTTGCCCCTGCTCTGTGTGTGGAGATTGCCTGTTCTCCTCCTGCTCTGTAGGTTTCCTCCCATAGTTCTAAAAGAAACAGTTATGTCAAAAGCCTTCTCTAAATGTATGCGTGTGTGTGTGCGGTCCTGGTATACCGTACATTGCGGGAACCAAATGTTCCCACAATATCATAAAAACCTGTTATTTTGACATTGTAGGGACCATTTTTCTGGTTCTCACAAGGAGAAATTCAATTTTATAAAAATCTGTGACTACAATCAAAAAACTAAAAATGCCAAAAGACTTTTATTTTGTTTGGTTAAGGTTAGGGCTGGGTAGAGGTTAAGGTTGTCAAAGTTGGGATTAGGGTTACACCCATAAAAATTAATGGAGAGTCCTCATAAAGATATGAATACAGGTCAATGTGTGTGTATGTATATGTACCCTCTGATGAGCTGGCATCCTGTCCAGGGGGTACCCCAGCCCCATGCGTTTTCCTTGTCTGGGATAGCCTCCAGGGTCCCCACAATGCTGAACTGGATGTACTATTTCAGTTGAATAAACATGCAACCACATCAGTCTAATCTGGTAATAGTTGTATTTTGAGCCCATGTACCATTGTCCATAGTAAATATGGCAACCCACATTTAATTTTATTTTCAGATAGAAATAATATATTCTGCAAGCTGTCTAGTTATAGATGGAACTGTTCTCATGTTTATTTTTTGTATTTTAAAGTAGCTTGTTTGATGCATCCACTGCTAGGAATTTATCGCAGATGGAACAAGCAGGCACATTTCACTGTTTTTTTTTGAAAGTGGATTCTGTTCCCATTTTTAAATTACCTAAAGGAAGCATCTCGCGCTCATTCATTCCCCGGTAAAACAAAGGAGCGCGGATTTTACTCACAGTGACACTGACAGGCGAGATTCCTGAGGGAAGTTTTTAAGCTCGACCCCAAATCGATGCTCATACATTATACATGTGCCTCACAGTGATAGCGATATGCTGCACCCCTCTACCTCTGCTAAACCTGCACCTTCCTCCGGTTTTCATGTAAAACATCGTCCTGACTGTAACTCGGGCCATCCCTCCAGGGACTCTGAGCCTGGGACAGTACTGCTATACATAGATGCATTCATGAGTGCCAAAATGAACGACGATAAAGAAATTCTATTGAAATGCATGTCACCATTTAATATCTTTAAAACTCAACAAATGTTTACGCTGAGCTCTGGCACGTACTCTACTCTAACCGATTCCTTAATGTTCTTTGACCCAACATACGGTACTCCGCACAATTCTTAGGCAGTCTCAGAAAATGTTTAAAATTATTTATCTGTGGAGTGTATATTTTCTCAAAAAATAGTTAAACATTAGAATCTATGCAAATAATGACTAACAAAAAAAAGTCCTGTTCTCCAAAACCTGACCGATATCTCAGGGTTTCCAACACTGGTCAGATGGCTATTAAATTCGAGACAAGTATGCACATATGCACATCCATTTAATGTATGTAACAGTTTTATTACCTTGTAAATGGTCTGTATGGTTTGCAAACTGCCCCAACGTGTGTGATAGCTAATTTTAGGTTTATAATGAAATAATATAGATTTGTCATACGATTTCTTGCCTGAGCGTCTTAAAGCAGTGGTTTTCAACCTTTTTGCACCGCAACCTAATTTTTTACCATGCCAGCTCATAGTATCAAATATAGGTTTAAATAAAGGCTATGATTAAGCACACAGTGCACTCAACAATTTGCGCCAATCAATGCCTATGGCACAAATCTGATAGGATGTGCCAGTGAATTTTAAATTAAGCATCTGTGGTTTGGCTTCTTGGATTGGTTGAGTGTTAACTAGTTTTGCGCTAAGTAGTTGCAGACCCAAGACCTGTTTATATACAGTAAGTTAATTCTAGGATTGGGCCTTGGACATCTGATCATGGATCAGCATAGGAGCTTGCTGGTTTAAAAATGCTTACATTTCCAACTCGTGACCCTTCCGGAACTTCCCATGACACATATTTGGGTCACGACCCATGGGTTGAGAGTCGCTGCCTTAAAACATGCGCGTCACACCAGATGCGTGAGAGCTGGCAGCACTGAATCTTACTGGATGGCTGAAAGGCTACATCTTTGCTTTCTAAACCTCTCCTCACCCCAGCCGTTCCATGAATTTGTTAATTTTTTTTCATCAGCTCACTTAATTAATTAACTGAATGTGTCTAATAATTTTATGATATACTGATTAGCCAGACATGGTATGCTAGCGGTCGAGTTAACAAACATTTGGGTATTAGATGGTTAAAATAATGAAGAAACTTTCGGCTAGATTTTGAAATGTCTATACTAACACACTTTGACAGACGCAATAGTGACAGTTTTACACCAACATGAAGATCATTTAAACATAATTTTTTGACTCCCTAAGACCTCTGCGCAGTACTGCATTTCCGAAAATTCATAAAGAAGGGCATGAGATATTCAATGCTTCGGAGCACAGCATTGTCAAAATGAGTGCTTGTAAAATTAAATCATGGAGATCTACTCACACATGTCTGGGAGACTCATGCGTTTAAGGTTACGGAGAGAAGTTGCTCCATCAAGGGGGTGTGGGGAGGCGGGGATTAACATGCCTCCTGTCGGGCGGCGAGCTCACCGTACGTGCAGGGCTTCATCCGTCTTTTTTCCGAAGCCTGACTTTTATTAGGAATATCAATCACTGCTAATTGTTTTCCCTGCATGAGCGGGAAAAGCCGAAAAAGCAGGGAGTGTCATTGGGTAGACATATGGACGGATCACCGCTTCCTTGTCCACGGACATCGGAGGCAGCTGTACTGCTGCACAGAACCAAAATCCATCTGGGTCCATCAACTAAATAATTGTTGGATATTTCTTACCTTGATTTTGACAGTGTCCTTTATATTAAAATACAGAAAATTAGAAAATGTATCCTAGTTTATTCAGGACACAAAACTGTGGTGAATGTAAATGAGAGCAGCGTATCTGCAGACACGCAGCATTTTAAAAATAAACAGTAACACGTTCTCTCCCTTTAATGAGAATGTCACAATTCACAGACTTTAATACGAGGCTATAATTGAAGTCCACGCCTGTAATGACAGCCAGAATACAACAAGTCATAGCCACAGAACAAATCAAGAAAAGAGAATGGATATACTTTAGCATTTAGCATACAGTTGCCCTGTTCCTAAGTGACCCAGAATACTTACATGAGGCTGTTAATCATTTTGAAATGACATCGCAAACACCGAGTTTGGATATCGATATATTTAAATTTTTATGACAAAACGGTTCACATTCTCTAACAATTCCTTGAGGCTTTTTGACTCCAGATAAGAAGCTCAACTAAATACATAGATTTTATCTCGTATTATGACAGGTGCCTCCAGCAAACCATGAGGCAGCATATAGGGTTATGGACTAGGGAGCAAAGTATGATGCTCAATGGCGCAACAGATAATATCGGCCTGTTGAAGTCCAATGACGACATAGGCATTTGGTTTGACATGTGGCATTTCTCAAAACACTAGAAGGTAGGTCTGTACTCGCACATAGGGTGTCTTGTATCATTATTGCATGTCTCCCAATTATGCAGAATATACTGTGACCAGAGCAGTAAGGAGCAGAGAAATAGAAAACAATAGCAGGTGTTTCTCGATATTAAGAATGCAAAGACTGTACTTGTGGTCTTGGCAAGAGTGGTCTTGCCTCCCAAGAACGAACTTGGGGTGCAATGAATCATGGGATTGGTCTCATTTGGCGAGAGTACAACCAATGTATCCTGGATATTTGGGGCGGAGCAAGACCAGCATCTGGGGATTTTTACTGTCCTCTGTACTTATGTTCATAGTATTAGAGCCTGGTCTTTGGCAATGGGAGACGACATAAAACAAGTACATGAGAACACAAGTACAAAGTACAGAGGACTGTAAAAATCCCCAGATGTAATTCTTGCTCCACCCCAAAATATCAAGGGGTTGCATCATTGCTAAACAAGACCAATCCCATGATTCATTGCACCCCATGTTCATTCTTGGAAGGAAGGTTACCAAGACCGGTATTGCCAAGACCCCAAGTATGATCTTTGTGTTCTCGGTATTAAGAAATACCCAACAGCTTTAATAAGGAGTAGTTATTCTGTTACTGGCATGCCTTGCACCACACCGTGAGTGTGTGCGACATGTAAATGCAATGTATTATGTGTGATTGTGCATTAACATTATAAATCAAATGTATTATAACTGTAATGTTTTATCGTAGAATGTGTGTCTACCCATACTGTGAGCATTATGTTGATTGCCAGTGTCTCTGTCTGGGCCGCTGCTGGTTATCAAATGATCCGGACACGTATTATAATATTTCTATAGTTGTTTATGTCACGCCGGCGGGGTTGACGGTGAGGCATGAAGCAGGTGGAAAGGAGACAGCCAAGGACAGGAGCAGAGGTACTATGGCAAACCCCATGTGGGGACTTTATTCTCCAAAAAGAGTGCGGCACGCTAATGGACGACTGGCTACAACACCACAATAACAACATCAATGACCAACAAGGTAACACAGGACACAGGAACTCTTATACAGAGGAACACAAGGGAAGAAACGAGGGGCACCTGTGGCTGATTAACATGGGGCAAGAACACGAGGTAACCATGATGAGCAACAGGCGCGGCTAATTAGCAGCCCCGCCTGTGGGAACCATCGGAAAAAGACTGGTAGGGCGGGGCTGGACGTGACAGTTTAAAAATAGTTACCTATACTTTTTTCTTTAACTCCTTTTATGTGGCATTTTTTATCTATCCTCCATTATTTAGATGGTATCTGCTCATTGAAAACTGCACGCAAAATCCATATAGAGAATATCGTTACTGCAACAGATGCATAGATATTTATTTTGCTTCCTTAAAATTTAAAGAATATATTCAAAATCTACTTAAGAATATATATAGTACTGATACCACTAGGTAGCTAGCACATGCAAGGAAAGCCTGCAGAGACTTCGAAGATGTTCACATTTCAAGGAGCTGCTCAGACTTCAAGCATTCCCTGTTGTCTTGTTATCGAAGCGAACAACACTTCTCCTTTACAGATGTTTTCTTGTGAATCAGTCATAGCAGCTTTGTAGGCCTCAGCCCTCTACGGTGACTTGGGCCATTATGAGAGCATAGCTAATTAAAGGTTGCCTGTGACATTAGTGTAACGTTTTCCATTGTCCTACATGTTATTTACCCCTTTTCAGTTTCCCGGCTGACTTCGTGTAAATGACGTGTGTGTTGCCTTCTCGTAAGATGCTTTGTCTTTGATTGCCAGCAAATGGAAGATTTTTTTTTATTATTATTTTTGCTGTCAGTGTTTCCTTTTCCTGCAAGCAACAAAATCGGCATTTTCCTGGCACTGCCATGTGGTACAGATGGTTTTTTGAATAAAAAGTGTGCATGTGGGTTGGGGGGGTCCCTTGTGAGGTGGGATTATTCAGGGTTTTTCAAGATTCTGCCACAGGAAACTGGTGTAAAGAGTGCTCAAAAGACTGCAGAAGGTCTTACCTGAGCTCATTAAAAGAAATAAAAGATTGGAATTCAACACCACATATGACTGACAACAAACCCCCAGCAGAGTTGTAACAATTTGCCCTTTCATTTTATCATGGCATGGATTGTTCATGCCATGCATTTTAATTTACATACATGGTTAATATGAATAGTTTTTATTTGTAATTCTGAGAAACATATACATCTGTTTGACAGTAAAAAAAAAAATGCAAAATGCACAACCTATTAGTATAATAAGACATTTTTATAATTCCTACAGTATTGTGATGGTGTTTATGCCGGTTTCTCTCGTGGGA
Source organism: Mormyrus iriodes (assembly GCA_011763525.2). Taxonomy (NCBI): domain Eukaryota; kingdom Metazoa; phylum Chordata; class Actinopteri; order Osteoglossiformes; family Mormyridae; genus Mormyrus; species Mormyrus iriodes. The sequence continues at coordinate 12,727,481 of JAAGVU020000032.1, forward strand.
TAAAATAAATTGAGAAGTTTGATGCACACATATGTGCAGCAAATACTGATCTCGTCTGGCGAGTGACGGAGGGTGACACCCCAGGTACTGAGCTGTTTGCCCTCTGCCCTGTTCTTCATACTCTATTTATTAACTTCTGGCTCGATTCCAATAGGTTTATATCCTAAAAACCTGAGCCCCCGCAAAATTTGAATGACAATCCAGTGGTTTCACCGTGCAAGAAAACATTGTGATATAATAATTTAGGCACCCCAAAGAAACATTCTCCACTGAAATAACACACTACTTAAAAGTCATGAAAGATGAGATTTTTATTGGGAAGCAATACACTGAGGCATGCCACCTTATCAGTTTTGGGAGAAAAAAGAAAACTGTTTGTTGAATAGGAGACCTAGAAGAGAGAGATTTCATTTCGAGCCCAAAGCACACAACAAACATGGAAGGAAAATATTGTTGACGAAATATTAATACTTTCCTCAAGGCCCTCTTGGAATCAATTGTTGCTAATATCTGGTCTGAATGATTTTTTTATCCCCTATGGACCTACATGATTTATCTGAGTGGACTACAGAAAACCAATTCAACAATAATCAGAGCTAAACGCAGAGCAAAGGATTAGGGAACAGATTTGCGTGAAAGGATTGACTGATGAGAGAAATATAAGTCATGGCTTCTGAGCCCTCATTCCTGCAGGCTCTATGCAGATTTTTGTTCCAACAAATGTCTTTGTTGATACTTGCATTGCAGAAATAAGTTTCACTTAGAAACATAAACAAGACTGTTCTGTGTGGAAGAGCCAACTGCGATAAGAGAGATTTGTAAAGAGAGAACCCTGATTTTTTGGCATTTTTTTCATTTTCAGGGTGAAGGGGTTTTTTTCTGAGGTGAACTACACAACTGATATAAGAAAAACAATCCTGACAAAAAAGGGGTGTAGTGTGTAGGGGGGGCACTCCAACAAATAATCAAGGAATGCAGGGATCGGGTGGGAGAAAATTGGTGTGAACTTGAGCGGTCACCAGACCTGCCCTTCTGGGGTGGACCTGCCTGTAGATTTGTTCTGATTTCCACAAAATATTTATTTGGAGGGAACCGGTTATGTGCAGTAAAAAAAGGCTGTGGATTCCTTGATGAGAGTATGTGAAAAAGTCAGCTTACTTTGCTGGATGCATTATACAAGGAAACACATGGAATATAATTATATATGGTAAAGCCTATTCATTTTAATTCAAAGTATCTGCATGTATGGAATTTTAACTTTTATCCCTGGATAATTCCTTCATTTATTCCTGTTGTAATGACAGCACTGGTAGATTGTAGGTGTGTTATTTGTGTTTTTTCCACTCATGGGAAATTTCTGTAACCTATTAAAAATTCATTTATTATATGTGTGCCTGGAATAATTTAGGCCTAGAAAAAATTCTCAGATGTACTCATTTAAGAAATTGGCACATGACCCTGTCACCACCCTTAAGATGAAAGTGGGGGGGGGTCAGGAGCAGTGCCATTGTGGTGGCCGGCATGAGTAGCCATGCCCAGACAGATTAGACCATGGCAATGGATACTGGCTTTGGAAAAGTGGAAAGTTACCTCTCCAGTGGGGAAGGGTCCTGAGTTTGTGCGGGAGATAGAAAACTATCGGCTAGCCTAGTGTCTCTCAACTCAGTCCTTGGGGACCCCAAGACAGCCCACATTTTTGCTCCCTCCTAGCTCCCAACACACATGTACCAGGTGTTCGAGGTTTTTGATTGTTTGATCCTTTGGTTCAGGTGTACTGTCTGTGGGTCCCTGGAGACTTTGTTCGCAAACATTGTGTGGATTTGGCAATACCCTCCACGGACAGTATGGGCTGTGGAACCAGAATTATTGATGATGGGTGGAGTCTCTCTTATTCTGGAGATTCCTTTTGTGAAAGACTTCAGGTGGCTGTGGAGATACTCACAAGTCCCAGGCTGAAAGCTCTGCAGCTGGAGTTTTTCCTAGTGGACAGGAAGGTTGCTTCTATGAGACTCATAATGTGCAGAGAAGAAAACTTTGTTGTTTGTGTGTATGCACAGAGCATTGTTTTGGACTACTGGGCATTCTCAGAGGAAGGTGCTTGAAATTGTACCAGTTACAGACTCCAATGTCCTACTGGGAGAATTCCGTGCTCTCATGGGGAATGATGGAGATACTTGGACAGGTGTGACTGGGAACAATCGCCTCCTGGATTGAAACTTGAGTGGGGAACTGGACTTCTAGATTATCAACAAACACAGTGATGTTCATAACTGTACATAATACCACTACCAAGGTCAGTGATCGACCCAGTTGTGTCTAGTTGTGTATAGCTGTGTCATGTGACCTGAAGCCATACATTTTGTACATTTGGGTGAAAATAAGGGTAGAGGTATCTATCGATCAGCACTTTTGGTGTATTGGATTTGTATCACGGGGAAGCAGCCGGATGCACCTATGATGGCCCAGCCAAGCAGTCAGGGTATCTTGGAAATGTCCAGCTGAAGCATTAGTGTAAGATAAATTTGTGCTTCTTGCCTCATCTGGCCAGGACCTCCAGCACACACTTAAGAAGTTCAATGCTGAGTGTGAAGTGGTGGGATTGAGAATGAGCACCTTCACATTCAAGGCATTTTGGAAAAGAATGGATTGTTTCTTTCAGACGAGGGGGTAGAATCTGCTCTTTGTGAGTTCAAGTACCTTATTCATGAATTCTGGTATAAGAGAAGGTGAGACTGACAGTTGGGCCAGGCCAGTGACTGGAGTTCTGCAGCTCTTGAAGCAGGCCATATGGAACTGAGAGTAAGTAAGATGCGGCTTGTGGTTTACCAGTCAATCTACACCCCTGTCCTCACCAATAGTCATGGGCTGTGGTTAATGTTAAAAAGTAATAATGTTGTGAGTACAAGGGCATGCTGGACACACTTTTCCCTTGACAGGGTATGAAGTTTAGGGATCCAGAGGGCCCTTGAAATATACCCACACACCAGATTGAGAAAAGCCAACTGAGGTAGTTTGGGTGCTACCTGGATGGCTTTTAGTGTGTCTCTGCTTAGTGCATCCTGGGCAGAGGCCCGGGGAAAGACTCACGACAGGCTGGAGGGATTATATCTTCTAATTGGCTTTAAATTGTCTAGGGATCACACATACCTAGCTGGAATCTATGGCCATGGACAAAGAGGTCTGGTCTGACCTGTTAGTAAGAGGTGGATAGTTCAGTTACGTATAAAGGGTCACAGTCACAGAGTACTCAACTGGTTGGTGGAAACAAAATCTTGGTCTAGATTTTTACTCTCTGGACCTGAACTATCCACCTCTGCCTCCTGGGCATGCTGGCATCACAACCTTAACCAGGCAAAGTAGCAGGGAAATGATATAAGCACATTACCTATTATATATAAAAGCTTATCCCATGCAGCGTTGGGGGAAGCCTCAGCCTATCCCAGGATGCACTGGGCTCAGACACACTAAGAGCAATTCAGGGATGCCAATTCACAAAGCTGCATGTCCAAAAGAAACTGAATTATCTGTAGAAGCCCATATTAAGACTGTGTGAACATGCAAGCTCTACACCTACAAATATGGAGTGGCCACCAAACCCTGGTGGACTGAGACCATAGTAATACCCACAAGCCACCACGCTACCCCTTAGTTTCAATAACTTCGTGTTAAACTGAAATGGGAAGTAACAATATACACTACCAGTCAAAAGTTTGGACACACCTACCCATAGAAAGGTTTATTTGTATTATTTTCAACATTTTAGAA
>JAAGVU020000032.1:12759499-12776874 GCA_011763525.2 Mormyrus iriodes
CCCAACAACAAAAAACCCCCCCCCCCCCCCCCCCCCCCCCCCCCCACTTAAATATAATGTTTCACAAAATAACAAGCATACCTATTGATACCCCCTAAAATGGCACATGAATGATTCATATGCATCCTATTTACAATTCGCAAATAGAAAGTTAGTGTGACACCAATTCTCCAGCCTCTGAAGCCCACTAACCAGCTGCTTGCTGTGGTACTGAAATGTACGCTAGTGGCCAAAACTGCGGAAACACTTCCAATTTTTATCGATTGCAGAGCTTTATTGAACTGTTACTCCATCTACCTATTTAATCGTCCAACGTATATTTGTAACGTTCTTGGATTTTTTATAAACAATAATGCCAATATTCGTGTACTCATTTTTAATGCGTAATGCGAAAAATGCTAGGTGTTTCCACGATTTTGGCCACTAGTGTAGTTTATTAAGTATCGAAAAGCTCACATAGTGGCTAAGGGGTTAGCTTTGAGGTCTCATACCGCTAGAGTTGCAGGTTTGATTGTTGCCACCTAGATCTATGTGTGGAGTTTGCACGTTTGCATGGATTTCCTCCCATGGTCTAAAAATATGTTTTCTTTAAATAAATAATAATAAAAAATGTTAAATTGCCCACTGTGAACATACATGCTTTGTGATAAAACCCAGCACTGGCATCCTAGCCTGACAGCGCCCTTGCCCTGCCCTTGTGATCCGTGGGATAAGCTCCAGCCACAGCACAACCCGGACCTGGATAAGCAGTTATGAAAGATGGATGGATAAATGGAAAACTGCCAAATAAGTAACTGAGTGTAAAAGTTACAGTAAGAGAGAAAAACAATAGACAGCCTGAAAGCCTCTAATTTACAAGCATCTCTCAAGTGAGCGCGGCAAGCCAGAAGTATCTTAAAGTGTAACTCAGAGCTCTGGCATGTGGGCAGCCTTTCACAGCTTGATAAGAGCACTATTAAATGCCTCATGCCCGACCAGCGTGACCATACGTGGAATACCTGCTACCCACAATCCTTTACACCACACAGACGACATGTAAAATTCCATGGTAACTCCACAGCACTAAAAACGACTTACTGTTAAGTCGCACTCTCTTAGCAAGTGAAAAAGGGGCATTTTCATGAATTAATAATGGACACCTTTGGGTACACCCCTAAATGCTCAAAAAAAAAAAAAAAACGATTAAATACATGGAATTGCATTTTACTTAAGTCACAGTTTAGCTATACTCGGGAAATGAAGAGTGTTAAGAGGCATCTGGGGAAGTGGCCCACAATAAAGAAGAGTTCCTTTCCATTCAGAATCAGAATCCAGATCACTTTTACTTGCCAAGCACAGCAGACAGTAAATCTTTTTTTGTTGTATTTGTTACTTTTCTTGTTCATTGTTAAATAGACACCAGGGACGCTCGATACATTACTGTTAAATGCAGTTTATATACTATAAATGGGAAAATAATGCTATTTACATTGTTCTGTACTGTAGTGGGTACGGGGTTGGAAGATGATTGATTGATCGATTGATAAATTGATTGATTGATAGATAGATAGATAGATAGTGTAGTTAAATGGTGATGGGTGGCTCTGTTGGTTAGCACCCTGTACCCATGATCGGAAGGCTGCCAGTTCAAATCCCCTGTGGTTGGCTGAGTAATGTGGGGTTCTTAAAGCATAGCCCTTAACCCCAGTTGTCCCAGGGACACTTTCTGATCCTCAGTTGTAAACTGCTTTGAATAAGAGCATCTGCTAAATAAATAAATGTACATACTGGGCAGAGGCAGATGGATTTTACACAAAATCAGAGCCAGATTTTTGACATCCTGCTAGAAACCAGCATCCTTAATGAGATATAGGATCTGGTGAGGTCATCGACGTAAGGGATTGTTCCCTTGGCAACCTTGTTTTCCAGTACCAACTTGATTCGGGCTGGTAGCCAACAGAGACCAATGGGTTGGTGAATGCAAGCATTTAGGGGTGCAATTATTATGAAAATAAATAATTCAGGGAGATGTAATTTAAAGATTAAGTCAAAGCAACAAATTAACAAACAATAATCAATATTGAAGGTGGTTCCTTTATTTGGTTACTTTCATAAATGAACATTGCTCAATCACAGAAACTGACCACACAATATTCCTGCCACGTCACTGCCACAGATCGACTGCTCTAAACGGCATTTGCTCCAGTAAATTTCCAAAGGCTCAAATGTAATATTTTGGCATTCTCCAATTTACTACTGAGAAGGGCAAATAGATCAAACATTTATCTTTCCATATTAGTCTTTGCTATGAGATTACCTACCCTGTTTGTTGTTTTTGAAGTAATTCCAAAGACAATTAAACATTATGAAAGTTTTCAGCTGAAGGGGCTGCCTTACACCTCACTTTTTAAATATGGGATGAAACATTACAAAGAAAAATTGACAATAAACGTTTACAGTGTCTCTAGCTGACGGTGGTTTTGTTAAATTTGTTTGGATTGCTGTGGGTTGTAAGATGAGCAGCATGGTAAAAGCATAAAACGGGAATGTGCTTTTGATTCGCATGTGCTGGAAATTCAAATACGCAAGTGTGTGCAGTGTGACCTTTCGAAACTTTTCATTGTGACATCCCTGCCCCTCAGTACCTAAATAAAACTATTAAAAATTATGTTTGTTATGCTAATTTGAGTTAGGTCTCCTTTCACATCTGTTATATGTACTTCATCCTTGTGCTTCACAAACACACAGACAGATTTACATTTTCTTCCAAACATATCTGCCCACTGTAGGAAAGCACATGAACTGGCTTTCATTTCCTGGCATTTAATGCTCCTAAAATATCTGAGACGCTCTAGGAAAATCGGCCAGGCATTTAGTTACATAACTTGAGGCTTTTGTCTTTAGCAATAGATCTCGATTTATCCATGGTTCATGGGCGCCAGCCTTAACCTTCGGGTTTCAGGTGATTTTGTTACTTTGCTTATCGTGAAATCGTAGTGGCTTCCTCACTAGTATGACTTGAAATCCAAGTGGTTTCCTCACTTGCTTAACCTGAAATCCAGGTGGTTTCCTCACTTGCTTAACCTGAAATCCAGGCGGTTTCCTTACTTGTTCAACCTGAAATCCAGGCAGTTTCCTCCCTTGCTTAACCTGAATGTCTAGTAGTTTCCTTAGTTGCTTAACCTGACATCCAGGCTGTTTCCTCACTTACTTAACCTGAAATCCAGGCTGTTTCCTCACTTGCTTAACCTGAAATCCAGGCTGTTTCCTCACTTGCTTAACCTGAAATCCAGTCGGCTTCCTCATTTGCTTAACCTGAATGTCTAGTGGTTTCCTCACTTGCCTCCATGAACAGTAAAGGCTTAGTAAACATATCTCATCTTCAGATCAATGCTCCCCTCCCTTATCTAGCCGACCTACCCACACCCCTTGGGGGGTGGGGTAGTGATGGCAGGGGCTCTTCCCAGACCAGCTTCATTGTCGTCTGTTTTGAATCTTCCTCCTGTTCTGGAAAGAAACCTCAGTAGCTCTTTACTCTCATAGGGATATTTTTTTTTTCATTTTTGGCCAACATTGTTTAACCTTAAAATTCTTCCTAAGTCTTTTTTATTGCCAATCTCATTATCCAGTAAATCTAACATCATAAATGTCTAGAGGAAAAAAAATATTCTGCTGAGATGGATTGGCTGTGTGAGTGTGTTCTGCGATGGGTTGGCACCACACCCTGTGTTATTCCCTGCCTTGAGTCCATAGCCTCCAGGATAGGGTCTGGACCACCCAACCCTGAATAGGACAAGCAGTTAGAGAAAATGGATGGATGGATGGATGGATGGATGGATTGGCATTATGTCCAGAGTGTCCCCTCCCTCGTACCATGCTCTTCCTGGGATAGACTTCCACCATGACTTCATATTGGATTTGAGCGTTTGGAAGATGTATGGACAGATATAAAATATATAAGTATTAATAAAAACTATTAACAACATTTTTTTGAGTAATATTTCAAAACATATTATGCAATGTTACAATGTAATATTTGATTATTCAAAACTCAGACTATATCTACATATAAATTTAAGATGAGTATATTTCATGCTACATTGCTGTTTTAAGTACATGTCTGTCCTGAGAAGAAAAGGACGTCACGTGGAAGGAGCATTTTCCTAAACGAATCTTGTTAGTAATCAGACACAAATAGCTTATTAAGTGGAAAAATCAACAACACACTGGTACACTGATTACACATTTTACACACACACTGTTGCCTGGCTGTCACTGTAACATAGGTACAAAACCATAAACGATTGCTTGACTCCACTCTGACCTGCATGCATTTTTGTTCCTATATGACAGTGTTTCCCAATCTGGGAAACACTGCCACAGACAGTCCATGTCTTTGCAAAAATGTGGACTATCTGGCAGGGAGCTCGGAGGGAGCACAAACATGGGCCGACTGTGGGTCCCTGAGGACCAGATTGGGAAACACTGCTATATGGGAATTAATGTTTTACAATGTCTACTTAGCATCTCTTTTTTAAACTTTTATTTACTTTTTCATAAAATTCTATTTTTAATTCTGATTCAGAGTTTACATCTTATTTTATGTTTAATCTCAAAATTTAGTATTTGTGATAAAACAAAACATCCTGTATTAATAATGTTATAATTTTATAAAACAAACAAAACAGAAAATAAGCTTCCACTGTTCCATAAAATACCACACACATAGTTATCCCTCTCCCTGCATACATAGGTTGCCCTTTCTATTTTATATTTAAGTATTTCTACACTTTTTAAATACTGTTTGCTAATGTTTGCATGCTAAGTCAATTTATTCTATAAATATAGTCCGTGTAAAGCGATTGATTTATTTATTGATAAAACACAAGTTTAAAGAGCTTGAGAGTGGAGGCAGGGTGTTTGCTGTGAGACTGGAACCAGCAACCTCCAGGTTATAAAGCCTAATCTCCTCTTTAGCATCTTGTACTTAGCTTATTTTCTCAAAAGCCATATTTATCAGAATAAATGATAATAATATCCAATATAATCATTATTTCCAAAACCCTAACAAGAAAAAAACCTAAACAAAAATTTTTGGCCCCATGCTTTTGGTATGTGTGTGGGTCTGTCTCCTGTGATTGACTGCAATCCCATTCAGAGTGCCCCTTGCGCCCTGTGCTTCCTGAATAAACGTCTTTTTTTAGATGGTTGTTTAGATGAATAGATGTATTAATGGATGTTTGTGTCACACTAGTCAGAAAAGCATTTGCATTTTAATCTCTGAAAAGCTAATTAAGGTTCCTTAAACCTCTGTGTTAATAGTCATCATGGGAGTGCAGCAAAAATGTAAATGTTGTTCTTAATGCATTTGTGTATGTTAATTTATGACTTTGAATCATTGCTGTAGGAAAGCATTGAAATCTGTTACATGTGTTTGTGTTTTCTGTTTATGTAATTATTGAAAAATAGAACAGTGTGGCTCTTTGTCTTCATCTTGGGCCCACCCAGCCCCTCTGCATTCTTCAGTTTAGATGTGCAGAAGGTGGATTGGAAGAAAGTTATGGATTCGGGGTGGGGGTAGAGTTTCACAGTCACTGTTTTGGCACAATTCCCAATTCTATAGCTTTCCCAAACACACCACAATGCAAACATAAAACTGATAATTTGTAGAAGTACAGTCCATTAAGGTTTCCATAAAATTTAAGTCTTAAGCTCACACTTTAGGTGATACCTTAGAATGAACCTATTAAATGAGAGAGATGTTTGACTTATATTTGTTGACATTTATGGGATGGTACCTGTTATGAATGTACATATTTTACGTTTATGGAAAGGCAAGGAAGTGGCTTTTCAGAAATGAAACTTCCAAGTTTGCTTGACGTTTCGCTGGCCCTGCTGTTATCAAAGGTAACCTATACCTTAGCATAATGCTAATAAATTTGCTTGTTTTGTAAATTATGTGTTCAAAACATAGCAACTATTTGCCACAAAAAGGTGAATCACATATATTTGTACAGCTTGGAATTCAGCAGGAGATACACAGGAAAACACCAGTTACTCATTCATTTAACAAAGTCTAGTCATACTGGATTTTTACTGAAACTTTTTGAAACATTACAGTCACTATCTTACTCCATGATTTTGGATTTGAATTATTTGAATTTGAATCCATATTTCAGTAACACTTTAGTTTGAGGTCTGCTCTTTAAATATTAATAAACTGTAGCGAATCCTTTGATAATACAATAATAGATGGAAATATTCATCACAAATTTAGAAATGTATTAGAATCATATCTTACAAAACAGCTTGTAAATTGCTTGCAAATAAAACAATGGGTGAGTTAGCATACTAAATTCAGCATTTAGTAAAAAATGTATTAAATACTTTGAGACAGAAATAAGATATCTTTGTAATACATTTAAAAAATTGATATAAGTGAATCGTTTTATTTACTAAAATATTATCAAATGATGGTATTATTGAGACTGTGTATTAATAGTTATGGAGCAGACCTTTTAACTAAAGTGTTACTAGTATTTCTGTCACAGGTCTAGAGCTAATATACACCTAATTTCTTCTCTCGCAAACAACAGTACTTGGGTAAGGTATCACAACTCATTTATTATCACCATATTATTTAAAGCAGTGCTTCCCAACCCGTTAAAGATGGTCCACGTTTTTTGCTCCCTCCCAGACAATCCACATTTTTGCTCCCTTTGAGGGAGTAAAAACGTGGACTGTCTGTGGGTCCCTGAGCACTGGAATGGGAAACACTGATTTATAGTTTGTAAGTTCTACCCAGAGGCCTAGACTAACCTTAATTAATAAAATTTTACCCCCCCAGGTCGAAAGCTACTGGTAGGTAGGCATCTGACAACTCAAATAGCCCAGGGACCTCTGACCATATTATCGTGCCTCTGGTTCGACCTAAATATAACTCTTATGTTTTCTCAGATATTTTAATTAGGTGTACACAAACACCTTAATCGACCACCAGACTTATTTAGTAGGACCCTTTTGTACAAAGTGATGTATAAGCAAGGCAAATAGCATGTTGCAAACATTCATGCTGTCATGGCGTCAGCTAGGAATAAATGCTGCGAGACTGAACTTCCAATGAATACCCAGGTACAAGTGTAAGCAGTACTGGAGCAGGAACTACCAAACAGCATGCATAAATTTGCATGAAACTGTTAACAAAATAAGAACCTAATAAGATTACTCAAGAGCCAATAAGTGCAACATAACAGCATTCAAGGAATAGATGAGGTTAGTAGAGGAATTCATAGAACGGTTTGGTCCTAAGGCATTTCTGATCATCTGACATGGGCCGGCAACTCATTCCACCATCAGGGAACCACACAGGAGGACCGTCTGGAGTTCTCTCGTGGTGGAGGGAGCTCTAAGCGCTGTTGGTTTGCTGACCTAAGGGGGAGAGATGGGACATAGGTCTTGAGGAGCCTTTTGATAGAAATGGACGATTTTGCATTGATGGGCCTGTGAATCAGCACCAAGGACGTGAACTTGATGCGACTGCCGATAGGGAGCCAGTAAAGGAAGACAAGAAGAGATGGAACATGAGAACACTTAGGCTGCATGAACATCAGATGTGCTGCTGTGTTTTTTATCATCTGCAGGGCTCTACCAGTAGAGAGTTGCAATAGTCAAGTTGTGGGGTAACAAGTGCCTGGATCAGAAGCTGAGCTGCAAACTGAGACAGAGAAGGTCAGATCTTCCCACGGTTATATAGGGTAAATCTATAAGATTGGGAGACAGCCATATCATCAGGGGAATCACCAATAGAATATGGCTAGCTGCAATATTTAGAGTTCTGAAATATTTAAAAATGTGTGTTTCTTTTTTTGTGTGTCTAAGTTCATGTTAATGTTTAGTTTGTATCCCACTTGGGCGGCTCAGCTAACAGAATGACTAATAGACATTAGAGGTGAGATGTTGTGCCATTGTGGCTCGCTTCTGATCTGTGTTTTTGTTTTTAATGTGGCTTCTGCACTGCGCGTTGCCTCATCAGGATGGTTGATTAGAATGACACCTGAAAGGACTTTAACCTTTGCTGTCACAAAAGGTTCATGAAGGAGAATTTGCCGAGTGATGTTTACTTTCATGTCATTTTCAAGTTTTTCAACAAATCCCCTGGAAGAATTATCAAAGGGCAGTATGGTCTCTTTTTTTTCAGAAAACCAGGACTTGTTAAAAATTTTCTGTAAAAATTTCATCTGTCATCATTTTGACACATTTCACCATCTCTTTGTTGATGATTCATATTAATGGGAAACTATTATAATTATATATAATTGAGCATTATAAAGCAATGACTGATTGTTAATAAGAAAGAAATTTACACTCACATCACATTACAATTTCTCTAAACCTCATGCTATTTATGGCGCCAACCTCTTCAAATATAAATACTCAGATTCGTAGGTTGGCTTTTATGCTGCAGTATGTATTCAAAATCAGTGAAACAACCCATGTGATACATTTTATAACTCTACATGAAGCAAAGATTGTAGCAATATGTTGTGCTGAACAGCACGTCAGATTTGGGATTAGAAGTTCGTTGGATCGATTTTCTATTGACCATTTTGTCTAGTACCGCCACAGTAAGTAAGAAGCTTAACCTAAATAGCTGCTTTTATCCTTCCTACAAAATATTCTATAAAGAGGTAGTTCAGAAATACCATGATGTGTGAATGTTTCCTGAAGAGGGCATCTGATAAGTAAGTGATAATGCAAAGTGCAACACTTCTATCAAATATGTTATCAGTGGCTTTCAACATACAGTTTCACGCGATACAGTCACAATGGGGAGTCTCTTTACAGTTATTACAGTCATTATATTACTTTTGAATTTATGTCATAAGTGTAGGCAAGCTATGCTATTTCTGGAAATTCCCAATAAAAGTCCAATAAGAAATCTTAGCCGTTAGTGTGCCCACCGTAGTACATGTACCAGATATTTACCTGCCCTTGACAACAACCGTTTATGCTTTTTAAGAGCTATTTCGATTACAGCACGCAGTAATGTTGACAAAGACGAAATTGCATAATAAAAATACAATTTACAGGTTTGTGTTGGTCGTACAATGAGTAATTTATTTTCACGGCACAGCAGTCTTCTATTTTTTCTTGTGGTTGACGGTGAATCTGCAAGTCTGTGGGTAATAAGACTGAACTGTAATGGATGGTTTACCATGCATAATACGACTGCAGTGGGGGGGATCTAACCTGCATGTGCTTTAATGTGCAAGGTTGATGGTCCCCATAAAATAAACTCTTCAAAGACATTCTCTTTAGTTGGAGACACTTCAGGAGTTATACCATGATCTATGGTATAACTGCATAGATCAGCTTTTCTGTATATGTTGAAGGAATCAAAACCTTATAAACTAAGGTTCCAAGGGTTCCGGAAGGAAGACTAAACTGATTCTTCATATTGTGAGTGGGTACACATTGAAAATTATGTCCATTTGAAGTTAATAGTTTCCCTAATGAGATCCATCCATCCTTCCATCATCTAAAAGCTTATTACCAAAGAATAGTTCTGCAGCCTATCTCAGACAGCATGGAGCAAAAGGCTGGAATACATCCTGGAAGGGATGTCAGGATGTGTGAATGTATTTACCATTATTTAGTCATTTATTAGCCTATTGCTATATTGAGATGATTTGAACTTTCACTGGACCACAGTCTATATCATCATCCATTAGCATCTAAGGGAAAATGAAGCTTTAAAGTGGATGAGGAGATTACCACAGCTGGTTAGTCCATCCTGGGGCTTTATGGCTGTAGCTCAATTTTATGTGAATACCAAAATACATTTACCCATGGGCTATTACTGTTGAATTAAAGTCAAGTCCATCCACCCATATTCCATTTCACAAGCAGGATAGGGCACAAGTAAAGGGTACAGCCCAGAGGGGATGCCAGTCCATCACAGGGCACACATGCCCAATCATACATTGTTGGGAGTTAGAGATGCTAAGTATCCTAACTGCATGTTTTTCCTCTGGGGGGGGGGGGGGGGGAATTGGAGTACCAGGGGAACACCTTTGTGAAATGGGGGGGAATTGACCCACCAGCCCTAAAAGTGTGAGGCAACAGTCCTTCCAACTTAGTCACCTCATTGGTCAAATCCTGACTTCTTAAAAACAGCATGGTGTCGACCACTCTTCGGCACCTTGCATGGTGCATAATGGGAGTTTGTTATTTGTCAGTGTTCAAGCTCAGACCACAGAACACGAAGACAGTGATAACAGTAATTTCGTAATTAAGTCACATAAGCAATTCCTCAGCTCCTCACACTACAGCCTTTAAAAAATAAGTAGCATCTGACAATCTACCAATAATCTACCAAAAACAGGACCTACCGTTTGTAATACAAAAATATGTTATTGGGATTGAATTATTCTCCCAGACTCCAATGATGAATCTATCTGTTATATGAATATATCGATCTGTATTGTCACTGGTACAATCGGTAAACGCATCACCAAGTTACTGATTCTGGTAAAGTGTCTGAGATCAGTTCAGTGGTTAACTTGATGGGCAGCACTGATACCTCACACCTTCAACGTTAGAAGTTTTTCCCTGAGCTTCCTCTTGCAGTCCAAAGGCATGCAGTTAGGCTAATTGGTGTCTCTGAACTGCCCTTAGAGTATGTGTGCCCTGCAAAGAACTGGCAACCACCATGTACTCCAGCCTTGTACCCTCTGCAATCTAGGATAGGCTCCAGGCCCCCTGTAACTCTCAAAATTAAATTATGCTTTATTTGCCATTTGTACGAATATGAGTACAAGCACATTGAAATGTTTCTTTCGCATATCCCAGTCTGCTGCCCTTTTTGGGGTCTAATTACAGGGTCAGCTGGCATGCTGTACCCCTTGAGCAATTAAGGGTTAAGAGCTGAATGGTAACATCAGTTTACCAGCCTTGGGATTCAAACTGGTAACCTTCCAATCATGGGTATAGAGTCCTAACCTGCTGAACCACACACCCCCTAGAGTGATAGTTATAAGATAAATAGATGTAGCAATTGAGCATATTTAAGCAAATAAAAAAGGCAAAGATCTATAAATCTTCTATAATTATATAAGAGTTGGGAAAGAATACTGGTCTTCTACCAGATTCTGTTCAAGCATAAACTGTCTAACAAAGACTTATCTGAACATGCATTTTTATTAGTACTAGACAGAGATTAAATGTGTCAGACACATAGTTATACTTGGTGAGGATGAATTGCTAATTCTGCTGTGATTTCTCTGGCTAATGGAAACTCTTTTCCCTCTCGGTAACATTCTCTGTGATTGACTGAAAGCCAAAGGCTAGAATTAAGCAGAAGAGAAACACTCCGGATGTTCAACTTTTAACCAAAATGGATGCACAGAATAGTGATAGTTTTTAAAAGGAGTGTCTTTTTAGATAAACCCTATGAAATGTTGAATCACCACTTCACCTAGTGACGTGCCAAACAGGAGCTAACCTGCATTCACTAAGACTTTATATGCAATACACCCCCAACAGCTGCATTCCAGGAATTCACATGCACTAAATTCCATGAAAATCTGTTGAAATGGTTAATGATCCCCCATGCCCCAGAAAACACAAGATGAATATGCAATCTTTTATATAAGAAAATAGGCCTATGTCAGTGATAGACATGCTAAATGTGTACAAAACAGACAAGACCATGTCTAAAATACTGTGCACAACCCAAACTACAACTACTTTTAGTAAATACTAATTTTGTCACTCAGGACTGTATTGTAGTCATGTCAAATGTGCTCAGGACTGTTTTAATCGTGTTTCTAAATGCAGCATTTAGCCTTTGGACCGTATTACCAGTGTCATTGACATGCAGTGTGCTACATTTCCCCCGTGACAATTAACTGATCATGAAGAATTACGAGGTTTATTATTCCTTAGGAATTTATGGTGCTACTTTGCATTTACCTCAGGCGCTAATCTGTTACTCATCCTCTCTTCGCAGTTGTATTCATTAGTAGGGTGTTTCACGTTGCACAGAAGATGAGATTTGAAATTCGGAAGGAAACGCCCTGGCCTCATTGTTGGGCAGATGGTTATAACGTTGCAGCAGATGGTGTGTTGTGTTGATTTTTTCACAGGGCTGCTTGTTGATAAACGTGGTACAGAGAATGGTTCAAAATTTACTACCACATTCTATATTAGTGTAAATAATTGATTCTCTGGCGGCATATCTGGAGATCATTATGTTTAGATGTGTTGCAACATTGCTTCTCACCCACTGTTATAATTGTAGCTGCAATTATACAACAAAGCAGAGCTTGTTTTTTGTCGTTTTAATGTGCTATTGTTTCATAAGCATTTAAGCATGTTTCCTACTGCTTCGAAAGAAATGGTTTCATATAAAGATATTCATCTTTGGAAACATCTTCTAGACAGGTAAGTATGGTTAAGTTACAGGGTAGTCTGCTTTATTCAAGAGTATTCCTGCTATTCTTATTTTTAGTAATACTAATATTCTTATTGAGTCATTTTATTTTTCACCTTAAGTGAAAATCAGTGTGATTAAATGTTTGAAATGTTATTAAAATATGAGTCATACACATTAATCAAAACATGATAAAACATTATTTACATAATATTAAGCAGTGTATTAATACAGAATATAAACATACCTACAAATTAATTTACAAAAAAACACTTGTAAAGAAAAAAATCATTTCTGAATTCAAAGATTAACTTTATTTAAGTAATTTAACTAATTTAACTTTATTTAACTAATGCAGCATTCAAGACTAAATAGGGGCAACATGGATTATATTTACATTAAACAGCCATAACACTAAAACTCCTTACAGGTGAAGTGAATAACATTGATTATCTTGTTGGATATGGAACTTGTCAAGGGTGTCACTGTATTGCATCGTATTGCATTATATAATCAAACAAGTGCGATCTAGGAAGGCCCTCCACCAACTTACAGTAGTCAAACAGGATCTGCTGCTAATATCTTGATGCCAGACACCACAGGACACTTTCAGAGGTCTTGCAGAGTCCATGCCTCGACAGGTCAGAGCTGTTATGGTGGCACGAGGGAGACATACACAGTATTAGGCAGGTGGTTTTAATGTTATGGCTGATAGGTGTACATGTGTTTATTTAGTCAACTTTAATTCTGTATTTGCAGACAATATTAAACTTATTATTTATATTATTTTGTTTCTTCCACTGATGTTGGACTACTGCAGTAATATCCATCTATCTTCCAGCCTTTTATCCTGCACAGGGCTGCCTGGAGTCTATCCCAGGCAGCACAACACATCAAATAGGATACCAGTCCATCAGAGAACACACACTCACAATCATACAGAAACACCAACTAGATATCTTTGGACTGCAGGAAAAAACCTGCAGATTGGATGGAGATTATGAAAATGCCACAAGCAGAGTGGGGCGGGATTCAACCCCATAACCTTAGAGGAGCGAGGACACACTGCTGCCTTCTGGGTCACCGTGCCACCCTCCATATTAATACCACTTCCAAAATTTGGGCAGAAATCATGTATTAATTGTCAATGTAAGAATATTATGGCCAACTGCAAAAAATTCTGCGCTCCACCACTGACTGAACAATTAATAATTAAATAGGATTTATTTGAATTCTATGTGAAAAGTTATAAATAACGTGGACAAATAGTGTTCTGCACTCGTGGTTATATAATAAAGTTAATACATGTAACACAGTAGCATATAGCTACAGTTTTCCTTTTTATAATAGAGTAATAGGTTGAGAAAGGTCAAAAAGCTACAGAAACAGATGGAAAATGGGCTGAACTTCCCATCGTGGGAGAGTCACACAGCGGGATTGTGCTCTCTCTCAGAACTCTATCATCAAGGCCCTGCTTGAAATTCATGAGGGTACAGGTTCAGAGCCTGTCCAGCTAGCCCATTCCAAATATATTATTACTTCTTTATGTTGTTTAAATAATATGCACATTTACAGCCATTATTTCATTGATGTTCCCATGCAAATGCAATGCCGCGAGAATCAGAAACCGCAAATCATTGTAGAAAGTCAAAACCTAACAGTTGATTACAGGATACATTTCATTGTGCAGTTAATGGATAGATCAGACCTATTACTTGTGCGTATATAGGAGAGAAAGAGAGAGAGTGAGATGAAAAGTATAAGATACTAAGGATTATAGTTACTTTCATTCAGCTGGCTCAGCAGGTTCGGGTGCTGTGCCTGTGATTCGAAGGGCGCCTGTTTAAATCCCAGGGATGGCAGAATGATTTCATTGTTGGCACCCTGAGCAAGGCCCATAACCCCTGATTGCTCCAGGGAGTGTCTAACCGTACCTACTCAATTTTATGTTGTTTTGGATAAAAGCATCCCCTAAATAAATAAAATGTAAAGACCAGAAATTTGGAGGAAATTAACAAGATCACAAAAATAAAATTGGGCTGAGTTGGCCTTAAAAAAGAAAAATAAAAGCCTTGGATTATCCAGCCCAAACTCCTGAATTGAATGTTATTGAGAATCAATGGAATATATACATAAATGGAACACAGAATGAGAAATGTATACAAAGTGCATGGAGGCATTTAAAGGTTAAAATCTATGCATTTGAACATTGGATTTTCTCTCCTGTAACCCAAATGCCATTTTAAAGTTAGTTGAAGCAGCAGCAAAGTATTTTGGCACACACTAAACTTTCATTTTGCCTAAATTCACTGCCAGTTTAGCCCGGTTACGGCTATAAAGAAACCGGGGAAAAATATTAAGGAATGTCAACACAATACATTATTGCATGTACCCTGTCAAATAAATCATGGCATAGCTGGAAACTGAGTGCTAACATTCCAAGAATAGGATCCCAAGTTAATTCAATGATTTCCATAAGAAAGCTTGTTGTACACTATGACGGATTAAGCAGAACAGACTGGCGAATCATCCAGGCCTTTGAGATCTCTAGCCTCATGAGGGATCTTCCTGAAATGACTTGAAAGACAATAATCCATATAGAGATAATCAAGAAATGATCTTTGCTTGATATTATGGCATCAAACTGTCTAAATGATGTAACTGCAGAAGATTATCTGGACATATGAAGAGCCTGTGGATTATATTCTACTAAAATTTTTGCACAGGTGGTATGGCTTAAACTAGTAGTGAGGATATGTCACCCCAACTAGAGAATATATTTGCTGTTTGTCTTGTCGGGGACTGTTAATTACCATTGTATTATTAGCTACATGCTACATTACAACAAATTAGTAAACAACGCATCTTCATATATAATTCCATCCATTCATCTATCCATCCATCCACTTTTCCAGTAAAGGATTGGGAGCCTCATACTTTAATGCACTTCCCAATTCTTCCAGTTCTATGTCAGCTGCCGCCCTTCAGTCCTCAGATTTGTACAGAAATTCAAAGTTCATAAAGGAAACACGACAGTGTGTTTACTCAGAAAATCCCCCGTCATCGCAGCTGTGCCACGGAGGCGACTGATTAGATGACTCAAATGAACAAATGACATTACGTGGTAATGATTTAATTTAAATTTGCCGCTGGATACCGCTGCGTACATCAGCATAAGACCATTAAATACCAAGTGAATAAATCACAGCCAGAGCTTGTCTGTGATATTAGATTTAAAAAGAATTTGCCTCTCGACGGTTTCTTTGTCCTCTGTATATCAGAAAGGGATGTATTGTATAGGCAAATCTTTTGAAAGTTTAACAGTAGAGGTTTTATGCTGGATTTTCAGACACCATTCAGCTGGAACACACGACCTTTCGCTGAAGCAGACCTGAGATTGTATTAGGCAGCCTGTTACGCGGATAAGAGCCTCCCTCCACATTGGAGGCACTTGTGTCTGTCTTTGGCCAAGTGGTTTTCTCAAAAACAGGAGCTCCACTTTCCAGAATGATTTATTGACACAATTGACATTTTATACATTTCGGAAGCCTGATAATTTCAATGCTGCGCACAGTAGTAGAAAAATAAGGGTCACCAGTCAGACTGCGGTCCATGCATTTCAAAGACATGTTATGTGTCATTTTCCACTTCAAAACAAAAGCTATGACAACGAGAGAATTGCATTATTGACTTCCTTCATTCCTTCAGTCAGAGCTCCTGTAACCGAATCAGGATTAACGGGCGGCATCCTAAAGGATTCATTTTGCCATTCAGATAATAAATAAGTATGACATAAATTAAATATTGCAATGACAAATCCAGTAGTACTGCCCTATTAAAGGAATGGTTGATTACTGACAATACTTTTAGAGAGCCGGGGATAATTATTGAAATTGCTCAAATTAATATTTCAACATTCACCCATGAATAACTTAGGGATTAGCTCTGTATAATACATATTTATACTGCAGGTTACTAAAATGTATATCCCAAAACCCTTAACATATTACATAGCAACAAATGCATTAAACTAACAATATTGCAAGGACACGATGATGCCATTCCTTATTAAACAGCTGCTCCGAAACTGCTGTCAGTGGCAATGTGTACTCCCATTCTTCTCAGATCTCCTGGGCTTCATCATACGAGCTCAGAGTAAAGGGGCATCGCTTTTATGATTTTTAGCCTCAAAATAGCATGACAAGTGTAAAAAAGGCGGGTCGATTTTCAGTTTCAGCTGGAACAGTATGTTGGATCGAAAGAGCCCTTGATATTACATCTATATAAAGTTTATGTTACGGTGACCCTCCACGGGATGAGTGCTATGGAACATGAATGGATGAGGCCTATGGCTTCAAAAGTTACAATGTACACAGGAGGCACCAGTGTAAGTCCAGATAGTTTCCAGAGGAAATGGAATTACAGCAAAACGGTATACGACTAGAATTTATTGATTCATTTCTTTTAAAAAATTGTGTCATTTGAGTCTTGCTCTTCTTGTATAAAACAAGAGACCTCGCAACTTGTGTACCTGTTATGCCATCTGGAAGCATTATGAACATCTAAAAATGCAGCTGTCCATCCATCCATCTTCCAACTGTTTACATAGTGTAGAGTCATGGGGGGGGGGGGGGGTTGGAGCCCATCCGATACAATGTAGAATGCAAGACAGGGGGATTCCCTGGGTGGGATGCTGATCCCCCCCCCCCACACACACACACACACACACAGTATAGATAATTCAAGGACACCAATTCAAGTCCTTGGAGTGTGGGGAAAGCTGGGGAATGGCAGGAACTAGCCAGAACAGAGGGATGATCTGCAAGCTCAACACGCACAGAGGGTGGGATTTGAACCTCTAGAGATAAAAGGTAAGAGTGCCACTCAAATTAAAAATAGCAGTTGAAATTTATATATAACTGCCAATAATAATAAAAAATCTTGCCAGTTCTTCGGATCATAT
>JAAGVU020000032.1:12792381-12802612 GCA_011763525.2 Mormyrus iriodes
GTCCACATCCTCCAGAACATGTCCTGGAGGGTCAGGAACAGTTGGAGCAAATCCGGGGAGTACCGGGAGGAGTTGCCGGTAGCCTCCTCCGTGCCCTGTGAATTCCTCTCATCACAGTCTGCCGTCGGCCCCTGTCAGGTACCTCGGGCGGACTCAGGGATGGGCTCCATCTCCATGAGGATCGGAACCCTCTCGGTGGGAGCCCACACCGCCTTGGGTTCAGGCTGGCAAGGAAAGAGATTCAACAGGTGCGCATTTTCGGGTAAACGCGAGACGAAGGGGCCCGGCTCCGCTACGCGGCACACTGTATGGTCGGTCATTATGTCACGGCTGCAGGCTTGACGGCGAGGCATGATGCCGGTAAAAAGGAAACAAGCGGCAGACAGGAATCATGAACCCCGTGAGGGGACTTTATTTCTCCAATGGGAGCGGGGTAGACAGTGAGCACTCTACACTACTACAATGACCGACAAGGGAGCACAGGACTGGGGAGATTTTATACAAAGGAACACTGAGGAGTAAATGAGGGGTACCTGTGGTTGATTAACAAGGGCCAAAACATGAGGTAACGCTCACCAAGCAGCAGGCGTGCCTGCTAATCAGCCCGACCTGTGGGGAACATCAGGAAAACACCAGCAGGGAAGGGCTGGACATCACAATCTAGGGATCACAAGAGCTCATATTTTCTGATGTTTCTGTGCAGCAACTGGCAATAAAGAAAAAAAGGGAAAGAAATTCTTCCATATATAGACATTTTTATAGATTTAGTTTTTAGTTACAGTTTTTAATTCATTATTCATTATCCAATTTCTAAAAATATCCAGGGTATGTGTGTCGGCCATTGTTGCTTCCCTCCAAATCCATTCACTTGCTGGTTCAGCAGGTTTCAGCAGCGGCTATTTTCTCAATTTCCCAAATATCTGTTATATTGTGTCGCAAAGGCAAACAGGGCTAGCAGGCCTTGGCAACATTTTCCCCTTTCAGGCTCGGAATGGAGCAGTTTGTGATTGAGCTGACAGTACACAAGAGGAAATTCCAATATGAGATGCTGCAAATGGTAAAATGGGAGATCTAGGGACTGGTGTCAATAGCCATCTGGCCAATTGGGGGAGACAACACTGACATGTCAATTTGGACAGAGTGAAAACTGAAATAGTGGTGGAAACCAAGTGCCCCTTGTCCGTCGCAAAAATTCTGTGGAATATTAATCACGGTAGTTTTTCACTCTTCATTTTTAAAACTTTATAATTTATGTAAATAGACAAGAATTTGTTTTAAGAAGTATATATTTTTAAAGTGGTAATGTCAGTTCTAAGTCAGATTTAGATGATATTTAATAGACGGATTTCATTTCTTCTTTTTTTCTAGTTGTGCCTTATTTTTGAAGACTTCATATAAATGTGTAGCAGGATTCTTCTAAGTCAAACCAAATCACCATTAAAAAGTCCAAATGCACAAAGTATCCTGGTGTGAAATCTGCAGACTGTACCAATCATTTAAACGGCTCGTTTTACAAATGCAAATTTTAATACAGTAACGTTTTCGATACATCACACATTATCCTAAATAAATATGAATAACACATTTACATCCTACTGTGACGGGGCAGAGTTGAAAAGCTAGCAGGAAACGGTGGATGTACTTCCATGAGTGCTGTAGAGGTTGTATTTATGGAGTGAAGGCAGGGCAGACTTCGGCGCCCTCACTCCGATCCCGGAGCGAGTCGGGTAAGCAAAATAGTAATAAAAATCTGCAACAAAAATCCCGGTAAAAAAAAGCGATTACAAAAATATTGCTCAGCCACCACGGTCGCGACTGTACGGTTGCCTCGGCTGGCTGGAGTGAAGCTTTAAATTCGAGAGAAGTCTGCACACACATGCACACGCATTTACATGTATGTAAGTTATATTACCTTGTAAATAGTCTGTAGGGTTTGCAAAATACCCCAACGCTTTTGATGTAGCTAATTTTAGGTTTATAACGGAATAATACAGATTCGTCGTAAGATTGAGTGAGAGTCTGAAAGCGTGACCGTCACGCTAGATGCGTGAGAGTGGCAGCCCTGCTATTGCTTCCTAGCGCGGACAGGATATTTTAAAGTGAGCTCGTCCGTGTCCGGAAGTGTGTCGCAGAGGGCGTGTAGGTGTCGAAAACCCTGGTCCGGAAATCTGACAGGGTACTGCACCGAGTGGCACGCGGACCTAGCTCCCGGAAGTACCATGATATCAATACTTATCCGTATACATGAATGTAGTTATATTCTGAGACATGTTAAATTGCGTTTTCATCACTGCTACAGTCATTACCCTTGACATATTACCCCAACACTGGCATCAGCACTAGCATAAGCATTGCTACTACTACAACTATCATTATTAGCAATTAGTGAGGTTTTGCACTGGAAGACAGGACACTTCTCCAAATGTCTTGTGGACTTAAAATGCTTGGTTAACCTTAATCTCAGCTCCATTTCCTTCGCCATTATGTTGCTTTTTCCCAATTTATTTATAGTATTATGCATTATTGCAAGAGTTCATTTTTGGAATTTTATATTCCATGTGATTGTCACTGCAGAGATTACCTGACAGTATTGCTTCACTTGCTGATGTAGCTAACACAAGGCATTTACCGTAGCTTGCATTTGTATTTTATAAACGTGTCAGTTACAGAGTGGACGTAGCAGGGCAGACAGTTTTTACATCCCAGCGACAAGCCAAGACAAGGCAATATATTAAAAATCACAGCCACCCCAAAGGAATACAGGACAATGGGAATAAAAAAGATCAGCTGGGTAATCTGTCCACCTAAAGAGTTATTATTTGGACAAGCCTGTCACATGTGAAATGTCAGTTTGCAGGTTCAGGAGTCTCCCATGCCCAGGATAGGGATGAACTGTCAGCAGTGAGCTGTCAGAATGCATGATGGTTCCAGGGACATAAATTCATTACACATTCACAACTCAAGTTCCGAATCCAGATTTGCCTACTCGGCTCAATGAATTTTCAATTTAAAAAGAAAAAAAAAGTATGACCACACATATTGTTCAATTGCCTTCTTGGCTGTTATATAATTATTCATGCTGTCACCGACATGGTAGATGATGCTCAACCTGACCCTGCAACATTTCCTCAGTGATATTTGTGGGTGTAGGAGCTGGGAGGATCCTTCCACCCCAGTATCTGAAACACACTAAATTTCCCCCTACAATAACGACTGAAAATGCATCGCTGATTTCATCTTAAGCGTCCACATAACTTGCGTCAAGTGACAGTGATTAAGTGCACGACAAACTGGAAAAATATTTCTTTCTGAATCGATCAGTACAACCCCCCCCCATACCATCACCATGGCATATTTCTGCATGACAGTACAGTTTGAAAGCACATTATAAATTAGATAATTAAAGCAAGAAATATGTGGTGCGTGTGATTTCACACCATATTTTGCACAGAACAGAAACATATTAAAATAGTTTGATTATATGTGTCCAGGAGTTTTGTTGACAGACCAATACCTTACAGGTTAATGCCTAACGTGAGTTAAGAAAAAGTGAGCAAGTATGCTTTTTTGCATACAGGTTGTCTATTTTCTGTTTGCACTGTTTGGCAGTAATTTTAAGCTGAAATCACACATTACTTTGATTACTAGACGTGCGTCTTCAGATAGGGCACTGTGTGCTGTCTTTACTGTCCTATCCATCGGCGTTTTATGCCGGGACCTCAGCCTCATCACTGCCCCCTCCAACTCCCGCTAAACCTTTCCTGCTATGTATGTTGATTAAGTAGCCTGCTGTCCCTGCACATGGTCTGATGCTAATCCATCCGTTATGCAAATGGGCCTCCTGGTACACATCCAAGGGCTCCGTACCATACCAGCGGGTCACTAATCTCCTGAAACTTCAAATGATTGCCCCTGCCCCCCCCCCGCCTGAGGGATTTCCCCAGTTCTTGTTAAGTGCCGTGTGGCTTTTTGATTCCTTCGATCCCCCTAGGAATGACTCCAAAGCCTGACAGTTGCAGCTCCCGTCATGCCACCTCGGGCCCTGGCGCGGCGTCCCCACGAGTGCCGTCTTCCCCCTCTGAAATCGGAATGTTCCGTTCTTTATGGTATGGCCTTGCTGCGTCTTGCTACGATGAAAAGCTAGTATGCAGCACTGGTTGGCAGAGTGAGTTACAGGCACAGAGAGAAATGAGGGTCACTGTTTTACGACTTTGCTCTGGGAGCATGGCTGGTGTTTCATTTAGTTTTCCTTCGTAGTTGAGGTCTTGCACTGACCAAATATGGGTGAGCCGCTAAGGGGCTTGACAGGTATAAATAAATGCCCTGGATATGTCCAGAACTTTCTCCTTTAAAAAAGTCTACATACTTGTCTTAGTTTTGTATGCACATGTTATTTTGTACAGTTTTGTAACTGTTAGAGCTACACGGATAAAGTGTAAATATTATATTGCAATGTTCTTGGAATGGCTGTTTGAATGTATAAGCTATGGGTTTCAAAGGTTTCATTTAAATAGATATAAATGAATGAATGAATGAATTACTGCTATCCACAATTGGTAAAGTGTCTTTGTTAGCATTTTCAAGTACTCGAAATGTGAATTGGCATCCAGGGAGATAGTATAGTACGTTAAAGTGAAAAAGGAAGAGGGGATACATTTTGTCTTGTTTAGATTATCCAGTAATGATTGTAATATTGAGTGTAAATTGAGAAAGGGAGCATGAGAGAGAGAAAGGGAGAGACTTCTGTGTTAGTAAGGGTTGAAGGAATTTGCTTTCTCACCATGGGGAGCTGTATTTTCTGTAAAGTGCAGCATTTTTAGGTCAGCTCAGTTCCTCATAAGACGATGCACCCATAACAGCCCACGCCAAGCCATACATATAGTAAAATCTTCGAAAATTTCCTTGAAGCCACAGCTTGAGTCGGATTAATTTTCATAAACATCTTTTCAAAAATGTCATAGACACCCAAGGCTATAGATTTTCAATGCCGCAAGACATGCTGATGGTGACATCTTTGGGGTTTTTTTCTGAGCATATGGCATAAATAATAAACATCGTTCAAACTCCTAAGTTGACTTAGAACCAGCAAAGAAAACCCCAGATGTACTTAAACTCACAACATTAAAGGCTTTGCTTGCGTTTAATTATTATTATGACGAATACACCCTAGTGATTAAGTACCTTGATGTGATTATATAGTTCTTATTGCAGCAGTTGTTCATATATTCCAAATATATTTCCATTTTATAAGCAATTATACGAAATATTGGATACCACACCAATTAAGTGCATGACCGAGTCTCAGAAAGAATAACGAAGTGAGCCACAAAGTTCCCTCACATTCGAGATGCTATCCAGAGGTTTATGCAAGTGTTGTTTTCTGCACTTTAAAACTGTATTTAGACATTTCAGGCAGCAGACAACAGAGGCTTTTGCCTTGATGCATGGTTTTATAACACTGATCAGACATGCTGTGATTATATTTTGTGTCGCATGTCAGCTCTCACTAGCAATCTGCAGTAAACAGGAAACCAAATTACTAACTCTTTTTGCAAGCCACTGAGTGGGAGAATGTACTTTGAGTAAGTGTTACTGGTCATGTGTTTTTTGGGTATCGTGCACTGAAGTAATCCTGGAATTTTGAAGGTCTATTTAAAAGACTCCTCCTTGTTAAACTACTATTTGGTTTTGTTGGTTTGATATATATTTATCTTTTCCCCAGCATACTCTGTATAGAGCTATCATGTCCCATACCATTGTATTTGTGTCTCTTTGTGTGATTGTGTTTGAATAAACTAAACCCTATTAAAATTCTCAGAGGATACCTCGCAAGTAACTTTTTTCCAGGCAACAAACCTTTGCAAAGAAGGACCCTGAATTATTTATTTGCAGTCATTAAATGCAATCAGTTTTAGATGGCACTGAGGTAAACCTGTTTAATGAGAATGGCAGAGATCAGGCACAATTGTTCATGCTTTTCTCCTTTCGAAAAAGCTGTAATAATCTTAATTGTTTGGAAGATACGAAGAAATGAAGCGATAGCCACTGCTTTCTAATGCTAACCACATGAAAGAATTGCCATTTTATTTTATTGTGGAAAACAAAATAAGTAGGGCATTGATTTGCTTTTTGGCCCTCTCCCAGTAAAATGTACGGAAAGTACTGGCCAAAGTGTGCCAGTGGTAATGATGGTTTGAAGGTGGGTAACTGCTAATGCTGTAAAGTGTGAGTTGATGCACACAAGAGGACAAGGACTGTGTATTATTATTATTATTATTATTATTATTATTATTATTTATCCAATGGTTTTACTATACATTTGATATTTTAGCATGCGCAGATTAAGCAGGAGCAATGCACAGGCCATACAGGCAGCACTTAATTCACGAGGCGACCTAGACAAGCTATTTACTTATCTATATCGGCTAGCACAGTACTTAAAAGCAGCATATACTGGCATGGCTCTTTAGATAAAATGATATTAGATAGAAATATAAAGCTAAAAAAGTATTTAAAGATAGAAGAGTAAAACCAATGAAGTATTTAATTTGTTCTGTAGTAAGGCTGCAAAATGATTTTACCCTTAATGCAACTTCTGGCTGTCGACCTTATAAAATGGCTTCAAATGAGCTTTTTTGACAGGTGAGTGATGCTGAAAGCATTCTGAAGTAAACCTGCACTGGAATTTCCACTATGGCTGCTGACATCGTTATCCAATGAATTAATATAAAACCATCTTGAAATGACTGTCCTTTGCTGCCGTCAAATCATACTTAGCGAGGACTAGCTTCTGGGCCAGGCAGCCTGGCAGATCAGGAAGTGGACTGAAAACGTCAAACATGCTGGTTCAGCTTATTGAGAAAGGCACTTGATGTGGATGGATGGATAAAGTAGCTATCTGTAAATTTGGTTTTGGGATAAAATCTCCATTCATCACCTAACTACTACAGAGGAAGGGGGGAGCAGAGTTATCCCAAGCAGGACAGGACATAAGGCTGTGGAACACCCTGGATGGGATGCCAGTCCATTATGGGACACACATAAAGACGATAGGCAATTCAAAGACACCCGTTAAGCCTTACTGAATTACTTTGAACTGCGGGAGAAAACTAGAGCACCCAGAAAACCCACACAATATGAGAAATAGGGCATTTTTCAAGTGTTCATGCATATCCGTTTGACGTCATTTTCTATTGCCGAAGTATAGTTCCAAAACTCAAGAACAGAAATATGTAGGACAGTAAAAAGCCCCGGATTTCGTTCTTGCCCGGCGCCAAATATCAAGGATGCATAGGTTGCATCCTCGCCAGTGAGAACAATCCCATAATTCATTGCATCCCAGATTCATTCTTGGGAAGCAAATTAACAACAACGATCTTGCCAGAAATACAAGTACATTCTTTGTGTTCTTGATATTAAAAAACACCCATAGACTTCCATGGTAAACATTTTCAAACTGAAGCATATTCTATTTCTGCTTTAGATCTTTTTGTCACATCAATGAGAATCTAGCAGACAAAATTATGACAGATGATATAAGAGCAGAGGGACACAGGCCAGGCAATCGGACCATGGCACAAACAAATATACAACCCTATTTCCAAAAAAATTGTTACACTGTGTAAAATGTAAATAAAAACAGAATGCAATGATTTACAAATCATATAAAGCCATATTTATTTGAAAATAGAACAAAGACAATACATCAAATGTTAAAACTGAGAGATTTTACTGTTTTATGACAAATATATGCTCAATTTGAATTTGATGCCAGCAACACGTTTCAAAAAAGTTGGGACGGGGGCCTGTTTATTACTGTGTTGCATCACCTTTTAACGACTCTCTATAAATGTTTGGAAATTGAGGAGACCAGCTGCTGGATTTTGAAAGTGAAATGTCCCATTCTTGTCTGACACAGGGTTTCAACTGCACCAGTTGAACTGTGCATCAACTGTGCATTACTTCAGAATGCTTTCAGTCTAGCACCAGGACTCCTCCTCTCCGAATGCTGTTCAGATGTAATATGTGCAGAATACGGTTTGGCATTATTTTGCTGAAACATACAATGCCTTCTCTGAAAAATACATCTGGATGGCAGCATATGGTGCTCCAAAACCTGTATATATCATTCAGCATTAATGTCATCTTCCCAGATGTGCAGGCTACCCAAGGCATGGGCCCTAATGCACCCTCATACCATAACAGATACTGGCTTTTGAACTATCCGCTGATAACAAGCTGGATGGTCCCTCTCCTCTTTAGCCTGGAGGACGCGGTGTCCATGATTTCCAAAAAGAATTTGAAATTTTGATTCGTCAGACCACAGGACAGTTTTCCATTTTGCCTCAGTCCATCTTAAATGAGCTCGAGCCCAGAGAAGTCGACAGCATTTCTGGATCATGTTTAGATATGGTTTCTTCTTTGCATGGTAGAGTTTCATCCAGCATTTGGGGATGGAGCGATGAGCTGTGTTCACAGACAATGCTTTTCAGAAGTGCTCCTGAGCCCATGCAGTGATTTCCACTATAGAGACGTGTCTGTTTTTAATGCAGTGTCGCCTGAGGACCCAAAGAAAATGGCTAGCCAATATTGGTTTTCGGCCTTGTCCCCTGCGTACAGAGATTTCTCTGGATTCCCTGAACCTTAATGATATTATGTACCGTGGGTGATGAAATTCCTAATATTATGTTGAGGACCATTATTCTTAAATTCTTGCACTATGCAGTTTTTCACAGAGTGGTGAACCTCTCCCCATCTTCACTGAACAGAGGCTCTTTTTATACCCAATCATCTTACTTACCTGTTGCCAATTAACCTAATTAGTTGTGAGATATTCAACCACATGTTTTGTTTTAGCATTACACAACTATACCAGTCTTTTGCTGCCCCTGTCCCAATTTTTTTTAAACATGTTGCTGGCATGAAATTCAAATTAAGCATATATTTGTCATAAAACAATAACATTTCCCAGTTTCAACATTTGATATGTCATTCTTCTATTTTCAATTGAGAATGGGTTTATAAGATTTGCAAATCATTGCATTCTCATTTTATTTACGTGATTTTTTTTATTCACACATTTTTTTACGCAGAGTCCCAGCTTTTTTGGAAATGTGGTTGTATTGTGTGTAGGCCCAGTGCACAATTCCGAATAGCATAGCTTATCATTTGCATGTGCAGCATTTAGCAGATGCTCTTATCCAGAGCGACGTACAAAAGTGCTCGGTAGTCCTCGACTATTCCTCAATCTGTAAAGCCAGACTTGGATAACAACTGTCAGCTGACTAAGTTGCTGCCAGCTTGGTTACACACCTAAAAACCCTGTTCAAGAAAGAACATTAGTGCAGAGATAAGAGAATGTGTTAGTAGTTTTTTTAATTTTTTTATCACACACCTTCTGATGTCATATACAGCTATAAGGGTGCCTTTCTGGCTTCAGCTTTCTTGAATGTAGTGTTCCACAGATTAAAAATTATATAAATGAATTATAATTATATGTAACTGACAAAGCTATTTTAAATAAATATATTAATAGTATATGCATTTCAGTTTGTTTTATAGTGTATATGCTGAATTTTAATCCATACATTTTTATTTTGAAATTCATGTTACTCTTAATGGTATTTATAAATGAATGTGTGCTTCCCCTTTTTCACCTCACTATTCAATCAATCAATAAAGCAACCAATCAATCATTCAATCAATAAAATAATTATTTTTATGTGGTAATGAATCAATGAATTTGTTTTGTTCTACATAATACATGTAATACATTATATGTAGAAAAGCAGTTTATTGCAAATCTGTCAATATAATATTCACTGGAAAGGGAAAAAGTAATAATGCTGGACAATACTGTCTATAAATGTACAGATCTCAGACATATATGTGACAGTTTCTTGATTGTGGCTGACAGTAAGTGAGAGCTTGTTTCTGGAGTTGGGTGATCTGGACATTTTTTTTTTTTCATTTTGAGGATGCTTGATGCAGATCAGCAGGTTGAATCATGCATTAATCCTTTATCTGGGTATTCTCTAATACTGAAGGTCTGGTTACCATCAGTAATCTGTGAGCCTGAGACCATCCATTTTCCAGAACCGCTTATTCCATTCCAGGTCACAGGGGGTCCGGAGCCTATCCCAGTGGCTGTGGGTGCAAGGCAGGGAACAACCCAGGATGGGGCGCCAACCCATCGCTGGGCACACTCACACACCATACACGCACACATTCA
>JAAGVU020000032.1:12807658-12845416 GCA_011763525.2 Mormyrus iriodes
CATTGATTGCATTTGTTGATGCGTTATCACAGTGTATGTGTTATAAAAATGCATAAAAAGCACAATTTTTATTGTTCCATCAGCCCTTGATACATGTTATTTTTTCATTGCTCTATCATCTCTTGAGAATTAGGCTAAAACATCGGAATCCCTTTCATTCGAGAGAGATTACAGTACTGTACAATAATGTACAGCGTACTTTGTTATTATATGTATTTGATGTTGGTAATGTCTTACTTTGCGTAATTTATCAATTACCCTTTACCATATGTATACACACAAAAATCACATACATATGGGATCCAGGAACAATGAAACTGAAACCCTGACTAATATAATGTTTGAGGTTTCACACCTGTAAATGCTCAGCCTGGTGGTCAGTCTTCACTGATTGCACATTCCATCAGTAAGTGCAGAATGCGAAAGTTGAATTAGCAGAGCAATAGCACAGCTGTAAGTAAAATATTGCAATTCACATAGCATAATGGGAGACATATCAGAGATCAAAAGAGGACAAATCGTTGGTGCACATCTCGCTGCCACACCTGTGTCCAGAACAGCAATTCTTTGTGATGTATCAAGATCCAGGATAATGTCGGCACACCACAAAGGATGGACCATATCCGAGAGGAGTTACTGTGGATGCAAGAGGAAGCTGTCTGAAGGGGATGTCCAGGCACTAACCCAGATTGTATCCAATAAACATAAAACCACAGCTGGCCAACTCACTGCAAAATTAAAAGTGCACCTTGACTCACCTCTTTCCACCAAAACTGTTCATCGGGAGCTCTATGGGGTCAATATTCATGGTCGGGCTGCTATAACTAAACCTTTGGTCACTCATGCCAATGCCAAAAGTTGGTTTCAATGGTGCCAGCAGCACAAATCTTTGGCCAATGTGAAACATGTATTGTTCTCTGATGAGTCCACCTTCACTGTCTGCCCCACATCCGGGAGAGTTACGGTGTGGAAAAGCTCCAAAGAGGCTCACCACCCAGATTGTTGCATATTCAGAATGCAGCACAGGGCTGAATCAGTGATGGTTTGGGCTGCAATATTATGGCATTTTCTAGGCCCACTACTTGTTCTAGATGGGCATGTCACTGCCAAGGACTACCAAACTATCCTGGATGACCATATTCACCCAGTGGTTTAAACATTGTACCCTGAAGCTGGTGCCATGTATTAGGTTCATAATGCACCAATACACACAGCAAGACTGGTGACAGAGTGATTTGATGTACATGAAAGTGAAGCTGAACATCTCCCATAGCCTGCACAGTCACCAGATCTGAGTATTACTGAGCCACTTTGGGGTGTGGAGAAGAGAGTCAGGAAACGTTTTCCTCCACCAGCATCACGTAGTAACCTGGCCACTGTTCTGCAAGAGGAATGGCTCAAAATCCCTCAGGCCACTTGTATCTGGATTTGTATCTGTCATTCCCAAGACGCATTGGGAAAAGCAAAAGGAGATCTTGCACCATGCTAAAATGTTTCAGTTTCATTGTCCAACCTCTGTATATAGCTGGGATCTTTTCAGTGACCTTCATGAACACTTGATTAGACTGAGTGTAGTATGGATTTGAGACGCATATTTCCTTAAAAATGCGAACCTTTCGATTTGTTCTTCCATTTCTTAATGCAAACATGATGTTTCTGGGCCATTTCCTGTGATTTGTTTTGTTTTCTGTGTCGGCTTTGTCGGCCAGAGTTAAAGGCCAAAAGCAAACACTTTGGAACCTTTTCTCAGGAATGACAAACTACTGCAGTCCCACCATGTGAAACACTAAGGCAGCCGCAGCACCTCAATTCTGTTAATGTGTTTATAGTGAAATAAAAACAGAAGAAGAAGCTTTCCGAAAAATGGAGCTTCACCAGGGTCGATACTGGCTTGCTATATCTGCAAGACACAAAACCATCCATAATTTAAATAGACAATTTAAGCACATTTGGCGATGCCTCTTTTAAAACAGGTTGCATACAAAATATATGCTTTGTGCGTTGTTACAAGTTTACAGTAGTATTTACAGAAGTTGCACGGAACAATGAATGTATACAGTAGGTGTCATTCTTTTGAAGTTTATATGAAAAACTCTTGTGGTTGTAATTAAGGCCTGAATTTTTGAAACCATTGCTTAAATTTTTGTGTTGTTAATACATCCAGACCTTCTCTGCACAAACATATGAAAGACTTGACTGATTTTGTTTTTTCCTGAAACACAGGAGTGTGTTGCTCTTTCCAAAGTTTTGGTAGAGACTGAAATTTTCTCTGAACCAAAATGCAGAATTAGCCGGGTAATCACCAGACACTGAAATGCAATAAATACCACTTGTGCTGTGGGTTGTGATTCATAAGTTTTAACAAAATAGTTTATTGTTTTTCATATTCCATCATGTTTAACGATGTAGTTTCTCTCTTTCTGTAAATCAGAGGTCAACACTGTGGCGAAATCTGATGGACATTGTAATCAAAATGAAATATATACCATAGAAACAGTTTTTAGAATGAATAAAGTAGCCTGCAATTTTTTATCTACCATGGACACAGACGGGTCTTGCTACAGACTCGTTTGTCCACATATGATCAGGTTGACAGTCCTTCCTACAGTTATATTTCAGCATATCATGAGGTCTAATTTAAAATGTGTCTTATTTCAGCTGATTGGTATAAGGGAATGCAGTGATATATTTCCCAGCGCTGCTGCTTGTGGTCAGGCAAACTCCATTTCCATTTCTCACTAATTCAAGAGCAGTGTTTCCAAACCCAGTCCTTGGGGACCTGTGGGCAGTTCACGTTTTTGCTACCTCCCAGCTCCCGGCACAAAAATGTGGACAGTCTGGCCGGGAGCTGTGACGCAGCAAAAACATGGACTGGCTGGAGTTCCCTGAGGACCGGGTTGGGGAACACCGCTCTAGTGCTTTCTAGAGCATTGGCTGTCGGCTCCTATATTTTCCATTTTATGAGAAGAAGAGATTTTAAATAGGTCATACAATAAGCTGAATGAGGACCCCCGCTCCCTCCGTCAGGAAATCGAACCGATACGGCATGGATTGCATGGGAAATTCATTTTGCAGGATCTCCAAAGGCAATTATTCAAGGGACCAGCATGACAGTCGTGACCTGATGATGACAGTCAATTAATCTAAATAATAATTACACACTTTTGATGGAAAATAAATTATGGACTCAGTAGCCTAAACACTATAAAGATTTTCTACTGAGATTTAATTTTTAACATAACCATTTTGCAGACAAAAATATACAGACATTAAAAGGCTTTAAAATCAAAGACAATAACCAATTTTATGAGACATCTTAAGCAGCAGATAATGGAGGCCAACACTGCAATGCATACATCATTCTCTATATATATTCCTGTAGTTTAATTCTTTCTTATTACCAAAATATACATCGTGTGATCAAACTCTCTTAGTTCAAATCAAAACCAAATATTTTAAAATGCTGTTAACAAAAGAGGGAGAAATTGTTATTATGTACTATTTAATATAAGTCAGTCATTCAGTTCAAATTAATCTTCGGAAAAATAAACAAATTTTCATAACGTATAATTGTACCATAAATATTCTTAATATTTTCTTTTTTTATTATTTCATCTTGTTCTAACTAGCTACATATTTTGTGAGCTTTACAAATTATTGCTGCATGAATTTATTTTATGCATGTATTTTGACATTTTTGAATATCTTTTATTCTGGCATGCCTGATGATTTCTGGTCAAAGACTGATTTTTTTTATATAAAGCTATCTACCATTAAAATTCAAATATGTTATATGATATATGTCTTGTATACAGTGATTATATGAATCATACTGTCATTTTTTTTCAAAGGTACTTTTGTCCTCCATGTACATATGTATGTGTAATAAAATATATTAATGATAA
Source organism: Mormyrus iriodes (assembly GCA_011763525.2). Classification (NCBI taxonomy): domain Eukaryota; kingdom Metazoa; phylum Chordata; class Actinopteri; order Osteoglossiformes; family Mormyridae; genus Mormyrus; species Mormyrus iriodes. The sequence continues at coordinate 12,811,564 of JAAGVU020000032.1, forward strand.
CAGCAGATAGATTTATAAAGTGCAAAATGAAGGGAATCCGAATATTAGGGTCACTAGATAAAAATCAGGAAACCATACTTGACTGTACAGTAATGATCTCGCTATCAGTGGGGCCTGTAACCGATGGCAGTTATCCAGGCTGACTTACTTGATACTTTTGCAATTTTCATTACATAAACAAATGTAATTGAATGTATATACACAATCTGACCCGATAAAATATGTACCAATGCATTTCGAGAGATTTTTCAATTTCTTTTCAGTATTCCCACCACAGAATTTGTTACCTGAAAACATATTTTAAAAGGGTTTGTTTATCTTGTGAGGAAACACATATCTAATTTTAAAATGAAAAACTGTATATGAAATATATTCCTTTGGATGGGGTTACATGATTGTCAGAGCATCATGTAAATTAGCTGCAGGGAACAGTTTCTTCTGGATATTTAGGTTGCGTTCCCAAAGCAAAGATAAAACATGAAGATCATGATTTAGAATGAATTTACCAAATAAATGAACTAACATTTGCATGAAATTTAGGAGGACAGGAAATTTTCCCCAGTTAGAGCAGAAATAAAAGCCTCTTTCACGTAACCCATTTATTCCAAATACTTCAGAATACTAGCAAATAGTACTTATCTATTTTTCATTTTACAGATATATTAACACGTTAAAAAATTATTCCAAAAGTTGTTATAACAGAAAAGTGACATTTATTATATCAGGAAAAATGCCCCTACAAACAATTAAAACCAAACTCATGTGGAAAAGATGAAAATTAATTACATAATTTGTAATTTATAACAGAAAAAAATCCATATTTTAACAAAAAAAAAAGTTTACACAGCTAAAGCGTCTGAACCACAGTAGACATGACATTTTCTTGTTCGACATTAAGAGAAACTGGGCAAAATGCGTGCTTAACAATGACCACACTTCATGTTCAACAATATAGAGATAAGTTTTAAATATATTCTGGATACTGTCACAATCAATGTACTTCTGAAATAATTTATTTTAAAAAAAGTCCCGGTAAAGATTTATTACTTTTCATGTCTGAAATCTGAATGTGGGAGGGGGGGGGGGGGTTGCAGAGCGATGGCTGGAAATCTGGGCCAACTGTGCTGTCCGTTCTATGGAAATAACCGGTGATTTTCTCTTAGCTTTACGAAGAGAAAGTGATATCAGAAAGAGTCAACAGCGGGGACTACAACAAAGCTCCCCTCAAAAAGCCACAAGCGAGAAGCACCAGAGCAAGTCCGTGGCTTGCAGCTATCCTCGTACCTGTGGAAGAAAACCAGAAAACATTTGCTCATCTGGGGGCTCTCAGATGCACTTCCTTTAAGGCCTGTAAAAGAAGGTTGAGGATGCGCACACCTTCATGAATTTCACATGTGGCAGTAGGTACTAACGTAGACAGTTCACTTGTACTGTATGGTTACAGCATGTTTCTGTCGGGGTCTCGGCCTCATTTCGGAGGTGACATCCGATGGCATGCGTTAATAAAGGGAAAACACTCAAATATCTTTCATTCCTATGCATGCAACTTCTATGTGTGTGTGTGTGTGTGTGTGTGTGTGTGTGTACCCCAAAGAAAACAGACTTTTAAAGGTGGTTTTGGTTGTCATAAACTGGCTTTACATGTACAGCAGCTAATAGGGTAAGAACTGCCAATAATGTAAGAACTGGCCAAAAATCTAATGATTTTTGATTCAGAAATTTTATTAAATTATTGGTAAGTTATTACATTATCGACTTTTACTACGTTAAGAATAGAAAAATTAATGTGTTATTGACAGTTGTTAAATTAATAGTAGTCATTACGTTATTGGCTGCTACAACCATGGACAACAGCTGCAGTCCTGTCTTGTTGATACCAACTTTTCTGAGAGTGATTATACACAACGTGTAAGATTTGAAGCATAGGTAATCTTTGCATGTACTTTGTTTTAGCATTAATGGTCAGTGTGGAAACCAGGTTAATGTAACATTTACTATGAATACAACGATATGGATCCTATTAAATTTGAAATATAGTTCCACGTAAGACACTGAAATTATGTATATACAGGCCTTCATATTTTCAAAAAATAAAAGGTTTTCTTGAGATAGTAAAAAATTTAAATGTTCGAATAAAAATACTAAATACTAAGATATGTTTACTCAAATGTGAAAACATTTGCTGGATTTTACATTTGAATGCACATGCAAATTTTCTCCAAGGAGAACTGTCAGAAAGCACTTCCGTCTGGCTGAGCTTAATATCTTTAAAATGGCTATATGTGACCTGCTGTTCCTCTCCGCCAAGTTTAATTTGGCCTTGGGTGATCAAGTGAGTAGGGACATTGCAGAGGAGCTCCAGTACGGGGAGGGGGTGGGGCCATCAACATCATGGCCGATAATTATTTTTGAGGGTCACTTCAATACCAGGGACTATAATGCATGTTTCCATTGTCTTCCCCACTGCCCTCAGGTATAAAAAAATCTATTACGTATCACTCTTAGTATTAACAGGTGAACAAAAAAGGATGCATACCTTACACCTTTAATTATATTATTTGCAAAAATTGTATCTAATCATTTATGTTAAACAAATCAATTGTCAATTGTCATAAAAAATATTAATACAGAGTCCACTGAAAATTTATTTGCATTCACATCGGAACACCCTCTGTCACAGCGAGCACATAATTGTTGTAATTAATCTGACCCCTATTAAACGAAAAGTTAAAGGAAAAGTGATTACATCAAATGAAATCTGCAGCTCTGTGTTAATAATTAAAGAGAAATTACTGCATGGGTATGAAAAAAAAAATCCTGTCTAGAAAGGGATCGTGACACCTTTTAGCGGGGGGTGGAACTTAAGGTCCTAAAGACTTTTGCTTACAGAACATTAAACTGAGCAGTGTTTTAACATCTATTGCACCAACTGAAGAAAGCAGCTGAAAGAATGTTGCATAAGATATGTAAAAAAAAAAAATCGCATGAGCAAATAAGATCCGCTAAGAGTCCAAACTGCCTGAAGTGAAAAGCATTTGCATTTTAACGGAACATCCATTGTTTATGAATATCATTGCAATTGGATTTTAGAACATCTTGGATAGAGACATATGTATTCCTCTCAAAGGAAAAACAACAAGAGTTGTACATTTCCGCCCTCCAATATTTCAAAAGATTTCAGTACCACAATAATGGAATTTAGCCTGGGGTATTGGTGTAAGTCCATTCATGTCTTAGCGCAACTGCTTTCCAAAGCATGTGTTTCTGCCTCTGGTATATGCTCTGTCAGTAATCTGCCACCACATTTCTTGGGTCACGGTGCTGGCAAATGCTAGCCAGCTCTGTTGGGCCACAGTGGGTGGTATAAGGAATTCTATCAAAGGACGTTATAGAATGTTGATGTTGGATTCTAAAGTGCATTTGTATATGCCGAACTGCAGCCATTTTTTTTTCTTAATTTTGACTTTATCACATTGGCTTGAGTGGTTGGGACCATTTATGCATTTTTTTATTTGTTGATTTATTTGACTTGGAGACAGAGATGACAGCAATCAGATCTTTACCAAATTAGGTCCATTCATCCGTTCAACTATGAAAGTGCTGCATTATAAGGGTGCATTAGCATTTGTATTGAATGTATTTTACCTACAGATAGGGCTGTTAAATTTGTGAATACATACTTATTCAAAGGAAGTATATTAATAAAATTTTCCTTTCTATTAAGCAGCTGTACGCAGGGCGAAGAAGTTGCAGTTATATGTGAATATGAATTATTCATTAAGTATTTATGTATGTCAAAAGCAGTGGACTTCCAGTGCCATAAAAATGATACTGATGTTTCTTTCATGTACAGTTTATGCGCTAGAGCTGTACAGTATATGTGCTATAAACAGTAGTGGGTTTATACTGCTGAAATAAAATACACCCAGTAAGATGATACAAAGAATTAAATGAACAGGCCCTTTCTAGGGAAGACACCTGTGAAGCTAAACAGTGTCAACTTCTATGTGTGGACCTTCAAAAAAGAAACGTATGGAAGGTCAAATGCTCTACATTCATAATGTACTACTTGTATAATTTGGTTCAGTAGCCATTAAACACATAGCATAAGAATTCTAATCTTTAAAATATGATATATAAACCGATAAGCCAAAACATTTTAAAAATGTGAAGTGAATAATGACTATATTTTAAAAATGATATACATCAAGATCTAGGATATATTGCACAATAAGCAAACATTTGGTACTCGTACTTAACACGTTGAAAGCCAAAGAAATTGGCAGGACTAAAGACCTGAGTAACTTTGATAAGGACCAAATTGTCACAGCCAGTTGATTGGGTCAGAGAATCTCCGAAACTGCAAGCTTTGTTGGGTGCTTTCGGTCAGCTGTGGTGAGGACCTATTGAGAGTGGTCTGAGGATGGAAAAGCCACAAACCGCTGATGGCCATTGACATATCAATGCAAGATGCGAACGAAGGCTGTTCCCGTCTGGTACAAAGCAACAGTAGGGCTACTGTGGCATAAATCACAGATCATTTTAATGCTGGTTATGGGAGTATTGTGATATGACACACAGTGCATTCAGGCCTGTTACGTATGGGTCTGTGCAGGCAGTCAGACTGCCCATAATAACCCCTGTCCACCACCAAAAGTGCCTACAATAGACACACAAGTGTTGGAACTGGACCTTGGAGAAATGGAAGAAGGTCAACACATCTAATGAATCCTATTTTCTGTTGTGTCATGGGGATGATCAGGTAGGTGTCAAGCATCTGTTGGATGCATAGGACCAACAAGCGCAATCTATGCCTACTCGACATGTATGAGGAGCCCAACACTGTCATTCATGGCTTTTCCCTCCTCGGCTCACTCTCAGTAAGTACTTACCACAGCTGACTGTGGGCATCCCACAAGCCTTGCAGTTTCACAGATGCTCTGACCCAGTTGTCTGCCCTTTACAATTTGGCCCTAAATTACTTGAGTCTTTACCCCTACTGAATGTTGGTTCATCATGTAATATATCCCAGACCTTGACATGTGTTGTATTTACAAGATAGTCAACGTTACTCTCGTCATGTGAGGATGGTCATAATGTTTTGGGTCATCAGTGTACACAATTAGCTTATACACCAATATGACTGACATGAATGTATATACAGATATATAATAAGGATGTCCCCATCCACTTTTTTGGTACCCTGTCCATTATGGATTTATATCAGCTGATTTCAATCCAATCTTTTAAAAATAATAAATAAATGCATACACATACAGTATTCCTTGGTTCATTCTTTGTCTGACTAAACCTTGTGATTTCACAGTTTTCTTTCTCATGATGTTTCTGAAAGTCCCTAATTAGATTCCTTGTGTTAGACAATGCCCTGTTGCTACTTCCTCTCAATCATTGCAGGTAGCTGTTGGGCAACTCTGAGTTTCCAATTTAAAGAATTTCCACATCTCGAAGGTTTATTTTTGCAAGTCACAGGCTTATTGCTGCGTGTGACGGAACCTTAAAAACTGTTTAGTTGAATGAGGGAAATTAAACAGATCAGGTTTTGGACCGGGCTGTGGTAGCCGATACTGATCAATTAAAAAATGCTTGGATTGGCCCTGATTCTTCAATATCGGCTCAGGACATCACTGATATATAAATGTGTTGTTGTTTTGTTTAAAACATATTCCATTGAGCAAACGATGTTTCCCCATTATTATTATTATTATTATTATTATTATTATTATTTTATGTATGAAATAACAGCAGATAAGGTCTATTGCTTTATAAATATGACACTAGTCACAGTGACATTATTAGTTATTTCTCTTTATGATCTCTGTGTAAAAATATGCCTTGTAAAAGCAAAGCATGTACTCACAAGCTCCGTAAAAAAAATGGACCAAGCACTCTTGACTGAAACACTACATGTGCCTGTGTGTGTATAAAGCAAATCAATGATTTAGCCACTATCCACCAATAGCTAGTAGTAGCCACTGTTCAATGGGGTGGTGTAGCTCTTTTTTACTTCCAGTTATTTCCAGTCCATGAAGTCTTAGCATAGTTATATTTACTAAGTACAGTAACTGTGCACTATGTACCGAAACCCCTCCAGACTCAGTCAATAGTAGTCACACCTGTGTCAATGTGTGAAAATGATTACTGGATTCACGTCTCTCCAGTGTGCTGCAATTTATGCTTAAGCAGTGCGCGCTAAATATTCCTAAAATAGCAGGAGGTAGCATAACGATTAAAAATGTGTTAGTTAAAGGCTCCCAGTTCAGTGTCCCAGGAGGAACAGTGCTGTAATCCCCTTAGGCAAGGTGCTTATTTCATTTTGCTTTTGATAAAAACATTTGGCATTTCAAAAATGATGTGACTAAATGGAGATGTGCTTCTTTACCAAATATTTGGCTGGACGAATGCCAACAAATTAAACAGTGAATAATTATCCTAAATTAGCAATGAATAATTCTTTGTATGAATTTTCCTGGCCGGCTTAAATTTCGATGAAGGCCACCATATTTAGTCAAATCGTTTATCCCGATTTGACTAAACGTGTTCGTGCACCACTTAAGACCGATGGTAATGTGCTTGTGTGTGATGTCCCTCTGCACCAGGCTTTATAAGAGATATAAAACTTCAAAAAATATATACACTTGTGAGCAAAAAAATGGACCAAACTGAAAATTGCAAAATACTAAGCTTTTACTGGTAACAGCAAAACATCGGTCAGATAATTAGCAACACATTAAAAAATGCATTCCGGAGACCTGTGCCATCATTTGCTTGTTGACGCAGTGAACTGCTGGGGGGAAAAGCTTACACTTACGCATTCTTGTACGCAACGATAAGATCATATAAAGATTTAAATGTTTGATATAAAATTCAAACTAACACATGTCTTAGTATTCACAATTTTCCAAAATATCTACTGACTATTTGCTGTTGAGACCATTAAAAGTTTGTTTTACAATTTTGGTTTTGGCCCTTTTTTTTTGTTTTGCCCAGGAGTGATATAATATCCAATTATTTAATTATTTTCAGGGGGCTTTTTTTTCCTGGGAAAACCTCTAGACACGAAGCAGAAGGACAAGTTCTATAAGATAACTTAACTAACCTCCAAAGAACACAAGAAAAACATAAAGTGAGCAAATATATTAAAAAAAACGATAAATAAAAAAACGGATGGATAAATCTGAAAAGAGATGATGAGAGAAAAGATAGATAGAGATAGATAGAGAGGTAGATCGATAGATCATCAAAAAATTCAAATAAATATAGAAATAAAACTACTGATCTGTTCTCTCTATCATTTCTTTATGGAAGATTACTGTATATCTTTGCTGTTCATTCCCTGAATATGATTTGACAGAAGCACCTACCTGATCCGTGACTGTGTTTCCCTGTTTTGGCTGATTTAGTCTGAGAGCTAGAGGTAGAGCGGACTCGCTGCTCGGACCCTGGGCCCTCATACGCGCCGGCCTGGTTTGCTTTACGGGGCTTTTTGTCCGTCAGGTGCAGCGGCGCCGTTTTCTTCATCACCTTGCTTCGCGGCTGAGCCGTGCTGTTCACCTGCAGATGGGCCTGGACCTTATACTCCCGCAGCTCCCCGTAGTTGGCGTCCGTGACTCGGCACTCGTATAAACCCTCGTCGCTTTTTTCCACTTTGGATATTTGCAGCTTGTGTGAGATGTCGGTTCCTTGCACCCTTACGGTCTGCGGCAACAGAAAAATGTCAAGATCAACACAACAGGAGTCATGGTACCATCAGGTATCTGACTGCGTAGTTTATATTTCCATATAATGCCATATAATTATACAAATATTTGCTGTGCATTGTAACTGTGCTTTTAATTTTATCACTTGCACTGTACAGCAGCCACAAATGGCAAAGTGAACGATAATTATCGTATAATCATTGTATTTTTAAAAGCGCACAATAAAAGTACTTGCATTGTGATTCCAGACCTGCCAGGTGACACATTTCTCGGGAGTCTCACGCATTTGGAATGATTCTCCGGCACCCCCGCAAGCCCTTTCTTTACTCACACATCCATATTTAAGCTTTGCCTTGAAAAAATAATTTAAGTTTTGCTGTTTTAGCACATTATTCCTTTTTAAACACAGGTAGAGTCATCTACCAGTTAAACTTTACAACGTTTCTCCTGCCTAATTCTTTCTGAACAACCGCAGCTATTTGCTGTTAAATATAAGACCATGCTTGGTTGATTAATTGATAATCTTCCTTTTAGTGTTTGTAGAAATGCAGTGGTAATTATTATTTTCTTGTTCAAAGGGCCAAATCATGCCTGATCAGTTCAATGGATACCAATTCTGAAAGTCACTCTTTTAATCAGAAGGAAGTTTGCAAACAGCAATAGCATATAATTGCATACAGTTGACATGTATTTAAAATAATAAATCTGTTTATGCTTAAGAATGATGTATTTTTTGTATTTATTCGTTTAATTGGCTGAAAAAATGGCCTGAAGTCAACCAATTTGAAAGAAAAATCTTCAGAAATAGGAAATATTTGGAAATTTCAGTGGTTCCAGCATGGCAATCCCTCAAAAAGTCAATTCTCCAGCTCTGTGAATTATAATTCATACGGCAAGTACTTTTATTGTATCCCTTTAAAAATGTGTCATTCATTTGTCATATAAACATATTTCAAGGCTTACGCTTATTTTTGTCCCCTCGTCATCAGGGTCAGGTGGCATAATTTCCGTCTAAAAAAGATACAGCACGATTGTCAACTTACACATGCAGGACATTTTCACACGCAGTAGAAGTAGAAGTAGAAGATTTTTTTCTACGTACACCCATCAGCAAATGTTGAAACAACTGACGCAGTTAAGCTTATAGGCCAGAACGAGCAACACGGGACTTCAGCAATCACGGAAAAAAGAGCCATAAATCATAGTCTCAATGACTTGAAAAGCAATGGTCTCAGACATTCACTTTGAGGGATAATGCAGTTTCATCAGTGTCTATAAATGTTTTATGACTGTGTCATTGACCTGTTTTTGGGAGGGGAAGAGCTGTACCGGCAAGGAAGACGACTGCTTAGGTAAGCAAAAAAACAAAACTGTAGTGTTACTTAGGAGAGATGCCATGTGCACTGTAATTCTGTAAATATATAAATGCACTGCTTTTAAAAATTATCCTAAAGAAAACTGTAATATAGGGATATAGAGTTTATAGATTTAATGAAAATCAATTTCATTTATTTCAGACATTAATTGCATTGCTTGGTACACTGCACTAGGGCTAAAACTAATTTTAAGGATGGTAAACACACTACCTCTGGCAAATGATATTGACCAATGTATGGTATATAATGCATTTTCAGTGCTAGATGAACATATTTTTTGGTGCTGATTTTTGTTATAGAGAAAGAACTGCTTATTTCAAAATAGCAAAATTATAGGGAAAAGCATGGCATCTCCTTTTAAAACAAATTAAAATATAACAATTTCTTTATTTAAGTGCAAGCCTTATTTAGTTTTTGTCCCTGAATACAAAATCTATAGCCTGAAACCCTTTCTAGCTCGTACCTCTTCTGCTAGATTGATTAAGAGGGCTTTAAGGGGTAATGCTTAACTACAAATGCCTAGGCTGTCCACAGCAACGGCACACAAGACACCTTCAGGAGATTTCATTACTGCCACAAAATCAATTCAAATTAGAGACTATAAATTATGACTGATAGCACAGCCAGAGGGAAAGGCTTGAGTTCAGCAGCAAAGGCACCCTGGGGGCAATGGCGTCTTAGCGTTAGGTTGTATAAATAATCACTAAAGACAGAACATTTTTTATACAGTACATCCTGTTTGTCCCTTTGGTTTATGTGCAAAGGCTATGAAATGTTAGCCTTTCTCATTCATTGCTCAACATTTATATCCACAAATTAAATTAGGATTCTGTTAGAGGTTACCCACGCTAAGGGGCATGTCTAGAGTGTGCTGAGGTTTGGGCCTTAGCCCACAGCTGTCTACATGCCCACCCCCGGTACTCCTTTCTCTCTTAACATCCCCTTTCCTTTGCAACCTCATTGAAAAGAAGAAGGTAAGTCTTGTAGTTCAAAAAAAGTCAACATTAGTAGAGGAGTTCATCTGCAAAGCTACAAAGACACCTATTATCACTTCTAGTTCACAATGACAATGGCTCTCCTTGTTATATAGCCTTCTTGATTCATTTCTAGCACAATTTTTATCAAAGATAATAAGTTCAAGTCAGTCAGTTCAAGCTCATCTGATTAAACATGCTTACAATGCTTTCCTTGGAGCTAATGCTAACTTTCCTGCTGAACTGCAGCCTTAGCTCCTGCTCCAGTGCTCTAACAAACAGCAAAGAACGTTTTGATGTCCGTCAACATCTAGATAGCCTAAATAAGCAAGAATTTAAGTGAATACACAAAAAAACAAATGTAGTGGGAAACATATAGTATGTTAATTTTGCAAATCACTGGAATTTAATGAGCAGTTGGATCATTAGCTATTAACATCAGCCAGCTAACGTAGATAGCTATCTGTCAGTAGGCTAATCCAACTGATGGCAAATGATAGTGATGTCAAAAATTAGTAGTCCTGCAGAGGTACGGAGAATGGTGAGGAGCCAGGGGATTGTGGACGATTGGATTCAAACAGCCAAATCATCAAACTTGTTGGAAATATCTTATAGTAATGTTAACCTGTGCCATTGGCCCATCTTTCAAAAAGGGAATGTAACGTACGACCAGCAGGACAGGTTTGGGGCTATAAAATACATATATTTATATTATCGCTTTTAAATTTTATTTTATATGACATTTTCATGCTTTTTCTTTTTTTCTTTCTTTTTAAGTCTCAGGAGCAGGTGGAAAAGAATTTTACATGTATGCTTGGGTATGTGACAAATAAACTTAAGACTTGATTTGGGAAGGACACATTTATATGAAAACTAGTTTTTTCCGTGAAGTGTCATAGTAAAAGCTGGGGTACCATGTGCCTGAAAAAACAATGTGTTCCAGAACCATGTGCTACAGAAAACAATTAATTCCAGAATTATGTGCCTGAGAAAACAATATGTTTGGGAATCATGTGCCTGTAAAAAATAATATGTTGCAGAATCGTGTGCTTAAATAAATCAGGTGAATAATCAGTTTCAGCTTTGGTATAAACATTGTTTAACAATGTTTATTGATATTCATTATGCATGTGGTATATACTGACACACTAAAGTGAATCATGGAGTAAAACATTTAATATTGACCCTGTTTAACTTCTGTTTACATTTGACAAAGTGCAGATGTGCTGAGGTATAAAATAATTTATCTATCATCAAGCCACTTATCCAGTATAGCATCAGGATGGACCTCATACTGCACAGGACACAAAGCCGGGGGGACACACACAAACAAACACACTATCAAATGTTATGCAGTATATTGCTTTAACGCAAATGTATGCATTTTTTATTTTTTTTTGCATATGCCGTATTTTTTTATGCAATGTACAACAAATTCGAAAGAAATATTGATCATTCAAGCATTCATAACAGCTGACCTACCAGCCCCGAAGGCGCGAGGTGACAGCGCTAGCCACAGTACCATTCTGCCATCTTAAAATAATTTTTTATTCTTTGAAAATATTATTCACTCAGGTCATTCAATATTTGTCTATTCCCATACTTAACAACCTGTTTCCGACAATTTAGATTTTTTTGTGTGCTTCCACGTGGGAAGGCCGATTGCCATTTATATGTTTTATGTTAACAATCTGAAGATACAAAAATGTTCCCCCAACAGTAGGCTTGACTTAAACATATCTTTTAGACATGACAACACCTGCCTGTGTGCCCTGCAGCAGCTGATGCACAGTGAAACAGAACACCAATTCAGACAGGAAGTCAAAATGAAAACTCCAAAAACATACTATTACTGCTGGGAGGGATAAATAAACCCATTGGCTTGACTTAACCCCATGATGATATAAAGTAGGAGAGTTGTTAAAAAACACACACAAGCCAGCTCCTTAACAGCTGCAAGTAATGTTTCTAAAGCGTTTTTCTTTTTTCTGGCACTAGGGGCAGTGTGTAGGCTCCAAGCCACAGCCCAGATCTGACTTAGGGAGACATGGGTAATTTATTCTGAAAAATGATGCCATGTGGACGAAAGCCCAGAAAACTATTTTGCTGAGTAAAGACTTTCTTCCTTCAGTCTGCCCTTTATTTAAAAAAGCCTCAAGATTAAGTAGTTAATGCTGATAAGTAGTTATTAAGAAAGTTTGAGTCGACATCTAATTCTTTGATGCTTATTAAAAATGTATTTGTTACAATTATTTTTTTTTTAATACTTTCTCTGAAAAAAGTCAGACAACAAGAACGGAAACTGGGTCCTGGCCAGCATCACCGTTACAGCAATCAGTGAAATGACAATTATCAACAAAGCAAAGCTGCTCTCTTACGGTCAGTAGATATTTTTCCTGTCTTCACTTAAACAAACCTGGAAGAAAATCTTAAAAAGGAGCAGAAATGAGAGAGCAGGAGTCCCATAGTATATGCCCAAAGTAATCGGTCATAAGCCCTCACCGCAGGTGCGGAAAATCCAATTTTTTCAGTCCCCAGGGGGCATCAAGAAAGAAACTTAAACCAGGAAAGAATTAAACCAACTTCCAAGTGCTACCCCCCCCCCCCCCAGTTGAAACATTGCAATTAACACTTATACACTTATAAAATGTCCAATGTGTTACACTCTGTGCAGTGTTCACATTGATATTATAAATATACTCTGTTATATATAGTAATAATTACCAACCCATTATTTACATGTACATTTGAACAGACAGAAAGACAGTAGCTCGGCTACATACATCACTCATACTGCTGCATAACTTACAAGACCATAAATCTTTTCATTTAAGACCCATTATGGAATTTCAAACATACTTGCAGAAAAAAATCATCAAAACAAAATTTTATCAAAAGCCTAAATATTTTTGGATAAAAATTAGCTTGTAAGAAGCATGACATGATTTGTCCCTGTGATATTTTATCTATGCCTTCTTGCTCTCCGTGAGACACACAGACAGATGAAAGCAAGCTTGAGGGTCACAGTGCAGGGTTAGCCAGTGTCCCTGCAGCAACTGGGGATTAAGGGCCTTGCTCACAAGCACAATGGCAGTATCAGTCTCGGGATTCAAACTAGCAACCTTCTGTTGATAGGCACAGAGTCCTAACCCGCTTAGCCACACATCACCTCGTCATATTGCATTCAAAGTGAAGTCAAATTCGAATGTGCAGAATTACTACGCTCGCAGCAAACTAGGCTAGGACTATCGTTCCACAGAAAAAAGTAATTCCAGGTCTGTTACGTGCGGTATAGGTTCCTGGTTTGTAGGACGACAACAAGACAGGCAGCATTGCCAGCATGTCCATGGTTAGGATGGGGGCAGCTAAATGTGTATGCAGCCCAAAGCCGGACAGCACTAACGCTACAGTAAATTCACCTCTGACAAACATTCTTCTTTTCTCATTTCTCCATTGCTCCTACCCATTTACTCTCACAGAGCACATGAAAAACTCTGCTGGTTGTTACTGTCACTGACAAATAGTTTTGAGCTATGTGATTTTTAATTTGCAGCAGTGGAATTGCAACAGCTCTGTGATGTGCTGGGGTCCTGTCCAGGGTGCGCCCCGGCCCTGTGCACTGATTTGCCTAGGAGAGGCTCCAGGGCCCTGACCCTGACCAGGATAAGTGGTGAGAAGTTGGATGGATGGAATTGCCACAATATATTAAGACTATCTGGAACATGTGAGCAACAGCAACAGGGAGACTGGCATTACTTGCCAAGCAGTCAAGGGACATTTGAGCTGAGGGGTCTGTATCACAAAGCTGGATTTTTAGTTTAGCAAGATACCTTGTCGGATTGAAGGTAGTCTGGGGTAAGTGTATGTGAACGAAGATTAGTCCACTTAAACTGAGGCACCTACAAATCTTGCTTTGTGATACAAGTCCCAACTCTGTGGGAGACAATGATAGCCCTGCTATGTCAAACTACCATTGCAATGCCAAATCTGCGCTGAGTCACCAAACTGAAGACTGACAAGAACATACATTACTGGGCTCCTAATTTCAATAGTGAGTCTTTCTCTAATGTACGAATGAATAAAGTTGTTTGGTTCAAGATATATAAATTCTGGCATAATAGAGGGTAACTGCTAGTCATGAAACAGCATGAAACTGCATGAAACAGCTCTTTAATCATTTAGTCTTACACATTCAGATAAATGGAGGTTCTAAATTAGCATCATGTTTGTTTCATGTAGGTAACCAAACCTGCAGAAAATTGATGTCCAAACAAAAAATGTTAATCAGAACTTACTCAAAAAAAGATTTTAGAAAGACATAAGATAATTATTAACAAAATAATGCAAGTGAGGAAACATGAGAAGCTGTGGATAAAAACAAAGTAGCTTTGAATCCTGACATCACATATGATTGCTAAGGGAAGGTTGTAAAATAAGGTGATTGTGCTTAATTTAGGTCCCTTTTGCACTGTGCTGAATTTCAGTTTTATGGGACGCTTCACCTCAATGAGATGTGTTTCACTTACAGGTGCTTAGCAAACTATCAAAAGAACCATACATTTAACCGAGAAAATGCATTAGCCTAGTACTGAAGCTAATTATGCCATAATGAATTTAGCATTTCAATTATATATTCAGGCATAAATTCAGGCATTTGTCATTTCTGGTAATCAGCATTATAAACTGGCTTCTTGCTTTATGGGCTGTCAAAAAATTTGCTGTAAGAATATAACATGTTAACATTTTACTACAATATAATCATGGATTTCTTTCTAGTCACGGAGGTGGCTTGAAACAATGAAATGCATTCCTGTGTCTGTGTGCCTGCACAAATCCCTTTTTCTCCACCTCTGTGCTAATAGGAACATTTTTAAATACTCAAGGAAAGACTGCTGAATGACTTAGCATCCTAGCTGTTACGAAAACGTAACAAAACTGTTATAAATATTTGATAACACTTTACATCAACTGCACCTTCATAATTCATTCATAATGCATTCATAGAACATTCATAAGCAGCACGTAAATATACCGTAACATCCTAACATATGTTAACAACTTTAATATACATTAATAACAAACATTATATGACAATAACAAATATTGTAATCATACTATCTTGTAATGTTTGTTATCAATGCATACTAAAGCTCTTAAGATGTTAGGGTGTTAAAGTATACTTGTATGTTGCTTATGAATGTTCTATGAATGCTTTATAAATGCTTTATGAAGGTGCACTGAATGTTCCACGAATGCCTCATAATGGCATTATGAAGGTGCAGTAAATGTATAGTGTTAAAGTATTTCAAGT
Source organism: Mormyrus iriodes (assembly GCA_011763525.2). Taxonomy (NCBI): domain Eukaryota; kingdom Metazoa; phylum Chordata; class Actinopteri; order Osteoglossiformes; family Mormyridae; genus Mormyrus; species Mormyrus iriodes. The sequence goes on from JAAGVU020000032.1 coordinate 12,826,943, forward strand.
GTAAGCACATTTAAAAGAGGTAACTATCCTTATATCGAAAGCCCACTCTTCATTTTTTATTCGGACAACCTGAGTCATGATCTGCAAGCTAATTGTTACAAAGATGTTTGCCACGATAGACTGTCAAATTGTTACATTTTTCAGCTGCACCTCTGATTGCGAGAGTGCCATCAATGAGTCCAGGAGACTGCCCTCTAACATCCTCATCTGACTGGTATAATACATCTCTAGCAATCAAATGGAGCATTGCATCATTATCTGTCCCCATCATAAACAGGGGAGGGGTCATGGAGTTAAGGTGGTGAGCTCGGCTTCTTGTTGAATAGAGCATAGCCGCATAACCATCTCATAATGTTGGCAGACCTCCAGAACATTGACTTTAGACCGCATAACACTGACTCCTCAGACACCAAACATGAATTATCGGGTGTTCCTATAATATCACATTATATTATTTCTTAAATGATATACTTTTGCGTTTTATGTTTTCAGGAGATACTAACGGTATTCTGTCACATGCTCTATAGCCTTTCTATTTTCTGTTTCTATTCTATTTTGTGGAATGAGCCAAGAGTAACTCCTCCTCCTCCCACAAATTAAATCAAAATTATTATTATTATTATTATTATTATTATTATTATTATTATTATTTTATGATAGGTCCTTCTCCTTCTGATGACATAGAACAGGATATTCTGAAAATTGATGGATAATAATAAAGCTTTGATTGTTATTAATGGTATGGCTTAATAGATCCACAAATCAGGAAAGATGTGCAATCTAAATGTTTGTGTGTGTGTGTGTGTGTGTGTGTGTGTGTGTGTGTGTGTGTGTGTGTGTGTGTGTGTGTGCACAAGAACAAACATAAACAGTCCAGCTTATAGCAAAGACTCAGCAGGAAACCCCAAGTTGATTGATGCCTCAGACCTCCATTAAATATTTGGACACAACCTTTGGCTTCCATCCATGACTGGCAGCTTCAGATGACTTCCACCCAGGAGAGGTGGCCTCAGTAAGCAATCACAGATATCAGGACTGGAGGCATTTCCAATATAAGCCACCACCCCCCTCCCCCCCCCCAATTGTTTTAGACCATAAACTTCAATGTCTAGCAGTCACATTTCCATCTGTATGATAAATTTAAGGATAGGAACCATCTCCCATGGCTACATATCGGCTTGCTACGCACTGTTTAGTTTCCTGCCTGATTCGGGTGGATATATTTTATGAATGGTACCTCTTCTGCTCTGGTGTAGCAAAACCCAAAGCTAACGTAACAACATTGATAACACTGATAACACTGATAACAAAATCTGAATACTTTACTGAATAAAAATGCATATTTCAAGAAGCAAGGGGTGACGGAATTCAATCAGGATGAAAGAAAAGCAGAGAACATATAAAGGGAGGGAGAGAGAAAGATAGACATATACTTCAGTGTACACCTTTACATCACAGGGTGACAGTCTGGAGTCTTTAGTCCAAGTTCTTGCTTTATCTTGTGGACACTTAGAATCTTTAAATCATTTAAACTCATGGATTTACAGTTTCTTCCAAAGGGCAACAATTTTTTTCAAGATTTGCATGTTTTTCCCTGATTTTTTTTTCAGCAGTAAACTATTCATAAAATAACAGGCCTTTGAGACACATTATCAACATTCCACTTATTCCAGACAATAAACTTTTAACTGAAATTCATTCATAAATACTGGGTCAGTTCTGGCAATAGAACAAAATCTACTATTGCCGTTTCTTGCTGAGAATTTCCCAAGCATGATGCATCACCACTACTGGGAACCACACATGGCTTAGCAGGCTGGAACAATGCAAGTTTAGCCTACGTGTTTCTACATGAGATTAGATTCTTCAAACCACACTCAGTTTTGATCTCAGTGACAGTCTCAGTGATGTTAACAGCAGCAACAACAAAAGGCGTATTAAATCTTCCCACATTCCTAACCTTGCAGCTAATCTGCATTAGACCAATGTAAAAAAAAAAAAAGACAGGATACAATGATAATGATGTAAGTGATCTATTCATTCTAATGGAACAGTTTACCCATGCAACACATGGTAGCAACCGTTGCGAATTTAATCTAAAAATATTTACAGAAGCACAGAACAGATGTTGACAGTAGGATAACAGCACAAAGACTGTGGCACTTAAACATCCAACTGCCACCTTCATAAAATTCAGCCAGGGCTACAAAAAGATCAAAGACCCTTCCAAAGCTTCTCACCAAGCCCAAATGAAAGGGTTACTCTGTTACCTAGGAACAAGGAGTCCACTCTCCTGCCAAAACTACTGCAAGTTATTAAAATGCCAATTGTTATATAAACTTAATATGTGTTTTTGCCACCTTAGAAGGAGATAAAATCCAAATACCGTTTTAATATATTTAAAACTGATTTTATCCAGGGTAACTGCATCTCATCTGATTTCCTATTTCAAGCTAAAACAGCAGCAATAAATTGTATATAAATTAATTTCACCTAATATGTTTACTTTGTACTGAAAGTGATTACTGAGCCATAACATAGCATGTGAACATGCACCATGCTGTTTAATTGGTATAATAACTTTTTGCCAATACAAAGCAACACTTGTTTTCCCATGGTGCATTAAAACTGAGTTATAACAAATAACATAAATAAATATTACAGGCAGAATCAATTTCCTGAATCAAACTACTCAATAATTGAAAAATGAAAAATTCAAAGATTCTCATAGCTGTCATAACCATTTTACATTTAACTTCTTAGCCAATGCTTCTAACTGTCGTAACTTACAATTTAAAACTATTTAAAAGCTGGACTTAATTAACGATTAGTGAGGCTAATACATCTAGAAACGGAACCACAAATTGTCTGGTTACGAGTCCCTTTCTTACTGTTACTTGATTCCCTATGTGGTTTCAAAACTAATTCAGTGTTTCACTCTTGTGATCCATACCATCAGTAAGGTTGACCGGATATTAGTAAAGGCTGATAGAGAAGATATTATTGAGCTATACTATTACCCAAAATGTAAACATACATGGAGCCTACAGGGATCGTCAGCCCTGGATCATTCATAACCTTTTGCGATTCCCAGGGAGACTGCAATGTGTTGTCTCTCAGTATTCTGAGCATTCCATGATAAAGTCGTTGTTTGACATACCACATACCATAGGTAGAGTCCTATACAAGTAATATCTATGTTGCCTGTTATGTAAAGGTTACAAGTGATCTATGTAATAACTTAACAACATCATTAAGTGGGAACAGCCACACAATTTCACACAAAGGTTTGACCTTTGATGCAACCCTTCAAAAATGTTTCTGTCAATTTGCAACACACTGGAATGTCTAAAAGTAATGTTGATGGGCGAAGATGAAATTCAGCCATCACACCTACATATAAATTTCTTCATATGATCCCACACCCTATATAAATATTATACGGCAATTCCTTCACAGCATTTGCAGAATCTAGCCGCTCTACCAGGCATACCACCACTACATGACTTAACTCATCCCCTGATTACTTTGAACCACCTCGCCTCTGTCGGAGAAAATTACCGTATCCCCCCAAAAAACTATCGATAAAATCTACCAAGGGGACCAACCCCACCCCCCCTGAAATTCCTGGCTATGGTCCCAGTCTCTACCAGGTTACTGTAATTTCCTGCCTGCTAGCCTCGCTGCATCAGCAACTTGACCACTCCAGCAGACATATCCTATGAACATCAAGACATATTCGAGGATCATCAGCAAACTGTAATCATTGATCAAGACACATTGAGTCTCAGTGCAGGGGTTACCCATACGCTTAGAGGATTCAAAGCAGACAGCTTCTAAGAAGATCTAATTCAATGGGTGAAATATGAAGCCAGTGGAGACAGCGTAGTTTAGCTCATAGTCAGGGGCCCATGTATTAGAAAATTCCACATAGTACCAGGTAGGACCCCATTTCGTCTCCAGAAGAACTAAAAGGGTAAACAATTTGTGCATTCAGAGATGGCTTTCCGCACAGCGCAGCCATACTGAGAAGTTATTTTTTGCACTAGTGGCCTTTCTGTTACATTTAACTAACCTCTTTCATTAGCAAGGTGTTTTTAGGCACAGAACTGCCCCGACTGGAGATTTTTGGTTTATTGCACAATTCTCTGTAAACTCTAGACACTGCAGACCAGGGAAATCCCAGGAGGATGGCTATTTCTGATGCTGGAAACTTGATTTAAAATCGCTCGTCTTAGCTGTGATAATATATATTAACTGATCCCTGAACCCTGTCTGCATGCTGTATGCATTCAGTTTCAGCCTCCTGATTTCAGACTGTTTGCATTAACAAGCAGGTGTACCCAATAAAATGGCTACTGAGTGTCCATTCTGTGTAATTCTGTTATCCAGCCTCTTCACCTCACAGAAGAATGGACAGCTGGCATCAGACACTGCTCATCTGCCTGACTGCCTAAGAACAATTACATTAACTAACCAGTTCCATCCATCCATCATCCATCCATCCATCCATCCATCCATCTTCTATAAAGACACAGAGAATTTATTATAGGTAAAAAATATATAACTTGATTTTTCTAATAAAAAAACAAAACAATACATCTACTAAGAATAACATCAAAAATGTACCACATTGCATTCCATTAATGGAAAATTTGTTTGAAAACTACCAGGTTCATACAAGGAAAATTCAACTTAATTAAATAAGCAGGAAAAAAGCAATCAGACAATTCATGAACTTCCATAGTACTCATTTAGTACAGCATAGATCCAGTGTTTACGCAGGTGAACAGTGATAAAAAGCTAAGTAAGGTAATGGATGTTACTGCACCCTCACCCTACCAAGTGCCAAATCTCTGCAGCCTCCCTCAGTAAACACATCTATCAAGAGCATCCCCTCTTCCAGAATCTAATTAGTGTTCCACCAGCTCTCACAGAGAGGTATTTGCATGCCACACCACACATCACTACTTCATAGCCACTGCTTGAGAGGCCTCGAGTGTTACCAAACATCCTCCGAGTGTGGCACTTACAAGCCGCGATGGCCAGCACTTGGTCCGGGCTCTGAGAGCCTGCCCGAGCGTGCCAAAGTGCCTCCTGGACATCTCTACCCATCTCCTACCCGGATTATCCCTCTGGAAATGCTGCAGAATAAACAATCGCATGTAGCCCGGGAGATTGTGCCACCTGCTTTTCAAACGCGCCAGCATGCTAGGGCGTGATGTTAGCAGGCTTTAAAGAACATATAGCTAAAGTATGCTAATGCCTTCACAGGCAGGGATCTCCTTTCTATGATAAGATCACTAGGATCCCTTTCTGCAAAATAGCCCAATGCACAATGAGCATAGCTCTGTCTACTTGTGTGTTTCCTAGAAGCCAACTGAGGTGGAGACATCCGTTTTAAGAGCTGTCCCATTCCTCAGTTCTGAAAAGTAGGCTTTGTCTTATTGAGGAGGATCTTTGTAGCAGATATTACTAATTACTCATTGACTCTCTATAGCCACTTATCCAGAATGTTGTTACAGTGAGTCCGGAGCATATACCAGGATGCAGCGAGTATAGATGGTATTGGTCTGTTGCTTGGATGTACTTGTACACAACAATCCAGCTAAATGCGTTTTTCACTTAGGCACAGGAAGAACATGCAAGAGAATGGATTCAAAAGCACTGAGCCAACGCGCCACCTACTCAAATACTGTACTTCTTAAGGTTTCACAATATACAGTAAGAAATCACAGAAAGTCTCGGGACGCCTGCTTAATGCAGTAAAAATATTGTAGGTTTATTGGTTTTCTAACAAAAATCATTACTTTACACATTTATGCACAAATAATTTATATCACATTAAAAACAACCAGTAGTTTTAAGTAAAACTTCAAGTAGAGATAAATTTAAACTCAAATTATAGTTCTAAAAGAGTTGTTCTGAGTTAAAAAGTTCATTGACAAGCAATCTCATTGGGTACTTTTTAATTAGTAACACCTCTGCAATAACATAAAACACCAAACATTTGTGTTTAGTATCCCTTTGGGAGCTGATGACTAGAAGTGCAATTAATTGGAAAAGGGCAAGAACAGAACTGAATGAGTCAGTCAAAAAGTAATGACATGTAATAAAAAGAAAATGGAAGATGTGCAGATATGGTAAACATTGCTTGTCAATAGACTTTTGTTATGAAACCAATAAATTTGCAACATTTTTACAGAATTAAGCAATTGTCCCAAGGACTTTCTGTGAGCACTATACATATTGTATCAAGATATGGATAAATATTATATGAAGTGAGAAAATAAATTGTAAAAATAGCTTCAAAAGTGCAGTGAGAACAAACTGAATAAATCCTTTCACCTCTTTGTCAGTTCTGTGAAATGCACCCATGTGTCTTGTGGTGGTTAACACATTATGTTGTCAACAATCACCGTTGACTAAATCGAATTATAATTTACCTTGCATGCTGCTTTAAGATGATTGTAACGCTATGATGCTTTTTGTGATTGGACCTCTGATTGATTGTTTTGGTTGCTTTTGGCTGGCAAATAGTGGCAGGCGGTGCTTCTATAGTGATGTATTGCCTGTAGAGGGAGCAGCGTGGATCTCTTTGATGATGGGAGCAGGAGGTAGATTTATTTATCAGCTAGTACTCTGGGCGTGATGTGATATGATGAGTGAAGGCTGTGAAGGTATACCCTGGAGGTTAATTGCTTAATGCTAGTGGCACTTTATGATAAATGTATGAAATTAGGAGTAGTTCAGCTGGAAATAAGGTATTAGAGACTTGATGAATTTTTAGGTCTAGGATACCTTGCTATTTTATGATATTGCAAACAGTCTTATGACATGCTAGGATAGCTTGGCTATTTTATGACATTATACACAGTCTCTTCCATGATATTATTAGATTGCTAGTGAGTCTTTTACTACTTATAATGTCATGAAATGTACTCTTAATGAATAATGCATACATTATGGAACTGGACTAAGTACTTCATGCCGATGTAAGAAAAGCACATTTATGTGTCGTCCTGATTACCCTTAATTGTTAAATTAAACCCAGGCATTTAGAATTAAGGACATTATTTCCAGTACTCCAGAAGCTGGCTGGCTTTCCCATGGTGTAATCTCAAAATGAAACAGCAGATAGGTGATGCACAAAATCTTATTTCTTAACCTGTTGACATTTTCCTGACATAGTATAGCTGATATTTGTTTAATCAAGTATGTCATAGATACACAATAACTTTCACAAAAGGTTTGCAATGGTAATTTTACATGGTCCACAGACTCCATGTCTACTTGATAATAACAACTAAAGAAATGTTTATTTCACAATTTGTATTATAATGCATGACTGTGACATGTTCAGATAATGCGCTGCTACATAATAGCACAACACTATAACAAATTATTAATTTGTAATTGTATTAATTGGCATGTTTAAGTCAATGCAACTGTTTAATAAAAAAAGTAACACCAGCTTCCAATTCTAAGGATGTACACAAAAGTCTTGTTTATGACCGTTTTGTTCCTGAAGCTACCTTATTTTCCTGCCTAATGTTTATTTACTGATTTATTAATTTAGATTATTTAATTACAACATTAATTCTTATTGTCATTATTAAGTATTATTATTCTTATTGTTGTATAAACGTCGTATATAATCTCATCTTCTGGTCTAACGTATCTTATGATAACAGCTGAATTAGTTTTAACTCAAATGTTTTTTTGGTTTGTCTTTAATATTTTTCCCTGCGGAACGAAGTCAATGCTTACGGTGTGAATAACAAAGAGATCATTAACTGGAACACTCAGAGGAAGCACAAACTCATAAAATGAACACAGACACCTACACTGGATTTGTGATCCCTGGGAAATTGCATTGGCTACAAATGTGTCTTCTTTTATTGAGGCGGAGATCAATAGTCGTTATCAAGGATGTGCCCTCATTAACTCTACCCATTATTGGGAAGCCCTGTGTGTAAGGTCCTGATGTGAGGACTCAGATGAGTAGAGCTGGTCAGTGACAAGTGCCTGACTGTCTGAAATACATCCCATCACATCTTTTACGCCGGTCCAGGATTACTGCCCAAAGTATGAACAACTATTCATACTATGACTGGACATTTCACTGGAGTTGAGTGGTTGTACTGCACTGGTATTACTAAGCTGAAATAAGAAAAAAAAATATATGCATAACATGTAAAACTGTATAACAGAACTTGGTAACTGATCACATGTGCATTATTTAAAAAGCAAAGTTAGAGGGAAAAGCAATTTGTTGGGTTTAATGATCTAGTGTTTGAAAAAATGTCCTTCTAAAAAGTTTAATCTAGTCATCTGGCAAGTATTGTTCATTTAGTCACATGTAGTTTAAGACTATAATATTCATGGATTCTGGTTTGGCTGAGGTCTACATAAAAATGAACTATTGTAACTCATGACATGAATTATTGTATGAATCAGAATTTTGAAGCTTACAAATGGTACATGGTCATTGATTATGTGCATTTAATTTTTTTGTATTTTGACCATTGTAATTCTTGCACAGTGGACTGATAATGAATGGGTGAGCTAGGACCATACTGATCAGGCATACTGATTCCCCTCAGTTTTACTGTTTGAAAACAGTGTTTTCAAATACATCTGATATCTCAGTATTACAAGTACCATGAAACAAACAAATCAAGGTCAAATGTAGGGAAGAACAAAAAGTAATAACCATGTTCAATGGGATTGCTCCTAATTAAGCAATTAATTCATCTTCATCCATCAGAATTATTGCATGAAAAGTAAACGTAAATATACCTTATACTTGTTTATTTGCTACAAACCTCTACAACTTCCATACCATCTGCTACCTGGTTTTGCTTAATTGGAAAAGATGGTAATTGCAGGCATTTAACATGAAATGCGAAATTCCCCGCAGATCAGCCTCATTTAGTGTAATTTTAAAAAGCACCATATTCAAGTTCAGTTCTACTGCTATCTGTTCTTATCCATGATCGTTGGATTGTGGCCTGCATAAAAGACAGTCCATCTACCCGCCCATCCATCCATCCATATACAGTCACACACTATGGCCAAACCATACGAAGGACAATTCACCTGAAACACATGCTATTGCACTGTGAGAGGCAGAGCACCCAGTGGAATCTTGCAGAGAGGAGAGAGCATGCAAACAGACAGAGCAGGAATCAAACCCACAACCACTGATGTGTGTGCCACTGCGCACAAAAGGATTTTAAAAGCCTATTGAATACGGCAGAATAGATTAGGTAAGATTTTCCATCTTCCTGATTTCGATATTGCTGTCCGTCACTTTCAAGTCCCATTTACCCATGCTGTAAACAAACAGTCTCCATACTGGAATCAGGAAAAGCCTGGGCCAGCTAATGATTTCCTTTCAATCTTGATATGTCAAAGAAATGCCTAATGGACTAAAACATGAAACTCTGTCCCCCCCGTTCGCTGAAGAAAGAACACAAATTTTACAAACAAATGTACTTCACTGAAAAAAGTCATTACATTTTAACTCATGCCTGAAAATCTAGCCCTTTCAAATTCTGGTTTATGAAATGACAATCTGCTGAATTTGATAGAAACATCCTTTCTTGTATTGTTTTAGTCATATTTCTTATTGACCTGTGAAAGGGACAGTCAATTTAGATTTCTTTAATACAATAAAACTGACAAGCATTCCAGACAAGGTATCCCCCAACCTCCACGCATCTTAGAATAGGCTCCAGGAACCCCTGCATTGGATAAGGCATTATGGGAAATGGATGGGTGAGGACTGATTGATATCTTACACTTAATGATCAGATCACCCTAAACGAGCAATTCCTGTTGGAAAATAGCAGATCTCTTTCTGTGCCCATTTTATGTCTTTGCTAAGAATCAAGAAATATCCTCAAAAACACCACCAAAATTTCTGAAAAAAAAAGTGGATTTAAATGGTTTGACAGCACATTATACGCAGCATTATCCAAAATAAAATTTTAGATCAGACTGTTTACTTCAAACTATTGATTTATGAAGGATATTTAATATAACTAATCATGCTCAACTGTTACAGGTTTTACTGAATGCTGGTGCTGTTGGATGCTATGTAGATGCAGGTGGTCAAAATACCCAGTCACAGCTTGCAGTGCTTCACCTTAAGCCCATATTATATTCACAATATTGCCTCTGAGAGACACAATTGAAATGTTTCATTCAATACTTATGCCCCCTTTATGAATCAAGCCATACCCAATTTACAGTCTGATTTAAATTGCCCTATTTAACATCAACACTGTTACCATGTGTAAAAAGTAAAAAATAAACCCATTGTTTCTGCAAGCAATTTTATAATCTGATTTATATATTCTCCAACTTCATTGGCCGAAACATTTATTTTTTTTCACTTCTCATTTTATTTTCCACCTATCAGATTTAGTGTTACAGATTAATAAATCACTAGCCACATTTAATCACCAAGTGCCTGAATGTAGAATCGCTAAATAAATACATTTTGCTTATGAATGCTTCATGTTAGTCTGCAGACCTTGTATTAATGTTATTGTGTTTAGATCCCGTTTTCTCAGTGTTTCTTTATACACAGCCAAATGCCTAATTATACAACTACCTAATTACATCTGTGCAAAACAATCAGTCTGTTGCTCATCTTGATGAACATATGGTGCTAAAGGTATATACCCTCCAAATGTTGAATTTATTCCTATTGAGGACAAACTAAAACAATGTGTCCCTGTGCACAGTGTACAAGTCAACGTGTTTCATATTTCTTTTGCTAAAAATAATTTTAAAACTTACATTCAGAATACATGATGGACACCACAGGCAAGTTTAATGCTTATAATGGTGTCCACTGCAGCTTGCTCCTAAACGAGCTTTTAACGTAGGATTTAGGAGGGAAAATATTCAAACAACATTTTTTTTCCTGAGGGTGTCAGACTAATCTTCAATATAAACAATGTTTTGTTCCAGCACTGAACTTTTCCCAATGATTTTTGCATGACCCCTCAATGTAACATCTTTTTACCCCTACATACTGTATTTCTAAAAGTACAGAATTGTCTGTTTTTAAATCAATACCCCCACAGAGCATGACACACAGTACATGTCATTTCTGTTCCCTCGTGCCCAATTACCTCAGATGTATAGTAGTTGAATAATTAAACTAAGATGGCTGCCACAATGGAAGACTTAAACTAAATCATGAACTATATCTCAAAATATAGTCAACTGCATGCTGTGAAAGAGGCCACCCAACCAATCAAAGTCTGAAAAGCACAGGGGGAAGCCAGTGGGGAAAACAGTTGGGAAATGCTAAATCCCTCATTCTCCAGAGATTCATGTCGCTGGACAGATTCAAACTCTTTGTCACTGTCAGAGTCTCCGGTACTAAAAACAGGCCAAAATGTTATTTAGCATGATGACTGATAAGCATCCTACTCAAACCCGCTGTTAAGAGCTACAACATTGCCATTAATGGTCAATATGTTAAAATATATAATGTCAGGCTAGGGCACTTCAGCTCACACTCCTTCATAATCTCCTCATTCTACCATCAGCAAATGACATTGCAGAAAATGTAGTGCCTCTGTTTGGGTCCTGCTTCTTACAAACTAAAAACCGATCCAAAGGAGGCATGTGGCTGACCAAGGCCTGTGGCCTCATGCTACAGGATACTAGGATACGTACTGAAGTGGAAGCTTTTTTGAAGAATGGGCTTTTATTTACTTCTTGGCTGTGGGATTATTTGACCATGACATTTCCTATACTTACATTAAATTCCCATGCATGTTCATTGCAGAGCTGTAGGTCCAGTCAGATAGTGGAAACAGGTACAAGCAGAGAGAAGATGCAGTCAGAGTCCCGTTAAGAAATGAGGTTATGAACCTCCCTCTGTTGGCCATTCCTCCTACCCGAGGCCAATGGCCCATTGACACAGCACTCTGTCATGACAAATGTCCCTGCTTACCAGGAGCAGACCCACTGCTAAGAGATCAACATTCCCTGGGTGTAAGATGCCTTTAGTCCATGTTCTAAGCTACCTAGATGACAGTTCCTGCAATCCGGTCCAGAAAACTGCCATTAGCTACCTTCTGCTAAAGAAAAATGCATCCTTCATGGGACTTGGGTTGGGTTTGCTGGTGAGGTTGACTCTCAATAGCCTCCATATGATTCCAAATATTGGAAGTAATGTGTATAAACGAATAATGTTTACAAATATCATACATTGGATGATTAAATAAGTAACTGGAATAACTGGAAGAAAGTTGCAAGTGTATCCACATTTTTGGCCGCTAGTATACCTTCTTCAAAGATATTCACGAGGAGCAGCTGGCCCCAACCCAGAAATGTGTCATGTGACCAGGTTTACCTCCACTGATTAATCCCACCTGCAGTCTCATTCTCACCAAAGTGTAATATTTTTTTGGTCTGTTCATTTGGATCCCTTCCCACTAAATCAGACTTACTCGCAGCAGCCATCATTTCCTCCCATTGAAATGATCATCCATTCATCCTAAAGCCTCACTTCCTTGTGTGTGTATGTCTATTTCTTTGATCCTTGCTTTCTGGATTTGGCATTTACATCTCTGTCATGCTGGTCCAAAACTTTCCCTTCTCAAATCAACTTGTTCCTTGCATCTACAATTTTAATGTGATTGGAAATTTCCCAGGGTCTACTGTGAGATTTCAGCTCCCATCTGATTTTTTCCAGGTTTGTATGGAGGGGGTGTTATTCCTATGGACTGGTGACTTCAGCGTACAGTAACATTACTAGCCGCATCTGGCAATTCGTTCTGCCGTATTTGCACAGCATATCGTCGGGCTGTAGCAGTTCAATTTAAGTGAGGCACTGTTAAAGTGCAACACCCAAAGGGACTTGAACCAGAATCCAGCATGCAATGGGGCCAAGCCCATAACCCCTAGGCCGCCTGCCAGATTGCATCACACTCCACCTGACATACTACACCTGACAGTCCATTAACGATTTAAGAATCCTGTTGTATTGGACCCCACAATTTCATGTTGGTTTCTTGCATTCTGGAGAATATTTTATCTGCTCTAGTGTCTTTCTAGAAGAACGGCACCTGTTTCATAACTTTCATATGTGGGGAGACTTTATAATATGCTAAGAACAATATTAGAAAGCATAATTTCTCCTGAGTTTCACAACTGTATCTAAGCATTAAAAGACGGAAGAACGCTCATACTGAACACACACTTGTATTTATATCTTACTCGTTTATCTGCATTAGTAAAACATTTAATATTCAAGGAAAAAGGTAAATTTAAACGATGACATGAATTTTTTTATATTTTGCAATGATTTCAATCCAGTCATCATTTTTTTCATATACCACTGCACACAGGGCATAATTATCAATTAATTTGCCTGCCAGTAGATTTAAATGAAGATTTTCCAGTTCACTTTATCATGCTGTACCTGTCAGTACTAACTTGATTTCACAGCAATCCTTCTCCAGGCAGAAATGAACCATCTCTTTAGCTTAAGAGTGAGAGGAATGATCATTACACTACACAGCCAATATGGACAACATAACAGAACAGTGCCCTCTGTGTGAAGACCCCCATCTTTGCATTTATAAGCATTGCGGCAATAGTTCTTCATGCACCACAAATAGCCTGGGATTTCCTGATGGGGAAGTTCTGTATACACACGACAGGTGGATTGTTTATTCAAGCTCAAATGAGGTGAATATAATTTTACTATGTTTGGAGCAGCTCACACGTTTTGAAACTGCCTGTGTCTGCAACATTTAGTAGGTTCATTCATATATTTTAAGTTCTGTTGAACAATTATCATAAACACATTTTTGTCGAATGTGAAGGACAAAGTCTAGAATAAGCACTTTTCTGTGAAAAATGACAAGTGGTTTTCTCTAGTGTCGACACAGTTTCTTTCATGGGGATTCTTATATTGTGACAGATCATCACCGTACATTAGACATGTTAGAAACAGGAGCATCAAAACCTCATAATTATCCCTAATATGTACACAGGTCAGAAGGTATATTCTGAACAATTCAGGGATGCATAAATAAATTTTGTGATAAAATTACTGCAGAGTTTAAGGAACAGAGAAGAAACTATTTGCCATAATGTGTCAAGAAAAATGTGTAATGTGTTTAATTTGTTATTTCAGAGAAATTACATACAAAGAGAAACATGATATTGTGTACCATATCTATTCAACGAAATATGACAATAATATATAAGCAATATTTTTCAAATCCTTATAGTTTGAATATCTTCAAAATATTCAATTTTATCTTGAATTTTTGGAACTCCCAATAACTTGCCTTTTCACTGTACATTTTCTATATATTTCTTCAGACTCCAACTCCTTAAAACAGGGAGAGGACATCCTTTGACTTAAAGAACTAGTCAATAAGCATGTTTTCCAACAGGGTCCCTGTTCGTAATTCCCAGTAAAACAAAATTCCACAACATACTGATTTAATCACACCACTGCCTCCTCCAGCTCCCATTAACAGCGCGTTTTCACTGCAGCAATTACAGGAAGGAGCATATCCTTGTTCACACTATCCTTGTTCTTCTTTGGAAAGGAAGACAGCCAGTGAAATTCCTGTCTCTAAATATACCGAATTACGGTAGACTGCAAAGCCAAACAGCACAGAACATCAAGTAAACATAAACACATCAAACATGCAAATACATCATCTGAAAAGTGGCAATAATCGAAGGGTAAACTTTTGATGTGCATCAGGAAACAAACCAGCTAAAGTACCATTAGTGTAAGAAAAAGAAAAATGAAGTATTTAGGTATCTCAAGTTCAAGGAGATGTTACATCAAAAAATACGGAAAAACTGTGTGTTGCTGTTTTATGAAATGTGGCAAATTTTAATGGAAACCTTCTTGACTACACAGAAAAATATTCCCTTTTCCCACAAATTGTATGACGTACAATCTCTTTACTATTGCCATATACAGTATAAGATCAACATAAAAAAGTTACTTGCTATACAATGTTTGAATATATGTTTGTTTGTTTTTTTTCCTACCCCATTAAATATATGTAAAAGTCTCAAATCTCAATGTTAAAGCTTGGGTACAGATTTGACCTAAACGTGGGAACTGTTTGTCTCCAGAAGGTCAAACGATGGTACTGCAGCATTTTCCAAAACTACTGTTACACAGCAAAGGATGCATGCAAGCGGCTGCAATACACGGCAAAACATGCAGTCATGCAGCGGATCCCCGTCCTGAACCCCGATCCCAGGCGTCGCGCACGGCCACGCTGACCTGCGTGTCACTCTGACCCTCGCTGGCGTTCCGTTCCTCGTGCGTTTTAATGAACCACCACTGAATCTCCAAGTAAACAGAGGACGTCCCGCTTTGAAAGGCGCACGCCATTTCGATGTTTTGACCTTCCTTGGCGGTTACATTTGACGGCATTTCAGTAAACTTTCCTGCAAATCAGAAAGCACAGTAAGTAAGCAAATTCACTGTTCCACACACACGAATTATCCGCAGCGAAGGGCCGCTATCAGCATTACGCCCCTTATCGCCAGAGCCCTTGGGCTTATCTCTTAAATACTCAATTAATTCCTTTCAACAAGGAGATGCGCTTCTCCCATAAACCTTACAAAATCACCTAAAAGCCCAACTGGCCGAATTTAAACACAAAACCTCACGAATCAGGAAGTGATTTCAACATGACTTAATTTCCCCTATATCAAGATGTTAAATATTTACGACTTTAGGGAAGTTTCCATTCAGACGGCTTTACGGGTTGGCTTTATGGATACATAGGCTACCTATAGATAAACATTAATATGCTAAAACATAACAATTGGTCTTTGTATATGTGTGTGTGTGTGTGTGTCTGTGTGTATATATATATATATATATATATATATATATATATACACACACAATTTTTTTTAAACAGATTCTTAAGCAACAGGCCGTTTTAAAGGTGCCTGGAATGATTTTATAGACAATACTCCATATGGAGGGACATAAACAGCTAGGAAGGGAATGCCATTTAACCTTACGGCGGCACCCATGCATCGACTTATTTCAAGATGCCTTGTTTAATGTTTGCACATCTGCAAACAGAAATAATGCTGAAAATGCAGCAAAACGTAATATGTATAATTTTAAACATTTTCCGGAAGCATTCGTTCTAACCTAAGTTTATAAGGAGAGACATTTTTAAATAAGAAATCCGAAATTAAGGGAGCTGTCCAGTCCTGAAACAACTGCATACCATTAACACACGGGGAAACCTAATTTCAGCACATGGGCTACTCTGAATGCGAGTCGCGCTTCATGTTTCATCTAAGTTCCTCTTTTGTCAGGGATAAATAAAAAAAAAAAGAAAAGGGAACGCGCAGATGCTGCGGAGCCCGCGGATACCAGCAGCATAACGGCAGATCGTCACATAACACCTAATTTTCATGCTCAACAGTTGAAATTGATCTGCCGATGCTGGAACACTTTTCCCTGCACCATTTCCTCCATATTCTATTTTTTAACCAAGCGCGGCAATTTATTATTTTTTATTATTTTGAATTGTACTGCTAACTATGGCATGCTGTATGCATTGATGTGTATGTGTGTGTGTGTGTGTGTATATATATATATATATATATATATATATATATATATATATATATAATGCATCTTTTCAAATATACAGGACCAGAGATAACAAACAAGCATTACGGAGATTATCTGCTTACCGTTGAAAGAAACACCGACCTGGATACAGAAACTGGAAAAGAAAACAATTCCAATACAGTCATGAAACGTCCACATCATTCCAATGGGGCAAAAATCACATTAGCGGAATTAAAAAAAACGCTGTTCCAAAACAGTTGTGCAAATTAAATAGACGCGTCACAAATCTGTTTCGGCACTGTGCACCAGATGTTTAACATACTGAAACTGGAGCCTTGCTGTCAAAGTTACGTGCGGCGCTTTTTGCGTTAGTGTGCCGTCCGCACAAGGCGCTGTGAACTAAGTAATAACGGGCTCGGTTCCCCTCCGTTCACTACGTGACTGCTGGCCAGACGTCAGGATGCAGCCCCTCTACTGCGCTCCCTGAGCTTGCGGTGAGAGACGGGCCACATTCCCACTAGGGAGTAAGGCTAGATGATGGCTCACATCTGTCGGAACACTGTAAACCTGTAGTCTTCAGCTTTATCCGGACATTTATAAAGAAAAGGATTGTAACGCTTTGTTCTTACAAATTCTTATTCCCCATCTGGAAGTGCTGGGAGACATCCGATTAGAATCGAGTTGCTTCTTAAAAGCTTGGTATTTGACATTACACTTTATTTTCATTTTTAACCATTCTGTGCAGTACATTTTATGATCGGAGGTACAATGTAAAGTGCTCTCCTAGGACATGAAGTAGAAGCCTTTGGATTAACGAATCCAGTCGCCTAAATACTCCAGCGATCAGCTGTCTGCCTCTAACTCTTTTTTTTTTTTGGTCAGTGTTTCAATGATGTAGCTGTACTCGATGTACAGGCGGGCACTTGTTAACCTGTCCTTTCATAACGTAGACCTAGAAATTGAACTACGGTAGGAAAAGACTTAGCGGAAACGGCATCATTAACGACAACACGTGAAACAAGGGCACTTCTTAAAGATATGCATATTTATTCTACGTATGATCTGTCCACATAGGTTTAACTCAGAAGGGCTGCCTTCATCGCAATATTTAATAATGCCCAGTTATGAGACAAAACATTGAAACTTAGTTAAGTTTGATACGGTGTTAGACTGGTAAAGCTAAGCTGGTATCTGAGGCTATTTGGTATTGATTTGATTATACACATCCCTGGAAAATGACTGAAAATCAAAGGATGACTTAGACTATATACAGACTAGTGGTGACATAAGAAAAAACTAGATCAGAAAGGGAGTAACTCTCATGGTCGCCTTTTGTGTCCTTTCCCCTAGTTCCTGGTGTCCTGATTACCCCTTGTGTTTCCCTTGTGCACCTGGTCACCATGTAGCTCAGTGGGCTGAGCTGGTGGCACGGAAACTGTAGCCCTCTACGCCCGGGTTTGGGTCCCGCCCCCTCTTGTTTTATTGGGATTTGTTTATTGTATTTGAGTTCTGTTTATTTCCCGTGTCCTTGGTTTCGGTTTGTATATTTATTCCCGTGCTTTTCCGTATACCTTGTTCCCAGCGTTTAACTCCTGTCACATTCCTAGTTTCTATTATTGGTATTTGTTCATTGTTTAGTTAATTGATTTCACCTGGTCGTTGTTCCCTTGTTCTGTGAGTTGATTGTTTTCACCTGTTGCTTATTTCCTGTTTTGTGTTCATTGGTTTATTGTCTTGCCTCACTCCTGCTCCTGATTTAGTCTTTGTGTATTTACAGTTTTTTCCAATTGCTAACACACTAAAATGACATGCATAGCACAATTATTTAAACTGACACACAGAGAGCAAAACCT
>JAAGVU020000032.1:12849178-12865013 GCA_011763525.2 Mormyrus iriodes
ATGCCACTCCTAATGTAATGTAATGTAATATAATATAATATGTTTTTCTTTCAAACATATCGGCACAAAGTGACGCTAACTTTCCATATACATTTGAATCAAGATAACTCTTGATTGGAAATTTACTCTGTTCATGAAATTTACTTTGTACAGTTGTACACACAAATGCATAATCATAGCAGTTATAGTCTGTGACACTCTTTCAGTCTTTCAGATGGTAAAAAAACTTACCCATTTGTTGATAAATGATTAAATAATTAATGTTTAATGATAGTGATGATAGTATATTGAAATAATCACAAATTGCAGGTCCCTGTATCATGAAGCCGGACTTCTTGCTTAGTTGGATAACTTGTCGGATTTCAGGTAGCCCAGTTTAAAGTGACTACCTTAAATGCAACAAGTTATTTGGCTAAGCAAGACAGCATCATAAACATGGCTATAAATATTTATGAAAAGGCATTAAAATTGCCATGTTTATTATGCATTGTGAATGCTCTATGAAGCTCTCATCTATAATGCAGTTTACATACTGTCACATGAGGCGAACAGGAAGCACGGAAGACACCAATGTGTGGGAGAACAGGAGCTTTATTTAAGAGCCTGGGCAACCACAACCAAGGGGACAGTCCAAAGGTGTAGTCAGAGGGATAAAGCCGATCAGGTCCAAAGCCGAAGGGGAATCCATCCGATGATGAGGCACGAGACAGGGGCACCAGACAAAGGGGGAAAGCCGGGACAGGAGCAGGCAGGATCATGGCAGGTAGGCAGGAGGGGACCGGAACAGAAACAGGCAGGTAGGCAGGTGGGGACTGGAACAGAAACAGGCAGGGTCAAGCCAGGCAGGGTAAACAGAAGCAGGGAGAGAGCAGACAGGGCAGAGACTAGGCGGGCGGGACAAAAGACAGCTAGAGTAACGCTTAGTACGGCTCATCAGGCAACGATTCTTCGCAACCTGCTCATGAAAGCTGTTTTCTTTTATATTGCTGGAGGGGCAAGGATTCAATTTCCTGCTATCGCGTGCTCCCCACCCCTCTGGGCAACACATACTTTCCAAATGCAGTATAAAGCTTCCTTAATTTCTATACCAACCATTATAATGCAATATAAAGGTATCTGTAGTGCGTTATAGATGAGAGCTTCAAGTAAAGTGTTACCAAAATATCTTCCGATTTGTGCTCTTATGTTAGTCTTGGGGCTCTTGGCTTGTCGACATGCTTGATTGACAGAGCAGGTGAAGCATGTGCAGACCGTGATTGGACCGGCCCCCTGCTCAGCTCTCAAACAGAGAGAAGCATCCCGGAAAGAGACGGAAGGTTACAGTGTTACAGCATTCATGAAATTGCTAACCACAGCAGCCATTGAGTTAAATTATTGTAATGATTTTGTCTAAATTATGATGACAAATATACAGTTAAAAAATAAATAATGACCTTTCATAACATCACTAGTGAAATGTGGAAATAAATGTCGAAGGCGCATTGAATTTTACAAGATGCTTCTTTCCTAAAAAGGAATCAATTGCTAACATGTTCAGACCCAACACCGAAATTAATGTTCCCAATTTAAAATGTCTATTCACTTCACATACAGTTGTCATTTTATTTCACTTGCTACCAAGAATGACAGATGAAATCTGGCAAACGTAATTATATCGAAATTCTGCAGAGTGAAAGAGATGGATTATCTTTAAAAGGTCAGTATTTGGGGACCAAGGTGTCCCTGGGTTGTTTTCGTTACTGCATATTTGCATCATTATTGAATTCAGCCAGACTGTGATTCAGTAGTTTTAATAAAATTGAATGACATTCATCAGTAATTCTCGCATTTCCCTTGGGAGACACCTCACAAGCATTTAAAATTATTGAAGCTGTGATGTAGTCCTTCATATCTTTATTTTCCACACTACTGTTTTTAAAAGGTAGAGGGGTCAACAGCAGAAATGTATATATAGTTCTATATTTAGTGTTAACATTAATACTTGGTTGGTCCACTTATGGTATATCAGTCATAATCTGGGACAGGTTTCAGATACCAGGCACTTTAAGTAACTAGTTTTTGTGGTATGACCTAAAGCCTCTCAGCTGATTGATTTTGATGATGTGGGCTTTGCACCAAACTTTTTCTGCTCCCCCCATTTTGTTCAAAACTTGGTTGTGCCCGACAATGTAATAGATTTCCTCCCATATCTTCATCACCAGAGCATGAAAATGATTAGGATATATTCCCTTAAAAGCCTTCCAGTTAAAAAAGGCTATATGGGATGTTTTGAGGATAAGGTGGACGTTTACTTCTCCTCAAGCATAAGTATACCTTAAATTTCCCAATTGCAGTGGTTGTAATGATGGTCTGCCCAAGGGTAAAATGCTTGCCTTCTTGCTTACACCACTTTTATGGATGTGCAATTGATCTCTGCCAGCTGACATGCAGCTTATTTATATGTTGGTGTATCTCTGCCAACTTTCACACTTTCACCACATACAGAAAAGCGTTTATCCCTAAAGTGTTTCGACATAAAGTGATTTCTGATATGAAAGAAAATAAAGGGGGGGGATCATTCTTATATCCTAGAGTTATGGTATCCCTTGGTAGGACCTTTCACAGTTGCTCTGTGCTGAGAAGTCTGTTTAGGTCACAAAATGCAAATGACAAATGCTCTATATATTAAGCATCCAAGGTTTGTTTCTAAGTTCCACAAGTACTTAATCAGTACAGGGTTGTGTGCCAGAAGCCAACTGCAGCAAGCACAAAGCTGAGATAAACCCTGAATCATTTATATCATCACCATTATCACCATCATCATCATCATCATTATTATTATTATTATTATTATTATTATTATGACACCCACAACAATAACATATAATATGTATTTCGGTACTATTCTCAAACAATTGGAACAGTATTATACAAAATATAACTGTCCTTGCCGAGTAGTAACAATTTAAATTCTTAAACTGTAACAACAACTTTTGAGTAAACATGAAATAAAGTAAACATGAAGTCCACCCAGGTAACAGATGCACCAGGAAGTCACAGGGGTCACAAAGTAAGTCTGACATTGTTTAGTGCAACCGACTTGCTTTTTAAAATCGAAAATGTATTCAACTAAAACCATATAAGTCTTACACTTTCATGAGGGACTGTTGTTGACTAGTCTATAATGAAATGTTTCCCAACTTGGTCCACGGTGACCCACAGACAATCCATGTTCCTGCCAGACAATCCACAACTTTGCTGCTAACCCAGCTTCTGGTAGTAAAAACATATATTATCTGCGGGTCCCTGAGGACTGGACTGGGATACACTGCTATAATGATAAGTATAATTTATTAAAGGGCCCCTTGTGGGTCTGGTACTCAGCATCCCGACAATCCAGAAACACATTTAAAATAAATGCAGTCTCTATTCCGTTATAATACCCTAAACCAGTGTTTCCCAATCTGGCAGGGACTTGGGAGGGAGCGAAAACATGGACCCTCTGTGAGTCCTCGAGGATCGGGTTAGGACACACTGCCCTAAACATTGCCCAAAAATTCCTTCTGTAACTGAGGAATAATGGAGATGTAACATTCAGAATCTACATCCAGAAAAGGCTTAAAAGTTCAGGTCGGATTGTATTTAAAATAACACATGAGATGCTGTGCCCTGAAGCATCTGTGCCCTTGCAGCTTTGGGCTTCCCTTGTTTTTATGTATTATGTACAAGTCATGAATCTATATTTATTTTTTATTTGTCTTCAAAGTTTCAACTGGATGGCAAGCCACCTCCAGGTATAAATATTAAAATACTGTACACACAAATCAAAGGGCACATCTCAAAGGTAGCATTTAAATTTAAATGTATTATAAAATAATGAAGAGTACATGCATTATCAGTTTGGCACTGACGACTGCTGTAGGTAGCGAAAGCTAGCTGACCTGGATGAGTCTCTTGTCAAACTATAAACAGGGTCAGCTAGGTGGATTTGCGAGAGCTTTGTCTGGATTTGTGCAAAAGTCAGAGCCATGTTTCTTGGCGGGAGGCTGCTGTGTTTGTATCCAAGTTTGAAGCCTGTTTCCGTCTTCTGTCTCTTCCTTGAATTTGCAGATTTTTAAATTAATTTTGAGTTCACCTTATATGAATATTCCACATGGTAATTACTAAGTGCATTTTCGTTGAACCAGTACTATGAAAGTAGCATGCATTTAACAAGAAGATATTGAGGGTATTAAATCACAACAGCAGAGCCACTTTAGTAGTGCTTCGCAAACACAACACAGAGTAACAGCACTAATGTTGGTGTATCTGCATAATACAGGAGCACAGTGACACATAGCATGCTGCTAGTGAAGCACATTCATACTCGGTCAGTTTCCATCGCTCCCCTAAGACATGCAGAGCCAGCTGGGCTACGTTTACACAAGGGTTGGAAGCAGACAGCCTGACTGAGCGAAGAACCGGGAGTCAAAACATCACAAAGCCTCAGACTCACTGAAAGTGAATATTCAAGGTCGTCGGTTGAGCTTTAATGTTTTACATGTGAGAGAACACGCATCCTTGCATTTTTGATAGGTGTGTATTCAGTTTGGGTTTGTGGTATTCTTTTCATCGAGATATGAACATGTATCTTTGATTATAATTTATACTGATGAGGAAGCAGTGGGGCTACACTGCATTGTGTGTGTGTGTATATTAAATATACATATATGACAGAATTTTTTTTTTCTTTTTTCTGTCTGGCCCGTAAATAATCACACACATCCTTCATTTTCGTGACATATATGCATTTGTTTATGTGTTTGATTCCTGAAACAAGAGAGTAAAGAGACAATAGTCATTCAGCCATTTTGTCACCCAGCCCCAACCCCCCCACCAACTGCACAAAAAAGGTTCTTCTGTGTTGCTTTTGTTCCGGTGGTTTCCCTGTGGTTTCCTCAGTTTTGTTAGCTTGCGTTTGATCGCCATCCCTTGGGAAGGTGACAATAAATAAAAGAGGCTGCTTTGCTGTGAACGTTACACGTCTATGTTTGCCGGCCACACAGCGGAATCTTTCACTGTAAAGGGAACAAAAAACAGTTTAGTGAATTTCATATGTCAACATTTCAATTTCATTTATGTTTGGAGCTGAAATAACATTTCAAAATTAGTTTCACCTTTTCCAAATAATGTTAATAATTAGATGGCATGGCCTGATTAGACAGAGCAATGCAAAATCTGCTGTATCAACAGAAATGAAAGAAAAGCTCCAAGCTCACAGGGTAAGCAAAATAACTCTATACACAGACTACAAATATGCATGCAGTTTATTTCAACAATTATTACAGATTTTAAGTGGTTCATTTGATGTGCTTAATAATATAGACAGACAAGCATACACTCTCTCTAAGCTCCGTGTAACATGCAACAGTATTCTCTTTGTTTAACATTCTCTTCATCCCACTGTAGTCTGGATGGAGTTTTGGTGTGAGATGTACCATGATCCCCCAGTACTTCTTTTACCGCCAAAATATATTTTTTTAAATGTAAAGAATGAACTTTAATGTTTTATTACCCATCCCCCTTTAAGAATTACATTTACTTCTAGGATTTTCCAAGACAGATGAAAAGACCCTTCAGCATACCTCTGGGTAAACATTTCTAAGTCTGGCCTCCTCTCACTCCCAAGCTAATGTGATCATTTTTTGCTACCTGCTAACGTTCACTCATGTATTCAGCCTTGCCTCCTAGCTTCCCGCATTCGCCCATGGTCAATGCTATCAGCTCTCTCTTCCACGCCGGCTGCTTTGATCTCCCTCTGTTCTCCACCTTCCAGTCCAGCTAGACGACGTTTCTGTGCCCTCTGACTCATGCAAGCTTTGTACAGTACTATTAGAACAGTCTCTTCCCAACCTTGGTATTCTTGCCAGCCATCTCATCAACATTACTTTCAATTCGAAGTAGGTGAAATTTGCTTTTTTCTTCTCCTCTTAATTAGACCTCCTTGTGCTGGGGCCTGTATCATGAAGCGATATTTGTTGGTCAGCTACATACCTTGTAGGATTTAAGGTAGCCTAGTTCAAATGACTTTATCTTTGTTCACTTACATTCAGCCCAGACTATCTTGCTAACCCAGAAATCTAGCTTAGTGATACGGGCCCCTGCTCCTTTAACTAAGCTCCCAGAATTTTTCATCTACATTAGCTTATTACAAACATAATAGGTCACATAGCAAGAAAAAAAGAAATTGTTTACAAACTGTTAACACCTACACCCCTTCTAAACAGCATCAATGGAGGACTTAACAGTTCTAAGCAAAAAATAAACCTTAAAGAGAGACTGAACGTGTAGTTTTATAAGTCTGACTTAAATACACAGTATATTTGAAAACCAAACATAAGGACCAGAATTTTCTATAAGCTGTTTTCGTTCTTATTCATTTTATGCTTTTTTCGTCAGACTTTGTGCTTGACATTAGATTTTAAATCATTTTATTCACTGGTGTGCGAGCAAAGGCCAATGGTAACGTAGATAGGTTTCCTCATTAGGCCAATTAATTTCAGCTGTGAACTTTAAGCTTCCAGAGCACCAGGTCTGAATAGTCATCGAAGGAGCAATGAGTTAATTTTTAGTTTTTAGTCTTTCCAATGTCTGCAGACAGATAATTAACTTTGAGCATAAATATTTTTCTGTGGATGATGTCTCTTATTAATGAAAATAGTAACCACATGAAATTTCATCGGTTTCATTTGTAATCAAGCTGCATTTGAAATAGTTTGTAAGGCGTGAATACTGCATGTCAGAAGGGTCAGTTGCTTTTTTGAGTATCTGGTGAACTAAGTCCCTAAACAAGCAAGTAACCAGTGAACTGTGGCTGAATTTAGCCACGTACAAATACAGCTACTTTTCTAAGTGAATTGCAGACTTCAGTCCACTCAAATGAATCACCTGCAGGTACGTTTCTCATAAGCATTGTTGCTAACAATATTAGCAACTTACATAGTTAGAACTATGCAGCTCAGTGGTCCCAACTATGTAAATTGCTAATGGGAGCTTTTTGGAAACCTACTCAGCATTTTCCATATAATCATAATTCCATGGCAAAATACACCATATATAAAATTTGATGGAAACATCAATGATGAATCAGTGCAGACATAATACAATTTTTTTTTTTTGTCATGTGGAACAGAAGCAAAAAAATTGTTTCTGTGATTATGCAATTAATCATACATGCTGCCAAATGTCAGATGAGCTTGAAATGATGAAAAAAGTTGTTAATTGTAAATATGCCTTCAAAAAATGACAGGCCGACAGAACCGCTAACATTCAGGGTAGGTAAAATATCCTTTCAAAATAATCAGGGCCTCCATGTGCCGTTTTTCCACACTGTATTATGGTATTCATTTAAGACACATTTTTAATGTTTTAGTGCAAACATGAACAGAAGAGAAATTTCTGACTAGAGGTTTTTTGGTCCTTTCTGGTGAAATAAGCCTGTTTAATTAAAAAGAGGGAAATCTCTGACTTTCATACAACTTTATATGCTATTTTGACGTTAACAAATTGAAATATATCAAGGTAAACTATTCATTTTAATGGTAACACTTTACTTGACAGAGCACAAATAATGTAGTATTCTGCTTCGACGTATGTATTAATTAACTACAAAATGTCTTGCAGTAGTTACATACTGATCTCATGCTAATTCATCATTAATAAATCATGAGGCATGTTTTCTCTCAAGCAGTTACTATGTTTGTTACTGTATCTGTTAGTTCTGTAAACCTTTGTGAACCACTGAAGAAACTACTGAAGGAACAAGTAATGAATAACACATCTGAAATACAAATCTCATGTTTGTTCATCATTAATGAATCGTGATACATCTTTTATCTCAAGTAGTGACTATATTTGTTCATGATTTGCACTTCAGCAGTAACTGACTTATTACTCAGTATTTGTGCCCAACATTTGAATTATGTGTAAGTTTTCAAGATTAATCAATATACCCCAAATTATTTCAAGCATATTCTGTTTCTTATATTTAATCGGTAAATCTTCACTCTCCATAAGAATAAAACAAACTAACTGAATTCATCCATTCTTCTTCCCACTGCTTATCCAGTATCCCAGGCTGCACAGGGCACAAGACAGGAGTTTACCTTGTACTGAATGTGAGTCCATCACAAGACACACACACACACGCACACACACACACACACACACACACACACACACACACATACACACACACTATGGGTAATTTAAAAGCAGCTTTAGTTTTTCGGAGCCGTAGAGTTCATTTAGTAACCATGAACTATCAGGATTTGACCTTTGTGTCATGTATCCTTTTAATAAAATTCTGTGTTCAAACATATAATATAAAAAAAAACTCACTTTAAATGCCTGGAAACACGTTTCACGTGCTATCAACTGAAGATAAAGAGTTTTTCCTTTTAATACGAAAACCAATAACAAGTGAATATCAGAGAATCAAAATCAGCCTTGCCTTAGGCTTTGCCGCAAGCACTGATTGGCTCTGGGAAAAAACGTATGACCGTCCCCTGCAATGGAAGGGCGTGCATCACAAAACCAACCAGCCCATCCCAGAGGTATCCTTGACCAATGCTACAGGCAAACACTGAAAGAGCACTAGACATCTGTAAGATTCAGTTTGTTATTCATGTGAAATAAAAGCATAGATGGCTTCATATACGCAGATATACAGTACATTTGCAGAAATAGGGATAGGTGGGAAATGAAAGAGAAATGTCTGTCATCAGGTAAAAAATTAATTAGGAAGATGCTGGAGATATGAACAAATTCAGGTATTGCCTATTAAGGGTAACATGTTAAACACTAGTAACCTATTGAAAATATATTTTCAATTCACTTTTATGAAGAGGGTAGCACCCATAATTATGCTTGATCCCTCTAAAGTTTTCAGAAAATCAAACTATTATTGGTGTATGTACATCTGTATTCTTTGTTTATTCATTCTATAATGATTGCCTTCCATAGTAGTGGTTGTACATTCACTGTACAACCACTGCACATAATTGTGTGCCTTGCATTTCTTTAGCTGGAGATATCTGATAGTACAAACTTCACTCTTACTGAATGTTTTTTGTGTGTATGCATGAGTTCCCACGGTCTCCCAGTGTTTACAAAGACTTCTTCTCCCACTGTCCAAAAACATGCCCAGGCAAAGTGGTGTCTCTAACTTGCGCTTATTGTGCACGTTTGTGCCCTTTGATGGACTGGCATCCTCAACCAGGGTGCACATGCCTCATGGCCTGCACTTCTGTTAACATCAGTCAACACTCTTGAAAATAGAAATTCTAATAAAATGTTTTAAAATATTTCTTCAGCGAAATATAAATATTATCTTTTCACCACACTTACAAAGCTTCATTTAAAACAAGGTACAAAAGTTTTGATATATAACATTCCAGCAAACCCATTGTTACTACTTGAAAGTATAATTATATTTTCCTAGACACAGAGAGAACAATATTTACACTTAAATAATAATTATTATTCACTGTGTAGTGCTTCAAATCACATTCAATTGCAAATAGAAACCCTATTTTAAAAAAAGCAAATTCCATAATTTAATGGAAGGTTTGTGAAGTGTGAAGGTAAACGTCTAACAGTGATTCATATGGAAAGCTGATAGACATGCCACAGCGGAGCCGAAGTCAAAAAAGTTGATTTGAAGGAAGTTTGGTTGTTTTTCATTCCACAATTACCGAAAATTAGTGAAGGGCTTTAATATCTCCAACTCATCTCCTTTCAAGGCATTTGTATAAACCCTCTCAGTATTCTGTTCTATATTTCAAAAGTTTAAAGTGAACTTGAAAATAAATTAATTTACCCACCTTTTCTTGTTGTTGCAGTATATGCATAATCTTGTGCACACAATTAATGGATTTTACTTTTGACAGGATAATTAGTCTAGATGAATTATTTGGACTAATTATGCGTATTACTGCAATGCATGTGAAACAGAGCACCCTCAGAGCTGGATTAATTGTTCAGAATTGTTTTGCTGCATTTTATGTTTATTAAAATTCCAAGCTAATGCCTGTGTTTTAGTAAGCGATCTAAAATCTGCTGCTTGTATTTCAGCACTGCTCTGCTTTAGATTTGGTCAGACTGAGGTAATTTCTTCTCCTCCTTTAAATATATATATTTTTACCTCCCCTGAAAGATGTATCTGGTAACTGTTCTTCCCAGTCCATCAAGGAATTCCTACGCTACAGCACAGTCTTCTTAACTTTCCCAGGATGAAGGTCGCAGGTCCACTTTTTCCTTCAAACCTTGAATGATCTCTGCCACTTAACCAGCCGCTGTTTAGCTGTTGTCAGTTAGTCTGGTCATGCTTTGCTTTCCCTCCATACTGTGCCAATCAGTTTTTCATTTTCAAACAAAAGGACAGGATTTCCAGAAAGAGTATGATGACTAAAGGGCCTTTTCCGACCCACGGTGACTCTTTCAGTTCACATTCAATCATTTTGGGTTACATGGTGCCCCAATTTATTTAAAAAATGTATGAAGCGGGTGCTGTAAGAATGCACCTTCTTTTAGGAAACCATAGTAATCTAAATCTACATGTTTCACCCAATGGTAACTATGATAGATAATACTCTCTGACACAGTATCAAGATAGCACACACTACAATCAATCAAGAGGGCTCCAACAATGAGGAATGAGCCAGAATAGGGTACACAACATCTAGTATACTGGTTGAGGAGGAAAGCATTAACTTTTCTGGAAAAGAGTATTAACTTTTGAAGGATGATCTTATCGCTAGTCCCTTACCTGAGAGAGTGAGAAGCACAGACTCTCATATACACTCTGACTACTTTTTCCATGATTATTTATGAGTGCCTGTTCCTTTTATCCCCTCCATCCTCCAAGCCTGAACTAGGGTTAAGTTTTGACAGCCCTGATTATATGCAGCCTTTTTCCTTCTCTTTTATGGTCCCTACTGAGATGGTGGCCTTTTGCTTAATCTTGCAATAGAGAAATTCCAAGAATAAAGTCCATTTCGCCCTTTCCAAATTCCCTCTGTCATTTGGCTCTGCTCTCCATTCATACCTGCTTCCCCACTCAGTCTTTGATACTTTGCTAATGGATACAAACTTGAAATAAGTACATATGCCCAGTCAATTTCAAACTGATTGTGACCTATTTTTAAACATCTTGATCTCACGCATTTACTTTGTTTTCCCTGAACCACCTGGATTTGTCATTTTGATTTTGTAGTCTTAATCGAAATGTCGTCACTGTCCTGTACGCGCAGACTTGGTAATTGTGCTTCAAGAGGAGCTCTGCTCTTGTAAAAGTACATATATCACCATTTGTGAGGGCTTCCTGGTCGGGGAAACTACTTCCAAGAGTAGACACTTGTGGCTGACTCATGTTTGGCAATAAACAAATAAATAAACAAACAATCTTTACATTTTTAAAAGTTAATTAAACGGTTAAACTAACTATATTATTAAAGTTCCACTGCTTAAACACAGCCAGAAAAACCGTGAGTTTCCACTGTTCATTCCAAACTAATGTCCAAAAACGCCCACACCTTACGCACCCATAACCTAGTGACTATAGTACATTCTTAAAGTGACAGAAACCCATTAGACACATCACTAAACAGAAATGAAAGTACTAAGACATTAAGAACAGAATAAAACATAACTAAATATTATATATAACTATATAAACTCCTAGGATACATTTGGCTCCTACACCATTTGTACTGTAAAAATGCCCCCAAGTCCTGCCCCAGCCCAGCATCCCACAGTCATAAGTCAGCATTCTCTCTGCTCCTGTCTTATAAATTTCATCGTCCTGATGGACTCCTACTGTAGACTGTGCCGAATGCATGAGACCTTGTCTAATGTGTAAAGAATATATATATTTTAATCAGTAATTCATCATTCTCTTCATCTTTTAGAATAAACAGAAAATGATCACCTAACTGCCTTTCACCCATATCCTCAGTAACCGGGGTCCCAGACCCCCCCCTCCCCACAACCCAAATAGGACAAGCAAGCAGTTTCAGAAAATGGTTGGATGGATGATTACCTAAATTTAAATTGTAAATAACAAATAGTCCTTCTATCTACTCATTTTCTGTACCTGCTTGTCTAACGCAGGGTCCCGGGGTCCAGAGTCTATCCTGGAAGCGATGGGCACAAGGCAGGGAACAACCTGGGACAGGACGCCATCCCATGGCACAGCATAATGAATAGTCCCAAATATATAAATATCTTATCCTGTACTGATTAGACTGAAGCCAATCTCAGGAGGTAAAAGGCACAAGTCAAGAGAACACTGTGACAATGCCAGTATGAACAAGACTACTTTTTCAGTTATAGTTTTGGATAATTTCTTTGGTCTAATTGCACCATATTGCATTTCTTTATAAACACAATACTGTCTATTACATTTTTTTCAACCGAAAAATATCACTGTGTGAAAATGTTCAACAGAAACATAAAAGACTCAGCGTAAGAATGTGAATGCAAGGCTTTCTCCAAACCAAAATAATCTTAAGTAAATTCTTTGCTTTTAATGCATATTTATTCTCTCTCATAGTCATATGACCTTTATGATGTATTGACCTGGTGATGTTAAGGGAGAAACATTCCATACAGACTCAGAAAAAGCTGTAACTGACAAATAGAATTATCTGTATGTCAAGAAAATAAGTCCATTAGGACACCTAAAACAAATGAGAAATTCCCAAATGTCTTTGTAAAAGCTGGCCAGTTAAAATATCATGTAGTCATAATTTTCCATCAGAGGAATTCACATTGCATTACATAAAGGCTCCTAAATGGGCACTGAGGGTAAAAGCCAGAGGCAAGTTTGGCCACTAAATAGATTACCTAGTAGTTTGCAATGACATGGGTAGGGCATCATCTGATAAAATCCGTCATTCATATTCTGTGCTGTTCAGCAGCTCTCTGGAAAATCAAATGACAGGGTGGTATTAGACTCACCTGCGGAATAAGAAAGTGTCCCCTCAGAACTGAGACCGTATAGATGCTGGCGATAAGATGTTACATTGAGCAAAGAATAATTGCTGAATAATCTGAATACCTGAAGGGGAATATTATTTAATGGTACATTGTGTGTTGTGTATTGATAATGGTTACATGCACACATAAAAAATTACCATGGCAAAGGGATCTCAGATTGACATATTTTTAAGTCATGCTCATGGTACCTAGGAGAACAAGTTCAGTTTTCCTATATGATGATGGTGATGATCATGTTGATGATAAAGGTCATTTTTATTGTAGTTCGTTTATGGGTGCTTACAGCTTTAGTCACAATTCTTTGTAGCCCGATACTCACTGAAGCAATTATTTTTTCACAGTATGGACAATCATAATACTAAAACCAGCACCTTAGTACTTACAAGACCGTATCCTTTGCCTATCCTTCGCTTTTGGCTTTTTCCACTGGCACAATGTGAAACCAGTCTGATCTCGATTCACGGAGTACAGGTCAGCTATAAACTAGCACAATGTCAGCTTGTCTGGTCAGTTCAGGTCAGGGACTCCAGTTTAACTGACTGCCAGGCTGCAAAGACATGTTGTAAGCTTATTCGACTCAAATCAGCTCAGGGACTGGTACTGTTTCAGTATAACTCAGGGACTCAGTCTGTTTGATCAACTGGCAGTTTGTCTCTGTTGACTGTTTCACTCAAGTCAGAGGTTACGTGGAAGTTCACTATGCAGCTGCGCACCTCCAGTTTAACAGAGCCAAGTGATTAGTGAGAAAGCTAGATCTAGAGTCATTAGACTGTGATTCACAGTGTTCTTACAAGAACACTCCAGTGTGTACTGATCCTGGCCAGGAATTGCAGTAATGCCACTACCTGGGGATTTACTGGAGTTAGCAATTTCAGACAACAAAGAAGTAATCAGAACATTACTTATGCAATGGGTGGAAGCAATACACACCAATTGCAATTCAGTCAAAACATAGTGATAACCCTAAATAGCTACTAAGTTACAGAAAACAATTCCATTCCACATGTACATTCCTGGGCAAAAAATAGGCCAAAGCTGAATGTTGTGCAATTTCAGTTTGGCCCATTTTTTGGCCCAGGAGTGCATGACACAACAGTCAAAATAATACAAATGATACAGAACAGAAGATACATAAAGTGCAAGAGAGATCTGGCTACAGATGCTAATCGTGCAGTACTAAGTGGGAGCTCTGATTGTAGATTATTCCCCAGGTTATCTTGTTGACTATTCTGTAATTCCCAAACCAAGTTACAGGTATATCCTTTAAATAGACCAATTATCGACCAGATGTTGCAACTGTGGTTTTCCTGAGGACATGGCAATGGATCAACAGACAGCCAGAACCCAGGACTAATGGTCAGCTAGAATTTTAACCTTGTAGTTAAGTCTGTTTCTGCACCAAGGGGATAGAGCCTTCTAACAAGACAAGATATCCCTAAAGTTCTGTGTGTGAGGTGGGATAGGGAAGAAATGCAGCAGAGTAAAGCATGGGTTTATGAGCAGCAGCTAGAGAAGAGCCTGCCTGTGGACAGCTTCTCGCTCAATGGGGGTTGAGGTGGATGCACTAGGTGTGCCAGAGCGTGTATGTGAACCCAACCTTGTTGGAGCTAACTGGACAGCTTCCTGCTGAGATGAAGCAAGGGAGTGCAGGATCACAAATTCCAGTGGGACCAGCTGCCTTATGTAGAACAAAATACATACATTCCGCACTTAACCACTGAGCTCTGTTCCTACAACTAGGTCGTTAAGCGTATTGGTCGATAAACAAGGAACCCTTACCAATATTTCAAGCTGGATAACTTCATTTTAATTTGCATGACTCTTGTGTTATGCAAATTACGTTATTTAAGGTAAATTATTGGTGTATAGGTGTAAATTATTATGTTACACAGCATAAAAATATAATAAGTAAAAAATATAAAAATTATGTACCAAAAAAAATAAAGTTATAAAAAAGACATTCAGATTAACATTTTAGTTATTTTGTTTATGATTTGCATTTTCATCTCAAGATCGATAGCTTTTCTTAATTTCTTAGTGCTTCCTCGACATGACGTCACACTCTTCCTTTTCGCCAACATCTTGTGCTATGGGGTGCACAATAATGCACAAATTTATACAGGAAATATGTTGTCTTGCAAATGAAGTGAATACTGACCGACTGCAGGAACAAGACTGAAATCGAAACTGAGAAAGGGTGAAGCAAGATGAGATGCTTGGCACCAAGACACTGCACTGCTGTTTCCACGACCAAAGTTTGCATACAGTGTGCAATACCGACTGGTGGGAGAGCTGGTCATAAGTCCGGGCGGTCCTTAAACAGCTGTTGTTAAGTGAGTAGTGTCTGTCATTCATCCACCCATTTTCTGTTGCACATATCCAACTGTGGGCTGCCTCCTACTACTTTCTTACTGCTACTAATTAATGAATCAAATTTATAAAAGAATCCATGGTAACGCTTTCTATGAATTCCATGTCTATTAGAATATATTAACACATTCATAACACATTATAATGCATTATTAAAACATTACCAACATGGTTATACATATTTAGGCATACATTATAGCCAAATATATTATGCACAATGATTTCTTTATGAAGCTCTCATCTATAATGCATTACAATCAACACTATAATGCCTTATGGTTGTCAATAGAAGATGCTGTAATGCTTCATTAAATCTTATACCAACCATTATAATGCATTATAGATGACAGCTTTAAGTAAAGTTCTACCAAATCCATCCATCCATCCATCCATCCATCCATCTTCCAGAACCGCTTATTCCATTTCGGGTCGCGGGGGGTCCGGAGCC
>JAAGVU020000032.1:12871267-12906288 GCA_011763525.2 Mormyrus iriodes
GTGGGGGGAAACCGGAGTACCCAGAGGAAACCCCACAACGACACGGGGAGAACATGCAAACTCCACACACATGGAACACGGGCACAGACGTGAACCCTGATCCCAGAGGTGTGAGGCAACAGTGCTAACCACTGCACCACCGTGCCGCCCCCTCTACCAAATCCATTAATTCTAATTATGAAAATGACTGTGCACAATGTTCAGCCTTTGAAGGTAATAGTGCTTTCTTGCAAAGGTGTAACTTGAGGTTCCTATACAGGCTAACTCACACCTCTAGGGTCGAGTGTAGGAATACTGCCATTACACTGCTTGTTTGCCCCATGTGGTGTTGATTTCCCCCCAAGTACTTTGTTTTCCTCCTGCAGTTAAATAATATTTTATAGAAAAATAGAGCCTTTTTCAAGGTCCCTCCACATATAATATCAATCAATGGAGCTGCTTTGATGGAACTGCTTTTGATGGACGTTAGACCTGCATTGCGTATTTTCACTATTAAAATGTCACAGTGAATTAAGCTGTGTATGCTGAAAATGTAATTAGGATCTCAGACTGCCCAGTGCCTTGTGGGAGATGAAACGGGGCACCACTGTGGGCAAAGAGAGCAATACTGGGTGGAAATCTTGCCAGAGATTCGGTCAGTAATGTTAATCAAATCAAAGGGCTCGGGGTGGGGACATTTTTCATCATTTCTTCTTATAAGGAATGTAACTTTGCTCTTCTTTGACCTTAATACATTAACCTGCCCAGATGTTCTCGTACTTAGTCCAACACTTCTATATGTTTACAATGGTATTAATATAACAAACAAATACTATGTTACAATTCTCTTACATTGCTTGAACATTACATTCGAATGTTTATAGTTACAGTTGGAAATGTCGGAATTACATGGAATTAAAACAACTCGTTGACAATGATGATGATGGAGAAAGCCATTAAATTCCATTAATAACTGATTTATACGATATATGTCTAGAAGTGGGATGTGAGAATGACAGCCATCGTAAAGTAAAACATACACTGAACTCCATCTCCTTAATGGCTACACCATATGTGCGCGTTAAATTAAAAATAATGGCTGATACACTAGTTGTGAATTAATTTTTGATGAATGTTTAGATTTTTGCGAGGCACTCATCTATTCTGTTTCAGAGACCAAGCTTCCTGTCAAAGCTACCAATCACAACAACATCACTGTTCAACTCCTTGTGGGCACACACATCAAGTTCAAGTTCTGGGTGCTATCTTTCAGATCTGTTAGTGCACCTACTTTCATTGAGTCACGCATTAGCAACCCAGAGATGTTTCTCATGCATGGATCCAAGACAGTCAAACTAGCTACCCATCTGCATCCGGTTAGCAGAGTCCTTCTCAACCTCCAGGAAACATCTTAAGATCTTTTCTGGGAACAATGACCTGCTTTATCTTCACTTGCTATCCCAGTGCTGACATGCTGCTGATCCCACATTAAAAGTTCAGCTTTGCACCACTTGTGCTGTCAGTCACACTTGTACATCGTTTTGGACAATGAAGGACACCCCCTCCCCACACAATAACTCACTCTCTATCACTGATCTTCTGTATCATTAGCAAATGCTAACAATGTTAATGTCAGCTTCTGAGTTATTGCTCACATTCGGGAGCATTGCAATGGTTCTAGGGTATGTCTACTGAAAGGACCTTAAATGCTGAGAGTATTGTTTAAAGAAAATAGTAGTTTAAGTTTAGGTTTGATAGGAATCAGTCGACACTTATCATTAATGCAGCTACTATGACCTGAAGTAATCTTATCAAACAATTTATTTCAACTATACTGCTCCTAGCATTGCAAAAGCAATCTTACCTAACAATTTATTTCAACTCACCCGCTGCTGCCACTGTACAATAAGACCACAGTCAATTTGCACAGATGCACACAGACAACTGAGAAAAACAGTGTGCACTTTTTTAAGTCGCACAAGCCTTCAATGTTCTGTCAAATCAGGAGGAACGGACACAGATGCTCTTCAGGAAAGTTCCATGCAGCTATAATTGTGCAGATATGCAGTATATATAATGTTCTGTAGTTTGCATTCTGAGCAGGAAATCCATACGATGACTGGTTTCCGTGATTGAAAAAAACTTACTGAAATGATGCATTTCACAGTTGGCACCCATAACCAATCTCATTTTGATAGTGGAAATGAATCCAGTGAAGAATGTTAATAGCTGAAAACTATTTCATGAAAAAAAATCTATTATTGCTAATCCACTAAATAGAACTCCAGTATTTTTTCACCATATTGCACAAAAAATGCTGTTGCAAGGAAGGGGAAAGCAGGTGTGAGAAATGCTTTTAATATTTAGATATGGGGCTCAAATGTGACCGTGAGTTTTGCTAAATACATTTTGAAATAGATTCCAATGGGAGATAAGATTTATTTTTGTGCTGAGGCCAACATCCTTACTAGATGTACTGATGGACAATTTCAGTCAGAGACATTTATTTAACAAATACGTAAAAGATGCTGAACTTTTTTTCCATTTTTGTAAGGATAAAGGATGTATCACAAACACAAAGAACATGTCGGCTTCTGTAGGTGAATACAGAACCCGTAATTCTGAAATGACCCACAGTACTGCATTTTCCGTACAGCTAGGAAACAACAGCAAAGGAATAAACAACATTTTCAGCAGGGCTGGCTATTATTCATTTAATCAGCCATTTGTGCAGTCACAGGAATAGCATCTGCAAGTAAAGAATCAACAAACAAAATGTCACAGCCATTAAATATAGTCAGTACACATTTTAGACTTGTACTTCCAATACAAGGTTTTTTTTCCTTCCCTGCAGTTCTGTGTGTGTGTGTATGTGTGTGTGTGTGTGTGTGTGTGTGTCTGTATGCGCGCATGCACAAATTGACAAGGAAAATGTACTGAGACACATATGCAGATCCGGAATAGAGACATATAGCTGTGGAAAACATTAAGAGACCACGGCAAAATTTTCAGTTTCACTCATTTCTCAATTTATGGGTGTCAATCTGTGTAAAATATGTATTTTTTTTGCAAACTCCAGCCTGGCTCTTCCCTGCTTTTCATTGAAGAAGGGCTTTTCTTTGCTATGTGGGACATCAGTCTTGCTTCTAGGAGCCTGAATTGTCCTAGCAGTGCGCTTTACACCACTTAATATTTCCCATTTATGAGGCGCTGCCAGATAAGTTTACGGTCCTCTCTGGCATTAGGAAGTCACTTCCATTCTTTACGTGGCTGGTTTTTGGTTTTTCCCAGTGTCTCCTGCTTTACTTTATTCTTGTGTACTGCTGTCTTAGACACTTTGAGCCTTGAAGCATTCTGCCTTGCAGTGTAGCTGTCATGCATGCGGGGCTGATGGTGAGGCATGATGCAGGTTGAAAGGACACAGCCCAGGACAGGCACGGTTTTGCAAGGGTAACCCCGTGTACCCCCGCCTACCTCTCCGGGAACCCGAAGACCTGCGGGGTGCTCGGCTGGACCACCCAGGGCGTCGCCATTTCTAACCCCAGGGAGCTATGGGAGCCAAAAACATGGAACTCAGGACCCAGGGGTCCCACTCCAATGCCTCCTGAGGGCTATGCTCCAGGCCCATTTCCCCCCAGCAGGAGAGGTGATCAGGGGCCCGGATGGGACCTGGGGACTGCGGCGGGGGCCTGGACGGGACCTGGGGACTGTGGCGGGGGCCTGGACGGGACCTGGGGACTGCGGCGACACCAGGTTCCCCTGGGCGGGGTGCGGAGGCTGCAGCGGCGCCAGGTTCCCCTGAGCCGGGTTCAGGCAGGGGCCATCTAGGCGACGGTGGCAGGCAGGGACAGCTTGACGGGGCCCTCAGGCGGCAGGGACGGCTCAACGGGACCCTCGAGGAGCGGGCTGGGCCGAGCCGCGGTGGCGGCCGCCCCTTTTTGGGTGGTGACAAGCTGACGCATCCTCTCCTGGAGGGCAGCCATCTCCTGCGGCAGGGAGACAGGATTCACCGCCGTGAAGTCCCTGGCCAGTGTATTGAACCTCATCTGAAGGTTGGGGGTGTACTGAACCTTGGGGCAAAGGACTGCGGAATTTAGGAGGGGGTCACCCATGGCCCCCTCTGTACCCAACGGGCCCTGTTCATCATCGTCCACCTTCCGCCCCAACTGTGGGCATTGGACAAACTCAGAGACCGGCTCCCTCCTCCCGAAGGTAGGAACCCTCACGGAGGGAGTATCTGTTATGAGGGCAGCCGGCAAGTACGGACCTGGATCCATCGGATGCAGGTCGTCCAGGATAATCCTCAGAACTGCGGGATCTGGCTCTATCGGGGACAGAGCATGCGGGTTACAGCGGGTTCGGATTTGGGGTCCGGTCATTCTGTCATGCACACGGGGCTGATGGTGAGGCATGACGCAGGTTGAAAGGACACAGCCCAGGACAGGCACGGTTTTGCAAGGGTAACCCTACGTGGGGACTTTATTATTACAAGGCGCGGGGCATACGGACAACGACAGGCTACAATGACCGGACAAGGTATCACAGGACTAAGGAACTCTTATACATTGGAACACATGGAAATGAACAAGGGGTGCCTGTGGCTAGTTAACAAGGGGCAGGTACACGAGGTAATAACAACAAGTGGCAGGCATGGCTGATTAGCAGCCCCGCCTGCGGGAAACACTGGGAACAGACTGGTAGGGCAGCGCTGGACGTAACAGTAGCCTTCTGCCAGCAGAACCAAATTAAACCAGGATTAAAAAATACAGAAGTTTTGAACAATATAGAGTGGTCTCTTAATTTTTTCCAGAGCTGTAAATATAGCCATCAGCAGAAGTTTCTATGCCAGTCGCCAACACTCTGTTGACTCAATAACTGCAGAGTTCCAAACTTTCTCTGGCATTAATCCCAGCACAAAAACTGTGCACCGGGAGCTTCATGAAATGGGTTTCCATAGCCAAGCAGCTGCATGCAAACCTCATATCACCAAGCACAATGCCAAGCGTTGGATGGAGTGGTGTAAAGCACGCTGCTACTGGACTCTGGAGCAGTGGAAACGTGTTCTGTGGAGTAGAAAACCAGTTTCTCTGTCTGGAAGTCTGATTGATGAGTCTGGGTTTGGTGGATGCCAGGAGAACCTTATCTGCCTGACTGCATTGTGCCAACTGTAAAGTTTGGTGGAGGCGGGATAATGGTATGGGGTTGTTTGTCAAGGGTTGGGCTAGACCCCTTAGTTGCAGTGAAGGGAACTCTTCAGCATACCAAGACATTTTGGACAATTCTATGCTTCCAACTTTGTGGGTACACTCTAAGGAAGGCGGTTTTCTGTTCTAGCATGACTGTGCCCCAGTGCACAAAGCAAGCTCCATAAAGGCATGGTTGGGTGAGTTTGGTGTGGAAGAACTTGACTGGCTCACACAGTCCTGAGTCCTTGAGTCCTGACCTCAACCCGATCAAACACCTTTGGGATGAACTAGAACGGAGATTACGAGCCAGGCCTTCATGTCCAACATCAGTGCCCGACCTCACAAATACTCTTCTAGATGAATGTGCAAAAATTCCCACAGACACACTCCATAAACTTGTGGAAAGCCTTCCCAGAAGAGTGGCAGTTGTTACAGCTGCAGAGGGGGGACCAACTCCATATTGATGCCTATGGAATTAGAATGGGATGTCACAAAATTCCTGTAGGTGTAATGGCCAGGTGTCCCAATAATTTTGTCCATATAGTGTATATCAGGCTAATTAAGATTTAGTAGTTTTTTAGCTAACAATGGATTCATTTGTTGCTGCCACAAATCATAGAAATATCAATACATCAAGAGGATCCAGATAGCCTAAACTAACCAAAAACTTTGTGGTCATATGGTTTCAAGCCCACTTGTAGATCAGTTCGTGGTGCACTTTTATCTCGACAGACCACAGATTAAAATCTCATGGAGGTAGCCAGCGCAAAACCTTTTCCCTTGCACATGCTAGCTAGCTTCCACAAGTCACAATTCACAGGTAACATTACAATCATTTAAAAACTCAAGGTGTAGTCCAGCCACCTACTTAAATTTTGAAGGTTAATTTGTTCCATTAACACATAAAATTTTGGCTTAGCTGTCCAACATGATAAACAACGACAAACTAGGGAAAATCCCCAAATGTATATTTCCCTCGATGGCTTGGAGCAAAGTCCGGTAACCCCTACGTTCAAAACACGATTTTTACCTTTTCTTTACAAGTGTTATATAAAACATTGCCAAACTCAATGTAGAAAACTTTACTTTGTATAAGTTTTAGATATAGAAAAGGACATGCCTTCAGGATAGAAAACAAGAATTTATGATAATCCAAGATTTAAATTGTAATTTATAATAAGTATGCTTTTGCAGAGAACTTGCTTGCTATCAGCATATATATGTATACATTTTATTTTATTGCTCCTAAAACCCTTTGGAACATTAGATAACTTGGAAGTAAGGCCAAAGTGAACACACTATTTTCAATTTATGAATATTCTGAGATCTAACAGTCCATAAATGAATCAAGATTTTCATGTCATATCTAATTAAAGTTTAACATAAACATTGAGCACTCATTTGCTTTATCTTTTAAATATATAACTTCTATGTCTAAAGTTGCATGAAATTCCATCGTAATTAATTGTACTAAAAGTATGATGAAAGTGGACAGGGCTGAATTAGCTTAATGTGAGGTTGTTTATAGTCGTGTAAAACATATATTTTTTATCAATTCAGGTAAGTTCCATAATGGAATCTGAAGGCGAGACATGTGATATTACTTATTAAATAATATTTATCAGAGATACTCTCAATAATTTGTAGAGAATATGCCTTTTAAAGTAGTTTATGATTGTTTATGGTCCTTCATTGATATGAAGCCTGCTAGCTATTTCAGACTAGTTTTGCACAATATTTGAGCTTATTATATAATATCATGTATCTATGAAATTGATACATTGTGATAAAGTGGTAAATTGGCTCCTTCTACCATTATGTCTTGTCATTTATATCTTTATGTATGTCTTTATCTATATCTTTATGTATATATTTATCTATATGTTTATTTATATCACCTCTCCCCAAATCATATTTTCAGTCCAGGTTTTCCACTCTCTTTGAATTCCAGTCCTCTTAAATTCCCAGTTCAGCATTTCAATTGGGTGGGTCTCTGAGAAAAGGATACCGTTTTAAAGTTCGACATTGATGCAGCAGTGAAAGGCTGATTATCCCACTGGGCTCTGAATGGTACCACTATTACTGGGAGCAATTTGGTAGGGGTGTGACGAGGAAGAAAATGTTTGGTTGTGGGAGATGCTGAATGCATAATTCCATGGAGGACAAACATGAATATTTTATGAAGAGTGTTGTAAACATTACATTACAGAATATTGATTTTAGCATCAGGATTGAAGTTGTCAGACTAGGAAATTGCAAATATCATTAATGAATTAATGCATTTAAGGTATTTTAAGTTCCCCCTTCATAGTTTCAAAATCTGTTTTTTTTTTTTGCAAGAAACGCTGGCTTTTTCACATTCGCTAGTGCTGGGAGAAATTCAAAATATGAATGAGAAACCACTTGGCACAGCAAGGTAGCACATCAGGGCCTGGAGTGTGATGTCAAAGGCAGCAGCAACGCATTCATTGCGATGTGCAGTAGCGGATGATAATTAGCACCATTCAGCTGTGGGGGCAGGAGATTACACCTAGCAGCATGCCTCTGACATGGCATCTTCCACAGGCCTGTGGGCTGGCTGATGCTGCTTTCTGGATGCCGGCAGTGAGAGTTTTGTTAAACCCATGATCTCCACCAGCTCTTCTGCTCAGTGTTGGGCAACCTGTGGAGCATAATGGATTGTGACATATATTGATAGCCTCCTTGACAAAAGTTTTGTAAGTATTATCCATTGTGCTGCTTCAGAGACATGCCACAGCCACTGGAGTCTTTTTTCATTAATAAAAGTGGGAAGCATGAAACAATGGATTGTGTAATACCACCGCATTATGTAATAACTCAACAAAGTGTCAATGACATCCATTTTGGTTGTTTATCACAATGCACAGTATTACATTACATCATCATTAAAAAGTGCAACTCCCATTTACAGTGCCTATAAAAAGTATTCACCCCCTTGGATGTTTTACCCTTTTATAAATCAATCATGATCAACATAATTTGGCTTTTTTGACAAAATTTTTTTTACAAAAACCCCCCTTAAATGTCAAAGTGAAAACTAATTTCTACAAAATAATGACAATTAAATACAAATATGTAACAATAAGTGATTGCATAAATATTCATCCCCTCAAGTCGGTATTTAATAGATGCACCTTTGGCTGCAATCACAGCTGTGTCCACAGCTGCGTGGATAGGTCTCAGTCTGGCTTGCACATCTGGACACTGCAATTTTACTCCATTCTTCCTTGCAAAACTGTTCAAGCTCTGTCAGGTTACGTGGGGATCGTGTGTGAACAGCCCTTTTCAAGTCCAGCCACAAATTCTTTATCAGATTGAGGTCTGGGCTTTGACTCGGCTACTCTAGAACATCCACCTTGTTGTCTTCAAACCATTTCTGTGTAGCTTTAGCTGTATACTTCGGGTCATTGTCTTGCTGGAAAATAAATCTTCTCCCAAGTCGTAGTTCTCTTACAGATGGAATCAAATTGTCCTCCAGGATTTCCCTATATTTTGCTGCATTCATCTTACCTTCTACCTTTACAAGCTTTCCAGGGCCTGTTGCCGAGAACCATCCCCACAGCATGATGCTGCCACCACCATGCTTCATAGTGGGGATGGTGTGTTTTTGGTGGTGTGCAGTGTTTGATGTCCGCCAAACATAGCGTCTTGTCTGATGACCAAAAAGTTCCATTTTGGACTCATCAGACCAAAGAACTTTTTTCCACTTGATCATGTAGTCTCCAACATGCCTTTTGGCAAACTGTAGTCGAGACTTAATATGAGATTTCTTCAACAGTGGCTTTCTCATTGCCACTCTCCCATAAAGCTTTGACTGCTGAAGAACCCGGGCAACAGTTGTTGTATGCAGAGTCTCTCCCATCTCAGCTGCTGAAGTGTGTAACTCCTTCAGAGTAGTCATAGGTGTCCTGGTGGCCTCTCTCACTAGTCTCCTTCTCCTGATCTAGGCAGATTTACACATGTGCCATATTCCTTCCATTTCTTGATGATAGATTTAACTGAACTCCAGGGGATGTTCAGTGCCTTAGAATTTTTTTTGTATGCATCCCGACTTAAACTTTTCAATAACCTTTTCTCTGATTTGCTTGGAGTGTTCCTTTCATGCTGTAATGGTAGCCAGCATAAGGATTAACCAGTGAACAGACCTTCCAGACACAGGTGTCTTTATACTACAATCACTTGAGACACAGTCACTGCACTCAGGTGATCTCCAATCCACTAATTCTGAGACTACAGGCACCAATTGGCTGGACCTAGGTGAGTCACTTTAAAGGGAGTGAATATTTATGTGATCACTTATTTTATGTGACATATTTTTATTTAATTGTCACTATTTTGTAAAAATCAGTTCTTACTTTGACATTAAAGGGTTTTTTGTAATTTTTTTGTCAAAAAAGCCAAATTATGTTGATCATGACTGATTTATAAAAGCAATGAAAGGGTAAAACATCCAAGGGGGTGAATACTTTTTATAGGTACTGTATAATAGCCACCACAATATGTAATAATTTATTCCAAAATGCTGGGAAATTCATTACATATTACATTCAAGTTCTTACAAAATGTGACAGATTATTGCAAAGTGCAGGTTCTATTACGTAATGATGTGAAAATTTGTTACATTTTTTTGAGTTATTACATAATGCAGTGTTCTTACATAATGTGTTTTTCAAGCAATAAAATAATATATTTTTAATTAAAAATATGGATTCATTTTTATATTCTTCCTTTTTGATTCGTTTTTATATTTTTTTAACTTAAGTAACCTTTTCCATACTGCCACCTAAATTTAAACCATAACATTACATTACTATTACATGCCCAGGCTGGATTTGTCTGTTTTTTTTCTTTGTACAAATTTTTAAACATAATGGATCTTTAAAAGTACCATATTTTCATTCATTTTTTAACCTTATTTCTCCTTGATCTGAGCATGCAAAGCAGTTGCGTGGAGAGTGAATCTTCAGGAAAAGAAATGAAAGAAGCTTCATGCATATTGCAGTACTCGAAGTACAAAGAGACTTTCGTCATGTGGCGAAGGTCTCATAGCAGCAATCTGTGAAGGAAGTGAATAAGATCCTGGGAGTCTAACGATGTTATCATCTATTATGTTAACTATATAACGTGCTTTAATTAAGCACTGCCTCACAAATAAAAATTTACAGAAGATCAACCTTGTGTCACTGACTGATTTTTCATTCAATGAATAGAGG
Source organism: Mormyrus iriodes (assembly GCA_011763525.2). NCBI lineage: Eukaryota > Metazoa > Chordata > Actinopteri > Osteoglossiformes > Mormyridae > Mormyrus > Mormyrus iriodes. The sequence goes on from JAAGVU020000032.1 coordinate 12,881,667, forward strand.
GGAAGCAAGACACTACTCTGCTAATATCGACATTATAATAATTAAATATTACTAATAAAATAGTGTCTAATTCATTGTAACAGGAAGGGATCCAAATAGGTAAAAATATAAATAGTTCAAAACACAAATGTAGTACATTATCTTAGCAAAGGTCATTCGGGCACAAACAGAGGACAGAAGGTTTGAATCCAAGTGCATTCCACTGGTCCATAGTCCACCATGTATTGCAGTGGCCATAGAGACACCAGGACTCAAGGAACACATGGACTATAAATGTGCCACTATCTTAATTGTTGGAGATGGTAGGGGTAGGGAGGTGGGGGCCTGCACTACCTGATTTAATAGAAACACATGGGATTTATCTTGTACATTGGTGGTAGTCTGAGATTGTAGGACACAGTTTTTTTTTTTAATAAGCGTACGTACAATAACCACAAGAGCATCAAACATCAAACAATACAATTATAGGAACAGGACAAAAGACAGACAACATGGGGAAGTAGAAGGAAAAATAAAAGTGCATAAAACTTACATAGCAATACATGATTAAAAATAAGGGTCATGCCAAGCATCAAATATATAAACAAATGATTGCAAGGCAACACAAAACAAATAACCATAGTCCCTTTCTTTAACAGATCTGTATTACATCCTCTTGCATTATTGATCTAAGGATATTAAGTGCACATGGTTCAACCAATCAGTAATAATAAAATATAATAGAATACTGAGTAATTGTTTATAATATATTACATTCTTAATATTAGCGTGAGCATAATAGTTGGTGTATGTTTGAAGGTGTATGTTTGTGTGTATGGTTAAAGAGTTGTTTCTTGCTGGAGTACTGCTATGAAGGGATTTCAGATTTGTGTAAAACATTGTGTAATATACAATTGTAGGACACAGTTAAGTTGTTTCATAATGATGGCTACCAGGTCTGGAACATAAGTCTTTTAAGGAGGACACTCAGCAGGAGCTGCAGCAGAATTAAGGGCCTTTGGGATCTGATCCATGATGTCCCACATGAGGGCAACAATACATGTGTGGGCTTTAATTGTCTTTGGTGCTTCTTGAGGTCTTGAGAGGTCAGAGAGTCAGGACAGGGAATGTTCTTGAATCCCAGCTTTTAAGACAAGACGAACCAGAACTGACTGAAGGAAAAAGACCATAGTCCCTGATGAGGATTCAGTTTTTTTGGCAGCATCGGTATATTTGAGATTGATGATCGGGGAGCTGGAAAGGATGCTGGGCTCCCTGGAGCTAATAGTGCTACTCCTCAAAGGCTAATTTAATGGATAGTAGTTCTCTGTCTCAATGTCATAATTACTCTCCGGAAGAGAAAGGTTTCTTGGAAAAAATGAACACTGGTGCAACTTGGGTAGCGCACCTTGCCAGTGGGACAGAACTGACCCCACACCAGATTATAAAGCATCCGCATTGAAAAAGCGATTGAATGGTTAGGATGTTTCAAAATAGGTCAGCTTAAAAACTTGTTTCTTAACTATTTAAAGGCCTGATTGGCTACTTTCTTCTGTCCAATCTCTACGTTTTGTAAGTAGTGCCACAATAGAAATCAAGTTCCTTATTAATCTGCAGTAAAAATCTGGCAAAAAACTGAGAATCTCTATCTTTTTAACGTTTTGATCTTTAGGTCACTCTCTTCCATCTCCCATCTGTGACTGAACCATTTTTATCCCTTGGGCATTAACAACAAAATCAAGGAACTAGGTCTCAGCCTTTAAAATTCACTCCAAGGTGATGAGGAAACTGTTAGGTAGAAGCGTTTACAATACTAGGAGAATGCGAGACATGCAGTTTTGATAATCAGTTCATCATATCATCGTATCCTCAATGTAAACAATGTAACATCTTCTAAGGTACTCCAACAGAACCTTGTCAATGAAGACCTGAAAAACTAAAGGTGCAGTGATAAAGCCCTAGGGCATCGCCAACTACTATCAGTGGCTGCTGTTGGTATGGTCCTTCACTCAATCCGCTTCCCAAATCCATACCGTGCATCAATATTCTGGTGAGGGGGAGCGTTGGTGATGACGTGTGGGCAGAAATGAGGGTGAATGAGATGAATGAGGGTTTTCTGAGCAGCAGGTTGTCAAACCATTATGGGAAAATTTAACTGCACACCTGTATGGCTCTTGGATGTTAGTGCTTGGCTAGCTACATACTATATACACCTACACAAAATCCATCCATCCATCCATCCATTCTCTGCCGCTTATCTGGGGTCGGGTCACGGGGACAGCAGTCTAAGCAGGTGACCTACACCAAATCATTCGTATTTATCTTTCTTGGCCTTTACTGCTTGATCCACTTAAACACAATGCTGCAGCATTGTATTTGTCCACCTAGCTAATGTGAAATTCTTTGTTTTTTCAAACTAGACTTTAATGACCCTACTCATTGTTATTCAAAAAGGAAATTAAAATTTATTTAAATTTATAAATACTATTACTGCTGCTAATAATAATAATAATAATAATAATAATAATAATAATAATAATAAAACAAGGTGTCATTGTAGCTTAGTGGGTAGCACTGTTGCTTCATGCCTCAAGGGTATTTAGTGTTTAAGTGTATTGAGGTTGCATGTTCTCCTCATGTTGTGTGTTATTTTACCCTTTCCAGGCTTCCTCCTGGCAACTCTAAATTGCCTATAGTGCGTGATTGTGTGCAGGGGCGCCCACAGAATTTGTGTTTATGGTACACACATCAGTGATGCACGGGCTGAAGGGTCCGTGGCTATGAGTCAAACAAAAATATTATAATGACCTTCAGGGGGCGGTGAGTGGCTTAGCAGGCTGAGTCTCTGTGCCTGTGATCAGAAGATTGCCAGTTCGAGTCCTGGCCCCAGCAAAACAGTCAGTATCCATGTGCCCTTCAGCAAGACCCTTAACCTCCAGCTCCAGGGGTGCTGCCCATTAGCTGATCCTGTGCTGTGACCCCCAGGCTATGGAGAGCAAGATGGGGTTGGCAAAATGAAGCATTCCAATATACCTGTACTTGTGCAAATAAAACTTTCTTTGTAACTCGCAAGCAGGTCAGTTAAAATAAAATGTAAGCATATACAGCAGGTCGGGCATCAAGTTGTCTTTTTTAATAGTAGGGTACAAGTCAGGTCTAATTATAAACACGTTTTCTTTATATTATTAGATGTATGGTGGAATTTTAGGGCATTGATAAAAATAAGATTCATTAGAATAAAGTCATAATATTTCGCCTAATAGCCTAATGTGGAAATATTTTGAGATTTAAACTTGAAATAGCTTGACAATAAATGGTTTTGGTTATGATTTTCGCAAGATGTAGGATCCTCACGGGCCGAGTTTGCCATTGTCCTACAGCTGGTGTAATTTAACAGAAAAACAAGCCCAAAGTTTCTTATAATAAGTGGACTTGGCCGTCTTGTGCCACGCTAGGGTATGCAGTGTGCGTATGTAGCGTACAGGTGGGTGTGTCACCGCTTGGGTGTGTGTGGGTGTATGTGTGTTCTGAAATAGGCCGGCATCCTGTCCAGGGTGTTCCCAGCCTCGTAACTGGATAGACTCCGAGTCTCCTGTGACTTTGACCAGGATAAGTAGTATTTTTCTGTCTGAGCTGCAATCACTGTGGGAAAAAATACACGATAAAGACATGGAAATAAACAACACAGACCTAATAGCATTACCTTCACCGTAACATTACAGCAAGACTAGCATAAATTACCAGTATGTGATCTGTGGTGATATTGTCATAATTATTGGTGTTTTGGGATTTTTCTTTTGTTTTTTTTGTCTTATAGATTGAACATGTACATCATTGTGGAGCAGGAGCATTGGCTGAAGGACTGAAAAGTAAAAATACGCTCTCCAATTCCTGTATTATTTCAGATGACTCGGGCATTCATGTGTCTAAGATACATCATCAAAAAGGCAAATATACAAACATTTTTCGGCATTTGCATTGTTTTCCCAGCTTTTTGTTATCTGTGACATTTATGGCAATTTCCCTGCAATCAAAGAGATTTCAATCCAGATCCTTCCCTAAAAGAGAAAGGTCAACCTGTCTTTGAGGAATCATATCAAATATTCTGGTGAAATCTTTCTTTTCTTATTATCTTTCTTTTTTTATGTTTTTCCCCTCCTTGAACGGCCTGTTTTGTATAGGAAATGAGTTTGTGGACATTTCAGTTGTTTTCGTCATCCGACATGATGACAGTCTGAAAGAAGTAAACCTGTATTTGCTTCTCACACTGCATTTTACGATATTTCTTTAAAGAAGTCTACCCCAACTTTATTCAGTTACTCTCCTTCCAGCACATTATGTCCCCTGCTATTTAATGGTATTCGGTATCTTGCTCTAAATGACAAATATAAAGGCGCATGGCATACTTGCAAGCCGCGGCATCCAAAATAAAGACTCGGGCCAAATATTTTAAATAAAGAAAATTGAATAGGGAAAAACTAGGGATCCCAGTACAGCTTCCTTCTGATCGTGTATTTACTTTTTTATGTTATTAAACATTTTCGAAGCCCTAATCTTACAAACTTCCGTCTTATACTATTTTAATATGTAATCATTCTAAACCAAGGATTAGGGTACCACATACAGTGCTTAAAGACAAAATACTGAGACCACGGGCTGTTAGGTGGAGATCTCCAATAAGTCTAATAAGCATAATGCCAAGCCTCTGGGGCGGACGCTGGAAAATCGGCAGGTTCGAGGGCTCAGACAGGGCAGCCAGACCGGGCCTCTATGGCGAATGCGAGATGGCTTTGTGAATAAGTGGGTGGATGGTCCTGCTCTTAACAACACAATGAGCAAGTAAAAAGCTACAGAAGGCTCACCTTCTGCCATGCCAGTAGTGTTTGATGTGATCGCTGGTTCCCTTTCCATCTCCCTTCTGATATACAGATCCATCTTGGACCCAAGAAATCCAAAACAGGAATGATAAATGGCAATTAACAAGTCAAAGAAACCCTTTCTGTAAGTGCAGATTCATCATGCATCCAATATAATATTATTTCAGCTTCCTTAAACACACTTCACAATTTGCATGACTGCGCCATTGACAATGCTAATAGAAACAAGTAATTTATAATTGCTTAATAATTTGCAGTTGTCATACTTTTGCCTCTTTCATTCGAATCAAAAGCTGATCTTTAACATATATCTACAGAGAGCACACTTTCTGTTAGATGAAAGCAAGATATATGAAGGTTATCAAAGCAAAAAAGCTGAACAGCTTTCAAAACAGAGATAAAAGGGGAATTTTCGTGTCAAAGTGGATGAGAAACAAAGGGTGTGTTGTATTGTTGGGGGTGTTACAATGGTTATTGTATCGTCTTAAAAAGAACTTTTCAAAATTCTGTTTGACGGCAGGCCCATTAGGAGTATAGCCAGCGGACATTGGTCCCTCGATGAGATTCTGGATGAGCCGCTCCAAGGTCAGCCAAGTAGCGTCACCCGAGGAAGCCATGCCAGATCTGATCACCATGCCACTCCCTTGTCCTGGCAAGACAAAATGTGTGGGTCCTACACTTGGAAAGAATAGGCCACTGTAGCTCATGCTGACACTAGTTCAGAAACTGAATTACTCGATAAAGCCTTGATCCAACAACTTTATGGGTACGACTCGTCGACAACCGTGTTGTAAAATATATGCTGTGCAGATTCAGGCTCCATCTCCCACTTATCCAAGGTACAATTGAGTCCCAGTCAAGTGTCCAGTGAATTCCAGTAAGTCCTTAATAAAGGTGACCTACCCCGATTTGAGCACTTCAGATAATTGTTATCCATGCTGCCTTCAGTCTTACTGATCATATTACAACTGCGATACATTTTTCAGTCTCTTTTTATGTCATCAGTAAGCATTTAGACAAAAAAAATCATTATCAGGCCAAACTCTTAGTAGTTGCAATATGAATGAAAGACATTTCTGTTTATTCAAGGAACAACACAGTCAATTTACTACAAGAATTTTCTTGTTGCTATTTTCTCTAAATTCAAATGTTTGTATTTTCTGGCTTCTGTGAGGGTATAAAATATTACCTTATTTATGTATAAAAGCTAGAGGGCTTCCTGACATATTACAATTATTCTTTTATTGTTTTTCATGTAAGGATGGAGAAGCAAATGCAGCTATTGTGACGATAAAATATACCATGTTACCTGTTTATTTACACCCCAGGGTAAGAACAAACAAAACGGTCAATGATTTTTTTGTGTGTGTGTGTATTTCAGGGATTATCTTGCTGGAAGGTCAATTTGAACAAGCTATTTGGCCTTAATGTCTCTATACTTGCTGAGGCTCTCAGTTCGATCTATCTTAATAATGGCCTGTGGACCCGGAGATGCAAAATAAGCCGGACTCGCTGGTTATTTCACAGTAGGTGTGAGGTTCCGTGTGAAGTAAGTGCTGTGCTTCTGACGACGAGCAAAACACAGGTGATCACATGCAAAAAAGGTCAATGTGAATGCTTCTGGTTTTCAATGTTTCGGTAAGTTCTTATAGCAACAAGTAATTGTTTGTTTGTTGGCTTATTTGAGAGGGACAATGCATATTGATAACACTGCAGTAAATATCCCAATTAACCAAAAGCTGAGTTTTTATCTATAATCCCTGGGATTTAAACTTGAAATAGTTTGACAGTAAATGGTTGTTAAGAGACAAGCACGTTCAAAGATAATAACTTTCACAATACAATAAAATTCAAAACCTTACAATTCAATAAAAGCTAAAAAAAACTTGAATCTTCCAGATATATTCAGTACAACTGAAAAAGAAATTGATGTGAGACTTCTTAAATGCTTCAACATGCCTGTGTATTTTTTTCCAAATATAAGTATATGTAAAAGAAAAATTCACAGGGGAGTTACAACAGTGCTGTACAAGTGCTGAAATAACTGTATATTGTATGCAGAATATAAAACCATTTACACAAACTTACTTATATGAAATAAATTTCCAAGATTTATTCAACTTATTCTCCTAATTAAAGTTCTTACATTCCATCTGGTCAGACAGCATCACATCCACAGTTATAAAACAATTATTCTGCAAATTGCAGTCACCTTGTTTTTCACCATCTGAAGGTGCTCCTGTCTTGCCCAGTCACTCTTTTTTTCTTGCAGGACTTTCTTTTATTAAGGCCATTTTTACAGAGTGTGTGGTGGTATGATAAGGGTGGTTTGGAAACTCTGTGACACCATAATGCCAGTTTATGTTCTAGATTTCCAGCTATCACCATTGCATTTCTTCCTAGCTGTTTTAGCCATCTGTCTCAACGAATGTGAGAACTGTTGAAGATGAGAGAAAATGGACGAGAAGGTACTCACAGATGCCCATAGTGGCAGTGAACACCAGGCACCTTGTGACCCGTGTCACTCATGGGAAACAATGAGCTGTCCAAGGTCACTAAAAGCTTTCATTTTCCCTTTTTTCCTTCAGTACCTTCTACTGCTCTGTAGCAAGGTGGTCACTATTCTAGCGGCTTAGACTTTTATAGTAATGGAACAACACTGGAACATTGTACATTTTTTTCCAGAATCTGCACATTTTATGGCATTTATAAATGTATGGTTCAGAAATGTAGTGAATCTCCAGATCTATAGAGGTCAGTAACATTTATCTTCTGGGAATTTTCAGCTATCATAATGAATTTTGAAAATGTGTGAGAAACATCAAAGCTTTGAAAGCTACAACATAGCTCTTAGCCTTTGCAATAAACTCCAGTCAGCTGATCGATTGATTTATTTCAATTGGACTAAATTGATTTAGCAATGCCAGGGTTTTTAAGTCACTTTAAAATTTTCTTACAATTTTTCTTTACAATTTCTGCATTTTTGATAATTAAAGCAAATGTTATTTATTAAAACCTATATGCCTATCATTGTGTTCAAAAGCTGGTACCACAATGTCTCAGCAGAGTAATTCATTAAGTGAAATAAGTTTCCCTCTTCCATTCATCCTTGCTTCTGTTAACAGAAAATGACAGACTTACCCATCAAAGAAAGCAAAAAAATACAACTACACTGAACCTTTTGAATTGTTTTATTTTCTTTTTTTCTTTAATAATTTGGCTCCTTACCTGTGAGAGCAGCAAATCAAACTTAGCTTTCATCCGTCAAATTTTGCTCCTGCCAGGCCATCGCCTTAAGAGTAAGGAGCAGAATTTCATCTGCTTGGTTATAAAAAGCTGTGTTTCCCTCCAGAATACTGATTGCTCAAACAGAATTGCAACATGCCAACACCAGCATGAATCCAGCCTGATTGGGACTGCTATGGTGAAAAGGCAAAATTCAAATGGAGCTCTGATGAGCCCTTTATATTTTCACAAAAAAAGCCTTATATTGTAAAGGTTACAGAGATATCTAGATCAACATTTCATCTGCTCAACCCATTGATATATGATACATTTATGGTGAAAATACCAGTAATATCAGTAATGAAATTAATTAATGCAGTGGAGGCCCTGGAGCATACCCAAGACATGATGAAGCGATTATATCACCCAGCTGTCTTGAGAATACCTGGAGATTTCTGAGAATGAGATCAAATCTGTGGCTTTGGAAGGAGTCATCTTGTTTGACCTCCTCAACGTCATGCCACCACAACCAAGAGAAGTGGTCTGAATGAGGATGTATGGATGACAATGAAATGAACTTTTTGACATATTTAAATTTTGAAGAAAAGATCAAACAGTCCGGCTGGATTTTGGTGGCTGGTGATAAATTCCTTATGGTAATTAAATATCACACGTTTCCAGGCATAACTAAACGATTACTGAAATTATTTCATCCATTATCGGTTTATCTTCATGTCTAATGAGGGACATATTGTTTATGTGCCCAGGTTATGCGTTGACAGGCATGACAAAGATCCATGACAATGAAAACAGGGATCTGTGTTTAAATGTAAAAGCACCAATAAAATCATTTAAATATCCCTATCATCTGTGAAGGTGGTGAAATAATTTCTTAAAAGTTGTAAAAGCTGATTATACTTGGTTAGCACAGAGGGTGGGGAGGTGGGGTTATCTTGTTATCTCACACCACCACAGACATGGTATTAAATGCAGCTTCTTCTGTGTGGTTGCTGAGTTCCCAGGTTCTTCTCATGCTCATGTCAATTTCCTTCAAGAACGTAAGGTAGCTCATTTGAGCAGATGACTTGAATTTGCCCTTTGTGTGTCAGTCTCTTAAAGGAAAGATGTAGAGTGTTAAATACAGTACTGTGCAAAAGTCTTAGGCAGCCAAAGAAAACGATGTTTAAATGACCTTCATGTTGGTGTAAAACTGTGACATCGTGTCTGTAAAAGTGTGTCAGCTTAGCCATTTCAAAACCGCTCAAAGTCACCCCAGTATTTTCAGCAACCATCCAACTCACCGGTGTATTTCTTAACTCCACCACTAGCACACTTTGTGTGACTAATCAATATTTCACTTACTTTTTAAATTAATTAAATGAGCTGGTGTTGCTATTTAACAAATACATGGAATGGCTGGGGTGCCCCTGAGGAGAGGTTTGGGAACTGAAGTGGTGTTCTTCTAGGCATCCAACTAGATATCAGAAACTTTTTGGAGAACAGAAGAAATGCCTGTTCGTTTTTATCGAGTTACTCTTAATTTGCATATGTTCTAATGTTAAATTGTGTTTTCGTTCTGAGCAAATATACACTTGCTCCCCAGATTAACAGCTTTAAACATTTTCTTTGACTGCCTAAGACTTTTGCACAGTACTACATATAAACAACATAAATCCTCACAATGACTTTGATGCACCAGTACATTCAGTTTTCAAATTCTCAAACCTGCAACTATTAAAAGCCACAATATAGCCAGCTTTACATGTAAAGAAGTATGGAATAGGTTTTCTGATCTTTATACAAAGAAAATGAAAGGACAAACGATGGGTTTGGAAACTAATGTGGATAAAAGCAGAGGTGGGTAGATGAACCAACCAGTTGAGTACTCTGTGATTGTGACTCTTCATACTCAAATGGTTAGTTGAAACAAAATGTTGGTCAAGGTTTTCATTTTCTGGACCTGAACGATCCATCTCTCTGGATAAAAGTATGTAAAATATTTTTGGAATAAGATGGTGTGAATTGTAGCAGGAAGTACCATAGTACCATAGTCCATCTCACAATTCCAGGGCTTAGTAACTTAAATTACGGGCCAGGTAATACTCGATGAAATTGCAGCATGTGTTACATCAGTGGAATCCGGGTCCGAAATCCAGCCCAGAACTTCCACCTTACCCAGCTCAGCGCTCCTGCACACTGCCTCACCTGATTACTGAAATAACCTGTTTTCAATCAATTATCATGCATAAATGCACCCACTTCCACACTCTAAACTCCCTATATTGTGTATAATTATTGTCATTATTGAGCCTTTTGTTTCACTGCTTCTTTTTTAGGATTTTGTTTTGAAGCTTGTTTTAAGGTATAATTTTTTCCCACTAGTATAACTTTTTTTCCACCTATATGCATCTAACAAAAAAGACATTTGATTACCGTACTTCAGTAAGCTAGCCAAAATAAATATCTTTAAAATATAAAGCATAAATCTGTTAGTGCCCTGGATAAAAACAAAATGCAGCTAAGCATGGATGTAAAGTTTTTCCTTTGTCTTTTTTTTGGTAGCTAAAGAAAAAAACTAAGGTGCATATGAGGAAACAACAAGCCATTATTATGTGCAACGCATCCCCATTGCAGCATATTTAAATTAGCAGAGATATTTGCTGCAAGAAACTGCTTTCACATACAATTATATGAGAGTCACTTTGAAGCCCTGTGCTTTCTGAATGGCAGCTGGGCATTTTAATAAAAGCCTCACAAATGCTACTAGACATTTGTCATTCTACCCTCTGTGAAATCTGAATGATAAATCACCATTCACGGGTTCTGGATACATCCTGTGAGACCACAACCAGACAGTGGAATTCTGGAGTATCCATAAATCCTTGTGGATTGGATCAAATTGAATAATAATGTTTAGTGAGGGTTAGAGAATAACATTACACAGACACAGGCTATTTTCAGCAGTGTCAATAATATCAGTAATATTTGTTATCAAAATGCCTACTTTGTTTTTGCAAGATACTCTTTTAGTTCTGTTGCAGGAAGCAAGCAGGGATTTCTGTTATACTAAAGCATGAAATAGTGAGATGCATTTTTAGTACTGATATGAAGAGCAAACATGATCTCAACCAGATTGTGTGAGTAACAGATTCTATGATAGTCCCACATTATAAATTACTTCTGTGTCTATTTTTCAGATTTTCTGCATTGCTAGTGATTTTCCCTAATGGAGACGCTGTCCTGTTAAATGAAAGAGGGGGCGCTATTGCAAAGAAGCCACATTCAGTCTCTTCTCATTAGTCCAGGTCTCCCCCAAGTAGGTGTTACAATTATTTAGGAAGCCCACACTGTTGCCTCGATGCACACCAATCAGCCAGCCAACAATTCACTGACAAGTCACTGAACATCCTATTACCCCTCAACTCAGGAAATATAGTAAACCCCTGTCTGACTCAATTGTTCACCAATCCCGCACATAAAATGATGGTATCCCCCCAAGAATCTATGCATAATGTCCAGGGTCTGGGAGTTCCAAGTAAAATATTGGAAAACATGACAGTTTGGTGCATCTAGCAGGAAGGATTGGTCTATTCACATGGGAAGACCTGCCAAGAGATATCACATCAAGCTCGAGGTCGGCTTATGAGAAGCTCATTTAACAGCCGTAGTGTGAGGACAAGGTAGTGATACAACTCTGCATCAGCTGGATTGGGTGTCACAGCAGAGTGACAGGAAGTACCAGATATGATCCGGCCTGATAAGTCTTGCCAGTTGCAGAGGGGAAGTGAAACGTAATCCCTCTTGTAATGAAAGGCATGACACTCCAAATTAAAAGAGCTTTGAGTCATAAAGTGCATCTATGCATTTTTATTTTATTTGCCAGTTGAAATAACCTTGAGGAGGCTTTTGGAAACTTTAGTGGGTAATTCATAGGATACTGAGCAGTTCAGAAAACCATTAAAAAACAAGAATCAGGTTTGCAGCTGTTGAAAAGTCAGAATGTAAAGTCTTTAAGGGATATGATTAATAAAAAGCTGATTGCAAGACATATAAACTGATCATTCAGTATCAGGGGTGGCATGCTGTCTTGGGGGGAGCACTGTTACCTTGTACCTTCAGGGAATTTCATTTCCGCTCTGCGTGGGTGCAGCTGGCATGGATCCCCATCTCATAAGAGTCCTGTCATCCAAAGACAAGGAAGGTGGCCAAACGTATGTCTTTAAATTGTCCGTAGAGTATACATGTGCCCTGTGATGTACCCATATTCCAACTTGGGTGCACACCAACCATGTAACATGGGATAGGTTACAAGTCTCACCAGGATAATATGCATGATTTTTCACTATAATTTAACCCAATGGTAATGGTGATTTTGGCATGAATTTCTATCCCACTGCCACTGAAAAAATTTCAGTGAAAAAAAAAGATCTCTTAGAATCTTTCTGTAGGTCTGTAACATGTTACTTTGAAAAGATTCACTTATTCTCCTAGAACACCAACAATGACTGATGCTAAACTTCAAAAGAAAGTTTCAATTGTGCTTTGGCCATTTTGCAGACTTTTGTGGGGATTTTTGATTTTTGAAAATATGTAATCATCAGATGGATCTAAAAGGTCTCTACACTCTGAGGGAATCTGACATTACCTTTACTCCAACTACTCCAGATCATCTTTAAATGGGACTACTAGATTATTTGAGTAACCATTTTTCATGTATCATGTAGCTTAATCTAAAATTCCAGGTATTTCTCATCCTACTCTAAAATTTAGCTAACTTCGAGCTCTTTATATTTCCCCTGAGTGGGAAATAAAAACTTTATGGTGTTAATTCAGACATTTTTCCCTTTGAGTTAAACTGTGATGTACAGTATTTCTCTGGAGACATAATCAGTATGGCTTTGCGCAGTAACACTTCCTATGGATTCCCAGAGGACTGATAAAAATATTGCACGCTCTCTGGTTTTTCAGTTCTATGTTCTATTTTTTGAGATAAAAACAAGATTGCTGCAACATGAAGATGAGAGCTGCGACTTTGACGTCCACACCAGCATTCTTAGATTTCACTTGTTAGAAATCATCTTTGAAAATCTCAAAAAAGGTACTGTATGATCTAAAAAAAAAAATCAATCATTCCGGGGTCTTGGTGAAATCTCTTCCTGCTCTAAGTGTCTTAAAAATATGATGAATGATCTGAGCTGCCTCCTCTCTGAGCATCCATTGATTGTGTCATTTCCCAATTATTTTAATTGCCTGTAAAAACAGTTAACGAGAATTGTAGCTACACATTATTAAAGAGTGTCCAGTTCTTTGGACACTACATTTTAATTAATCATTGCTTTGGAAACTAAAATGTAAAATAAGATTGAAAATAAATATTCCATTCAGACAGGTCTTATGTTGAAATGGACGTATGTTGGAACAGGATAATCGCACTGACTTTTTGGTGTGAGAAGGTAATTTGGAGATGTGTGTGAAACTGTGAAGGTCACGCTGTCATACAGTACAGTACAGTTTCCCACGGCAACTATTGTACGATGATCTAGGTAACAGCGCTGCCAAAACTTATTTTTACATTATTTATAATTTTATTATTACAGGTTTCCCCCCATTATTCGAAAATTGTGTTCCTATGTAACCTTTCAATTACCATTAATTGATATTGGAAAAAATGTTGTGTTCCCAGACCGAAAAATTAACATATTAAAACAACCCAAACAATATGTAAAACTTAAAATAATACTGATATACAGTAAAATCTGGAATAATATGATAAATAATGAATTATATTAACTATATTACTACACTGACTGCACATGTCTCCTACATTACCATTGAGAAAGAACCGTAGCAGACATGGAGCTGTTCCAGAAAGAAGGGTCCTTCTTTCAAATAAAACCTCCTGAGAGTCACCCAAGTGAAGCCCTTCTGTGGCAGGAGGCAGGCTGAGACTCAGTGAAGCACTTCGACTTGTTTATGTCTGGGGCTGCATGGGCACAGCACAGAATTCCTGAGCCATATTAATTTAACAGGCTAGAGGTGAATTAGTGATGATTTCAGCGATGTTCCTCATTAAACTTCCACACATCACGGCATGTGAGAATAAAAGAGTCCAAATAAGACGTCACATGTGCTCAAATTCCATAGATGTTGTTTTCAAGTTTGGATGTGAGGATTTCATATCTGCATATGAAAATGCATTTTCCGATACAAAAATGACTATCCCCTATTGGATTCCAAGGCAGAATGCTGTCCATACAGAACCGAAAGCGAGGTTCAGCCAGGTTGTGAACTTCCTGCTTCACGCTTTGCATCCATCTTGCTCCTGGCTTCCAATAGTTTGCTCAATTCAGCTGGCCCACGTCCAGCTACTGGCAGCTATTTTAAGAGCGCAACATACCTTTTAACCTTGGCACAGACGAGCATGGCTCATTTATCTGAACAAGCAACTAGTGTGTCTTTTTTAGCCTGTTACAATTATCTAGCAAGGGTCAGGGCATCCTAAACACAGTGCATTAATTACAAGTAGCCATTACCGCTTTAGGAAAATATAGGTTAGATTATCAATAACGCCACCTTTTTCTTCACAGCCCTGGATGCAACCTGAATAAATACCTAAAATGAAAGGTTAAGACATATTTTATTTCTGTTCTTTAAATCTTAAGATGTGTAAGGTGATTTAACAAGAAACTTGAATGTAATTTGTTAATATTTTGTATGCAAAGTAAACTCTTAAAAAGCTTTATCCACATGTGCGTGTTTATGAGAGAGATTGCTAATCTCTCCGTGCCTCTGCATATTGTACAAACATGGACATTATCTCTCTAATTTATTTTCTCCATTAGCACAGGTACATTTAGAACAGGCTGTAAAAGCACAATGTCCCGCAAGCTTCCCTAGGAGATACCTCGTTAATGATCGCCTAAATCCCTGGTTCATACTTCACACGGACGTGATAGCCCCATAGCATGCATGGCCATTGTGTTGTAAATTTCGTTATAGGGACTGGCTTTGGATACCGCATAGCGGAGCTGCATGCAAGGCTACATACTAATCAAAAATTGAAACAACACAGAGGCTCCACAGTGTGATCCATTGTCACAATCTATCTTTCTCAGCCCTGTCATGTTCCAGGTTGTCTAGCAACTGCTGACCATTCTATTTTCTCCCCCTCCTGCTCTTGATTACCCTCACCTGTTCCTTGTTACATGTGATTCCTAGTGTTTGGTGTATCGTCAACTACACGCACCTGTCCCTTGTCAACCTTCATTGTCTACTTGTGTATATATGTGCCTGCCTTTGCCCTGTTCCTTAGTCGGTTGTTGTTAGTGCTCTATGTTGGTTCCTGGTTGTGGTACTGTGTTATTAATGTCACCCAAGTCTTCCCTGTGTTCAGGTCAGCCCTTGTTCCTTCTGAGTTGTCCTCCCTGGCTCCTGTTTTGATCCCTAGTGGTTTTTTGATTTGCACGTATGTTTGTGTGTTTAGTCCAGCAATAAAGTCCCGTTTAATTCACCTAGAGCCACAGATAGACTCCTTCTCTACGTTCAGTCATGATGGAAAGTGAATTATGATCGTTGATTAGTCAGTTGGCCTTTAGTGGACCACTTTTGGTTGGTACTAAACACTGCGTACTGGGAACACTCCACAAGACCTGCCATTTTGAAGATGCTCTGACCCAGTCATCCAGTCATCATAATTTGGCCCCTGTCAAAGTTGCTCAGATCCTTGCGCTTGTCCATTTTTCCTCTTTCCAACACATCAACTTCAAGAACTGACTGTTCACTTGCTTGATATATAATGGCACCCTTGACAAGTGCCATTGTAACAAAATAATCAGTTATTCACTTCATCTGCCAGTGGTTTTAATGCTATGGCTGATCGGTATACTCTTGAAATGAGCAAGGTTGCTAGTCACCAGAACAGAGCTGAGTTAATATGCTCTGAGCATTAGTGTGAATTTAAGCATTTCAAGCTGATGTAGACTTCCACTGTCATCAAACGAGTCATGGTATAACTTAAGTGATTTCATGGCCATGATGTAGCTCTCTCCACTTCTATATGCATGGCATTGCACTGTCAGGCACACAGCCACCCAAAACGTATTTTTACATTAATTAATTTATTATTTTATTACAGCTTTTGGAAAGTAGAGTGTTCCTATGAAACCTTTCATAAGCTGAAATGGCATAAAGCAAAGAAGCAGTTACAGTAAATTCATATGGGAAAATTTTTGAGTGCCCAAAGACCCAAAAAATAAACTATCAAATCATACCAAACAATACACACAAACTTAAAGTAACACTAACATACAATAAAATCAGGAATTATATGATTAATCATTAACTATATTACCACACTCACTGCATGTCACCTGCATTACCAGTGAAACTGAACTGTAGCAGAGCTGTTCCAGAAAGAAGGGTCCTTCTTTCAAATAAAATCATCTGAGAGTCAACCATGTGAAACACTTCTATGCGGTGGGAGGCAAGCCGAGACTTAATTAAGCACTTTTACTGGTTTATATCTGAGGCTGCATGGGCCATATATAACTATATTATATAACTATAGCAGGGTTTTAAATCTGGACCTTGTTTCTATATCCAGGACATGTTTTCAGTCTTTTCAAGTAGTTAGTTTAAGAATTACTGATTCTGATTGGCCAGAGGCTTCACACCTGGTTTGCAAGTAAAGGAGGACTCGAAAATCAGCAGCGCTCGGACCTTGAGGACCCTGATTTGAATAGCCCTGGGCTATAGGTAAATTAGTGATGATGTCAGCAATGCTCCACATTAAACTTCCACACATCACGGCATATATAAATAAAGGAGTGTAAATAAATAAAATGTCACATTTGCTCAAATTCCATAGATGTTGCTTTGGAGTTTGGATGTGATGATTTGATATCTGCATATGAAAATGCATTTTCGATGCAAAAAAGACAATTCTCTATTGAATTCCAAGGCTGAGTGCTGTCTATACATTATTAAGTTGTAGCCGCCCAATACCAAACTCACTCCTACGCTGTTGCACAGATATAGTATTAATGCTTTTATGCGTTTATCATATGGCTTCATGCAACACTGTGGCAATGCACTGGAATGTCAGTAGTGTCTATTGTGAGGGAATGCCAAATTTTGCGAAGAGGGTAACCCAAAAACAATACCAAGAGAACACAAAACTAATAGTAATATTTTCCAACTCTTTCCCTTTAGGGGTTATGTACTTTAGGAGCTCCATAGTGCCCACCGAGGTGCTACATGTTCAGTTTCATTTCCTCATAGGGCATTTGTTTATCTCCATTTAACCCTTGTGTATTTTGCTTCTTCTATAGAATTTAACCTCATTTTGAAAATGGACTGGGGTAACTTCGCCCCAAAAATAACACAGGGGTTAACTGCTTTTTTTTTTCCTACAAGACCTTCTAACATTTAGCTTTGAACAAAATATTTACATTCAACGGTTAATTTCACTGGTTAATAAACAGTTAATCTTTTAATATAAGATTATATTTAATCTTGAAAAAGCATTTGGTCATGTGTTGCTTGTTTTTTTAATCACAATGACCTCTATTGATGGATTTACAGTATTTTTACGGTATTTTTTTTTTATTACTTTAAAAATATCAAACAAATGCCAACACAGGTTTGCTTGTCTCTGCAGTGGGTTACGTCATGTTCTTTGAGTGATATGGATGTAATATTGTTTTCTGCTTTTTCTTGACTTTTCATGATTAGAGTCAGAAGCTGATGGAACCTGACTCATTGAAATGAGAAAAAGTTTGTCATAAATAAGATCAAGGTGCAGCCTGAAGTGATGTCATTGTAGTAAGAAAGTTTCGTTTTGGATTTTAAGTGACTGCTGACTTTTAAAGCATGCAATGTGTGGTTGGCAGGAGGTCATACCGAAACCATCTTGATAATATAATTGGAGTGAATACCCGCACATTATTACCACTGTCTACTCATAGCAAAATATTATTTGCTTGTACTGTGCTCAATTTTTATGCTATAAAACCTGTAGGTTATAAATAACAAATTACAAATTAACTAAAAACAATGGAAGCAAGTACAAATGCATCCAGAATGTCAAAATGAGACAGTGTATGTGTTTTCTGGAAAAAACTGCAGTACAGCTAATACACTTTTTCACACTAATTCATTATTATTTCTATCTGTGTCTTATATCCGCTGTAACATCATCGGTAGTGTAAGCTTCTGGCTCTTTTTCATATGATTACAAACTTAGTTTCACATTCATCCTTCACTGTAGATAGGAAGACCAGGGAGTATAAATCAGGTGACCTTCAATGTGCACATTAATCCGTTCCACCTGTTCCTCATTTCTGCTGTCCCTATAAGTTAGTGTCTTCTGCTTTTGTTTTGATGGCAACCATGGATGCGAACGTCTGTCCCGCTAAATATTCGCAGTCTGGTATTATGAGTTTTCTCCCCATTTTCTCACCAAAACAACATAAAATGTATTTGCTCATTCAGAAGTCATCTTAGCTCTTTTTCTACCCCTGAAAGATGAATCCCCAAATAAAGAACTGGTTTGTTGCAAAAGCCTCATTTTTATCATGTTTTACAAACTCATTTTTATATTCACCGCGCCCCTGAGGATTCCAGTGCTTTCCTAATTATCTTTGTACTACACAAAGTCACAAAGCATTCACTAAATTAGACACATCAGGACTATGTCTGTGGCAGGACAGTCCTGCTCGGTATTAAACCCACTAAAGTTGCAATGTTTATATGCATGATTTCTTCAGATTATGCTGAAAAAACCTACCCTACCTAACCCTAACCCTAACCCTCTGCCTTTACGGCACCATTATTAGCGTTCGAGGATTTCTGCCACTTTAAATACATACAAAAGTCACATAGTAGCTTTTAAACACTGAGAAAAAGCCATTTTTCTGCTTTTCCATATTGGCGTCCTGTTTTTTTTTCTTCTCTTTTTTAAATTTCCTTTCGCTCTCATTCAACACCAATTTAAATACTGCATTGGGTATATAACCTAGAACGTCAAATACTAAAACACAGGTATATTTAAAAATCAGATTTCGGTAATTTCATGGTAATGGAAGCAAGGGCAGGAATGTCAGCTTCATGAAACATCAGAAATATTTCGGAAATGAGAATGCTAAAATGGTGACTTGGTGGCTCAGTGGTTAGCTCCAGGACCATGGGGTTTTGTGAGTTTCCACTGGGAACTCCTCCACAGTCAAAAAAGCATGACAGGGTTAGATGTACTGGCATCAAAAAAATCTCCATTGTATAAATGTGTAGCCTGTGACAGACTGACTTTTCATCCAGGGTGTCCCCTGCCTTGAGCCTTGCACTTCGTGGGACAGATCCAGGATCAAGGTCACCCTGCAATGGATAAGTGATATAAATCATAGATTGATGGATGGATATCACTGTGGGACTTGGAGGTCAGGAAGGAAAGAAACATGTAATGAAAGCAAATCCTGAATGAATAACTGGATAAAAAATTGTGGAGGTTCCCATGTGTACCAACAGCTTTGAAACAGGCACGTGCTATCTGGGCAAATTATGTTTAATAGTGGGCAAACCAAGAATTCAAAGAGGTGGACTGGGTGACATTTTGCTTATTTTGCCAAGATGACTTCAAAAGGTAATCCAGAATCCTTTTACATCTTTCACTGAAACCTAGTGAAGCTGTAGATGGCTACTGGATGAGGCGGTCAACAAGATGAGGCACTTGACAGCAGCTGATCGACAGTGTGCTGTGCCAATATATATGGAGTAGGACAATATTAATTCTATGTCAGGGGTTCCATTTACAAGGCAGACAAATCCAGCCACAAGTTAACAATAAGCAGCCATGTCTGTTCCAATGTACAAAAGGTGGGGAATTATTATTATTGTACATGTGATTTCTATGGCATATTTTATTACAAAAACGTGCTTCAGAAAGAATGCTTACTGGAATTCTTACAACCAATAAACTTGCCTAAAAATATGACTTTTAAGGTAATTGTAATGACTCTTGGAATTCTCCTTGTCTAATGTAAACTGTAATGTTGTTCCATGCCTGTAGAGGCACGATCACCCATAGTACATAATTTGGTCCAGGCAACATAAAGCAGTTTGGAGTATCCAGAACTCGAAGGACACATGGAGGTTGGAGCAGAAAGGAGATAAGATGAGTGGGACCTTGAAAACCAGCAGGAGAGATTTGCACTCTATTTGATGGGACGCCATAGCAGTTGAGCTAAGACAGGAGGACCTAGGCAGCACTATCCAGGAGAAGTCATTTTCTAAGAGCCCACAAGGGGAGGCTACAGAAAAGTGATTTTCCGTCATCAGTGTGTGACAAAATAAATGCATGCGTAGGGGAAGACCTTAACAGGAAAATACTTTTTAGTAAAAATTTGAAGATGTGCAAACACGTTCAAATTGATATGGCTTCTTCTTGGTAACTGTTGAATGTAGGGAAGTTGCAGCTCATCCAACTTTAACATATCGATGACAGTGGAGTTACTCTTTGTACTGCATAAAAGTCAAAAACCTGATTGGAATTTTTTTTGTGAGACTATGGGAACGCATGTGAGCCAGTAACTCATTAGCATTAGCAGATTTTCAGTGATCTTGGCAATAAAGGGTAGGTGAGAGATAGAATTTTTGTCACTACTAGGGGAGTAAGCCGCTATTTTGAGCAGAGATGGCTTCTCCAGTCTTTGCTAATGCTGGAAAATTATAATTGTAGACTCCGTTTCCCTCGTGTTACAAGGCAGTGGTCTTATCTGGATGACGCAGTGACAGATGACGTTTCAGTACATTAGAGTCATTACTAATCTGCTCTGACTTTGCCCTCTTTTTCCTCCCCAAGAAGATGTCTCAGACACGGCCTTGGGGCAGCGCTGACCCAGGAACAGGAGGTAAGAAACGGCTGTTGCTGTATCCAAGTCAGAACCTCAAATTCTCATAAAGCTGCAATCAAAAATGAGTGTTTGTTAGTCAGCAGGGCTGCACTGACTTTTTCCTCATTACCTCTTGGGGTACCTGGTCAACATGCATGTCTCCCACTTGAGATAGAGGATCGGGGGGGGGGGGGTTGTCTTCTTTTTGTCTTCTTTCTGAGATTTAGTTTCTTTTCTGGGATATTCAACTTAAAATTACTTTGTGTGCCTGAGACTTAATTCCATGTATTTTTCTTTTTTATTTCAGCATAATTTGATCACCACAGTAAGAACTCGAATTCTGTTACGTTTCATGACTCTGCCTCATCCACACATACAGCGTGACTGAGTTTAGATTTCTCTGTTCTTGTACAAGCAAATGCAAAACATATACATGGTTATCATATCATACTGGGATAAATCTTTGTTTGCTGAAATAAGTCACCTTAGTATAAAAGAAAGAAGCAAATAATAATGTAAATAGACAATACTTACACTGGTTACCATGGAAATGCCTAGTATTGATGGTAAGAAAACACAATCAAAGAACTCTTAAAATAACGGAATATGCGTATAGAAACAGTCTAGAAATTTTGAAAAGAAATTACACTTAAAAGACCTTTTTGAAATGTGTATTATTTTCTTCTAATAAGGATTTACTTCTGTTTCAGAAACAGTCCATCCATCTGTCCATCTCCTAACCTCTTATCCTCCTCGGGGTTAAGGATGGCTATGTTTAAGATTTTAACGGTGCTGCTACTCTTACCGGTACTGCTTATAGATCCAGTACATTAATGGAACACTGCATAACCCTGCGTTTATCATATATACTGTCTATAAATTAACATTCTTGAGCTGCAAACTGCAACAACATTGTTTTGAACAAACCACTTTTAGAGATTATAATGTGATTGTGCGAAATAAATTATTACAGCAAAAGCTACAGCAATGTTTTGAACAACGTACCATTATAGACTGATTTTGTGATGATGGAAATGTAAAACAAATGTAATAATGTTGATTTTTAAGTGAAAAACCGAATTCAGAACTTTTTCTTTGATGGTACTTTTAATGTGTGGTAACCTTAGTTTGTTCAGATTACTAAATCTGTGATCTGGAACTGAAACTGGGAATTTCAGAACGACATATGATGCTCTGACCATTTCAGATTTATTTAATGAACGCGCCCATAACATTCAGCTGGCCAATGGTAACTTTTAATCTTTAATCCATATTTGTATAGTTTAATTAACTCAGTGTGTGGGCTCCAGGCCGCTAGCTTACATAACATACTTGAGGCAACGACAGATAAACTAAGAGCGAGGCAGTCGAAAACTATGCATTTCTCTGTATGCATTTGACGGAATTTCACTAGATGTTTCGACATTGGTTGTGTTTCCGCCCTCACATGCAAAAGACTTGTTGCACATGTGGCAAGGAGCATTGTCAGCATTGACTCTAGGGAAATGTTCAGTTCTCTCTAGAATCGTCACTGACAGCAGGCTCTGTGTGTGTGTGTGTGTGTGTGTGCTGTGCTGCACATTGCTGCGCGTGAGAGAGCGAGCTAGAAAGAGCATGAGAGTGAGCGAGCTGCCCCATGTCTCACCTCTCACACACAGGCTGCGAGAGAGATCTTTCTCCTCCAGATTGCCTTTGAGATGAAATGTGGAAGAGAACTTTTACGTAACAATAATAAATAGGAACACAACAATTTTCTTAATTTCTTAGAACAGATCATTGAACAGAACCGATAAAGTCTTTAATAATTTAGCCCTGAGGCCTGTTTAATCCTTGGTTTTGGTACCCATCCCTACTCATGGTTGGGAAATATTTTGTCAGTTTTCCAGAGTTACTTCAGAAAAAGAAAATAAAATATAATGACTGCATTTCAGCAGTAATTGCTCTAGCAGCAATCTGGCCTATGTAACTGCATCTGTGACAGAGGGCAAAAGCAGGACCATGGCTGGAGGAGCCCGAGAGCAGGCTAGCTTCCAGAAGTCTATCTTAAACTGTATTTGGTAGGCAGCTATATGGCATGAAAGTTACCACTGTATTGGCTTATGGGAAAGCAGACATGTCATTACAATAATACCCAGGTGTCAAACAGTACATGTGAACTTGCTATGATTAAAAATGCCAATTGTGCCAAAAGGGGTGGGTTTACTAACCATAGGTGAGACAGAAGGCTAAATTAAGTTTTAATTTAAAGTTCAACTATCAAGGTTATATTATTTAGCTTGGCTAGAATATAACGGTAATACATATACTGTCCAAGAATAGTATTGTTCTGATGTCATCTGTCTGCACAACTAGGAATTAAGACACTATAGCAGTTTACATCCCTACAGATGCATGGAGACCCGGTCGAACATCTTAATAGCCCACCCCACCCAAACCACCATGTCATCCTGGGATAGCATCAGTAGCAATCAGGTTGCAGCTGCTGCCTGGTTTCTGAAAAATGGAAGCAAGGGACCGTAGGGAACAGAACCTCTTTCCATTCGAGTTCTGACTCCCATTCAACGCAACGACATCCTTGGAGCTCACGTCAGCTAAACTATTACCAACCAAACTAGGGAGAGGCCTATGCGAGAATTATTAAAATGGTCATCATTCCACTCTTTGACAGCCTCTGCGCTTCTCCTGTGGTGCCAGCCATGAAGAAACATGGCACCCTTTTGATTTTGTGTGGACCGCTGCCAGCTCTGCACAGCCACAAGGGGAGAATGTCGTCGAGGATACCAATACACTGCCCTGGAACCTATGGTTTGGCTACAAATGTTTCAGGTCGTTATACCTGCTCTGTGGGTTCTGGCAGATAGCCACGGTACCCACGGTACACCACAAGGCCACATTTATTATAGGTCAGGAACTATTAAAATTCACTGTTATACCTTTCAGCCTCGTATGCTCCTGTTACCAACAAGCTCCTCGTGGGAAAAGGTTAAGTCTGACTGCCCAGTCTCCTTGTGTGCTATACTAAGACATCCTAAATCATGCTGTGGTTCTCAGTGGTGTTCTTGCTGACCCGCTGCAGGTGTTTAAAATGATTTCTGCTGTTAAATTATGACTGGAAAAAAATTCTTACCGCTACAGCCACAGACAAACTCCCCAGGTCAGGTGTTGAGTGCAGATGGTGTGTCAGCTGTGAAAGAGTTTGAGCCGTCTAAGAGCAACCAATTCATTGTCAGTGTGGGATGCCTCTAGCTGTCTGGGGTAGGTCTCACAGGAGATTTTACTGACATCATCACCTCCCCAGAAAGATGATGTCAGGCCCTGGTAGGGGTGCCTCTGCTGTAGGTCCTAAATAGACCCTTAATTTGGGGTCTGGAGGGGCACAGAGTTCCATCATAGCCCACTAACGATGATGAGGATGCTGTTGCATATCTCAGAGGAATACTGCAACAGAAAGCACTAGTTACAAATAAAATAATGTATTTTATTTAAAACATTTGTTTGTATCCATATGGTCAGCATTTCTAGCTACACATTGAAGTTACTATGGAGTCCCGAGTGGGTAAACGTCACAGTAATGTAGGTGCCCTGCCCTGGTTCACCTGACCTCTGTCACCACCATGATTTAGTTTACAAGAAGGAGAGACAGTATAGGCAGTTGTG
>JAAGVU020000032.1:12906388-12956205 GCA_011763525.2 Mormyrus iriodes
TTGTGACAGCAAGGCCACTGGTAGGGCATGTTACTAAGTGTTACTAAGACCCTAAAGTGTCTTCAGCAACAGTCAGGTTGTGGTCTCTGCCACAGAGAGCCATGATCCAAGCTCTGCAAGAAGGGGAAAAGGCTGGCTTAATGGAGCAAGTGGTCATCAATGTCTTAACAGCTGTGGACTATTTCATGGGAGACTGCCGAAGGTCACCCACCCACAAAGAGGATGTTTGTACAACACAGGATCCTTCTCTAAACCACACAGCTAATAGCCTGGATTCTGAAAGACAAGGCAAATATGTGGAATTGTGAAACTGGCTGCCCATTTAAAAGAACCTCCAGGACTGAGACACCCATCTGTCACTTTTTCTGCTGTGATGCTGGATTTGTATGTGGGAGTTAACTGCTGATGATTCATGTCCCATTGGTTGACCTTGTCCTCAGCATCCACCCTAACCCCTGAGCTCCAACATACTCATTTCCTGCAGTATATAAATGAGAAGTTCATATCCTATTGGCTCACTCAGGAACACTTGCAGCATAAGCAGATCTAAGCCTCCAAAATTTCTGATTGCTAGTTCCGGTCATGGGAGTCAGTCTGCATGTAGCCCTCGATGCTCCTCTTAGCTGGAGAGCAGCTGGAAGGGCTTTCCATGATCGGATGGCTGTGAGAACCCACTGAGCCACCATATGTTTTCCTGGATTGGTTCAGCAAGGTGGTCTTATGGTTGCAGATGGTCAACTAAGCAATGGACAGTTGTGCTGCACTGGGACTGTCTAGGATCATCCATAATAAGCCAAGTCTGTGACGAAAGGCATCCAAACCTAAGACTCACATGCTCACACTCAGGATATGCCTGCTGGTGTGACAACAGTAACTTTATGATGGCGGCGGGGGCATGGGGGGGGGGATGTTGTTTGTGTCTGTCACACTTCTCCTGCTGCTTTACAGTACTGTCTGTTTTCCCCCACGTATGCCTGTGTGTACGTGAGCAAGTTCCCTGTTGTGTGAATAGTGCTATGACATATTTAGCTGGATGGTTCAACCAGGATGGTTGCATGCATAGATAAAAAGAGATTTCAGCTGCAGCATTACACCCACATTGTTGTTCATTTTTCTGGTAGAGTGATTGATCAGAATGTGGCTTTTAACATACTTCCATCTAGTGGCAACTCTGGGATTCTTTTAAGGTGGGGGTATAGGGGTGGCTATAATTTATACAGATGGGCCAACTTTATCATTAGCCAATGATATGTTTTGAATTGGTGAGTGAAGGGTGCACTCTGGGAGCCGATCAGGTTTCAGTGCCCCTTTGGTTTCATCCCTGTATACCTCCATCTATTTCCCCCATAACCTCTTGCAGTCCATCAGAGGGCACACACTGATACAGTACAGATGATTGAGACAACAGTTTCCCTAACAGTGTGTTTTTGAAATGTGGGTGGAAACAAGCAGAAACATGCAAACTTCACACACAAAGAGCCAGGCCAGGAGGTGAACCTCAGCCCTGGAGGTGTGAGGCCACTACACCATTCACTGAACCACCATATTCACTCACACATGCTGTGTAGAACAGGTCTACCTCCTCCTGTCTTTATTTTTACATAGTTTCTCAGGAGAAACGTAAATATAGGACCTTCAGATAAAATTGAAACCTATACTGTAATTATTCATGCTCACTGCATGAAAAAGAAGAACTATAAATTAAAGTTTATCTCACACATTAGGATATTAATTCAATACACACTTGATTAGAGATTTTTTTTCTGATTTTGGAGATTAATTTCTTGGTTAAGTAGAAAGTGAGAATGCAATTAT
This sequence comes from Mormyrus iriodes, assembly GCA_011763525.2. Taxonomy (NCBI): domain Eukaryota; kingdom Metazoa; phylum Chordata; class Actinopteri; order Osteoglossiformes; family Mormyridae; genus Mormyrus; species Mormyrus iriodes. Next base: position 12,908,204 of record JAAGVU020000032.1, read on the forward strand.
AGTTTTGTGTGTTAAAAATTGGTTTGAAATTAAATGCATGGAAACACAATGGTTCAGGAATGGTCAAGGTTATTGACCCTAAAAGATAGGCAACACATTTCTAATAGGAATTAAAAAGTGTTACGGCAAGACACAGCTAAGGAAAAGAGTGGCTCACAACAAACAGAAGACTTTAATAAAAAAGTAAGAACTTACTAAAAGTAACCACAAAATAACACAACTAGGGAACAGAGCAAAACGGGGAGCTAGTCTGGGATACAACCACAGCTATGTATACGTGGTAACAATTAAAATGACTGACTGAGGAATAGAACAAAGGCAGGCACTTAAATACACTGATAACAAGACTAGACAGGGAACAGGTGAGAATCATAACAAATAACCAATCACAAAGGAATCAGGGTGACAAGGAACAGGTGGGGTACATTTTGCAATCAATAGGCACAGAGAGGTCAATTAACAGATGCAGGAAAGTATCAAACATTAAAGTAAACCAAAACTAGGAAAACCGAATGAACATGGAACATGGAGCAAAAACAAGGAACTGTAACTGAAATGCCTATGCAAATCTTAAGCCAGAAGAACACAAAACCATCATTATAACACAGCATTAAATACTAATTAGTTGAGACTGGCCTTCGGCCACCCTTAAACATACAACCGAAGAAGGGGAATGGGAAACAGAGGATAACCGCTTAGCCCATTAAGCCACATGGCAGCCCAGGGAATTAGCCAACACATTAGGGACTAAGGGCTTCAAGACAGAGAAGGGAACAGGATGGCTAGTGACACCTGCTGGCCAAGTGGGGACAAGACACATAGGGTGGGCCAGACAGGAACCGATCCTGTCATAGAGGAAAAAGTTTTCCTTAATATAATTTAAGCATCCCACTGCTATAATGGTTCATTTCCTCAAAAATTTTTTATTCAAATTTATTGAAATTATTTATTGAAATATGGTCATTGGGGATAATCCATTATTTTACTGCTTTCAAAGGATATACTGTATTTTTAAATGTTGCACAGTATGGAACTGCAGTGTCTGAGGTTATTTAATTATACCGGTAAGTATGCTGTTGGTGCCCCTAAAAGAGGGATCAAATTTGATAGTGAAACCACCACTCAGCCACATGATGATTTTAATTTCCATTCATCCATGAGCATATTCTGAGGCAAATTGTCAATGTTTATTAAATATTCAATCAATGGATTACCAGAGGGCATTTCTACATGCAAGTAATTTAGGTGCCAGATGTATCCGTCAATTTTTTTTTTATGGATGTATTCCGTTCATGTACTAACAAATTTCTACTCAGCTCACCCACAGCACCGTCCAATTTCTCATCTTGAACCTCTTTCCAAAACCAGACTTCTGTTGTATTCATTCATTGGCTACCATTGATCTCACTTTACATATTTTACTCACGTTTTAATAATGTCAAGAGGTTTAGAGTTGCAATATGTCTACATTTCATTTACATGGCAACCGGCACACGGATCATAGAATAAAAGGGACTGTAATATATTATTTGCCATTTTCTAAGACCATAAGAAAAGTGCAACGAAAGATGTTATTATGATTTCACAATTATTCAGTTCTTATGATTTAGATTAAAATGCATTTAAAAAGCATTTTAAGATATTGGTTTCTAACTCAGATCACTGGGACAGCTTCACAGCACCGTAAACCTCACCTCTGTTAGCTGGGTTTTTAATGCATCCCACGGCACACAGTACCATGCCATGCAATTTTGTATTTTCCATCTATATCTGCCTGGACCCTTGAGATGCTGGCAAGCGCTGAAGATTAGGACACGCCTTTGGAGCTGCTGTCCTCTGAACGAAGGTCATCGGGAAAGTTTTCAGGAAGCGAGGTTCCAACTTTTCGTTTTACAAGGCAACTCTCACCTCACTCTGATTCAGAATAGCGTTCATCTGTAGCTGACATTTAAGGTGCCTTTTGGACAGAGGTTGACAGTTTCTGCTACATTACCAGCAACCGGCAAACAAAATAACACCAAGTCAGATGGAATGTGCTTCCCTGTGATTTAAATAGCAGATTATAAATGTCCTGAACTAGGAAATGTGCGTTATCTTCATTATATACCCATTCTCATGCTGGTCCTTCAGCTTTCAATGTAAAAGCATGGGGGTGAGTGTAGTTGATCTCAAATCTACTCTTTCAAACATTTTAAGAAAAAAGCATTTTAAATGTGCAAAATGGAAAACAATTACATGGATGTGGGATGGATTAGATTTCCATTTCTTAGACATGCTTATCCACAAAACAGTTCCACCCTTTGAAAACAATTACTTTCTTTATAAAGTTGCTGATCTGCTCCGATAGCTGGGAATGCTGGATCAGTTTCTCTCCAGATGTTACTGTGTGGATAAAATATTGGACCAGTTGGCTGTCCCTTTATTTTTTTTTCTCCAAACACAAGCTGGGCTGTACAGCTCGGATCATGGTTCAAACCAGTGCTGTGTCATCTGCCAATTGTTTATATAACCAGACTCGCATACTGCATACAAAATCAGTTTATATTCGGAACAGTAAGATCCATAAAGGATCCATGTGCTATTAAAAGCACCCATGCAGATATGAGAAATCGATAATATGATCTGATTGTTTCTCATGTTGCTGTAGTGACCTTGTTTATTTTCCTGTTGAAGTTATGTTGTTGTTATGAGAGTAAATTGCAAAGTATTACTGCTTATGCAACAGAGTAATGCAAATTGATGTTTTAAATTACCTCCATCAGAGGAAATGGGTGCTCAACCATGAAAGACAAGTCAAAGGCTAGGAGACGTCTGACACCTCATGATTACTCGTTAACTTCGCTCAGATATTTTGACCAGAATGAGCCTATTTGAAAACTAATCATGGATCTTGTTCTTGTGTTTTTTTTAATCAGATAAAGATTAAACATTAGTGATCACCACCTTCATCAAGTAAATGAAGTGCATTAACATTTTGACAATCCAAATGTGGAGCCAGATGTAAACATGTAATATGGCAAGAATTTGTCTTTTAATTAAAAGTCCATTTTCCCAACTGATTTCTTCATCCTTATTGAAGGATTTTGCTGGACCTAGTATTTTTTCTCCCTTTAATTGCAAGATCTAGCATACCAGACAAAGTGAGATGAATATAAATCCATAATACAATGGGAAGTATTGCCATGATAGAACCACTACTTTCAAATGCCAGTTCATATTACAATATTTAGTTGAGAAACCTTTTGGTTTTGTTTCACAGAGAGCTGTATTTGTGATTCACAATGCAACGACTTAAATAAGCTGATAAAAATAATTTAGAACATCAAATCCACCGTACAAAATATTTCAAAGATTCTAAGACCAAAGCACACAGGAGCACAACCATGTATTTCCATTACCAAGTATTTTCACACTTGTGAAATTCCTCACTGTAAAGGTAGTGCATATAATAAAATGTGTGTTGTACAATAACCTCTATACAATCCCTGCAGAATGTTAGGGCACAATGCTACAGCTGCCTCTGTGTGCATATACTATTATGGCAGGGCATGAAGAAGGAGGGGAAAGAGGAACAACCCAGAGAGCAGCTCACAACAGGGTTTATTAATGAAACAGAACACAAAATGGGAGAAACAGAAAATAAAGGGACCACGAGGGCTCAAGAACAAAACAGGGAAAAGAACTAACTAAAAGGAATCACATAGTAACACAACTAGGGAACGGAGCAAAACAGGGAGCAAGACTGGGACCCAACCACAGCGACTAACAAACAGTAACAACTATAATAAACTGAGCAAGGAATAGAACCAAGGCAGACACTTAAATACACTGATAAGAAGGACTAACAAGGGGCAGGTGTGGGCTATAAAGCAGCAATTAACAGATACAGCAGGTTCAAACAGCAAGGGAAAATAAAAACAAGGAAAACTGAACATAATGCAACCAGGGAGCAGGGAGCAAACACAAGGGACTGTAACAGAAATACATACACATAATAAACCAAGGAAACATAAAATAACAAATGTCAAACATAAAAAAATTAGTTGGGCTGGCCTCTGGCCAGCCATGAACCAGGATGATGACCAACCATTTTGCTCGTTAAGCCATACGACAGCCCACAGAGTAGGGAAACACACCAGGGAGTGAGGGGATACAAGACAGAAGCAGAAACAGGATGGCCAATGATACCTGCTGGCCAAATGGGGACAAGACACATGGGACAGGGCCAGACGGGCACCAATCCTAACATGTACAAACCCATGCTGCAGCTCGTTTCAACTCAGATGGCCCAGAACAGTGAGTGAACAAAGGCCTTCTTCCCATCTGGATATCGCTCTCTGTAATACTCCCTAATCGATGCAACTTGAGATTCCTACAAGTGCGATTCCTGTGATTTTTTAAATGAAGGAATACTAAATATGCCCAAAAATATAACTAATAAAATCAAAGACACATGCGAGCAAAAAAACAAACATGGCCATACATTGAGCAAATAAATATGCTACATATTTAATATCGTGTCTGTCTCTCGAAAGCGTAGTGATTTCAGAAGTGAATCGTGAAGTGGACAGACTAATGTTTGAGTTCAAGAGGGGATTTTGTATGTTGTTCTAATTGAAGTTTGAATACAAAATCTAATACCTGATAAATAATTCATATATTCTGGGCTTTGGTCAGTCAGCCTTGGTCAGCTCAATCTAGGCTACAGGGAAATGTCCAAAGCCAAAGTAAAACGATAATCTCACACCTGGTCTATTCATATCCCATTCACCCTAAAAGACTATATAAGATTCCATTGTTCTCATAAGTTACACGAACTGGGCTGCCACACTCACAAGTACACACAAGCAGAAATCAACCACTATTACCCGACTCAGTAATTAATGGGACTCAGTTCTAAACATATCTTTTCCCGCTTTATTTTCCAGGTATCATGCAATTCTCCAACTTTGCAAAATAACTGAATTTATTCATACAAATGAAAATGTGAACGCAGCGTTTTTCAGCAGGAGAAAAAGAAACTGGGCATCAACAGTTATGTTAAACTGAATGGCAATTTATCATACATACTGTGTACAGCAGGAAACTGCACACAGCATAGAAAGTGACAAATATTATCTTTTGATAAAACAGCACATATTTATTGTACCAGTGATGTGAAGTAAGTAAATAAAACAGCTGCCGTATGAAAAGTGTATCATATTGAGCCTAGAATGTGTGAAATATAGCAAGAAGTAATAGTACTTATTATTGATGTTTAATCAAATAAAATAAGGAAAGACAATGAACTTCCGATGAGTCAGCGTATTGTATTACATGAGTCAACATTTTATTTGATGAGTCAGCATATTTTATTTCTTATAAGGTGTTATGCTCCATTTGCAGCTGAAGTGCTATTTTTCCATGTCATATTGTCTTGAAACAGGCAGCCAAGCAGACATTGTTCAGGTGTTGATGGATGCAGTTAAACTGCTGATTGGCTCTTAACTCATATGATCCTTCTTACAGATTCATATGTAAAAGTATACATAAACAGGCATGTAACTCCACTACTTAAATGTTATCTTTAACATTCGCAAAGGTTCCAGCAAACAGTGAATAGGTTTAATTTAATGAATTACATCGTGAATACAGCAGAATATCTATATTAAAAAATAAGGGACATAGCAAGAGCATTTGTGTTGTGCACATTGCTTGAATCTGTGTGCATCCTAGCCTGCATAGTATACACATATTTTACACATTTCAGGTAAATGTGGAGAGGGACATAGACTGACTTGTAGTGAGTTTGGTCTAACAGCTCTGAAGCTTCCTCTTCACCATAGACCTCCTCGGTGGCCAAAAACTGTAGCTACCATCTGCCTGTCAATCTTATGTTCCATCTTAGCATCACTCAAGGTCCAGAGGTATTTAAACTCCTATCCCATCGTCAGACTCTTTCCCCCTCACATGAAAGGAGCAATCCACTCTTTTCTGTGAGAGTACCATGGCCTTGAATTTGGAGTTGTGGTTTGTCACTCAGCACTGAACCATTCATTCACAATGTCATCCCCCAGTATTTGGAACACAACCTCTGGTCTTCCTATTTACAGTTTACTCACCTTCCATGCAACATTAAAAAGGTGCATGTTCTCAACATCTTCTCACCGGCTTCTTTGCTGTTGAAATAGATTTTTTGGATAGCTAGAAGCACACAAACCTCTTCCAGCATGCCAAGGTCATGATCCTGTGAGGAATATATATGTTTATTTATTTATAAAGGTTTCTGCCATTATAGAACACCATGCAGCTTAAAGCAGGAGTGGCCAATGTTATCTGCAAAGGGCCAGTGTGTATGCAGGTTTTGGGGATAACCTTTAGGTCAGCTGTTCAAACACAGGTGTGAGGAGTTTTCAGCCAATCAGTCCACTAATTGGTAATCTAATTAGGGAGTTGCAGCAAAACCCTACATACCTAACAGCCCTTTCTGGATACAACTGGCCACCCCTGGCCTAAATATACTAGCTGGTTATAGACCACTATTGAAGGAGGCCTCCATTTAGTTTTAAACATGCACACTACACACACTGGGACACATTTCTTCAATAATAATGCAAACTTATTTCCTGTTCCTGTGCTCAGTAATTCTGAAATGAGATTAGAGATGAGTAAACAGCCAATACTAAAGTATTAGCTGCTACCACATAATGCAATTCATGTGATGTGTAGTCATTGCAGATTTATTAGACAAGAACTTAATGGCAAACTATAGTGTCCAACCACCATGTTTCATAATACCCTTTACATGAGACGGTGGGCTGTGGTAATTATTTGCATTAGTTAATTGTGAAAGAGTTCTTACTGTGCTGTCAGCTGGTCACATGGTCTTTTTGGGGCATGCTGAACTTCACGGTCACATGTTCCTGTGGGCGTGCCCATTCTATGGTCAGAGAAGGGGGGTCCCAAGACAAAGATGAGAGAAGAAGTAAAGGAGCAAGGGAGTGAAAATTAAAGTTGAAATGCCTCTGTGAATATAAAACTTGAGTAGGGCTGTAGCAGGACGGCCCCACCAGTTACGGTTTCTGCTGCTTAAGTGCCCTGGCTTGTCCTTCCACAGAATGTCACCCCTCAGATCTCTGCAGTTGGTGCTGGATATATGCTGATCGTTCTAAAGGTCATTAAAAGGAACACATCCTAACTTGCATTTTCACACTATCACATTGCTATACACGTGGTGCATGGAACAGCTCTGGAAAAATCAAGAGAAAGCTATATATATTTTTTTAAATCTGCTTTTTAATTCCTGGTTTAATCCTGGTTCTGCTGGCAGAAGGCTACACTGCGAGGCAGCCTGCTTCCAAGCTCAAAGTTTCTAACACAGCAATACACAAGAACAAAGTGAACTAGGAGACACTGGGAGACACCAGAAACCAGCCAGGTAGAGGGCAAAAGCAACATTCTAATGCTAGAGATGACCGTCAACTTATCCGGCAGTACCTTATAAATCAGATGATGACCTCAAGTGACCTTTGAAAGGAATGGGAAACAGTAAGTGGCGTGAAGTGCACTGCTAAGACAATTCATAATAAGCTCCTAGAAGCAGGACTGAAGTCCCATAAAGCCAGGAAGGAGTCCTTCATCAATGAGAAGCCAGGCTGGATAGGAAACCAGTCCTAAATGCACACTAAGGGCAGATTAGAGACACACAAACACTAAGAGAACCATTATTGTACTCAAACCCATAATTCTGGAGGTTGAGACCACAACCATACTGAGCAAGCCAATATGCTGCCTATAATTCAGAGCACTGAAAAGTACTTAATCCAAAAACTGTTTATTTCCCACTCGTGTTTCTTGTAGGCTGCTGTTTTTGGTTCCCTTTGAACTGCTAACTATATTATTACAAAAGAAGAGGTTAAATAAATTAAATTAGAAGACTGATTAGTTAAAATCAGTCACTTAAGTCTGTAAGAGGTATTAAAAACCTGTTTATAGATCAGTCCTCCGCAAATAGCATTTGGAATTCTTGTTGTGTAATAATATTTTATTATGTTAACAAATGTAGTGGAAAATGAAATCAGCAGTAACCATATAGCAAGTGATCATTAGGCTACAGAATGTTACAGTGTGAAATGTGTGAATAATGAGTGAGAGATCGCCATCTGAGAGTACTGCTCACAGATTCTCACCAAATTGCACGTGTTGTGTTTATTAGGGTTGAGATCAAGATAGGCTTGTTTAAGTTGCAAGCAGTATTCTTTAGCTTAAAGTGCAATCTTAACATGGAGCAATTCTGAATCACTGAGAAAAAAATACATAAATAACGAAATTTATGCCATAGGCACATCCTGATACAATCCATTCATCTTCAAGCTGTTTATCCAGTACAGAGTCATGGGGAGGCACCACAGTCCACAAGGCATGGAAACACCATGGATGGGATAAAAGTTACTTCCTGATATAATAGTATCTTTTGAAGTTGTTGGAAATGTAAAGAGTTCAGAGGATCGACTGAATCCTATCTACTAAATTATCCATCAGCATTTCTTGTTTCTACCACATTTCATTTTTGTTAAAAAAAAAAACATTTTATGTCATGTCACAAGACATTCAGTATCTCAGTGTAGAAAATCCATTCCATTATCTTAATTAATAATCTCTCTGTCATTAATTGAAATGAGTGGGACTCATAAAACCTTGCCTTTAAGGCAGTGCAAGTTCTTATTAATTTATTTGTTTTACTGCCTTTTTCCGACTAAACATGTCTTACTTTTTTGGTTTGGCATTCTGTTTTTTAACTGATTATTTTCACAAAGGTCACTGTATACCATCACATATTTTCAAATCATTTTTATAAGCAGACAGCATGGCGGCTCACAGCTTCCAGGCTACGGTCATGCATTGTGAGTATGGAGTTTACATGATCAATCCATGTTGTGTCAGTTTCTTCCAAGTTCTCCAAAGACATGCACTTAGGTTGTTTGATGTATCTAAGTGGCCTGTTGTACATGATTGTGAGTGTATGAGTGTCCTGTGATGGACTGGCATTCCATGCAGGGCAGTGGTTCTGTCCAGCCTCAGGACCCACATTTTATCTTGGTCACTAAGTTGCGGCCCAATTTTTCAAAATTGTGAACCATACCCATATAATCCATAAAATGTGCCGACTGGTAAAATTTGCCACATTGGACATTCCAAAAGTCCAACATGAAAATACATTTTTTTAATTAGTCTATAAACCACACTTTCCATGATCCACTGAAAATAGTCCTGCAACATACTTTTGGGTCACGACCCATCACTTGAAAAAGTGTGTCATGGCTTTGTGCCCTGGACTAGGCTGCAGGCCCCTCAATGTGACCTTGACCTGGATAACCCATTTGGAAGATGGATGGATGGATTTTTATAAGCTCAATTCTGCTGACATTGCAGAAGTTGCCTATATTACAGTGCCTAATTGTACTTTTAGTAAAACTTCTCATTTCTGTTATATAGGTATGTTCTTTGAAATATAAGCCAATTTCATGAAATATGCCCCTCCTCGCCATGGAATGTGCTTCTGTTGGGAACTGGCAAAACTCTGTAATCCTCCCTGTCAATCGATGTCATCTCAGTGATTTAAAAAAAAAATGAATCAGGAATGTAGAATTTGAGACGGAGCTCATGTTCCGTGTCATTTAATCAGCATTGATTATTATTATCCTAGGGAGCGTGAATTGATTTGTCTGAGCACCGCTGGATGAGTGCTTCTGACTCAAAGATGCATTCGGCGGGTATAATTCTACACACCGTCACGGGGAACAGCCCTCAGAAAATGGCCCGCATCGACCAATACCCACAAAAAGCAACAATGGAATCATTTGTAAAGGAATGCTTAAGTAGCTTAAGTTGCTGCCAAAATACACTCATGTCCAGCACGCAGAGCGGCTTTTTCAATAAATGAACTCATCACAGGTTCAGTGAGTCAGGCACTTCATTTTCTGGATCTCTGCAATGGCTCAGCTTCTCTAAGCATAATACGGAGCTCCTGCAATCAATCTTACACCCTTTTTTTATCATAATATTTCCTCTAAACTAGTGGTTCCCAATCTGGTCCTTGGGGACCCCCAGACAGTTCACGTTTTTGCTCCCTCTGAGCTCCCTGCCAGAAAGTCCACATTTTTCCTCCCTCCCAGCTCGGAGTGCACTGTCTGTGGGTCCCTGAGGACCGGATTGGGAAACACTGCTCTAACCTTCTGCGTGGATGTACTGGTCCAGCGTCTGGCTGAAGGTAAAAGCTGTATTTTTTTATGCTTCTGTCCTGAGGGAATTAAAGAGACTTACACTGGCTTATTAATTATTAAACAAACTGTCATTGAACTATTTCAACACAGCCAGCAATGGCAGCATGATTAAGTAGTATTTTATATGAAATTGTTATATGTTGCTTTGTGCAGATGTTGTTTATGTTGCCTGTTTGTATTTATTACTACATACTCAGTGGTCACTTTCTTGGGCAAACCTAGCTAATACAGAGTAGGGCACCTTGTTGGCTGCACACTTTGGAAGGGAGATCAGTCTGTTGCAGGGCACACACTATGGTGAATTTAAAGATGTCATTGGACCAGTATTTCCCAATCCGGTCCTCAGGGACCCACAGTTGGTCCATGTTTTTGCTGCCTCCCAGCTCCCTGCCAGACAGTCTACTGCTGGGAGGGAGCAAAAACATGGACTGTCTGTGGGTCCCTGAGGACCAGCTTGAGAAACACTGCATTGGACAGTTGGAGGAGACCCACATGAGCATGGAGAGAACATGCAAACTCCACATACAGAGAGCTTGATTAATTAATGGGAACCCAAACCACAAAACTGAAGGTTTTGGAAAACAAATGGAGTTACCACGCATAGGCAAATAATAAATAATAATAATTCGGTAATATTAATAAAAATACAATATTGCAGCTAGCCAGGTTGCTATAGCTATTGTCATGGTAAATTGGTAAGCAATAGATGTCACTATAGGGCATAAATGAAAAATGTATAAGATTAAGTGGAGATCTAGGCTTGTCATCTTAATTTCATTGTTTATGTAAAAAATGCTAGAAGGACCCTGATGTCCTTGACCAAAAACATTATTGGTGTTCATGTATCAGTGCACTGGAGGTTTTAATGTTGTATTTATTTATAAACATTGTAATGAGGTGGTGGGAAATAGTATACAGATTAATATATCACTGAGTTCACCAGATGTCCCTGTAAAAATAATGGCATTGATTTTAACAATTACACTTATTCATCTAACTTGCAATGTTGCTGAAATTTTCTGTGTTGGTATGATTGAAATTATATTACATTCATATTTAATGATGTTTTGCGGTAGGGTGAAATCATATAGTAGTATTACAGAAAGTTTTCCCTGGCTGGTGTGAAGGTATAATGTATATTTGTACAACAGTTGATAAGGTGTTTTAATTTCTGTTAAATATATTACTGCATTAACATTACTGTCACATATGCACAGAGATTTATATAGAGGTAAGGTCTGTGAGCTATAGTTTGTTATTACAACCCACAGTCAACAATTCTATATAGATACTGGAGGTCAGTTAATTCACGGGTTTCATAAAGCTTGACTTTTTTATGCCTGATTTATGAGCAAACTTTAGAGGAGGGAAACAAAAAATACCCTGTATTTGTAGGGATCGTAGTAGATGTTGAATAGCCCATGAACAAACAAAAAATGTTATATGCAGCAGGCTGGGCTCTGACACCGGTGGGTAAGAGCATCTGACAGTTGATTAAATGCAAATGTGAATGTAAATGCAATCCGCCTGATGAACAAAAGCTGCAGATAATGGGCTCTTATTGCAAATGTGTGTTTATGTGTCACTGCAGCATTTGCAATCGTAGAGGATACTTGCCGAATGGCGACACGGTGAAGGAGAAGCTAACAGGCTCAGGCAAGTTATAATTGCGTCCCAGCTGCTGTCGCCATCAGCGATATGATGCCACCATGTGTTTCTGTAAGCGGTGTCCGCACGCTCCCGTATGGTGCCCCGTCTCTGTCCTGCCTCTTGAGGTTGGGCAGCTGCTGGTGTCCTCAGACATTTGGGGAACTGCCATTTACAAGGATAACAACAGCACTTGACGGGCTACTCTGAAATTGAAAAAAAAAGAAAAAAAAAAGATGACTATGTGGTTGGCAAGCCTTCTCAGCCATAACCATGGTGATTTCCTCTGGACACCTCAGTTTCCACCCTCTGTCTAAAGTCAAACTGTTAAGGTAGACTGATGTATTTAAATTGCCCATACTCATGTTAAGGTGTGTTCTACAAAGGCCTGGCATCTCATCCAAGGTGTCCCCTGCCCTCTGTCTGGTATTTCCTGGGGTAAACTCCAAGTTTACCAAACTCCTATACAGACGATCCATGGGATATGATGGGGTTATGTTATGATAAACTGTCGTAAGGCAAAAATATCAAAAGGTGAAAATGCATTTTACTACAGTACACCTAACCTAACGAACATCATAGCCTAGCCTTTAGCCTACCTTAAACATGCTTACAACACTTACATTAGCTAACAGTTGGGCAAAATCATTAACACAAAGCCCATTTTATAAATATCTCAAGTAATTTATTGAATAATCATACCCATCGTAAACTTGAAATGTCGTAACACAGACCCTTGTAACGCAAGGAGCGTCTGTACTGGTTAAACAACTATGGAATATCAGTGGATGGATAGATAGAAGACCTTTGAAACACACACTGTTACTGATTTAACCAACTGAGTTCCCTTTACACATCCCATACATACATTGTATTTCAAAACATGGAAGGTGCATAATTCAATTATATTTAGCTTCAGATCACCACAAGCTATGAACATCTATTCACATCTATCCACCTTAATCTCTGTTGTACAGCAGTGTACAGTGTTGAGCTGTATTCCTTTTCTATGCGGAACTGAGGTAGTTGGTATCAGTACCATTTTGGTAGCTTGCGCTCTTGAGATGAGAACAATCAGAAAAGAAAAAGAAAGAAAAAATGAGTGTTTAAATGAGGCAGTTTACTATTAAAAATGATACATAAGAGAGTGGCAGATGTGTGGAGTCCAGATCTCGGTCCAGTTCATCGTGTTTCAGTGACGCTAACATGAATCTTTGGCTGCTCCTATTCCGGTCACTAATGAGATCTGGCATTTCCCTAACGTGCATTTACAGAAGATGTATGGATAAAATGAGAGTGTCAGGCTTTGCGGGAATCCAAATTAGTCAGAAATTCCTTGTAATAATGGCACTGGCTAATATGAAAGAATTTCCTGTGAAGCAATAGAGGGTTTTCTGACTTTTCAATGCAAGAACAGACATCCTTCACATTTAACCTCTTGACTGAGCCACAGGTGTGAAGAGGCAGGGTTTGACATGTAAATCCATGTGGATGTGATCCCTTTAATAGGCACGGCTGTTGCACAATTGAATTTTAGGTACAACGAGACCAAATGGTTTTAGCAGAAAAATATTATGGTGTATATGTTAAATGGTCCCTAATTTGCCAACCTTTCAGCGGGCATCACCAGGTCAACCACATGGGGGTGGCTTGTTGGTCTTGAAGGTCTTCAGATTGGCATCAGGCAGACAGTGGTAATGGTGCTTGGATGAATGTGCATGCAGGTACATTTTAATCACTCTATTATTATGCTTATAGTAATATATACTCTATTATGCTTAATTAAATTTTATAATGATCTAAATCCATTTATATCATACATTATATTGTAGCATATTATTTAATGTATTTTTAAACATTTTTGTATCAATGATAGTTCTCATTGTTATAAAGATGATGATGATGATGATGATTATGATGATGATGATTATTATGATGATTATTATCATCCTCCATCCATCCATTTTCCATAATTGCGTATTCAGATTCTATCCGAGGACAGACAGGGCATAAGGTATGCAACAGTGTGGACTCACACACATGCACACACACACACACACACGCACACACGCACACACACACACACGCACACAGGGTGATTTAGGGTCACAGATTTAACTGAAACACATGGCAAAGAGGAGACCAAAGTACCAGGGGGAAACCCACACAAACACATGGAGATAAAGTGAACTCCCCATAAACACATAGAAGGTGGGGGCAGAGTTCAAAACCTCTGAGTGCTGACGCTTCTGACTGAACCATTATGCAACAACAACAGCAACAAAAAGAATAATAACAATTATTATTATTATTATTATTATTATTATCCAAGACAATGTAAATCACTAAGTACCATAATCTGTGGAAAATCCTGAGTATCAGAAGGGTCCCTTGCCATATGAGGTTCTACTCCTCGTTTGTCTCGTATTTAGACAGGCATGCCTAAAAGCTCTATTTCTGTCGAGCTCTAGTCCTGTGGGGATGACATTTTAATTAAGCCGTGCCTCCTACTGCAACTGACAGCCAGGTGGCCAACTGACAACAGCGGCCACCTTGTGTGCGTCTATTACAGCACTCAAGGTAAATCATTCTAAATTTTCAGATGGCTCACCTTATTAGCAAATGATAAGCTCCCAAACAAAGGGTGTTTATTATGGTGCATGTACTCAAATATCCTTTTTATCCCCTTTATATCCTTCGGTGAGGTGTGCAGTTTTATCTAGCCAAGAACAACCTGACAGCTCACTTGTTTTTCTTATGGTCTGGATTGTGGCGTTGTCTACAATCTAACGTAAACCCTCAGGAGTTTATGTCCCAGAGGCAACAGGGCTAATGCAGATGCACTGTGAGATCAAGCAATTCTACAGTATGCTTTAAATATATTATATTGCGTGTGCGTGTGTGTGTGTGTGTGTGTGTGTGTGTGTGTGTGTGTCTGTATATATGCAGCTGCAATCATAAGGGTAAAGCTGTGGGGCTGGAGATCAAGCTTTGTGTATGTGATAATGTGCTCACGTAGTCCAGGAGTGTTGACAGCTTTGGGTATAGCAATTGATAATTTTAGTGTGGGAGCTGTTTTTAAGAAACAATAACCTTTTCAACATTTAAAATTTTTAAATTTATTTAACAAGCAATTTTATCCAAAACCATGTACATTTTTGAGGGAAGACATAATCACACAGTCCCTGGAGCAGTTGGAGGTTAAGGGTCTTGCTCAGGAGCCCAACAGTGAAATCACTCTGCCGACCACAGGATTTGAACCAACAACCTTCCGATCACAGGCACAGCATCCTAACCTCTAAACCTCAAAAATCTAAAGTCTGACAGGTGAGTAAGTGGATGACTCTGATTTCTTGACAGGTGTTGGCGCCACGTTGTGTTTTATTTGTTGGTGTGTTGAAACATTTTTTCCAGTATATAGTCACATGGGATTCAGTAGCAGCTGTATCCACATCCAGAAAGAAAATGCGAAATAAATGGGGTCATTCCTCAAGTTTTTGGTTAAAACAAAAAAAACAGGTGCATGTCTGGGAGGTTTAAAGGTGCAGAAGTGGACAAGAGATGAACGGAGATTAGGTGAGGCTTTCCGTGCTTGACAGCTATCAGTCTACCTGTCTCACACCTGTCAGGCTGCATCATAACCTTCTGACATTTTTTGTCCATTTTGACAACTGATGATCAAAAAAATAATAAAAAATAAACATTAGTTATACTTATCACTTTTTTTCTTGGTTTGTGATCTTTAGAAAGATGGAATAGTTTTTTTTAACTGCTAGAAGAATTTATTCTGTGTTCCCTTGTACTTACTGTAGCACTCACTATGAATTTGTCTTATTCTCCAAATACAGTCACTTATGTAACTTATGAATATCAAAAATATACCTATTTATCTTATCTGAGCACCTGTCCACATTTCCCTGTCAGCATCGCTGTTCATCTGTCTGGTAAATTTATTTTCAGCGCCTGTATTATACCATTGTTAACTCACAAATAGTTTGATTGATTTATTTGTTTATTTTAATCTTTCTGAAAAAACTGTGCAGCAAAACCAACCTAAAGCCAACCTGCTGTGCTTGTAAGTATCAACTGAGATCAAATGATCTGATCTGTAAACATCATATGTAGACCACAAGAAGATCCTACAGGTCCTACACCTCAGAGACCATCCTGTGAAGGAATGAGAATTGTATTCAATAATTTCTAATAATAATTTCTCTTTTTTGAATAATTTCAATAGTTTATATAGGGAAGAAGATGAGTTGATTTTTCTAGTGGCAATGATGCTCAGGAAACCCATTTATGTTTGTCAGTATCAGTATGGATCAGATATGTAAAAATTATCCACTGAAACAGTAGAAAATAGATTATGTTTTTCCTGCTGCATTCATTCTCTGGGCTGGGCCTTTTCTGACAAAGCTAAATGATCACATTTTCATATATATATAATATATATGTGATCATTTAGCTTTAAACCAACAGCTCATACTGTTTACCTGGAGGAACTCATTAGCTGTTTTTAATGGTCAACAAAGGCAAACACATCCTGTATAGTCAGTATTGTCGAAGAAATTAAATTAAAATGTGAATTTAACCATCAAAGATGAATGGTTGTCTCTCAGAATTGCATAGCTGTGTCTCAGAGTGTCTGTTGCTTGAAGTCAGTACCATATTATACCCAGCATCATGATCCTACGCAAACAGCTTCGTCAGCCAATTTATCGGTTTTCCCAGTTGTCCACTCCAACACAAACAGTATCTCTGGATCTTTACCCAAGGGTGAAAATATATGTCCCTCCTTATATAACCAGTGAGTTCCCTTTGAAATTTCTAGAGCTGTCACCGATAGTAATTGCAGCTTAACTGAATTGGAGGTTATGATTGTCTATATGCTGCTGTTTTGTCCTGTGTACCCGTCTGAAGTTTATAATGCCATTTCTGCTAATTAATGCAACATGCTTCACCTCAGATTTGTAACTGTGAATTAAATCTGGAGTTAATGCTTCTACTAATCCTGAGTTTATTTGTTCAACAGCAAAGACAAAATGTTATTGTTCCCCATGGAGAGATTTTATTTATTTATGTATTGTACAGTATACTGCAGTATTACGAAAAAATCCAAATACATCTGCTCCCCCCCAAAGGTAAAAAAATGGATAAATAACTAGAAAGTGACAGAGTGGCATAATTTCCAGGGTGTGTCCAAGTTTTTTGCCCTATGCTACCTGGGACAGGCTCCAGGCCCCCCCCATGACCCTGACTGGGGGAAGTGGTTAGAAGATGGATGGATAGATGGATGAATAGATAGATGGATACAACAAGAAAATGTATAGTATGTGTGGTAGAAACATGCCTTTTAAACAAAGAAGGTGCATTTACACAGTTTCACATCAATTTTTATGTGTTGTTTAAAAATATCCCACAAGAAAAATTCTTACAGAAAGTTTTTTTTTTGTAATTTTATTTCATGCCCAGTGACTGAACTGTAAAAAACTGTAAAAAATGTAATGTAATGACTAGCTAGTGTTGGCTCCCATAAAGGTCATCGTATTACAGTATCAGTGAATTATATACATCCTAGACAGACTGAGCTCATAATGTGTTTTTACCATTTAATCTAACTATGAGACTATTTCTGTTTCTCTTTATTGTTAATGTGGGATGACTGCAAATGACTCACTGTCACAGGCTGGGAGAGTAGAATTTCCAAGTAATATACAGCAATTTATAGAAATTCTGCTATGAAAATTTCTTTGAAAAGTAAAAATTTACTTAACAAATAAAATGCATTATTCAGCACAATGCCAGTGCTGTTCTTTGACAGGCATCGTGTCCCTTCAGATCTACAGTATTCTGCAAATGAAAAAGGATGCAGAATGCAGAAGCCTACTTTTCACCATGCTGAAAGTCACTCTGAGGCGGCTTTAGATTTATGGAAAATACTAAATATCAGGCTTGTCATTAACTCGTGCAGAGAGAGATTTAAGTGGATGTGAACATAATCTGGAAAGTGCCAATGTCTTTTTAATGTGTCAAAAACAAATTCCGAATCCCTAAACTCATGCAGATGTCAGTATATAATTACCAGAGACAGCAGGAGGAATAGTTTTCAGTATTTCTGACAAGCATGTTTGTCCTTCACCCAAGGGGCTTTCATCCTTGGTTTGATATCTTGTTTTAGCTTGCAGCCCTCAGAAAACTGCCACATCAGTTTTCAAGCAATACAATTTGCATTATATGCAAATGTAGATGAGACTCAGGCTACAGTTGTCTGATATCTTACATGACCCTCTGGCTGGCACCATGCTATAAGAGCACCTGCCATCTTCTATCTGTCCCAAAACGACAGTAAGGAGCACCAAGTAGTAGTAGAAGCTTTCTAATAGTGCTACCATGTGACAGCTGATTGAAACTCAAGACTCATGTTGGGACTGTCATTGTACATTTTGACAACTCAGTCAAACACTCACAAGACCATTAAATCAAAAAATAAATTACGGAAACGTTGTGTTGAAGAGAGGTTTATTGTTTCAGTCAGAATTAGCTATCAAAATTGCTAAATAGGTTGGAATGATGTTTCTGCTATACAGACCAGTGTGATCTTTTTTTGTGATAGGCAATTAAATATATTATGAAAAAAACAGATCCAAAAAGGGCAAAATAACATGACAACTGTAATTATCTTTCTACAAGATGATCCCTGTTTTTCCAGTCATAATTAAATTTACTACAACTGGATTTTTGTGACTGTGAATATTTGTGTAGAGTTCGATTGTAACACAGACCGTAATCCATTTCAAAGTTGCAAAATATACCTTTAAAATTGCAAGCGTGCCTATGCCGAGTAAGATATGCATTTAGTATCACATGACACCCACCTAATGAGGCTGTGAATTTTTGTCTTGTTATATTTGTTATTTGTATATAAAATCTGTATTAATTTGAATAATTGGATACAGCATCTGTTTTGTAATCCTCTATCAGTGTTTTATTTTTAAAATCTTCTAGTGTTGATTAGGATAGTGTGGTGAGTCTGCATTTATCAGTGATGTCGCCAATTGATATCAAAGATCGGAATTGGGGCCTGTCCAAACATTTTTAATTCGTCGGTATCAGCTACCACATCTCGATCCAAAGCCCAATCTATTTAATTTTCCGCCTCTGCCTCATTTACGTCAGTTGCGCAAATTGTAAGGTATAAGGCTTGAAACTACAAACTATCAAGATGTCAGCCATGTGGAAATTCTTCAAATTGGAAACTCACAGCAGCCCAACAGCTACCTGCAGCGTTCGCAATGCTATCCTTTTGAGAGGAGGTAGCAATAGAGCGTAATTTAATTCAACAAATCTAATTAGGCACTTTTAGGACCATCATGAGGAAGAATACTGCGAAATCGTGAGACTTAATCAGACGGAGAATGCACTGACGCCTACCCCATGTGTATGTATATTTTAATATTTATTAAAAGATTGGGTCAGAATTAGCAGATATGAATATTGAATGCATCAGATCATGCTACCAAACAAGTGGTAGATCCCTAATGTTTAGCATTGTAACCATACCTCCAGAGTTGTGGGTCTGATTCCCACTCCATTTCAGTTTCTGCATTCTCCCCACGATTGTGTGAGTATCTTCCTGCAGTCCAAATGCCTGTGGTGAGTGTATGTGCCCTGTGATGGACTGGCATCTCATTCATTATGTCCCTCAACTTTTGTGCTGTGGTTCCTGAGTTAGGCTCCAACATGATCCTGCACTGGATAAGCTGTTATGGAAGATGGTTGGATGGTTTTGACTGTATTAAATACGGAATATTCAATATCAATAACTTTGACAAGTTGTCATCATATGTCATTTAAGTAACTTTATAAAATTTTAAGACCAATAGAGTCGGATGTAATTTTAGCTACTTCTAAATCTGATTATATAACGTATTGTATCTTAAAACAGCATTCAATGACATGATGATTCTGTATTGTATTTTTGGCAATTTGGTAGTTAATGTCATATCTGTTTTTAATGGTAGGTAATCTTAACTGTAATGTGAGTCAGTGTGGGATAAATAAGGGCTTATTTCCATTTCATGTTGTGCTTTTGTTTAATAATACAATTTCTCATTTTCATTTGTACTGCTCTTTGTCAGTCCTGGAATCAGCTCAAATCTAGTGAATGTTAGTCGAATATATATATATATATATATATATAAAAACCTGTAAAATGCACAATAGATGCCTTTAAAGATTACAAGTATGCACACAGAGGAAACAATTAGTTTAGGAAAAGGTAGAAGCTATCGATCTCAATGCAGATGAAATCTTTTAAAAAATTCAATCTAGTTTTAGTTAGTGGAATTTTGTAAAAGGGGATTAAAGGGCAGTCCTTGATTACCTAAGACGACACAGTAATCACATGGCCAATGCAGTGTAGAGTTTTGCAGAGTAATTGACTTTCTTGGAGGAGTATCGAGAAAGACTTCATCAGTATGCGTTGTCGGCAGCCAGCACAAAACACCTGGAGCTTGACTTCTGCAAGCTGGAAAAGCAGCTTGCCGTCTTCCGCCGAAACCCTGACTTTGAAAAACCAGCGGAAATAGTTAGCATGCCCCATTCGTGATGGACCAGCTGTGTGTCAAACGAGGAGGGAGATAGCTAAGATGAGAGGGCGAGAAATCCAGGCTGGGACTACAGGTGGTAGCCACCGGCAAGGGCATTGAACGCTCCATCTCTCCTTCCTATTCCTGCCCCTAAGCCTGTTTTCTAAGGATGGCACCAGGGCCACTCTAATTACATTTAAAGCAGAGTAAAAAAATAACAAGGTAAAATGTTGTTTTGATGCTCAAACTGCATGTATTCTTTAGACAAGTGTCAACAATCCGAACCATCTGTCCAGTAAAAATGAGCCGCCTGAGTGCTTTGATCGGTCCAGGAGGCGATTTTAGCTACTCAGCCGTAACAAGTGATTTCAGGGCATTAATGATATATAGCAATGGTCACCAACTGGCGGACTCCCAGTCTGCAAATTTTATCATCGAGGGACTATCCCCCCAAGTCTTTTTTGGCGGGCGCAGTGGACCTTCACTTTGCGTTGCGGATGTAATTTGGGCCTCAGGGAACTGGGGACCATGGTCCGTGGTGGGTGGTTGAGCAGTGGGCAGTGCCCCCTGTTTAAATTGCAATTAATTAAAAAAAACAGCATTGCACATGTTCTGTGCTGGAACTTTGCACCTTTGCAAAAGCAGTTTGTTGGTGCCCTATAGATAGATAAAATAACAGGTTATCTGTGCCACAGATACATGTGTTAACACATAAGACAAGCAAAATGTGTTTTTCTTTTTCTCATACTGCTATGTATAAACCCAGGGATACTGGTGAGATTAAATGCATGACTAAGAGTTGTATTAAAGGAGAGATTAGGTCTGTGATGCACCTTTCAGATCTCTTCAGGTTGGTTAGGTAAAATCTGACATAAGCCCGGTATAATAAATATTCTTTCGCTCAGTACAGGACTACAGAGGCAGTAGGTATGCAAAATGTTCCTGGAATTTCTGGAAAAAGAAAACTGATAAGTAACTAGGGCTATGTATATCTACTTCATTTTGATAGAAATCTAAGAAAACATTCTCAGTTACACTGTATTAAGGCCATGTTTTTAATAATATATAAACACTTTCATGATGCATTATAATGCATTCATAAAGCATTATAAACATGGCTATAAATATTTAGGCACAACACATTATAGCTATGTTTATTATGCATTATGAATTTATGAATTTATGAAGCTCTCATCTGTAATGCACTGTAGATACCTTTATAATGCAGTACAAAGCATCCTTAATGCTTATACCAACAATTATAATGCATTATAAAGGCATCCGAGGACTTCATAAAGTATTCATAATGCATAATGCACATGGCAGTAATGTGTTATGCCTTTTGACAAATATTTATAGCCATATTTGTAATGCTTTATGAATGCAGTATTATTTGTTATGAATGTTTATAAATTACTAAAAACATGGCCTTAAGTAAAGTGTTACCACATTTTCTCCAATATTCCAATCATTAAATGTGGAAATTGCAGGATGAAAATAAAAAGCAGATGTTATTAGCAGATTAAACAAAATCATCCGTGCAGGGGGGCCGCAGATAAATATGAATCCCTCTTCTTATCTTAAATCTCAAAGACTACTAGTACTTTACACAGCTCTTTTAAAGTGGATATGAATTATCAATATCAGAGCCGTAGACATGGGTGGCATGGCAGTGCAATGATTTGAACAGTTGCCTCTCACCTCTTGGACCAGGGTTTGATTCTCCCTGTATCGTCATGGAGTTTCCTTCAGGTACTACAGTTTCCCCACAGTCCAAAAACATGCTGAGGTTAATTGCAGTTACCAAATTGTCCCTAGGCATGCATGTGTACTGTAGGTGAATGGTGTGTGAATTTACCCAGTGATGGGTTGGTGCTCCATCCTGGGTTGTTCCCTGCCTTGCACCTGTAGTCTCCAGGATAGGCTCATTACCCTGAAGAGGACAAGCGGTTATATAAACTGGATGGATGGGGCCCTGGGCATCTTATTAAATCAGAAATAGTTTACTAGATAATGTTAATGCAAAGTCATATAGTTGAACAATCAGCCTTATTTATAGCATAAGAATGGTTTTGGATATGATTCCATTTATTCCCCCATTCATCCATCTTCCCTGTCACTTACCCAGTTACAGGCCGTGATGAAGATGTGACTGAGTTGAAGCGAAGTATCAGAGAGTATATTAAATACTGCGTCAACCTGAATATAAGACGTTTTTTTTTCCCTCAAAATACTTCTGAAAAAGTGGTGTCATCCTATATTTGGGGTCTAGACGAAAAAGAGAATAGATCTGGGCCCGCTGCATCGAAAACATTCTGCGCCCTCAAGGGAGGAGTGGAGTTTGTAATATTCATTATATGTCCCCCCCCCCAATAATACATTTGTTTTTTGGAATGTTTGCTGTTTAATACACTTATTGTAACCCGATTGCCTGTAGTTGCTTTTTAAGCAATGCTTGCTGGTTAACTTATTATATGTTCTTATGAAATAAAATTATTTTCTTTATAAAAGTGTGATTTGGTACTCCAAAAACATTTTTTTCTAAAAATAGTTGCCAAAAAGTGGCCTATCATCTTACAGTCAGGGTAGTCTTATATTCAGGCCAATACAGTATTAGTGTTTAAAAGATCCTTGCGGACTTTGTAACTGATTTAAAGCAATTCCAGTAAAAGCGGCTGCCTCATAAAGAGAGGTGAGAGGCTCTTATATGACCTCAAAAGGGTGTCTGAGGTATACAGAATATTATGGGGACAGAGTAGGTCAGCCTTGATGACTGCTTCCCTGTAAGCCCTTATTCGAGTAATGCTTAGTACTTGGATTTTAGTGAGGGACATGTTCAGGTCAGAAAAGAATCTGAAAGTGTGTCCTTATTCAAAGGATGTAGAGGTCATGAAAGCTCTTTAGTAGTGTACTGGAATCACAGTCCGAAGACTCAACTCAGCGGCAGACATAAATATTTCATACTGTATTGAGTGAGACGCCACCTCTCATTGGTGATATTTGATGTCTTTATATTCTGCAATTCTTTCCATTTCTATGCTCATTGCTTGATGGAAAAACTATCAGTCACAGATCTCAAAGTGTTAAATATTCTCTGACCACTGCGTATGACTTGTAGTTATCATTTCTGTTCTAAATATAACTAATGTAACTGCAAGGCATTTTGTAGTACTTTCCATTAAAATCTATATATGTTGCCATGACAATTACAAAACTGACGTTTTTATCCGGACGCAGGAAGAAGTTTTTTTTTCCCCGAATAAATATTGATCCATACATCTCTTTTGAAATTAAGTGAGCATGTTAATATGTAAACTTGATTGAAAAGCATATGAATGTGATGATCCAAAAAGTCTGCTTTCAGTGAAATAGGAACCAGCATCATTAACTGAACCACAGTGGGTCTCTTTATAAATCGGTCTTCCTAAATAATGAGAGACTCAGTTTAACACTGTCGGGTTCATTCCTCTGTAATACTCTCTTTGTTTTTTTTGGGGGGGGGACTTATCGGATACTGCAGTTGTACCTCAGGTGTGACACAAGCAACTGTGATGTCAAAAAAAAACAAATCAGTATCTTAAAGGCAACATTTTATGCTTATTCCTGTTTAGATGAAAGGAGTCAGAACAGGAAGGAAAGAACTATGTTACCATTATTACACAACTGTTCAGATTAGCAAGGGAGCTTTTCAGTGAGTAATGAATATTTTTTTGCAATATTTTAAATGAATACAATGATTATATTCTGTTCTTGAGACCAATTCTAATTTTAATTTGAAAGCTGCTGAAGTCTTTTGAGGTGAAACTCATTTTACGTAATAAATTCTGTTGATAGCCATACACATCTTGCTGCCCAATGACGACACATGTCAGTGGTTCCAGATAAAGCTATGTAAAATTAAAGCTCTGAGACTAAACGGACAGCCATTGATGACCCAATAACATAAGTGGCACTTGATGTATTAATTATGAGCTTGGGACAAGTTTTTTCTTTCTTTTTAAATTTTCTGCATTTGTTCAGCCTTTGCTGAAGCTTTTTATTCACATGCCAAACATTCAGGAGCGGTGAAAGCCAGGTCGCTCTCTCCGGTCACCGCAGGTCGACTTGCAAACTGCTTTATTAGGCAGAGTGCAGCCCAGGCCTTCATTCCTGCGGCATGCTCTAGTCAGAAATCAGTTCTCACTCACCGAGATGCCTGGCCATCCCAACATGTCTATCTTCCCAAGCCAGTGTCTTCCTGCATTTCGCACCTTCATTCTTTACGTGCCGGTTATTAATTGGAACGACTGCCCCATTCACAACACAAATAATTTGTTGAGTATTCAGAATTCGAAATGAAGATGACAGTAAAGTGTAATGCGATATACTGAATGTTTATTTTAAGCGTAAGGATATCTGGTGGAATGTATTTCTTGCTTCCCTTCAGTGACCTTTATGCAGTCCAATGGCTGTTTTAATCCTAAAATCGTTTGTTGCATTTGCTGTAATAGAAATCTGCAGTATACACAAGCTGAACAAATTATATATATATGTGTGTGTGTGTGTGTGTGTGTGTATATGTGCATGTATGTATATGTATAATGACAAATAAATTAGACAGATAGATAGATAGATAGATATTTTCCCATCAAGCACTTAAGTCAAATGAGCACTTAAAAAGTTATGTGCATCTGAGTTACATGTATCCCCCCTCTCATCACCATAGATTGCCAGCCCTTATCACCCAAAAAACAGGCACGGCTGTGCAAGAACTATAATTAATTCATCAAATAAGAAAAGAGGATACGCCCTCGTTGATTTTGGCATCAAGCAAAACATGGAACGTGGAAATCTGCAGAAACATTTTTACTTTGAAAGTGAAAGCATGGCAGTAGCCTATTACACTTACATTTGGTCATTTTCACTAATGTGAGAATCCTTTGACAAAAATTCAGTGTTACAGTGCTTGAATTTTGTGAAGAGCAATTAACATTACCTTAATAGGTATATTAAAATCACATGGTATATTAAGATCAGTGACTCCAGGAAGAGGTCCGAGCAGGGGTGGAGGAAGATCCAGTGAGCAGGGTGGTAGAACTCCCACAGCAGGCAGCGTGGACAAGGTGGGAGAATATCCTGCAGCAAAGGATCATCTGGTCAAATATCATGCAGGCAGACTTTTTTCGCGCCCGGTTCCTGGTGCAGGCAGTCTATGACGTCCTACCAAGCCCAGCAAACCTGCATGTTTGGGGGAAGAGTGCGACACCTTCCTGCCCACTTTGCTCAGGTATAGGCTCCCTAGAACATCTCCTTAGCAGCTGCCCAAAGGCCCTTGCAGATGGTCGCTATCACTGACTACCAGGAGCTGGTGGAGGAATGCAGGGATCGTGGCTGGAGGACAGTTTGCGAGCCCATAGAAGTCAGTTGTAGAGGATTTGCAGGATGATCATTCTACAGAGTCCTCACACGGCTGGGCATTACAGGAGCGGCCAAGAAGAGGGCAATTAAAGCCGCAAGTGAATTCGCAGAGAAAGCCACAAGGTGGCTTTGGTTAAAGAGGGCTGATCCGTTGGTGGCTACTGGGACGGAAGTTGGGGCCTGATCAACCCCGGCTGGGTCGCCTGGGCGAGGGTGTATAATGTTGTGAGACCCGAAACACCCGATGACCTCAGGATACATCACTGAGGATGCGTCCCAGTGCATCTTAGGAGATGTTTCTTGTATAGTAAATAATATCATTTATAGCTTTAATTTAATGATCCCTCAACAATTTTCATCAAATAAGCACTATTGTAGCAGTTTTAAAACCATATAACACAAAACAGACAGCAACAGACAATCAATTAGTATAATAACATGTACATTTATTTCTTCAATAGTTTTGTATTGCCAGTTGTGTTAATCTGTAACATTAATTAGGCCAGAGGCAAAATAGATATTTTAGGTACATATATGTTACTCTGTTGTCAAACTAATTAAAAAAAAAAAAATAATATGTAAAGGTAATGAGTTCATAAGAATTGCGCATGTTGTATTTAAGAATGAATCCATGCACTTAGCTTTTTTCCCTCTTCAGTCAGAGCAATTCTGTAAACAAGCAATTATGCATAACTAAAAGATATGGGGTAAATGTTAGTATTATTAGTAGCATGGACTGAAAGTTTATAATACATTACTGATAATATGATAATGCAATCAAATGCATACTCTTAACAATTTTATATGCTATAGCATAGGCTGTGATGTATTATTCCAGACCAATTGCTATTCACTGTCACTAAAAATCCATACATCTACCCCATTTAACCGAGTGTGCTGGTCAGGTAGTTCCACTGGGAACCCCTAACCTAGTGTATGTAGTGTATTTATGAAGTGTATGTATGTGTACAAAAATATAAGACATATGCTGTTCTATACTGGTTCAAAACTGAGTGTTTCACGATCCAACCAGAATCACGCGATGTCAGTCATTTGAAATACATCAACAAGGCTAGGGAAACGAGGTATCTGTCAATCCCACATTCGCAGGAGCAAGTTCAAGCACTGCAGCTTAGGATTTGACTTATTTTAACTGAAAGAAGTATTTTTTAAACTGACAAGTTGTTCAGCCTAACTGAATAACCTGCTTGGTGTGCTGACAAGTCAGATTTCAGTTGAATCTTTATAATAATAATATACTTGCACAGTCCTCTCAGAAGGTCTTATGTAATTCTTTAAAAATGTTGCAAATTTATTGGTTTCATAACAAAAGTCCATTGACAAGCAATGCTTAACATATCTGCACATCCACACAGATATGTTCTTTTTATTAAGTGTCATAATTTTTTTTTATTGACTCATTCAGTCCTGTTCTTGCCATTTTACTATTAATTGCAATTTTAGTCATATTAAACATAAAATTAGTGTTTTATGTTCTTGTATAGGTGTCACTAATTAAAATGCACCCCATGTGACTGCGTGTCAGTGAACTCAGAACAGCTCTTTTAGAGCTATAGTTTGGGTATCAGTTTATTATTACCTGAAATATATGTTTTACTTAAAACCTTTCAAATGTGATATATATATATTTGTAAATAAATGTATACAGTAATGATTTTTGTTATAAAACCAATAAATTAGCAATATTTTTATTGAATTAAACAAGGTTCCACCACTACATATATACACTGCAATATTTCATTCGGTCATCTAAAGGCACATGCCCTCCGGAGCATGAAATGAAACTTGCAATTGAGTGCATTTAAATAGATGTTAGAATGCGTATAAGGGTCATTTACATGCAACATGCACATATTTTGGTGTTTATCTGCCCAAAATGCATATCTAAACTAAGTTCACTTAAACCCCAAAGCAGCTATGCGCTTTTTTGACATAAGTGCATGGAAGAATAGTCCCCTATATGGAGAAAAGTATGTGGACACTAGCTTGACCCACATTTCATTCCAAAACCAAGGGTATTAATATGCAGCTGGTCCATGCTACTTGCTATAATCGCCTCTACTCATTTGGAAAGACTTTCCATTAGATGTTGGAACATTGTTGGTGGGATTGGCTGCCATTCAGGTTGGGTATTGATGCTGGGTGATCAGCTTGCTTTCTGTGAGCTTGTGCAGCTTACCACTTCACAACTCGCTTCCAGATGTTGCAGATGTGTCTTTTGATATACGCTAATATTAATAACTTTATATTACAGCCTCAATTTCAATTATAGACACTTTAACAAGTAATGGATTCGTCCATAAGTTCATTTAACTTTAACATATCAAAATATTTGTTGCACTTTAATGTATTAATGTTCTGTATCAATTTTACTGACTCCCTTATGTTTAGCTTTTTCTTGAGCAGACCAGCTATATAACAATGTGCTTGACAGTTCAAAGCGAGCTTTTAATGGTTCATGGGTGAAAAAAAATGTGAAAATGTGTAAAGCACTCTTCCTGTTTACTCATGTTTTTATATATAAAATTTCCCACATTGCCATACAAAATTAAGGTTTTATAAATTTCTTAAAAATGTACAAGTACTCTGCTTACACACTCTGTTCTGAGTGGAAGCTTTCATTTTAAACACATTTTAAATGGCACATCCTTAAGGTTATTCAGGTAGCAATCCGTAACCGAAGTGATCTTCCCTTCTGCCCCTAATTCCCCTTTTGAAACAAACACAAGCAAGTTTTGATGAGAAAACCCCAGGACTCTGTTTGGCTACAATTACAAGCTGATTATTTGTAGCTCATCCTTGCAGAGGTAAATGGGATTTGATAAAAAGACTATGGCTCCCAGTAATGTAGCTTCCTTTGCACTGTGGCATCATTTAGCTTTAATAAGAGTGCCGTCAGTCAACTTGAGATGAGTCTGGATGGCGGGTAACAGCCTCACCGCGACGCTGATTGAAACGGCTTTAGCCGCAGCCTGGGAGATTCCGCGGCATCATCGTGAACAAAAGAGTTATCGACTTTTGGGGGCTGTTGAGGAAACAACATATAGCCTTGCAATCCTACCCCAGCATTTCCTGCAATGAATCCCCCGTGGCATTCCAGCTAATTACCCTGCTAAGTATATAAGAGTCTTGCTAAAGTCTCCGCAGCCTCTCTTAGCTTGAGTGATCTGCTATGAAGACATTAGGTAGAAGGCTCATCTGCAAGAAACCCAGAATTATTGCTTTCTGTTATGCTCTCCTCTCACTGCAGCCTTCTTCATTTGTTCTAAATGCACCCTATTTATTTTCAGTCCAGCTCAATACACTTCCTCCTGTTAGTTCTTTCGTTTTGACTTGCAGCTCCATCTCAGTTTGTGGGGTTATTTTTATATGATTTGATTCAAACAACAGTAAACTTCACTTGCCAAATTGTTGCGGTGCCAGAATTTCTCTACTACTGCACATGTGAAAACCATTCCCCAGATTGCCTTTACAGAAATGATGGTGCATTCACAAAATGTCCAAATTAAACAGCAACTGACTGCAGGGCTATATTCACATTGACAGGACATTCCATTGATTAGTGTCTAATAATGGACTACAGGGATTAAAACAACAGAAGACTAAGGATATTATTAAACTATCGATTGAAGACAAGGACCACTTAAAGCTTAAGTGTACGACAGCAAGCCAAACAAACAGATCACTCAAGCATAAACCCTTACCAATACACCATATTGCTACAACTACCTGATTATATTGAATTCTTCTCCCAAAAGTGCCCAGTTGACCCAATTTAAATCCTTACAAGGCCAGCAGTCTAATGGGAGCCATCTGGGTTTCATTATCTGAGATGTTAGCCCAAGAATGGTGGTCAATCACCATGGAGATGCTACAGCTGATCAGTTTAACACCAGGTCTTGGTGCCGTTCTGAATCCTAATGGCTTGGGAAAACTTGAAAGTTTTCTTAAAGGGACAACACCAGAAAGTTCTTTTTGAACGATATTTATTTATTCTCAGTCAAATGGGTACCCATTGAGATGGATGACTGATGGTCTAAAACAGGGGTGAGAGCTGCTTTTACAAAGAAATTACTCTGATGAGCAAACGAATCGCGACAGTATATTTTGCTGCCAACCAGGGTGGGGGGGTGGCATTAATGGTGTCCCCTTGGTATATTTTACCAATTGCAAAAAAACCCAACATTGCCCATTCATCATCTTGCAGTCGACCTGGAAACATGCCACAATTGATGGGTTGGGCACCCCTGGTCTAAGAGCCCCAACAAAATGAAGTAAAACATATTGCTGCCCATTTCGTCACAGCCTTATACCTAAAGAGGCTAATGTCTTAATAGGAGTTCAGATCCACATTCACCACTGGCATGGAATCCCCGAACAGTAGACCATAACTTAAAAGTCCATTTATTTCCAAAGACAGTAATGATTTCATCATCTTTTGATAAGTTGAAACATTGCCTGGAAGTGCTGCTACTTCTGAAAATTCCCGTGACACCTCATTTAAAAACTTTACAACTTACCATTAGAGTTTAGGACAGAGTAGTGAATTTTGCTGATTACCAAGTCATAAGTGAAAGGGTTTTCTTTGCATTTATGTATATAAAATATGTTAAAGTAGACTGAAAAAGGACCTGACAAAGACCTCATCCTTCCATTCATCTATCCATCCATTTTCAGAACATTTCTCCTACTCAGAGTCATGGACAATCATTATATTTTTAACTTTTGCAGTTCTCTCAAACTGCCTTTTATCTGCGTTGTTTTGTTATTCTCCCTTTTTAAAATCCCATGCAAATGAGAACAGAGTTTTTATGTTATATTTACATTCAATTTAGCGAGGATGAGCCTCCGTTTTGACTCTTTCGGATGGTGTGTTAGTCCATACATCAAATCATGTTTCAGAGCTCGCCATTAAATAAGGTTCACCAAAAGAAACTGCTCACTTCTAGTGGAAAAACAAACTTTATTAAGATGCATGTGTGTGCATTCTATGGCAGTGACCAATTTCTGCACAGCCGAAAAACAAATACCAGAAATACATTCCTTTGAAGTTCATCCTCCATTAACAATTCCTTAGTAGCTGAACTGAAATCAATGTTTCAACATGAATAGGTGCATCTTTAATGACGCAGAATGATACACTGATGCAATACAACACCTCCACCCCAGCCCCATAAAAGTTTCTGTTTAATGATAAGCAATAATTTCATGGAAAAAATAGCATGAAACCTTTTTCTTATTTTTATTAACTTTTTCCAGTAAACAAATCAAAGTTAATGGCCAGAATGATTCTATGCACATCATAAAGGGCATAAAAGACATAGTATTTATATAAACTGTTAATGGGAAAATAAAACATGATTTAAGGGGGTAAAGACAACAAAGGTGGAGGCTTTATTGAGTACAGAGAGCCTTGTCTGAAGAAAGCATCTGTCACATGTCCTTAGCCAACAGTCTGCATTAGCACTTTCTGGAATACCTACACCCATTTCTCAAGTTTTCTCAACCAAGATACCGTACCAATCCAGTGAATTTTCCAGTGAATGTAGTAAAACCTGTGGGTGCAATTTGATTCGATTAGGGTTATTTAGGGAATGATTTCATGCATAAAAAATCTTTAATGTTTGAAATTTTTGATTATTTGATTATTCAAATCAAATATTTTAATAACCTAAAGTCAAGTCAATTTTTTCTAACTTCACTGAAAAGAATTCATAATAATGTCTAGAGAACCTAGGGGTGGCATGGTGGTGCAGTGGTTAGCACTGTTCCCTTATGTCTCTGGGACGCAGGTTCAAGTCTGTGACAGGTTTCCATGTATGTGAAGTTTGCATGTTCTCCCTCTGTCATCCCCTCTGGGGACTCCCATCCCATGTATGGGGACTTAATTACACATTGGAGTGGAATACAAAGAAAGTAGAATCTCGCAACATTCATTTGTATTGTTATTAAATGGAGAAGAAGCTAGTGTAAACTGTCAAAAAGGCTACTGAACTGTACAGAAAAAGCAATGTTTGAATTAATTTGTAATACTTAAGAGTTTTGTCATTTGTCCTGTAATTAGTATTGATTTTTCTGTTATCTGATCATTTCAAGCATTTAATATCAAAGGCAGCATAGTTCTGTCCGCATCAGGCTAAGGTTTGTCCTCAAAAAATTAACTGATCTATAATTAGAGTGTGCTTCTTTGTGCATTAGCAATGTCTCCAGTAGTATTTAAACACTTGCTGTGCCAGTACATTGGAACCTGAGATGCACTAGTAATGTTCTGCTAAAATGGAGGGCAAAGGGAATACTAGCTCATGCATTATAGAGTATTTATGTTTGCTGCAAAAAACTTCTGCATTTTAAATAGAACAGACAGAGAGACAGACAGAAGATAACACTGCTATTATCTTAAACTTCCAAGCCTGATTCTTTTTGCTAGCTATGACACCAATGGTCAAGACTATGAGGTAGCTAACTAAAATGTAACGTTAGCTTACATTAAAGCATCTAATCAGGCAGCACTCTTTATTGATGTGCCTATTTGTAGAATTTTGACTTTAAATTGCCTGGGAAAAAATTATGCGTAACTCTTTTCTGCACTATAATTGAGTATTGTGGTACAACATTCAAAATGTAATTTTTGTCTTTCTTTCTGACAGGAAAAAAAAAAATTTGTGCGGATGAAAGGCATTTTTTGTGGTTATGACAGAATATAAAGGAATAAAATGCTTGAAAATGCTACCCAAAATAATATACATTAATGCATTAATAGGCATGCAGTAGAAATACCCTTTAGTATCATGTACAGTAGAAAATGGATCATTTTTGTTATAGTATGGTGTTAAAAGAATATTGGATAGGATAAACTGGGAAAGACATCATAAAATTGGTACTTAATGCTAATGGTCTTATGGAACACATCAGGAATTTAATCCAGGATACTGGGGTGCCAAAAAACTGAAGACACCCTTCTATCTAAGGTATGCCTTCAAAAATATATATTGATCTGCATTGTGACATAGAGAGTTTGTTTTATGTGCAATAATAATAATGTTCTATGTGCAATAATAATAATATTCATAATGTGCAATATAATGTGCAGTATATGTTAACAGTGTGTTTAACACATTTATGTGCAATATTGCTAAGACAGTACACACGCTAAAGACTGTCAGACACTTCACTCTTGCACTCATGGTCTCTCTTGGTCACTTTGGCAAAAATACACGTTATTTATAGTTAGTTGTTATTGTTTATTTAATGTTATTTATTATAATGTTGCACTGGTTTGTTAATTGTCTCGTCTTTGAATTAGAGTTAGAATTTCATTGTACTCTGTACACTGCACTTTGTACATATGACAATAAAAAACTTAGAATCCTTGAATCCTTCAATGTCAAAAATGAAGGCCAAATCAATTAATTAATCATAGATCATTTCTAATCACCTGACTGCTCTTTTGGCTTTCTTCTCACATACAGATTTCTACTGGAATTCAGGGCACGATATTATGTTTAGTCACATGATATTTGTAACTACAGATAAGGGACAGAGGACATAAAGGAGAATGTGATCTGGAGATGTTATTCTTGCGTACAAATCCTAAGAAACCTATGAGAATCCAATTACAATTACAATTACAAGGATGGGAATCAAGCAGCTATGTATCCCCACCCCCCACCCCCATATCACAACAATATATGAGAACAAACCAATAACTTAAGGCAATATGCATGTACAACATACATGTCAGACATCAGCTCTCATAATAGCCTTCACCGTTTTTGTTCAGCAGGGATGTGATCATGTCGCTTTCTACATCTACGTACATCTAATCACACCATTAATGCCCGACATACTGTAATCAGATTTTTTCGTCAAAAGGGATCGAACTCACTGATCTACACAATATCATCTGTATAATAAGTCACCAAGTTTTAGGATTAAATCCTCATTAAATGAGTCAGACAATGTATCCCAGTTGATTAACGAACACCTAGAAAGATTGTTTTAAGGAGTTTGTGAAACGATGTGAGAAATTGTTATATCATAATTAAACATGTTATGGAATAAACATCCTAATACTAGTAAAGTTAGGGTTAGCTGCATTCATTAATAAGGGATTTGCCATGAAATAACTTCTCATCTTTTTAGTAATCTTCCATATTTTATATGTTTAGCTTTTGCTGAGGCTGCAAAAACATCATGCCTCGAATGATATTTCTGCATCCTTTTCTAAGCTCTGATTCCAAACCTTATTCCGTCATTTTTTTTTCTCTTCATTTTTTTGTTCTCAAATGCTCTGTGAGGAACTGGCACTGTGTGTAGTCTGCAGTCATGACGTCTCAATGAAAACCCTTAAATTACTCTGACAGCGTACAATACGGACGGTCACTCACGCATGCCGATATGGCCCAATTCAAACTCCCACCGAACCAATATATTCGATTACAGATTTGTCTATCATGACTGTTTTTTCTGTCTCATTATTTTCCTGAAACACTGAAGGTTTTTGTTTTTAAGAATCAATTTGGAAAAACGTGGTGTAACACACTCCACATATTACGTATTACAGCGGTGACAGGCAAGTTGCCGGTGTGATGGCAGAAGTGAATAATTGGTGTGAACTAGGGGAGAGTGGAGTGTGGGATAAAGGGGTTCTTCTCAGAGTGCTGGTCAACAAATGGTGCAGGCGTGATGGAAACCTCAGGGGCAGAGTGGGCTCTGGTGATACTGTCAGCTATCGTTTTGCCAGTCTCAAAGGAGAATGGGATGGGGGGAGCTCGTTAAATCTGGGTTGCCAAGAGAGGAACTACACTGAGAACTGGGGCTCTTGTCAGAATGAATGCTGTGGTCCCTACGGAAGAACCGCTGAGTGACTCCCCTGGGGAAGTTTCTGGAAAGGAAGCAAAAGTCGACCAAAAGGAGGATGGAGGAAAAACAAAAAAAACCAAAAAGAAAATCAAGTGGAAAAGTAAAGAGGACATGCAAGGAGCGCAGACATGGACGAGGAGAGCAGGTGGCTAATACTCATATGAATGTTATATAAGTGAACATGGCCAAGAAACCCTGCGAGCTTGAGGTGGGGGGAATGGGGGGGGGGGTGCAGTTTAGCCACATAGGTACAGTTCTGTGTGAAAGAAAGAAACCCAACCATAATAGAGATGTAACCTAAAGCTATTTAGAAACTGGTAGCTTGTTGCTGGAGGGTAGAGGTGGCAGATTGAGTAGGTGGCATTGAAGCAGCTCCAGCGAGATAACAATGCGGGGGAATACTAAATAATTGTTGTAGTTAGAGGAGCAGGTCGAAATCAGCACTGGACACATCCCAGCGTGCAGCGAGACATGATAAAGAGCAAATATCTAAAGACGAATGGAGTACGTGAGAAGTATGCCGACAGGGGGAGAGATAATTGGACCTGAATAAAGCCAGAGTGGCGGTCAGAATGATGTGTACACTTCCCTAGCCGTACTGATGGATTTCTGCAGACAGACGCCGATATCTTTGCACAGATGATGCCATGGCTTGTGAGAACACAGCCAGAATGCTCGCACAGTTATATTAAACTCCTGTGATTAAATGTAATTTAAAATATTAATGCGGACAATTAAAAGGCGAGACGGAGAGGCTAGAGGAGTCTGAAAGCTTTGCATAAAAACGGCGTGTGCTACGGATGAAAGAGGACCATAGATACCTCTGGTGTGACTCATGGTGCAGTTGCGTTTCCATGGCAATTGATCACTGGCCCTGGGCCAATGAACACTTAAGGTAATGAAACCGAACTGACCCTCATTAGACAGCTGGGTTGTTCGACTTTAAATGGGGTCACCTGGGTAGTTTTTTGGGAAAATGAAGGTGTGTAGGCTTGATTATAGTTGTGGTACAGAGGCAGGATTTTGAAGCCGGTATTCTTAAAGAATGCTGTATTCCATTATTTTATTTTTTTTACTTGAAATATAAAAGGGTCACACCCCTGATATTATATTTATTTTTTTTCTGTAATAAAGTCCTGTTTGTTTCAATCCAGATATTTCTTACATGTCAAATTCCTTTGTGGTAGACCGCTGCTTTTGAAGCTGCCACATAGTCACAGAAATAAAAATGTCTTACAATATCACCCAAAACAACCTAAATTTGGTTCACATTCATAAGAAGATGACCTGCAGGCAGAATACACTTGTCCATTTCAATTTGTTGAAAAGATCCAGCCATTTCTGGATTCATTTTTTTGTTCTTTTTTACTTTTTTCCCCTCACACAACATCATGCATTTCTTAGCATCGCTTTCTATCTGCCTCCATAAATATGTCTTTTTTGTGTTTTGAGTCTTTGTGGATAAAACTTGTTACAATAATTATGCTAATTATCTTTCATTGGAGGCTGAAAAAACTGATTAGTTTCTTTAGTGCTGTTCGCTCTTAATCTTGTTTTATGATCAAAGATAAGACTAAATTCTGGGGTAGCTGGGAAAGCCACAAAATGTATTTAGCGTGAACTTATGCACAGTTGATCCATCAGTGTTGCAGATGTCCATGGCTCCCACTACTTAAGAAGAGCCCCATATATACATAAAATGAACAGACATGACAACAAATGACTATGGTAATGGAGGGCTTCTGTTATTGAAAACAGGTGTTTTTCTGGAGTTTTGCATTTTGATGTTTGGCTCCTGTTTTCAGTTCTCTGAATTTAAAATGCACTATTAAGTATTTTGATTTAGAAACCCTACTTTCTTGGCAGACCTCCATCCCAACAACCTTCAACAGCAGCAGTTTTAATCAATAATATAGAACATTCCCAAGTGCTCTCCTCAATGTATAATACAAGCTCTGAAAAGACCGGTCCTGTTCATAACAGATGGTGTAATCTGAAACACATAATCAATTTGTCATCAGAACAAACATGTCGTTCTTCTCACTAAAATGCAACCAAATGGATCGTATGGTTGCAAGGTTTTTCTGGAAGTTGTAAAATTATGCTATGCACAATAAAAAAAACATTAAAGATGACATAGTACACAGGAAGCAGAACCTGTCTTGAAGTCACTCTGTGTGTGAGTTCCTGCAACTTTATCTGAATGTCCTCAGAGACTAGAGTGAATATCAAGTATAACACAGGCTACAGTATGATGCAAAAAGTATATCAGTTTCATTATGGTAATATACTTGAAAGAAGATAGACAGCTCATATAAATGTCTCATTTATGTCATATGCCTTGTTATGGTGAATTAACAGTGTAATCTAAGGCTCAGGCCAATATTATTCTTCAGTAGTAAAAAGACAACACGGGTGACATTTTAACTGTGAATGACGTCATTTTGACTGTCACAGTTCATAGTCGACATCTCCAGTTCTATCTGGTGGCTGCTTCTTGATTCTTCTTTGCTGCACAGTGCTATTTTAAAGACAGACGGCATTTTTCTTAGTTTCATAAAAGTCAACCGTGTCGCCTTTCAACGCACAGTCTCGTCTTACGCCGTTCTCGCCTCACACGCTCTCTCTAATGCCTTCTCATTTCTCTCACTGGTACATGTGCTGTGTCCTACGAGGCAGCCCACGGAAATCCTTCCCTACTGATGCTCTGCTTAATCTAATTCCCCGGAGGCTCCTCACCGCTTCTCCCTCTTTTGTCTTCCAGGGAATTATTTTTTTCTCTCCTTTCTGGGAGTTTTCCCTGGTGACTGTTATCCAAAGCTTCTCTGCTATGTGGGAGATCTATCAGAATTTATAACTACCTGAGGCTTATTAAATATACAGAGTTGATGTGTTGGAGCACTAATGGTTAAACCTAGTTTTGTGATTTATGTGCAAATAGCAGCTCCCAGCTTCATACAGGAGTGCTGAATTCAACTGTGCATTACTTTGGCTGTTAAACAACGATCCAGTTTTTGATAATCATTATCCATGTCATTTTAATGTTGCTCAATAATTAATCCGTCAGTTTTTGATATGAGTTAATTTCATCTATGGATTTTTACAGTCTTATGAAAGTCTTTAAACATCAGGATTATTCAGCAAGGCTTTACAGTTACATTATTGAATTTAAGTTGTGGCATTGTTCAGTGGGATGCTTGGCTTTCCTAAAAGGACGCCTCTTTGTGCATCATGAACTTTATAATATGTTAATTAATTTAGGCCTAAATAACAATCTCAATGTGGACCTACGTAAATACAGAGTAATGCTGCTTTTTACTTTGGGTCATAGCTCTTGCTCTGTGTTGTACTACACTGCCCTGCAATATTCTGCAGCTAAGAGCGACCAAGAGACAAGGTGCAGTGAAGCTCGACTGAGGGCGGGGAAAATGTAAAGTGGCATAAAAGTAAATGAAATATGAAGCGAGTCGGTTATTAGCTAGCTTTTTTCGCTCTGCTCCATGTGATGGTTACCTGTGCTCCAGTCTGATACGAATTGCAGGTTTCCGTATTCATCATTTGGGGCTCCCGGTTTTTGCCGTGTTCATGGTTACAGATGTCAGTTTGAGCTGGAAAATGTGAAACTATTAGGTAAACTGCCCAAGGCTGAATAGGATAATGAATTTTTTTAATTGGCTAAATATTTATTTTACCTGATTCACCCAACACAATTTTTAAAAATATTTCAGAAACCACTTAAATATAAAACATGCACACTAATATAACTGTTTGAAATGACGGCGTTTTTTTATTCAAGATTGTGTGCAAGTCATGAATACTATGGATAGAGGTAAGGGAAATTTGCAGGAAACTTTATGAGAAAACTGTTAATTTTTTTAGCACAAACAAAAAGCTTAACACTCGTAACAGAACATTACCACTCTTGCAATTACAGTGTTACTTTTAAAAAAAGATCTAAATTGAGTTAACTTACAGGTAATCCGGGTGAGCCGTTAAGAGGGGTGATTAAACCAGCCACAGAAACCCTGCTCTTTCAAACACCTACTGAGTGAATTAGCTGTGCTCCTCAGAGGAGGAAAAAAGTGATGGTTTATTTGCGACTAAATGTATCAAACAAAGCACGCGGCGACCTTCTTTGTGGTGTAATTAGGATAGTTAAAAACACCTCAGGCGGTAGAAATCGCGCTATTGCAAAGTCACCTTGAGACCTACATCTGTTAAACCATATGCTGATTGCAGTTGTTTCCTTGGAGGCAGTGTGCAAATCCAGTGTGGACCCCGCCCCCCAGCCCCCAATTCTTTCCTGCTCTTTTTATTATACATCACTGGAGACTGAGCTTTGCCTGGAATAAGTCACCCGAACACATCTTTCCCATTATGAGAAAGCAATTGGACTGAAATATGATTACTATTATCCTCTAAACTACCTGTGAGACCTAAAACGTCATTAAGAATCTAATGTTACTGTATTACATCAAGTGGCTGACTCACAAGCGGGTGGTGGATTCATCATGGGCAAATTAGTTGGACTTTGGCAGGAGCCTAAAACAGATCAACATTTCCAAACTGTCTTGGGGTGCAGGAAAAGCCTGTGAGCATTTGTGATCCTAAACGTCCGTTTTTTTTTTTTGTTTGTTTTTTTTTACCACAATCCAACTCATGTGTCATTTGATAACGTTATAACCCTTTCATGATCTATCTTTAAATTGGTGAGTAGGGTTTCCCTGAGGATTCCAAACCCATATCTAGCAGAGTAATCAAATCACCTTAAGGCCCTTCAGCAAGGCCTTTAACCCCAGCTGCTCCAGGGATGCTGTTTGACCCAGCTATCTGACCCCAAGCTTTCTTTACTTGTATGTAGCTGGATGAAAGCATCAGCTAAATAAATAAATGTAATGCAAATACAGCAGAATTGATCTTACTCTTTACAGGTTATTATTATTACCTACACATTTATGCACATTATATACATACAAACACCATTTCCAAAATTGTTGGGATGCTGTGTAGCATGTAGTAACAACAGAATGCAATGATTTTCAAATCAAATAACCCCATATTTACTGAATATAAAACAAACACAGCATACCAAATGTTGAAACCGAGAAATTGTACTGTTTTATGACAAATATATGCTCAATTTGAATTTGATGCCAGCAACACGTTTATAAAAAGTTGAGACAGGGGTCTGTTTACCACTGTGTTGCATCACCTTGTCTTTTAACGACACTCTATAAACATTTAGGAACTGAGGAGACCAGCTGCTGGATTTTGAAAGTGAAATGTTGTCCCATTCTTGCCTGACATAGGGTTCCAACTGCTCAACAGTTTGGGGTCTCCTTCGTCATTTTTTTCGTTTCATGATGGGCCAAAGGTTTTCAATGAGTGAAAGGTCTGGACTGTAGGCAGGTCAGTCTAGCACCCTCCTTCACCCAGACTACGGAGCCATTACTGTTTGGTCCTTTTTCCCCAATCTGTTAATTGTAATCTACCCTACCTGGTTCTAGTCACTCTGTGTTCCATTTAATTGGTTTATTTATTATGAGCTACACATGTCCCTTGTTCGCCCTGGTTTTCTATTTGTATTTAAGCTCCTGCCTTAGTTCGTTTCCCCAGTCACTCATTGTGTTACCCTGTGCTAATGTTGCTTGGTTTGGGTTCCACAGACCTGCTCCCTAGTTGTTTTCTGTTTTTGTTTTGACCCCTTGTGGTCCTGTTTCTTTGTGCGTTTCCTCAATGTTCTTGTTTAGTTTAAATAAACCCCTGTTGTCTTGTGAGCCGCCAGTGGATTGTCACCCTTTTTTCCTGCCTGCACCACGCTGTGCCATCATGACAGGTAGTGTTTCATCCTGCATTTGTGGATGCAGCGACAAACGCAGACAATGGTTTTCGGAAGTGTCTCAGAGCCCATGCAGTTATTTCCACTATAGAATCGTGTCTGTTTTTATTGCACTGCTGCTTGAGGACTCGAAGATCATGTGTGTCCAATACTGGATTTTGGCCTTGTCCCTTGTGTACGGTGGTTTGGGTGTGTTCCCCCCCACAATCTATGAATCTTTTAATGGTATTATGTACCATTGATAATTCCAAAATTCTTTGCAATATTACATTGAGGAACATTCTTGCACTATTTGTCCATGCAGTCTTTCACAGAATGGTAACCCTCTCACCATCTTCACTGCACAAACACTCTTTCTATACCCAATCATCTTAATTACCTGTTGCCAATACACCTAATTAGTTGTGAGATATTCAACTAGGTGTTTTGTTTAAGCATTACACATTTTTTTTTAAATCTGTTACTGGCATCAAATTAAAAATTGAGCATATATTTGTTATAAAACATTTCTCAGTTTTAACTGTGTGTGTCTACACACGCATTAATAATATACTTAAAGATGACATGTTTAACAGCACCCCACTACCATGACAAGGAGGGGGATAAGTGGATGGATATTTAACAACATAATGAAGTTTGAAAATCTGATACAAAGTACAGTATCACAGAATAAGTGAATAAGAATCAATCAATTAATACATCCATCCATCTTCAGTCTCACTGGCATAAAAGTTTCCTACGAGCCATTACTTACCTTGAGAACGACTTGCTACTTATATGGGTAATAACCAGTATGGCTCCTGTAGGTGGGCAAATAAATTCCAAGAGCTTGAATACTAGGATATGGGGGTACATGCAAAGAACTGCCATACGTGCTAATAGGATTTATTTCTTGCTCCAGCCTGCATGTATTTACAGGTAAGGTTAACTGGTGCCTCTGACTTGCTCATGTTTGCGTTTAAACACACCAACTGCACAGGCATCTTATAAAGGAAACCTCATACTGGATTGGTATTCCGTCTATACATTCATTCTTAATTATATAAAGCAGACAAATGTGTCTGCTACATAATTATATGTAAATGTAAATTATACTTTTCTAAAGGCTTTACCATCCCAGTGAACTCGCCATTGTGATGCCTAATGACCCAGGCAAAGGACAAAATGTTCTGGAAGTAGGCCGTCTGTATGGCTGCCAAGAGTCAGACGGAACTTAATAATAATGCGGTTATATCTTCTGTATCGTGTCTCTATTTTTGTGTAGGTGTTTCAACTGTATTTCATCGTCAGTGGGTAACTGTGCCAGTCTTATAATTTAATTCTTGATTCTTTGATCATTGATCATTCTCATTAAGATGATGAATCCAGAGGAAGAAGAGATGACCTCTTCAAACAAGCCAAAAGACTAATGTTATCAGACCCATGTGCCAAAACTGAGATAATTTGCTGATGCTACCATTTTATAATATGTTATGGCACGGCACAGATGAATTGTGTTTGTTTGGTCAGAAGGATGTTAATATTTTATAACTGCACGCGCAATGCAAGCCAGGCGACTCACAGTAGTAAATAAACACGTGATTATAATCTTTAATTCCAATTAACGTTACATAAATTAGATAATGAACATGAATAGTTTAAAATTAACGGAGACTAAATGGGAATATTTATTATTTATTTATATATTTATTTTTTAAATCATTAGCAGAATCATTAATCTTATTAGTTCTACTAATAAAATGTGAAAATAATGTATTTAGGTACAAACTTGGAATGGGCAGTTCAGGCAGAATTAGTAGTAGAATTTCAGCAGTTATTATTCAAATAATATTCAATTAACCCTGCCCCCACCCCCACCACACACTCTGAGAAACACGTTTGGACTATGGATCAAAATATTTTTTTTTCCGTAGAAAATTAGATATTACACATTGCTGCAAAAGCGTAACGTAAAATGTTATAAAGTAGCTTGAACGTTATGCTATGCCTATATCCATTAATTTATTCACATACAAAAATTAGATATCTCTTGTTCTTGCATTAGGATAACTTAAAACATTAAAAGTAGCCTTGAAAGTTGGATTGAAATATCCATCCATTCATCCATTTTCTGTAACCACTTAACCTATTCAGAGTTGTGGCAGGTACGGAGCCTATTCCAGAAGCTATGGGCGCAAGGCAGGGAACAACCCTGGAT
Organism: Mormyrus iriodes; assembly: GCA_011763525.2. NCBI lineage: Eukaryota > Metazoa > Chordata > Actinopteri > Osteoglossiformes > Mormyridae > Mormyrus > Mormyrus iriodes. The sequence goes on from JAAGVU020000032.1 coordinate 12,951,017, forward strand.
GGGGCGCCAACCCATCACAGGGCACACTCACACACCATTGACTCACACAGACAACCTACGGACAATTTGGTAACTGCACTCAGCCTCAGCATGTTTATGGACTGTGGGGGGAAACTGGAGTACCCAAAGAAAACCCCATGACGACACAGAGAGAGCATGCAAACTCCACACGTGGGGCTCCAGTGACCATGTGGAACAGCATAGCGTCCATCATTGGCCATGTCAAATTTTCGCAGAAGATAGTATGTCATCTGGGTACCATTAGTCTACTGCCTTATCCATGCTGATTATTCGGGCATACTGCTCACTTCACATGCTACATTTCACCTGTTACACAGCAAACAAGTATGTGATTTCGGACGATGCATCATCAGGAATTAATTATTAAGGTGGCAATTCAATACATTGATCTGTAAAGTCAAAATCAATTTCCTGGGAGTAAAAGAAAGATACGGCTACTTCTGGGCTGCGCACTCTCGAGTTCACATGCTGTAGGTAGATGCACAAAGTAGCAGTGCCCACATGCAAATTTCCGAAACTTAGGATGGCAGGTTAAGGCTCATTAATATTCAAAAAGGAAGCACTACTATATGATCTTTGAGCTACGACCACTTTGGGAAACTCGCCTTTGTCTTGTAGTGCAGAATGCCCTCTCTAATGAAGGGGAGGGGACCGTCCAGCCTCCTGGCTATATGCAGAACGTGATACAGCTTGATCCGGCCCACAAGGCATTTCATAAATACAAGACTGAATAATACAAAAAAAAAATGAAAATAAGACTATACAACAATTACCCTTTTCATGCGATACAAGAAAATAACAAAATAGTAGGGCTGTGTATTAGCAAGAATATATATCATGATACAGGGGTTAAGATTTGATAAATTGCAAACCTGTAAGCAAGGTGATATAATTCTACTTTTTAAATATCATTTTAGAACTCTAACACATTCATAATTCATTAGTTAATTCGAGCCACAGGTCAATTTTTCATTTTCCAGAAAATAATACCAAAAGATTTCCATTGCCATTCTATAACAGCTCCCCCCTCCCCACCATTTCTTTCCTTTCTGCTTCCTGTTGTGTGTTTCATTTTTTTTGATGTGTTTCATTTTTTTCTGTGCAGTTCAATAGTTAGCCTTTTGACACCGGACTTCTCTCGCTGTTTAATAATAACAATAAAGATTAATGTTCTGCGATTCTACTTTATTTGCATATAAGCTCCCATGGTAATACTTGTGGAATGTTTCTCAGTGAAAGTAAAAGAAGTTTCAGTTTAGGTTATTTAGATTATTTAATTTAGGTAAAGTATTCATTTATGTTAGGATGAATTAAATCAAATTTCAATAGAAATTAAACATTTGTGGTGCGTCTAATCATTCCCTTGATAATCAAATCAAATCACCCTGGGGACAACAATTTACAGCAATACTGCTAAATTATGTGCTTTGGGGGGTTGGAGGATTTAAAACACACTTTCAAATATTCGACAATGCTGACTCATCGCCAGTGTAAACGTGTATGCCAAACAAGGGGAGACTGGAGCACAGTAAAACATCACCTGGCATCTGATTCAATAAATAGGCTTTTGCATATAAAATAAAACTTAACAGGCATACAATAACTTCAATTCAGGGAAGTTTTAAATATTAAATAGGTTTTAATCGTAACATGTTTGTGAACAGTTTATAGATCAAATTTGCGATAATTACTTAGCTATAAATGAGGGGAGTTATGACTAAGTATGAAATTAGTGCCAAATATAATAACTTGAAATCATGATTTTTTTTTAAATTTTCTTAAATACTTCAACCTGTGTATTTCCAGAATAACATGATGAGTACAAAAAAAAACAATACAGGGACCACCTATCTCCTTGTTTGTCGACATAGATTGCCTTTTCATCCGCGGTTCCAATCAATGAACTGTACTTTGTTCTCCAGGCCTGGCTACATTTCAGACTCAATCAATGAGATGGTCTTGGTTTACCACACTCAGCACAGATTTAGTGAGCCTTGCCAAGGATTTAGCCCTGTGAAAGGCACGTTTAACAAAGTCAGGCTTGACATTACTCATTACAGCTCAGGTCTAATTAAAAAGAAAAGGGTAAACAAGGATTATTGAAGGTGTTTAGTGGCCATGGTTTCTGCAATAGGTAGATCATTTGGCCGATGATAAACCAGTGAAAACACTGCCTGGTCAAAGGGCCAGGGGGTTGGAGGTGTGAGAGGCGTATGCAGGCTTGTACAGAGAATTGAGCCAGAGACACATGCAGAGTCCAAGTGCATGATACAGCTGAGAAAAGAAAAAACATTCGCAACGATCTGAATAGTGCAGTCTGAGACACCTGCTGGAAGGAATCTGTGATAGTCTCAGAGGAGAAACTCCAAAATCTATACTGGCAGGATAAAATGTATGTCCCTTCAAAGCGGAGAACCTGAGCATTGTGATGTTTTGATTGAAGGTCACCCGGGAGTCGGTGTCTTCTTTGAGGATCTTGACAAGCCGGGGTTCCATGGGCAGATTACAGATTTTCACACATCATCAATTTCCTTTGCACAGCTTGGTGTGATAGCATGTCTTAACTTGGCCACCTTGAGCTCGAATCGTCCAGGGGAACACATCAGACACACATGCAGATATCCCCCAGAACACCCCCGCATGCCAGTAGGAACAGGAAAACAGTCATCTGCATCACAGCGATATGAAGACTTTGTAGTCCTTCATTGTTTCTCACAGGCTTTAATTTCACTACAATGCATTTACACCAAAGCACGTCGTCCTTTTTTCTCCTGTTTGCAGGTCTCTTTGGGGATATCGACATGTCTGATCTTTGACTGCCATCTGGGCCTTAGATCCATGTAGCTCCTCTTATCATTCGCAAGCAAGAACGTGCATATATTAAAGATGGATCTGTCATGTGGACTGAGGGCCAAGAGCATGACCTGCTATCACATACATTGATCTTGGACCAGTTTACATTTCATCTTTAAAAAATTGATTTTTGCTCAGCTACCAATTGCAAAGATCTCTGCTTTTTATCCTTATAATCTTACAGTTATGTAACATCTTTTTGTGAAATAATATTTTACCATTTGTACAAGTAAAGGCGGCTCTCAACGTACATAGAGACCCAAATAAATCCAGACTTACACAAAAAATATCCGAGATACAAGGTTTATGGAAGCGCCGACACAAAAAGGAAACATTCACCTGTAAGTAAAATTCACACTTTTATCTTTTCTTTTATATAATACACTCACTGGCCACTATTAGATACCCTTATTCAACTGCTCATTGAAGCAAATATCTAATAAGCAAATAATATGTCAGCAGCGCAATGCATAAAATCATGTAGATAGATTTCAGGAGCTTCAGTCAGTGTTCATATCAAATATCCGAATAGGAAAGAAAGGTGATTTCAGTGACTTTGAACACGGCATGGTTGTTGGTGCTAGACAGGCTGGTATGAGTATTTCAGAAACTGCTGATCTACTGGGGTTTTTACACACAACCATCTTCAGGTGGTTCAAATTGATAGAAAGGAAACAGAAACTCAAGTAATAACCAAGGTATGAATAAGAGCATCTCAATGTGCAACACATTAAACCTTGAAGCAGATGGGCTGCAACAGAAAGCCGCACCAAGTGCCACTCTTGTCAACTAAGAACAGGGAATAGGCTACAGTGGGCACGGGCTAATGGTGTAGCAGATTTTTTCTTGGCAGACTTTGGGCTCTATAATGCATTGACGGAAAGCACGACACAAAGTGGTTTTGCTAATTTCATACCAGCGCATTCCTCATTTTCACGCCATGCGTGCAAGTCGTCAAAAGAGCAAATGATTTTGCACCTGTTTCCCGCCCGTAGGAGTGGGGTGTTTTAAATGAGCTGTGGCTGGGCACATTGTCGGCATGTTGCGGTTTTAAGGCAGAAAAATGGCATTGCGCTTTTGACTAACAAAAACCACATCTAAAGTCAGTGGCGCATTATTAAAAGGTATTTGAGCAGCACGTTTTAGAGACGTGCGGGTGCATGACGCTTGTTATGGACACAGCTACCAGCTCGAAGTGCACTAATGGTATTTTGGTATTTTATTTTATTTCTTTTTTTATTATCTTCAGTAGTTCTCAGAAAGAAAAACGTAAAACAACGAACAACATACCTACATAACGTACATATGTACATGAACAGCTGCCGATCAAGAAAAAAAAGGCAAATATATAAATCCTGTGCAGGTTTCTCCCGCCCCCAGGCATTGAGCTACATTAAGCACATCTCCCCAGGACTGACCAAAAATAATAACAATAGTAATGATACCAATCAGAGGGAATGCTGCAACATTCATATCACACCTCTGGTAAGGATTAACATACACGTTCTGTAGAAATGGCCGCCACATCTGCCTAAAATTGTTGGTCCACGAATGTATCATACAGGTCAGGTAATCCAACGGGACTTGTTCCATGATGACTTTAATCCAACCCAACAGAGTAGGCGGTGTCTCTTATCCAATACAATAAAATACTCTTTCTTGCACAAAAACTTAAAATGTTCCACGGTCTTGTCATTGTGAATGGCATTGTCAGGAAGACCCAGGAGTAGTGATACCGGGCTCAGTGGCATTATCTTGAGAATTTTTTTCCATCTCATGCCTTTCCAGTATCGTCAAATTGCAGGACAGGTCTAAAAACAGTAGGTTAATGTATAAGACTGTGATGTACATTTTAGGCATAATGGAGATTGCAACGCTCTGGCTCAGCTGCAAACAGAGATGTACCTTACATTCTTCCATATGCCCTCCCAAATGTCTGATGCGATTTCCACCCCAAGTTCCCTCTCCCAGGCCCGGCCTGGCCTATTGGCGTCTGACAGAGCATGGTTTATGAGTGTATTATGAAAAAATACGAATGGAGGAAGTAGCCATTTTTTCGACTTTTGAAACAGTCACATCTGTGAGCAGCGAAGTCTTTTTCTTAATATAGTCCCTTATCTGGAAAAAGCGAAACAGATGTAGGATCACACACGCACATGCCAGGGCTAACATTCCGAGGTTTTATGGCCAGAGCCCTAAAAGCCCTGCAATAAGGCCTAGCCTGGTACGAGAGGTACATGGGGGCCTATGCACCCAAGGGGGGTCAACAATTGGAACCCACATACACATATCTTCCCTTTTAACTTGGTAAAAGG
>JAAGVU020000032.1:12956305-12968497 GCA_011763525.2 Mormyrus iriodes
ATTGAATGTTCACAAGAGTCCCTTCCTCTTCGAAACCGCCCCTAAGCTTTGAAACCCCAAGCCTACCTAGGAATCTCACGGGACTCTCTCTCATAGGTCGTGAGAAGAGCCTCGTACATAACCGCTACGGTCCCTGGTGAAGTGTGTTCGCTGGACGACCACCCTATCCCAGTTACCGGCCGATTACTGAATTAATAGAACCCATTTCAATTTTCTAGTGGCATCTTCACTGGAGATTCCATCACGTTGTTTGGGTCAAAACTAAACTATTTACGTAAAATAATTGACAAATAATAACAATTAATTAACAATCAAATATTAATTAATTTCCCTATACATTGGTGGAGATCAACATTTATTTTGAGCTAATAAATTCCTACAGAGTGGATGAGATTCGCCCTGAGTTCTTGAAAACTCTTGATGTTGTTGGGTTGTCCTGGCTGACACGCCTCTTCAACATTGCTTGGACATCGGGGACAGTACCTTTGGATTGGCAGACTGGGGTAGTGGTCCCAATCTTTAAGAAAGGGGACCGGAGGATGTGTTCCAACTTTAGGATGATCACACTCCTCAGCCTCCCTGGGATGGTCTATGCCAGGGTACTAGAGAGGAGGGTCCGTCCAGTGGTCGAACCTCAGATCCCGGAAGAACAATACAGATTCCGTCCTGGTCGTGGAACACTGGACCATCTCTTCACCTTCACAAGGATACTGGAGGGTTCATGGGAGTTTGCCCAACCAGTCTACATGTGTTTTGTGGACTTGGAAAAGGCATATAACCATGTCCCTCGGGGAGTCCTGTGGGGGGTGCTTCAGGAGTATGGGGTACAGGGTCCATTGTTGTGGACCATCAGGTCCCTGTACAAAAGGAGTGAGAGTTTGGTTCGCATTGCCAGTAGTAAGTCAGACTTGTTCCCGGTGGGTGTTGGACTCCGCCAGGGCTGCCCTTTGTCACCGATTCTGTTCACAATTCTTATGGACAGAATTTCTAGGCATTGCCAAGAGCCGGAGGGGGTACGGTTTGGGAACCTCAGGATCGCATCCTTGCTTTTTGCAGACGATGTCCTGTTGGCATCATCAGGCAGTGACCTGCAGCATGCGCTGGGGCGGTTTGCAGCTGAGTGTGAGTCAGCCGGGATGAGGATTAGCATCTCCAAATCTGAGGCCATGGTTTTTCAACCAGAAAAGGGTGGATTGCCCTCTCCTGGTGGGGGATGAGTTACTGCCTCAAGCGGAGGAGTTCAAGTATCTCGGGGTCTTGTTCACGAGTGATGGAAAAAGGGAGCGAGAGATCGACAGACAGATCAGTGCAGCGTCGGCAGTAATACGGACACTGCACCATTCTGTCTTGGTGAAGAGGGATCTGGGCCAGAAGGTGAAGCTCTCAATTTACTGGTCGATCTACGTTCCTACCCTCACCTATGGTCATGAGCTATGGGTAGTGACCAAAAGAATGTGATCGTGGGTACAAGCCGACAGTATGAGCTTCCTCCGCAGGGTGGCTGGGCTCAGCCTTAGACATAGAGTGAGGAACTCAGACATTTGGCAGGGGCTCAAAGTTGAGCCGCATCGAAAGGGACCAGTTGAGGTAGTTTGGGCATCTATCTAGGATGCCTCCTGGGCAGCTCCTTGGGGAGGTGTTTTGAGCATGTCCAACCGGGAGGAGGCCCCAGGGCAGACCCAGGACACGCTGGAGAGATTGTCTCTTGGCTGGCCAGGGAACGCTTTGGTATTCCCCCGGTGGAGCTGGAGGAGGTGGCCGGTGAGAAGGAGGTCTGGGCATCCCTGCTTAGATTGCTGCCCCCGCGACCCGACCCCAGATAAGTGGAAGAAAATTAATGGATGGATGGATGGCAATGAAAAATTATGTCCTGCTGTTTAGAAGTGACATCGTGGTGTGGGGATTACACTTCTTGTTTTACAAATGTTAATTGTCATTTGAGAAATGCTCCAAAGGAATCGACAAGAACTATAGAGAACTGGTTGATCATCAGTCAATCTAACGCCTCAGACATTCTCCTCTATTGGAGAAGGTCAAGATTTAAACTGAGAGAAATTCATAAATTCAGGATACTTTTTAACAAAACTGTAAAAGTGATGTATGGAGAATATGGCTGCCAGATCATGACAACTGGTTCAGCCATTTTGTATGCAATGACTTATACAATGAATTAATACCTGGATTTTTGAAGGGCGACTGAGAAAAACTGTAAAGGCCTTGGTGAAGAATTCAATGGTGATGAGACTACTCTACTGACCATGGGCATCAAACAACAACCATATGATCACTGGCAGAGAGGCCTAACCCATAGAGCCATACACCATCTGTTATCTTGCTTGTTTTGCCATGTTGTCTTACATCCCACTGGGGAGACTATTTCTTCCATTCTTAGTTACCTCCATGTATTACATTTTGTCTCACAGAACAGAGGCCCATCCCTGATGAAATAAGGGCCACAATTGTGGACCATGTCCTCAATCATGCCCTTACAATGGTTGAAGCTGGTTCAAGTCTACAGCCAAATGTTGGGAGAACAACCGTGTCCTCAATTATTCAAACGTTTCACAGAGATAACAGGTATGCAATCCAAGAATGTTTACTGTAGTGTAATACAGTTTTTCTTGATTGCTTTGGAGCTTTTCTCAAACAACAATTAACATCTGTAAAACAACACGTGTAAGCTCCATAGCATAATGTTACTTCTGCACAGCAGAACATCATTTCTCATCGCTTCACACAAATTTCCAAATGTTTTAGTGCATATATGGAAATGGTCTTGTACAATTGATATCATGTGGCACAATTTTCAGTTGCTTTAGTCTTCTGGGCCAAAAGAGATTATGTAGTTTGCCATTGTAAAAATTTTACACCTAAATCTATATATGTATGTGATCATCGTGTTAGCCAACACATGCAAAACAGTTAACCAAGCTTTCAAAATGATTTAAATATATATTCCATAAATTGCAGTGATACAGCTTTGTTGTGTTTCTTGTTTGTCATTTTGTTGTTATTGTATTGTCATTTTGCTGTTTTTGTGTTATACAGTACTGTGTGACTTTTTCATTTGCTATTGTACTGTGTCTTGAGATCTGAAGAAGTTACATGTGCATGAAAGTGCTTTCTCTTGCCAGTGAACGCTACACACTGTAATGTAGAGCCTTGCAATGCCGAAACGAGTGTCTTTGACATGAATAAGTAACAGTTTGCTTATGAAAAATGAACAGTCAGTGACAATGAGAAAATGGGAACTGACTATAATTGAGAATTGTGGAGCTCAGGAGCGTAGATACACTACCATTTGGACAATTTATTTAAGCATTTTGACTCTCATGGTTGAAACTATGCTGATTGTACTTTTTCTTTTTGGTGGCACTGAGTAGTTCATTGGTGGAATAATTTGCTTTTTAGGCATGCATTACAGTTTTTCTTGATCACTTATACACTATTATCAAATTTATTAACTAAACATCCCAAACCATAATGCCATCTACCAAAAGACAAACTCATTTGCCCAAACTATACACACTATTCCCGTTTTCACACACTATTCAGATTTGTTGAACTCTTTTTACAAAACTCTACGCACAAATCCCTTCAACTATCATTGGCTGCACCATGTGCTCATTTAGAAAGAACCGACATATAATGTCATTAAATTAAGTCAGCACAGCTTGAACCCAAGGAGCACACAATTCCCCAGCTGGAAACACTAAGAGTCAGAATTGCTGACACACTAATCAGAACCTCAGGAGACTACGGGGCCATGGGTCAGTTCACTTAGTTTTGAAACAATGGATCCAGAAAGACAGGACGGAAGAGGATGAGGACAATAGAGAGTAGGATGAGGATGAGGAAGAGGAGGAGGAGGAAGAAGGGAAAGGCCAAGGAGACAAGTAGTGTCAAATGAAATATGTGCCACTCTTGTCGACCATATCCTTCTCTACAGGATGTCAATGAGGGAAGCTGTACAACGAGTGCAGCCAAACCTGAGCTGCTTCACGGTTGCCTCTGTAATACGAACCTTCAGAGAGGAGAATAGGCAGGTGTTTTACATGCTACTCTCTACTGAAACTAGAGTGTCGTACTCTGTGCTGTCACAACACATACATGTACTGTAGCTGTTTCCTCTATTGCGCTATAGTATATGCGTTCAGGAATGCATTGAATTACAATATCATGTGCAGTCACAGAAATGTGGAGTTACCGTATGATCCCTTTTTGTAAAAATAATGTTGTACAGTTACAGTATCCTATCAGTACTTGTTTTTGTAGAAGACGACTACCTAGTGGAGGCAGGTAATGGTTGTCTTTGTAGGAGCATGACAGGGAGCTTGTGAATATGGTCGTCGGCAACAATGTGATCCATCTCTGAGAGATTCAACTGAGAGTAAGTGAAGACTTACAGTGAAGAATTACTTACAGAATACAGTGTTATATTGATGACATGACTAAGCATTTTGACCATCCTGTTCGTGAAGAACAACACAATGACCTGTCATTCTGATGCCACTGACAAGTTCATTGACATAAATATTTACTTTTGAGGGATAAACTAAGAATTTTGAAAAAGTTTGCAGGTAGTCCATTATGTTGTGCTGTTTGCAGGAATTGTTTTCACAAATGCATTTACTGTTTTGTAAATGTTAAGGATGATTTGAGTAATGTACCAGAGCGATTGAGAAATACTGCAAATAATGGAACTTATTCCAAGAAATATTCCATACATCCATCCATTTTGTGTAACCGCTTATCTCATGTGGGGTCGCGGGAGGTCCGGAGCACATCCCGGAGGCTGTGGGCACAAGGCAGCCAGGAAATATTCATTTTCACAATTACTCTGAAATCTACATGAGTATTATCCCTTTATTTGATAGAAAATCAAACCTTCTGTTGGTACGTGGAGGTTTAAATCAATACACCCAAAGTTTGCTTGGATTAAAATAGGGTCCTGTTTTAGGACAAAAGTGTGGGTAACAAAGCTATCCACTAATCGTCTAAATCTTTGTCTGACTCTACCATTCCCTGACTTCATTCTGTTTATTTTTTATGTATCCAGCATTATACTAAGATTATACCAGCATGCTTAATCAAAATTTGCTAAGAAAAAACAGATTTCATAATTTTATTTGATAAGGAAATTTCTTTGAGAACTATCATGGGTAATCATAAATTGCATAAATATGCATTGTTAAAAAAACATCACCGGGCTTTTATTCAAGCCTCACCTTCAAAATAGGTTTGTCCTTTCATGTAAAAAGTAGGTGTGTTGTTTTTGATTGTGTATGATTGGTTGATGAGGATGAGATCAACATTATGTCGATATGCACACCTACCTGCCAGTCTGCCAATCGTACAGTAAAACTGAAACTTATATTTTCTGCTGTGTATTATTACTGTACTTGCCCATGTCATTTAACTACACTTATCTATGTTGGACCTAGTTTGCATTAAATTTTTTTTTTTATGCTTTTATTTTCTGCAAATGCTAATGATGTGTCTTGCATGTTACCAGAAGTAGAATTTATTTCCATTAGGCTTCAGGGAGGTTCCACACAGAGCTTATTGTAGTGCAATAAACAATATTCTTATAAGCACCACCTTGAAAATGTGTTAGTTTCAGGCCCAATTGGAGATGAAAGAACATTCTCAGATTTACAAAACCTCACACTCTGAAACACATAGCACACGAACAGTCAAGTGCTAATTGCAAAACAAACAGCATATGTAAAGAAATATGAATGTCAAATATTCCACACAAAAAAAAAAACCCAGAGACAAGTCACTCAGGATTTACTTAGGAAATAAATTTTGCAAGTGCTGTAAGTGTTTGCATTGCAGTGTTGTAGAGCATCCAGGTTATGCCTCCAAGTATAGTCTTAAAGTCATGGAAGCAATAGCTGGTGATACATAATTCCAAAACATAAGTAATTCCTAAACAAGTTAGCAGGCAGTTCAGCTTATGAGTTGTTACATAATTTATTGCCTACAAGGAATACTGCTACTTTTCAGCAAGACTGTTTGCTCTGGTACCTTGTCAAGGATATATCAGGCTCTGTCTGCAGGGACTAGGGTTTGTCAGGTCCTCCTCGGAATTCGCTGTGACTGCCGTCCCCAGGTGCAGTTTAGCGAACGCTTACACCAGTGTGGTGACAGCTTTTTCGTCATGCCACACTGCAAACCTTGAGGTTCTCGAACATGGAGGTTGGGTTTTGCAAGAACATGATTTTAAAATGCCTGTCGGGTCCCTGACGTAGGTATGAATTGTCTGGCAATCATTTAGTTTCGCTGTCTGCCGTACCAGCTCCAGTCCACCTATGATAATATTTCGGCAGATGTTTTCACTGTTTGTGTCTTTTTTGTTGTTGTTGTCGTCCACTAAACCATTGCTTCCAGAGTTTCAACAGTGTACTACACCATGGTAAAGAAATGGACCAGATGGCGAGCCTGCACTATCCGCGTGTGCATGTGGAGGTGTAAGTGTGAAAGTGTTGATTCATTTACTTCTCCTGAAACAATCTAAATGCAAATTGAACCTCTCTATCTGGAGGTTCCAGCATATAATGAGGCTGGAATTTAAATGATCTGGTTCCATCTCACCCTTTCCAAGAACCAAATTAAAATTTAAGGCCAGAGAATACATAGAAAAACATTATTTCTGTGAAGATTCTGGAGATTTTTTAGATATTGTCACCTCAGGTGTGACAGATCATGCGGGGTACCTGTCCATCCCTCTATTTTCTCTGTCACACATCTGCAATTGTGACTTTGTTTTCTAATGGCCACCATTTGCAGAATGTTATGGGTGTTTACACTTGCTTCTTTGTTGTGATTCTTATTGAAGATACAATGGCACAGTATTACTGGGCATTTTAAACCTCTTAACTGAATTGGTTTACTAATTGATTTAGTCTGAGGAGCCAGTTCATTCCTACTTATTGGATTTCTCTAGTCTAATTTTAACAGGGCTATGAAAAGGCCAAGAGGACATTTTTAGTTTGGTTAAGTCTTCAGTTAATTATAACTAAGTATACCATTTATATGTTTTACATTTTAAATGACACAGCAGCTTAGCAAAAAGATGTTTAAAGGATAAAGAGGAAACTGTGTCTATTTCAGCATAAGGGCGGATTTTGGCAATTCTGATTATTAATTACACTTCTAATTGGCCTATAATTTGTCCAATATTCATGTCCAGACTCTGTTATATACCAAGATATCAATGCATTATTTATAAAATAATCAATTTCACATCTGAACGCTTACATAGGGTCACCTTTTCATTTAAAGCAAGAATTATCATCTGTCAACTGGCTTGAGACAGAATGGTTGTAATAATTCCTGTTTATTAGGACAGCAAGCACAGATTTTGCTGCAGGATTTATGGTTTTTAGTATTAAATTATTTCTCACTTTCTTTTCTGTGGAGTAGTCAGACTTTCCTACTGTAGATATTGTATTTTGCCTGTTTTTTCCTTTGATGATTTTTATTATTGGTTTTCTGTATGTAAATTTGTCAGTCTTATAAATTTGAATTAATCAGCAATATATGTTGTCATACTGACTGTAGTTATATAGAATGAATATGTGGTTACCCTAGCAGTGCGAATGAGTCTTTTTTGTGTGTGTATCTGGATTCTTCTGACAGCTGTGGATCAGCTTCTTGTAGAAGTTGCCCAACAGAGTGGACATGCTTACCTTCTGAAACCTTGGATGTCACATGAGTAGCGTTGACTAGTTGTTGTCTGCCCCATGACCCTTGAACTTTTGTCAAAATATGAATTTCTTCAATGGACTATGAAACACAGTTGCAACATTACTGTTTCATCTTCATTGTCCTCATTCATTTTTTGACCAGTTGACTGTTTTTTCCCCATTGTCCTAAATCCAGAAATCTTGTAAATTTTTAGTGTTTGCTCTTGTATTTTGTCAAACACTACCAAAATATTTGGTTTACTTGACACCAGGTTCATACTCTGAACCGGCACTTGATTTTGCCACCTCTTTATCTAGTAGCAATTTGTAATGTCATATTTTCTATACTATGTCCACCTAATAGGCACATGTTTTTCATTCTCCAGTAATGTTGTCCAGTAATCTTCCCATTCAGTGAAACCACTTCAAATCCTCCATTACAGCATTACCTCTTTGTGATTTAGCAGATCGTGCCTATGATATTCCACTTTGCCTTCCAACCTGCATCCCACAATAACATTTTGCTGTTACTAAAGCCGTATACTATCCTACTGCTGCAACAGGAATAGCACATCATTGCATCATGAGCATGACATCATGTATTTACCATCCGTCCGCAGTGACCCACTTCTTCCCTTAGTTTCCTATCAGCTTAAGGCTTTCTAAATTGTGGTCTTTGTCTTTTGATAGATGTGTCTGATTGTTCACAGTTATCTGAAGTCATACTGGCCTTTGAATGGTGGAAATCAGTTTTATATCTTTATCTTTGACATTATTCCCAAATGACATAGAAATGCTTGAGACTATAATTTTATCAGTTTTTCAGTGTCAGTTATATTAAACATAATATAAAAAGACAATATTTCCCCGAGAAAAGCCCCGTCATCCCTAGCCAGGATAAGTATTTACAAGTCCACAGCACTCACATCTGTCATTCTAATATGTTACTTTAAGCAGAAGGTAGCTGAGTGTAAATGAAATCTTTAACATTAAGCCAGATACTGAATCTTATTCCTGAATATTTCTAGGGTTGCTGATCTTCCTATCATCGGACAAGACCATGTAGCCTTTATGTGCACCTTTATGTAATTCTTCATAATCAACGTCAAACTTTGTTTCATTTACTTCAGTTATGTATTGTCTTTACTGCATTTCTCATTTATTTATGACGTTCCATTAATTTGTTTGATTATGATGTTTGACGAAATAATGTATAACTTGCTATGATTCATTCTATTTGTTAAATTTTTTTTATTAATTTATAAATTACACAATGAAGAAAACACAAGTAGGCAACATACAGATAAGACTGACCCAGATCCCAACCCTACCAACCGAATAACCCTTATGGTAGACTCTCTGAATTAAATTAATAGATTAAAAATAGTAATAATAAAAATAACAGTAACAACAATAAAATATACATGGCTACGTATATACATTTATACACCTACACATACATAAGTAAAAAAAAATCATAATTAATGAGTAAGGAGAGAAAGGAGGGAAATAAAGAAAGTGTAAGTACCTAAAGTAGCATCATACTAACAACTAACAACAATTTATTCTTAAATCCCACAGGCTAACATTAGTTTTTTCACTCCGTGGAGAGCATACAAAATCAACACGTAAACAGATTGTGTGGGTAGGGACTGAATGGGAAAAGTAATTTCCTGGAAACACTAGTTGAAATTTCAATGGATGATGATAATGTGTGTGTGTGTGTGGGTCATCTATATATTACTTTGTGGGGACCAGATGTCCCCACAATGTGATAAAGCCTGTAATTTTGACATTGTGGGGACATTTTTTTTGGTCCCCACAAGGGGAAACTCAGTTTTATAAAAATCTGTGAGTGCAATCAAAAGACTAAAAATTCTTAAAGTCTTGTATTTTGTTTGGTTACTTATGGTTAAGGTTAGGGATGGGTAGGGGTCAAGGTTGCCATTATTCGGATTAGAGTCATATGAGATATGAATACAAACGTATGTGTGTGTGTGTGTGTGTGTGTCTGTATTTTGTCATTTTCTCTATCCAGTTAGTAGGCTGGCAGTAATAATTTACGTATGCCTTATGCTAAACCTTTTTTACTGAACTATCTTCTCTGTGTAAGAGGATTAAAAATGATTAAGGACAAAAGAGATTTGATTGTTTTCTTGCTTGTGTGCTTATTCCTGAGCCTTTCCCCTAGTATTCTGTTCATCCATCCATCCATAACTGTATGTTCGCTACAGGGCTGCAGTCAGCCCAGACTCTTACCCAGCACACAAGGCAGAGGACACCCTGGATGGGGTTCCGGTTCATCATGGGACCCACACTCATATCTGGCCAAATCCTGTGCAACATGAGGAGAACAGGCTCTACATCCACGGATCTAGAAGGTGTGAGGCCACCATTCTGCCCTACGGTATCTATCATTGAAACATCTATTTAATATTTAATAGCATAAAATTAATAATTTGTGAGAAGGAAAACCTAACGGCCAGTCGATACATTGTTCATCCTACTTGCTGTAGCCCCCTTTGCTTGAACACCTCCAAGATGAATAGTTATCAAGCTCCATTTCCTATTAATACAGCAGACCTGTGGCTTGTTGTCAGACACCCTGAAGGGAAGGAGCCTTGGTAGTGGGCCATTTATGGCTTTGCTCACCTTTGTTAAATGTATGTCATCTCTCACCTGGCACCGCTCACTCGCACCTTTTGTTAGTGTGCTGAACATTTGTCAGCAGCAACGTCAGAATGACCCGTAGACGTCCTTTTCCTGCAGCCTGGCGCCCAGGTACCTGGCCGGCAAGAAGCGTGGGCAGGACGGGGGCCCAGCTCCGTGCCAAAGGAGGCTTTTTTCTGACACTTTTCAGCTCTGTTGTATTGATTGATATTAACTTTTAGCTTAAATAAATGATGGGATAATCAAGGCTGTGGATGAGATGAGAAATGGCAAGGTTAGGGATTAGGTAAGTAACATTTAGCTTAGTTTTGAAAAGGTTGAAAACTATGTGTGTTTTACTGTTGTTTTCAGTGTTGAGCACTTCAACACTATTAATCATTCAAAGCACTAGAATTCTATCCAGTATCTCTGGGCAATCCCAGTATTTCCACTTTATGATCAAATATTTCCTTGACACTTCTTTCCAGAGCAACTTACAGTAAGGGGTGTCGCAAACCAATCTGTCCAGCCTACCCAATCCGTTCCTGCTGTGTACTGTACATGTAGGCATGTGAGTTTTGCTGCCTGTTTTGGACCGTGCATGTGCTGAGAGAGGAGCATATGTACATTTTACGACTGATTGCGAACAATGCATGGACCAGTGTTTGCGACTGCTGCCTGCTTTGGACCGGAAGCCTGTTTTTTACATCACATGAAAACCATTGTTTGTTGTGTTGTCAGGTACTGGGGATCTGTGTGCTTACTATGTTGTATTTTTTGGACCTTTAGTTGTTTGGGGAAGGTTGAAGCCCCTATATGGACAAAAGTATTGGAACACCAAGCCATTATACCTGCAGGAAATTTTATGACATTCTATCCTAAATCCATAGGCATCAATATGGAGTTGATCTGTCCTTTGCAGCTATAACAGCTGCCACTCTTTTGGGAAGGCTTTCCACAAGTTAATGTAGTGTGTCTGTGTGAATTTTTGCCCATTCATGCAGAAGAACATTTGTGAGGTCAGGAACAGATATTGGATGTGAAGGCCTGGCTCGCAATCTCCATTCTCCTTTGATGGCATTGAGGGTAGGGCTCTTTGTTGGCCAGTCAAGTTCTTCCACACTAATCTCACCCAACCATCTCTTTGTGGACCTTATCTCGTGCACTGATACACAGTCATCCTGGAACAGAAAAGGGCCTTCCCCAAGCTTTTTCGACGAAGTTGGAAGCATAAAATTGTGCAAAATGTCTTGGTATGCTGAAGCATTAAGAGATTCCTTCACTGGAACTAAGGAGCTCAGCCCAACCCCTGAAAAACAGCAACATACCATTATCCCTCCTCCACCAAACATTACAGTTTGCACAATGCAGTCAGGCAGGTAAGGTTTTACTGTACTGGCATCCACCAAACCTAGACTCATCCGTCAGACTGCCAGACAGGGAAGCATGACTCGTCACTCCATAGAAAATGTTCCCACTGTTTCAGAGTGCAGTGTGTTTTGCACCACTCCATCTAACGTGTGGCATTGTGCTGGGTGATGTGAGGCTTTCATGCAGTTGCTCGACCATGGAAGCCCATTCCATGAAGCTCCTAATGCAAATTTTGTGCTGGGGTTAATGCCAGAGCAAGTTTGGAACTCTGCAGTTAAATTCAAAGTGCAAAGTTTTATTGTCATGTACCAAGTACGGTGTACAGAGCACAATGAAATTCTTACTTGATAACCTTCTTCGCAGACAAAAGACAGACAGAACAGTGCAACATCACAGTACAGTAAATAGTCACAATACTCACTACTAAACATAGAACTACTCTGACATATAACATACACGAGCCAGCATTGAGGTGTTA
>JAAGVU020000032.1:12968597-13002967 GCA_011763525.2 Mormyrus iriodes
TCTATTGTGCCGGTATGCAAACTGCAGGGGATCCAGAGTGTCTGGGATGGAGTCCTTAATGTGTCCCATTACCAGCCTCTCAAAGCACTTCATTGCAATGGAGGTCAGTGCTACAGGGCGATAATCATTAAGGCAGGTTGCTTTGTTCTTCTTCGGAACTGGAACAATGGATGTGTTTTTGAAGCAGATGGGGACAGTTGAGCACTGCAAAGACGTGTTAAATATGTCTGTGAAGACGGCAGACAACTGCTCACTGCATGTCCTCAATACACAACCTGGAATTCCGTCCGGTCCGGCAGTCTTGCGTGTGTTGACTCTGTTAAATGTTCTTCTCACATCAGCAACGGAGACGGTGAAACTGACGTCATGCAGTGCTGTGGGAGCTCGCACTGGAGGATGTGGGTTCGCAAGCTCAAAGCACGCATAGAACGCGTTCAGTTCGTCAGGGAGTGATGGGCTTGCAGAATTGAATACGCATGGTGGAGGTTTATAATCTGTTAACGTCTGAATTCCCCACCACATCCGATGCATGTCACGTGTGCAGTTAAATTGAGACTCAACTTTACTGCTGTACTCACGTTTCGCTTTTCTGATGGCTTTTCGGAGATCGTACCTGCATTTCTTGTACAGGTGCGCATCTCCGGACTGAAACGCACGCATGCGCTCGCGGATGATGTCACGAATTTCAGCGTTAATCCACGGTTTTTGGTTGGGAAATGTCCGGACGGATTTAGTGGGAATGCAGTCTTCCACACAGGTCCTGATGAAGTCTGTGACCACTGTGGTGTACTCATCCAAATCAGAGGAAGAGTCTCTGAACATGTCCCAGTCCACACAGTCAAAGCAGTCCTATAGTTTGTCCTCGGCCTCTCGTGTCCAACACTGCACCGTGTGCATCACCGGCTCCTCGCGCTTCAGTTTCTGTTTGTAAACAGGCAGCAGCAGCACTGGGGTGTGATCTGACAGGCCCAGGTGTGCGCGTGGGAGAGAATGGTACAAAGCATTGAGTTCGGTGTAGCAGTGATCAAGGGTGTTAGATCCACGAGTGGGGCAGGAGACGTGCTGGTGGTATTTTGGGTATACACTCCTTCAGTCCACCTGGTTAAAGTCCCCAGAAACAATAAACAGTCCGTCTGGATGTGCGTTCTCGTAGCTGGTAATGAGCTGGTAAAGTTCACTCAGAGCGCACTGGGTGTTCACCTGCGGTGGAATATAAACCACCGCCATGAACACGGCACTGAACTCAGGGCAGGTGGAACAGCCGGCATTTAATCAACAGAACCTCGAGGTCCGGTGTGCAGTTATGAGCAATTACTTCCACGTCCCTGCACCATGCCTTGTTGATGAGAAAGCATACACCACCTCGTCTTTTCTTCCTTGATGATTCTGTCCGATCAGCACGGTAGATCGTAAACCCCTCCGGCTGGACTGCGTGGTCCGAGAATGCTCGCAGTCAGCCACGTCTCCGTGAAGCAGAAAACACAGCAATTCCTCAGCTCTCTTTGGAAATTAAGTCTTCCTCTGAGATCATCCAATTTGTTGTACAAGGACTGGACATTGGCAAGGAAAATGCTGGGCATCAGAGGTCGTAGTCCACGGCGTTTCACTCTGACTTGCACACCGGCCCTGCGGCTCCGGTTCCGCGCACGCGTCCTGCAGTTGCCCCCAGTCGAGTCGCCACGACCAGGCTGGTCGCGGGTGAACAGCAATAGTAATTCTGGGTCTAAAACACCATCTGTTGTAAGTTTTAGGACTGTTTCACCTATTTTTATGAGTGTTTGTCTGTCATATGTAATTAAATTGTAGACTGGCTGCAAAATTGACATAAAAAACAGGACAATATATACAAAACACACTATTCTGCGAAGAGCGGCAATCAAACACGTCGCCTCGCACCGACGCCATCTTCAATAAGCCAATAGGCAATAGTTATTGCAATAATACCACTTGTAGTTGGCTGTGGGATATGTAGCAGGGAAGAAGTTCTGAAACCCTTCAGAATGACCCATTCTTTCACAAATGTTTGTTGACCTGACTGCATTAGGTATTTGATTTTTTTCATACATCTCTCTCTCTCTCTCTCTATATATATATATATATATATAATCAATCGCTCTTAGGTTAGCACTCCATGGATAGCAGTTACTCTATACATTTATATTTCTATTCTGGTCTTTGTTTAATTAAGTGACAGCCTGTAACTGTATGCTGCTCCAGATAAGAGCTCAGGATAGTCGCATCCCATGAAGCAAATGAAAAACAGCTGGAAATTGCTTAGAAAGAGCAGGAAGCCTAAAGTAATAATGTTCCCACTGTGCGCATAGGAAACTCCAGATTTAGCAAGAAAACAAATACTCTAATACACTTCTAAAAAGCATACATTTAACGAATAAAACACAGGCATGCCAGTATCATGGTAATAATAATTACTTAATACAAATATGCTCTTCATCTTTTCTTGCTATAAATTCTTTCTATCCAAAAGGAGGTTGGTGTGGCCAAAAGATGCTGGATTAACCGTCTGGACAGTTGTATGGCATTCTGCACAAAGCATGGAATCTGAAAGGGCCGTTAACTAGAATTTTCACTTTAATAATAGGTTCCCTGATTCTGTCACATCGAAGGATCCAGGCTCTTGCCCAAGTAGCAATGTGCTATTGAGTGCATCGGGGTGGGGGGAGGTGCCCCATCATTTTCACAATCGATTCTGCGACGCGTCAGTCAATTCTCTCTTAAGGGCAGAAAAAGGTGAAACTTGTTGGGAAAGAAATTGATCTGCAGGCATTAGCTGGACATTTTTTTTGTTCCCAATTTAATAACAAATGCTTAAAATTAAATCAACTGCAGTGCATACAGTATATAGGCTTCGATATAGTGACAGCATTCCACAATGGTAGCTATTATTATTATTATTGTTGTTGTTGTTATGGGGTTTTGTAGAGTTTGTATGTTTTCCCCATGTTTTATGGGTGTCCTCTTCCAGTGTCTCTAAATTACCCATAGAGTATAAACTGTATGTGTGTGTTTGTGCCCTGTGGCGGACTGGCGTCCCATCCAGAGTGTACTTAGCCTTGTGCCCTATGCTGTCTGGGAGAGGCTTCAGGCCCTGCACTGGTTAAGCAGTATAAAGATGATTTTTTAGCTGGTGTTGAAGTCCTTGTGCTTTTTGGTAGCGAGGGCATTAATGCAACCTCTGGTGACTTGTGCAAGGGTGCATGATGCAAGACAGCACTTTTATTTGCACCTCTGCATTAAAGGGGGAGAGAGCAGGCTTGTTGCCTGGGGAACCCTGCACCCTTCATGTGGAAGATCACTGAGCACAATCTGGCAACCAGTTTTGTTTGGTCTCTCAGAGCACCATGTCGACACCTGTCAGTGTGGAGTCTGTAATCCACATCCCTGCGTAAACTGCAGCTACTGGAGCGGGCCGCTTCCCGGCCTCGGTTCTTGTCCCGTGTTTCTCAATGGGCTCAAACAGCAGAACACACAATGGCCATTTTAGTTCACTTTTGTTCGGTTGGGTTTGGGGGGGGGGGGTGGAATTTATGATGGCTGAACCTGCATTGTTCTCATATAGACATACTGCATTAGTACATACTATAGGATAGGGTACTTAATTTTATTTTGTGGTATTTTGCTTGAATGTAAAGTAAGCCATTTCATTTTGTCCGATTGCTGCTGAAGGTCACCTGTTATGAAATAACACCAGCACTCTTAAAAATAATAACTTGTGACTGAAGGACCTGCCATTTTTGTAGTGTTTTTAATGATGTAACTAGTATTAGAAATACAGAAACTATCAAAGTAATAATAATAATATTATAATATAATGATAATAACAATAATAATAGTATTATTATTATTGTTGTTCTTGTTGTTGTTATTATTATATTTGAAGGTTCTTTGAAAGGCAATACTCAAAGCAACATTTGGCATTATGGCTTGATGCAAATATTGTGAGTCAAAAATTATGCTTCTTGAATGTACATTAAAATAGTTCAGTTTTATAAATAATGAATGAATGAATGAAACATGCTATGTAGGTGAATGCTAAGAGAAACGTGGTGGACACAGCTATCTGGATACCTGCATAAACTAATTTATAGATTGCATAAATAAATTGTTGGTTAATAAAAATCTGAGGTCACCCTAACCTCACATTACTTTGCAAAATAATTACCATGATGGGATCCCCCTTCTTCAATGTTTCACTTTCTTCAAAGTTACCAGGACTACAGTAAAATGAATTTTGGCAGCGGCCTAAAATGGGCAGCAGAGTGTCAGAGTGAGTAGCACCATAGGTGTAGGTCTGATTCCAGAACCTGTCTGGTGCGTGTGGAGTAAATTCTCCTCAAGTAGCCCATCCCCCACCTCGATCCTGAGTGTCCTGAAATACACTCCAGGCCCACAGTGAATGTGATACTGGATGGGAGATGTTATGGAAGATGGATGAATAACTTGTAACAGTATAGCCACATTCACTCTTTAATGTAAAGCGTTTTAAGCATTTTATTGTTTGGATTAGTTCTTCCAGTCACAATCAACAGGTCGATATTTCAGACATCCCTAGTCGATCACGACAATCAGACCCCATCGCATCAATTAGCACGTTTCACTCTGCATCATCAGGTCACTAGCTAACTTTATTAACACACAGAAGTTTCATTAGTGTTTTTTTTGGGGGGATTTTGGATTTTTTTGGCACCGAAAAACAATACAGACATCAAGCCTCTCCCAGAAGTTCTGGAAGTCTCCTGCAGCCCTGACATCTGCAAATGATGCACAGTGTCCCAGAACGGTGCCATTCCGCTAATTCAGCGGTGGTAAATTTAGCCAGCAAGACATTTTATGTGCCGCAACCGTATCCCACCCATCTAGCCAGCAACAAGGCTTGGGCGGAATCTAATTCATAATACCATCGTACCGTCCAGACATTATACCGTGGCATATGGTATTTATTCTGGTATATCGCAGAATAATTTTCCAAGTGGAGGGTGAAAGTTGGGGTACCCTTAAACGTGGTATATCAAATACCGTAGTATTACCGTGGTACTGCCCAACCCTAGCCAGCACTCTTCGATTGTCCCTCATCAGCCTCCCTGGAATCATTATGTTTGAGGTGGGATGTCAGGCAAGGGTTGAACATCAGTTACCTGCATGTTTTTTTTTTTATGTCACACGTATATCATGTAATTGATTTTGACTGCACTGTGACAGCAGGCTGCAGAGTGGACATGAAAGGATAATTAATTTTATCGTCACCAACTGCAACTGGCCAACCCCAAGTCGACAACTTGTACCCCCACTGGTAGCTCCCCTACCTAAAGATTAATTTCTTCATAAAAGTCCCTCTCACTGTATAAAAGGTTGGAGACCCCTTCTCTAGAAGGACAGACAGCTCAAGCTCCGTGTTATAAGTAAAATTAGATGTTTGCTTGCATGCTGCCTGCTCGGATTGCTGGATACACATCCAAAATGCTAAATGAGACATCATCCGAATGTGTGCATGACCGGAGCAAGGCAGAAACAGCCTCTGCAAGTTAGTCTCCCTGTGACATTTAAGGCGTTTTTCTTCAGAAAATTCAGACCAGGCTAAAAAAAAAAACAACAGCTATAGGGGTGTTCGATTAAAAAGATATGTGACCATTCTTGATAATAAAGAACACGAGATCTAGTTAATTGTATTATTATGAAGCAAATTTTACTTTTTTTTACATTTAGTGTGCAAATGAGTGATTCATAGGTTTTTTTATTCAGACACATCAACAGACACCCCCTAGTACGGGGTCATGAGTCTCTGGCACTGTTCCTTTTGGGGTCATAGGCTGAAAGGTCTGGGAACCCATGCTCTAATTCAGTGTTCCCCAATCCGGTCCTTGGGGACCCACAGACAGTCCACGTTTTTGCTCCCTCTGGTAGAGAGCTGGGAGGGAGCAAAAACGTAAACTGTCTGGCAGGGAACTCAGGGAGCAAAAACATGGGCCTTCTGTGGCACCCCGAGGACCGGATTGGGATACACTGCACTAATGCATCCAATGAAGATGGATTCCCTCATGCATCTGTTAGTAAGATCTGCTAGTGTGATCTGGACGTTTCTCCAGTATCCAGGAAATGAAGACATTGCTGTGCTATTGTTGCCATTCTGTGTTGTGTTCATGCAAGGTTGTCTGTGATTGTGACTCCTAGGAACCGATCCTCTCCACAGCTTCTCTCCTGAGGTAGATGGGACCATTGAGAGCCCCCTGCCTCCAGAAATTG
The DNA here is from genome assembly GCA_011763525.2 of Mormyrus iriodes. Taxonomy (NCBI): domain Eukaryota; kingdom Metazoa; phylum Chordata; class Actinopteri; order Osteoglossiformes; family Mormyridae; genus Mormyrus; species Mormyrus iriodes. The sequence continues at coordinate 12,974,856 of JAAGVU020000032.1, forward strand.
ATCCTTGGTTGTGCAGACATTAAGAAAGAGGTTATCGTGGCACCATTCTGTCAGAAACTCGTAATTGGTGGTGATCGGAACACTGCAGTAATATCGTTGGTAGACGATGGAATTTTGCCAAAACCAAAGTTTGCTTGGTTACACTTTCTATGAATGCCATTTCTATAAGAACCTATAAACACATTATAGCACATTATAATGCATCCATAAAGTATTACAAACATGGCTATAAATATGTATAAAAAGGCATAACACATTATAGCAATGTTTATTATGCATTATGACACTCCCATCTATAATGCACTGTAGGTATCTATAGCGCGTTATAGATGTGAGCTTCATTGGAGCTTATGAAGAACTGTAATCAACACTATAATACTTTATGACTGTCAATAGAAGATGCTGTAATGCTTTAAATAATTCTTATGCTGACCATTACAGTGCATTATAGATGACAGCCTCCAAGTAAAGTGCTACCATTTGGTTTCCAACCTATACTGCAGACTACTGAGGTCTGCCAGTGAGAATGTCCCAAATCTAATTGCTACGGAGGTGGCAAGTTGCAGAGAAGCTTAAGATGACAGCTGTGCCGAAATTACCTGGCAGGTCAGTGGGCAACCCTGCTGCCTTCCATCTCTAGGTTTATGGATTTAAAACCATCCATGTCATTGCGCTGGCATTGTTTACCCTGAGTCTGTGTGTGTGAGTTCTATCTCAATCCACAGACACCCTGTACAGGTAAGGTAAAACCTTAGCATTAGGTTTCAAACATCCTGTTAGAAAATGAATTTGCTAAAAATGGACAGAAATACACTGAGGCAATTTTAGGCAATTTATATTCACATTTTTCTAATTAGGGAGCACAGGATATTTTCTTCTTCCATATCGCTGTTTATGCTAATATCTGGAAGCACATTTTTGGCATTGTAATTGGCATCACACAACAGGTCCCAGTGAAGTAAATCCTCGACTGCTGCCGATATTTTGCTTTGGTGTGAAATTAATGGCACAAGAACTGGCCCCAGGATGCAATTACACCTAAGTGGGTTGCATGTAATATTTCTCTTTTATACTGCACTCTAATTATCTGGGGGCAAATTATGACATGTACTCAACTCTGTAATAAATTATGGAAGCCAAAACATTAACGTCAAAATGAAGAAAATTTAGAGCAAAATGACAAAAATAACATCACCCAAATGTAAACATTCAGCATAGGAAATATTTTCAATTAATAACTAATTAATTCATTTAAGGAATGGTTGACAATTGTCTGCCCCTGATACAAGTAGCTGTTGCACGGCAAGTGCTTGTGATGCAATAAATTTGTATGTTTATGGATTCTGAAATTGCTTATAATTGCTTAACTTTATGACAGCAACCTTTATCCTTAAATATTGCAAAAACTGAAATTCTTGCTTAAACACCACCCACAAAGTATAGTTACCTATTTATAAAATGCTACACACTGATATTATTCTTTTATTCTTTCACAGAAGAAGGTAAGGGTGGTTCAGTGGGTAACACAGTTGCATCAAACCTCTGAATCCTGCCTCTGCTCTGTTTGTCTGTAATTTGCCTGTTTTCCCTGTTTCACCTTTGTTTCCTCCGGGGACCCTGGGTTCTCCTGCAGACCAATGACATGCTGTTAGGCTAATTTTTGTATCTTAAATGCTGTGTGCATGTATGTGCCCTATGATGGACTGGCATCCTATCCATGGTGTGCCCCTGTCAGGTGCCCCATGCTCCCTGGGATGAATTTCAGCGCCTACTCATGATAAGGAGTCTAAAGACATGAAGAATATATGGCATAACCACCTCCAAGTTTCCATACAGTTTGTGCCTCTGTAGGGTAGGATGAACTGGCTGACCCTGTGCCCTAGCCTCAAGTTTCACAGGACAGGTTCAGATTCAGAGTACTTTATTAATCCCCACAGGGAACTTTTTGTGTTGGAAGACATAACACATAATTGCAAAATATATATATACAAAAACACAAAAACTACTATACTAGATTTAAAAAAAAAAGAAATTTAAACTAAAATTATAGCTTTAAGTGTGCAAATTAAATGTAAATGTGTATTGTGCATTTTGCATTCAGGAGACTCCTCTTCTGGCACAGAGTGGAGTCGTTATTGATGGTTATTTCCTTGGGAAGGAATGAACTCCTGTAATGATCCTTATTGCAGCGGAACTGAAGGAGTCTGACTGAAGACATTCTGCAAGTAAGTAACCTGTACTCGTACTTGCGCAAATAAAGTATCTATATTTCAGTTAGCTAAAAAGTAAGGGGATATTAATGTCACCATTATGATGACAAAGGTGAATAAAAAAGCTTATGGTGATGCTGATGGGGTTTTTTAAATTATTATTTTTACTCTTCATTTATACTATGGAAGATCTCCAAGGGATGCACATTTTATTCATTAAAAATTGCATCTGTTGTTACCCCTCTCTTTTTGTTCGCCACCCGTCCCAGAAAAGGACTGGCTGGAGATGTGCAAGAAAATGACCTTAACATTTAATGAAGTTAAACAAATTATTTGATATTGCGTTTGTAGTGGAATGAATAGTGGGTCAAAACACATGATAAATCATTTAAATAGGTAGTAAAAATATTTTTTGAATATATATTTTCACTAATAGTTTTCAAAGAAAAGTTTTAATTTAAATCTACTTTGACATGAATATTTACCATGTACTTCTTAAGTCTTTATTTTACCAATAATTAATAGACATAGGATTCACAGACACTACAATCCTGGGTTATTACCTGATATGGACCCAGAGCCTCTGGGATAGACTCTGTGACCCTGAATAAGTCAAGCGGTTATAGAAAATGGATGGATGGACTCACAAAAATTTCACAACGTGAAATTACAATTCTGGAATGGATTTCTAGTTTATTATATGATTGATATTGTCTTCAGAATGTTGTTTATGAACATCGTACAGCCCAGTACTGGATGAGCAGCCGTGTATTATGTTTATTGTGTATTATTCTCCTAAATTTAAAAAAAGCAATTCATGATTATGACTTTTTAGTATGAGGAAGAACCCAAGTCGGGGGCTGAGGCTTAGCCAGAACAATTAGTTTGATTGTGAATTTGATGCATCACTGCTTTGACAGAACACTAACCAGGTTACTTAGAGGACCACTTTGGATAATGTCTCTGTCCCGGAGCGGAGCAGAGGACTGTGCCTCACAGAAACAAATAATAATCACATCTCTGACAATCAGCCACATATCCAGAGCGGCCAACAACTGAGCACGCTTGGGTGTTAATTAGGTTTTTCTTACCCTTGTGAAACTGCTCCTTTAAACAAAAAAAAAAGATAATTCCTTCTTCCTGATAAATGATTGGTATTCAGTCGTCGAAACAGCATATGGTCTATTTTACAGTCCGTCGGGGCAGATCACAAGCAAATCCATACTAACAGGCCAAAATTAATTAATTTCCAGAAGGGAGAAGAAGAGAGGTGTATTGCCATTTTCTGTAGATGTATGGCTGAGTGGGACAGCAAATATGACAGTGGTGAGGTGACGTGGTGACAGAGAGGACTCGACCTTAACGGGACTTTCTAAAGGTCAGCTTCTAGAATTGGAAATAGAAGACATAGACAAACCGAAGAAGGCTCTCCTGTGTATCTGCAGAGATAAAGTGCATGGAGTCTCTTTAGCCTTGTTTGTCTCCTGATATTTAACATAAATATCCAGTCTAAATGCACTTATTCCACCGCAATGATGCACATAGGGTTTTCTTTCAGCAGTTACTATAAAAAAAAACAAATATATATACTCATGAAGTGCATATTAAAACAAATCATAGCATCTCTTGACTGTCCTGAGCAAAATAACAGAAGCACATTTAATCCCCATCCTTGTCTTGTCCACAAAGCAATTATCGTGCACATATCATCTGAGTGGATTATATAAAACCTCTTCATGCTGGTGGCTCTTCAGTTAATACCTTGAGTCTCAGCAAAAGACTGCTGATGGCTTGAATAATGAAATAAGCAACGTTAACCAGTGTATAAGGCTATAGTAATCCAATTCTTTTTGTTGGATTCCCTTATAATGACTCTGTTGGTCAAATTTTCCACCACTAGAAAGTAAGTCTCCGTTTCATTTTCTAGTGCTGTACTTGTGTATGGAAAATTACATCTTTTATATATATATAAAATATGTGATGCAATGGTGTGTAACAAAGTCTATTTTTGCTTGTCACTCATATTTTGTGGGTTTTATCCAAACGTTATATGTGACAGACTGTTGCTTTCACATCAAAGAGCATTTGCTGATTTAGAGAAAATGGTTAAAGAAAGGATTGTCCTTGGTATACTATTCAGCAAAAGAGCCGGGTTTGTGAGGTAGCGGGCGTTGAACTAAAGAACACAATATGCAAAGAAATAGTAGACAGGACGCTCACAGCAGGGGCCTGGAAAAAGCCATCAGTCAATCCGGCCATCCTCTGGTAGGGGGTTGTGAGGTACCTATCCCAGGCAGCACAGGGAATAAGACAGAGGACACAAAAACCACAGAATAAATGTTATCTTCTATTCTATACCTTTATCCATATATCTATATATGACATAATCTAAATTTATACGTGACTTTCAGTCAAAGTAAATTTATGTCACAGATGCATGAATTAACAATGTTAGTCTTCAAAAATACCACAAGGAGGCATACAATTTGAATTGAATTGTTCTGTTCGGGAAATTACATGAAATCCATGGAGTAGCTACTTATCTGAGAAAGCCGTGTATGTGTATGTAAACCATAGACATCTTTCATAGTAAAGTTCCTGGTCAAGCTAAACCAAGCTGTCTTGCCTTACAATAAACCTCAGTCCCACAGCAGATATTACATAGCCACCAAAATAAACAAATCAACTGACTAGATAGAATCACAATGGGACCTGAAGCCTATTCCAGGCAAGACAGGGCATTAGGCTGGGGTATACCATGGGCTGGTTGCTAGTATAATGCTCAGACACTAATTAGCCTAACTGCATGTCTTTGGGATTTAATATCTGTAAAAGAAAAAAAAAGTTATGAGATAATTACTGATACTCTCAGAAGACTACAAGAATTTCTTTACATTTTTTATGAATAATGCATTGTTTTGAAGTAAGTGTCATTTTAATGTGAAGTTGCTCTCTTTTATGTATGTTTGATATGCACTTCTCAGTTTCAGCATAACTAACAATGATCACTACTACTTTGAGTCAACGTTTTGACAACATGGACAAATGTTGTTGTCCATGTCCAATAATGGTGTTGATTATAATACTTCATAAGTGCCAGTGACGCTGTCATCTATAACGCACTATAGATACCTTCATAATGCATTGCAATGGTCAGTATAAGAAGTAAGGATGCTTTGTACTGTGTTATGAAGGTATTTATAAAAAGGCATAACACGTTATAGCCAAGTTTGCATTACTGACAGGAGCTTCATAAAGCATTCATAATGCATAATAAACATGGCTATAATGAGTTTTGTCTCTTTATAAATATTTATAGCCATGTTTATAATGCTTTACGAATGCAGTCTAAAGTGCTAGAAATGTGTTCCTAGTTTCTTATAGACATGGCAATCACAGAAAGTGTTATCAAATTATAATAATTAAAATATTCAGCTCCATGAAATTAATTTTTTTTATTCAGTGTTCATTCCCCTGCAATTGCACTGGTGAGCATTTGGAAGATAAATTGGAATAGTGCCTTTCAAACACAAATTCCCACCAAACACACTCAACAAAGATTAAACAACAAAACAAAACATAAATTCCATCCACCAAACAAAAAATCACAAAAACCACAAACATCACTACTTTCAATGAAAAATGTTAAAGTAGCGTTATTAAGGAAATTTTTATGTACTTGTAAGATCTCGCAGTCTCCAATACATATGTGCAAATTCCAATGTACATAATTAGCAGATATTCTTGCTGACTAGATATGATTAATTATCAAATTAATCATCCAGACAGTAAGTTGGTTGATTTGACCTGATACACAAATTCTCCATCTGATTAAGCAACAGACTGACAGGCATCTGATAGAGGTGCATAAATCTTAACTTGAAGGCTAATTTTCCAAGCAATGACTTAATATGTTTAATAAATCAGCTCATATGGTCATGAGCAGTATTTGTTTAAAATAATCTGATGTGAAGTGCCCAAAAATGCAGAATTTCCATGTTCTATGTGATTAACTTTAAATGCACTTAAAAGTTTTGAATTCTGCCAGTGAGAAGAGATACAAAACAAATATTGACAATTGTCTTTATTAATAATGCCTTTGAACATAATGATGTAGTTTCCTCCTTTCTACTTCTTAAATGAGAGATCTTATTTGACAAACTAGAAGCAAGCTTAGCTGAACAAATCTAAGATATCGATCAGTCTGAGCCTCCTGTAAAGAACCTGCTCATTGCATATAGATTTTTTTTCCCTTTAATAAACTGTTCTCTTCAAATTAGTTTGTTAGAGAAAATGCGGCAGGTGATCCATTCTGAAAGATGCATATTAAGCAAAAGTTACCTAATACCTAATCATTTTACTGATCAGCTCCAATATAAACTCATACTCACAAAATTGTATCACATAAGTGTTTAAAGTTCCATTAAGGTTTAAAATCTGGGGTGTTCCAAAAATTTGCAACAGGACAAAATTTGTGATGAACATTCCAAGCATTGAATTCCTCAGGACAAAGTTATTGTAAAAGATCTAATTTACATCCATATCCATAAGAAAGAGATGTCCTTCACTGAGGATACAGAGGACACTGAGAATACAGAGGTTTCCTTATCTGCAGTGGGTATAGCATTTACCTGTACGTGTGGATGCTCATTTCCCCACCCACATCTCGACTGTTTACAAACACACCAAAGACCTTCGTCATTTCCACCAAGAACCTAAGCACAGGTGCTGCTCTGAGCCCCTACCTCACCTCCATCTTCTTACATGCTGTGAGGCATCTATAAAGCGAAGAGGCAAAGGATTATGCCTGCCAAAGGTGTGCTTTTGTCTTCTCCGGGTGTGTGAGTGAGTTGCTGTCAAATGCAGGAGCCTGCAGTCACCGAAGAAGTCTCGGAAGCTGGACGAAATGCCACAAAGGCAGAAACAGCAGAGCTCCTCTCTTCCTCGCGCCCCTAAATAAAATGACTGATAAGATAAGCTCAAAAATGCAGAATCTCCATGTTCTGTGCGATTTACGTTGAATGCACTTAGAAGTTTTGAATTCTGCCAGTGAGGCAAGACGTTAAACAAATATTGACAATTGTATTTATTAATAATGGCATAAATAATAATTTTATACGTGTGAACTTAGATTGGGGCTGATCAGTAAAATAATTTGGTATTTGGTAACTCTTGCAGTTGGCCTCAAAAGAAAAATTTCTACTAAGCAGAAAGAGTCTGTAATTTGCTTAAGGGCAGGTGCGTAAAATACACAGGTGTGTGTTTTTATCCCACTTTGCTGTGCTGCCTGTGCTATCCCCTCCCCTGCAAGTCCGCGGCATAATCATTTTTTCACCAGAAGTCATTATTACTGCAGGCCTGAATGTTGCAGCCGCTCTCTGTAAAATGTTTTCATTATAAATGATCTAAAGCGTATGCTTAAGTCATAGCCTTGATGGAAGATAGCCGTGGGTTTATCTTTTGAAGTCATGTTGAAGAAGAGAACACTGTACAGTCACAGCTGAAACCTCTCCGCATTATAATAAATTATATTGCGTATTTGAAAGTGTGTAATAAACGAGGGACATGTGAATACATGGGTGCTGCAGATCAAAATCAATCATTCTGATTTGGAATTTGATTTGTTGACTGGAGCTCATGTTATTACGCAGAGGTATATTGGGTCACACAGTATATTCACAAGAAAGTGATGTGCAGCTTTTTTTTCCAAATACATACAGTGTTTTAAGACCATGTTTTAAATAAAAGGTAAATGAATTTATATATAATGTATATTATTTATATATAGACACATTAACTTTTCATGCTTTCAGTACTTTTCATTTAGTCATGTAGAAACTAAAATATATATTAAGATTGTGGACTTAAAAAATGCCTTAGTGTCATTAAAACGGACAGCGTGTGACATATACTCATACCCAATGATTTAGGAATAGTGAACTGGCTTCAAATTTAAGGCAAAATTTGAGATAAAATTTGTAAAACATAGTAATAGTTCTAGAATACAGGATAAAACACCAGAACAAACTGAGAATGCATAACAAGATGCGTAGCTGTCCCACTCATATCATTTCATATACTCAAGCGAACCGATTTAATTATTTTAGCTATTGAATTTTGTGTACAAATTATATCCTTAATTAAACTGAGGTAACTAATATTTAAACAACTAGTCAGTTAGTTAATTCTCATCCAAAGCATCCCGTACCTTGTGGGTTGCATTTCCTGAAATAGGCCCCAGGCTCACTGTGATCCTGTAGTGCAGTGTTTCCCAATCTGATCTTCAGGGACCCACAGACGGTACAGGTTTTTTCTCCCTCCGAACTCCTTGCCAGACAGTCCACATTTTTGCTCCCTACTGGTAGGGAGCTGGGAGGGAGCAAAAATGTGGACTGTCTGTGCGTCCCCAAGGACCAGACTGGGGAACACTGCAGTGTAGTGAATAAGTGTTATATAAGGTGGATGGATGGATATTTCTAGCATGATGAGGCACTTTTGTATTATAAATCCAGCTCTTCAGAAAACTCCATCTTGGGATTCATCCAGGTGCGACTCACTTTGCATTCTGCAGGCAGGGGCACCAGGTGGTGAGCAGGGTCAGTCGAATGCATCTTCAGGCAGGCCAGGATTCACATCACTAAGTTTTAACAGGTGTCTCACAATCCACAAACAGTCCGGGATGAATATTTTTTCTGGATGTTTGTTTCATCTGTTTCTTATATTTCAGCTAAACGGAAGAGAAGCCTAGCAACGTTGGTCATCGAACTACAGAAATGTTTCCCCAGAGCACTGTAGAGCCCTCATTAGGATTAGATTTATTTGCTTGTTGTCCTTTTTTATTTGCTTCAGGCAGTCTTACGTTGAGAGCCCAGAGTCCCAATTGTGTAAGAATGATAAAGGCGTACAGTGCGGAAAATGAAGGAGTCAATGTGATTTATTATGCTTTACATTCCTAGCTGTGCTCTGCAGTTAACATTATTTTGATGAATGTTTGTCATCCTTTGTCCCAATAAATAAATACCAATGCGTATATTTTCATCATTTCTACACATTATAAACCTGTGCCTGGTGTGATTAACATGCATCCTGAAATACAGCATTTTGCAGAAAATGAACAAATCAAATGTATCACATAAGTTGACCACAGAGTCAATTTTTAAAGAAATCTCTAAAGCATTGACTTGTTTAAGAAATTATCCAGAAGCCATATAAAATTACACAAATATATGACAAAGGGCAGACTCATGACTTTATCTGAAATATGTTCTGTATGATGATGCAGTGTTTCAGTGGGTAGCGTGGACGTGTCATACCTCCAGGCTTTTGGGTTTGATTCTTACCCTTGGGTGTGTCTGTGGGGAATTTCCTCATCTTTGCCTGAGTATCCTACTGGTACTCCTCATTACCCAAATAGAAGCATATGGTACAAGTAAATTGGTAGCACTAAATTGCTCATTGTGTGTGGGCAGTGGTGACGGAAGGAGTTTGACATTGGGGGGACCGAATTTGTCCTGGGGTTAGGGTGTGACATCGCAATGGGCACACATGCAATAGTTACATCATGAAAGGATGTGATGTGACAAAAAATTTTAATAAAAGATTTCATTGTTTAGGGTACAGTTCCTAAACTAAGCATAACAAAAAAAATTGCTAATATATATGATACAATGATTTTGTCTGATACGTGATTACAGTCTTTTAGGTAGGTCTATGTGTTTCATCTTTGCGCTTTGCATGTGCAGTGAATTGGCCTCAGTAGCACTCAGATCCATAATAAAGGGTAAGGAATGCACTCTTGTCTATTTATTTATTGGGGGGGGGCACCCTCCCTATTCCCGATGCCCCTGTGTGTGGATGCCCTACGATGAACTGGCAGCCAGGGTGCCCCCTGCCCTGCGCTCAGCATTTCCCGGGATGGGCTCGATGCTCACCACAACCCAGTACTACATGAGTGGGTATGGAAGATGGATGGATACATTATATGGCTACATTCTGGGAATTCTGTTTGTTATATCATGTTTCTAGAGGCTGACTGATGTTGCTTTGTGCTACTTTATATTCCAGAGCCGTTTCTTTCAGCCTTGATCAAGATGTTACTGAAGTACTCATCTGGATTAGACAGGTATGCTGCTTGAGGACTGTTTTAATAAAGTGGAGCATTTTTGACTCCTTTATAAATTTGCATAATAAAATGCAGCAATGCAACTATGCAACTAATATGTTTAAAAAGATTGCCTCTCCCCATGTGAGTTATTTTATTTGGTGAGCATTTTGAAGCGTGTTTGTGTTCCTGCAAACTATATACCATGACCCCCATGAAGGGAAGATTTTTCTTCTCCTCTTCCCTAATTAATCATTCTGCCTTTTCTGAAACGTTAGTTTTTTCATAAAAGTTTGAAGTTTGAAACGTATGGCTTCTGTCGCATAAACCAGAAAAGCAATATTTTTCCGGCCATTCAATAGTGAAAACATTTCTTGCATAAACCTGCTTTGAAATTAAGTTCCCTCCTCTTGCTTTCAAAGTGGATTTGCACAGTTTCTGAATGTCTCTCCCAATGATAAACTTTAATTTTAAGCAGACCAGTTTTCTAAAATCTTAAAGGCTTTCCATCGTACCCTTTTGATGTTTACCGAGATTTGGTCTGTTGATTTCGACGTGAAACTATGTCTTCTTCTAAAATGTTTAATAAAAATGAAGTACAGTGTCATATTATACCACAGTATGAGCACTGAATTGTTTAAGAAATTATCCAGAAACCATATAAAATTGTACAAACATAGGACAGTCAAGAATTACAATTATCATTTCATACATATTTTACATGTCAAAAGTACTTTAATTTTTCATTATTGCTTATTTTTCACTATGAAATTTAGCCTGTTTTTAGCCCCCATTTGCATAGTACTAAAAACATTGTAATGTTTTGTCTAAGCTACATTAAACTACAGTAGCTACTGGAATTAAGCTAATACAATATATGCTGAATTTTCTATGCTACAATTTACACTGTTACATTTAACACACACTTGTAATGAAAAATGGATGATGTGCAACGCAAACTTGAAAGCTGAGCAGGAGCCGTTACAGGTGCACCTTTGCTGACATGGCCACGTGGAGTAGCGGGAGGCAAGCTAGCTGCTGTCAAACGCCGGCGAACTGCAGGGCTTGTGCTATAGATCCAAAGGAAGAGGTTTTCCTTGAGGCTCTCAGTGGTACCACATAAACTGCAGCGTGCGTGAAAAAAAGCCTCGGAGCTCTCCCCATGCCCCTCCACTGTCTCTCCAGTCTGAAATGGGCCAGGCCTTGCTGAAAATAAGTTAAGGGAGATATAACCTCATGGGGGACTTCATCTCTTACCTGCTATTACAGCTGCAAATATTCAGTTCTCACTGTCTGTGGCCTGGGTCAGTGTGTCATCACAATTCTCCTGATACCAGATGGTTCACTTGAGTGTTATTTATATGGTTTTTAAAGCCTCAGCCTTATATAGGAAAACATTGACTCTCTGTGTTTACTCTGCATGAGAAGCTGAGTTTGCTAAAAGCCATTAAATGATGCCTCAGATGGAGTACACAATGATTTTTGATTAATTTTCTGTAAGTTACAATAATACTTAAAAGAAGAGCACTAATAAACGTGTGATAAATCATAAGACCATATTTAGCTAAGAAACGATGATGCTTCACTGTAAATGAGCCAAATGACTCTGAAACAAACAAACTTTATAAACTTGAAATATAAATGAACCTCAACCAGCAACAAGCTTCTGCTGGTCTATAACGGATGGCTCCAGCAATTTGCCAAGGCAGACATGATATTGTCTGGAGAACTTGGAGGAACGTTACAAAACTTGCTTATCTTACAACTTACATGAATAAGAACTTAATTGGACAGATTTCATCTCAGAAGACATTTTTTACATGATAAACATTCGGGAATATTTATGTCACTCTTGACAAAGGGGTGTCCCAGGACTGTCAGATGGTGGGTCAAGGTTTCAAAAACACGACAGAGGAGTGTCGTTGTGAGCAGATGAATTATAGTTTGATGATTACAAGACCAAAGGTTATCCTTGCATGTAAGTCATGAACCCTTCAGCGCAATATTTGAAATAATGTTTTAATCGAAGGATAGAATTTTCAACGGGTTTAAATAAGCACACTCTTTGGAGCAGCTTGAAGCTGACACTGGGCTAACTGCTAAGGCACCCCTCCAAAGAGCAGGTGAGTGGCCCCTGGTTTGTCATCTGGTTGTAAATCAAGCTCGCTTTGAAAAGATGAGATTTACTGAGGTTAACTAGATACTATTCATTTTAGCAGGCTTACATGTCAAATACCCAACATGATTTATTGTACACTGCAAAGCACTAATTAAACTCAATCATTGCTTGGGAACAATACAAAGGTTATTACAGGTTATGTGAATTAGTTTTAGTTAGTACATACAGTAATTTATAGAGAAAGCCTTTGGTAACTAAGGCAAGTAATTGGCAATTTGTGGCTCTTAATATTTAATGGCTAAATGTTTACGGTGGCACAGTGGTTAGCATGGTAGCCTCCTACCTCTGGGACTAGGGTTCAAATCTCTGTCATGGTTCCATGTCTGTGGAGCTTGCATGTTCTCCCCATGTAGTCGTGGGGTTTCCTTTGGGTGGTCTGGTTTCCCCGCAGTCGAAAAACATGCTGGGGTCAATTGCAATTGCCAAATTACCCATAGATATGAATGGTGTTTGTGTGTGTTGGTGCCCCATCCTGGGTTGTTCCCTGCCTTGTGCCTGTAGCCTCCGAGATAGGGACTGGACTCCTAGCAACCCTGAATAGGATAAGTGATTATAGAAGATCGATGGATTAATAGAAATATAATTTCCATATAATATGGAAGCCAATAATTATTGTCCTAAAACAATATCTATAAACCAATAATGTAATGGCATGTAACTCCTTTTGATTGAATTTAGCAATAAAATAAAACATTATTTCTATGAGTACATGAATATTATATGTTTTATTTTTGACTTCTTGTGAATATATTGTATTAATCGTGGAAAGGCTTGTGATAAGTGTGAAATGCACAAAAGGTAATTATGATATAAATAAAAACTATGCTAATATAATTGAAAATATCATTAGATTCATAATCTAATTTTAGTTTCAAAACTAGCTTTTGTTTTTAAGTTATATTTAATAACTAGGCTTCTCTATTTATAAATGTGTTCACAGATTGCATAAGATGATCCTTATCGCTATATAAACCAAATATTTAACGATTAATGAGCTTTATATTCACCCACAAAATGCAAGATTCCATTACATTTTACTGAAACACTGATCACAGATAATGGTTCATGGATTGTGGAAGGAAAAAATGGGGGAAAGAACAGCAGAATGCTTGGAAAGGCTGGGGTGAGATGATGCAGGATGCAGACTTCACCTTCACAGAGACCCGTTCCATGCTAACCACTCAGAAGTGCACAACTGTGGGCTGATGCTGGTACCCACAGAGGCAATTATGGTATGGAAATTGCTCTATGAAGATAACTTGTGGTCTACGTATTCAATGCTCAGGGATGGTGCTCTCTAGGTCCTTATCTGAAATGGAATGAGGGCAAACAGCATATCCCATGTGAGAATGAATGGGTGAGAAGTATTTGAACTCATGCCCAGAAACTTTGACAAACAGAAAATGGTTCACACCCTCCTAACTCATATATCTCACTGTTATCCATAGCAATGCATCTGAGACAGCCAGCCAGTATTTAGAAGTGATTGCTGTGGTTATTTGCTATATGAGACCATCAGCTGACCCACTTTCCAAGCTTTGCTGCTCTGTTCAAAGTCATCATTATTTCCCTTTTCCTGCCTTATTGTCTGTTTATCACCTTCGGTAAATTTCTGTCTTCTAACACATTAAGAATCTTGATAAACTATCCATCTGCTGACTGCTTATTCCAGATGAGGGTGGGGGGACAGCACAGGGCGCAAGTTAGGGGTACACCATGGATGGGTGCAAACACACACATTCACACAAATAACAGGCAATTTCAAAACATATTTAGGCCAACTACCTGTATTTGGACTGTGGAATTTGTATAAACCAGGTCAGTTTTGCAAAAATGGAAATTAAAAATCCTTATATCCATCTCTGAGGCAACTCTGGGCACGAGGCAAGGGGATACCAGTCCATCACAGGACACACACACACACACACACATATATATTGGGCAATTTAGAGGCATCAATTCACCTGCCCACATGTGTTTGGACAGTGTGAGAAAACCAGAGTGACCAGAGGAAACAGAGAAAACATGAAAAGCCCACACGCACGTCAGAGGTGGGATTTTAACCCCCAGCTCTGGATGGGTGAGATAACGGTGCCATGAAGGGCTTGATAATTCCCTAAACAAATGTAGTATTTTAATCATTTTTATTAATTTCTTCCGAAGAAATCATTGAGCCGAATAAAATGTAAAAATACAAATTCGAGAAGAAATACCATGGTTATATATGCATATTAGCATCATGTAATACCTTAATGTAGGTAAAACAATAAATTATGGAATAAATTCTGGTAATGAGAAAAGTTGGATAGAAAAAATATTATTGAGAAAAGACACACCTTAAATTAGCTACAGAATGTAGTCAATAGTTATTCGCACAATGGGGTTTTACATTATGCAATCAATGTTTAGTGTGTAGCTAAGGTTACATATCGCGTAATTATAGGGAGCAGGAAGGCTTGTACAAGCTGAGGGAAATGTAGCACAGGGACCAGACTGTGACAACAGAGAAGTGTAAGGAAAGACTCGGAGATGGCTGATCCCTGCTTTAAATTACCAGCGCCATCAGCAAACTACAACAGGAAGAACATATCAAGTGAAAGCCCAAAGGAGTTCTAAAAATTCAATTTCCCCGGCCCAACTGTGAAGGCGCCGGATGGTTCTGGCAGACTGCTTCATGCAATGCGGCTCCCATCAGCTGTCTGGTGAATCTCATAATGTGTTTCTTTGGCTTCTGGGGTGAGTGTTGCACAGGATGAAAAAATCCAACCCTCACAACATACATAACACATCTTCCTTGGCCTCTTCATTAGAAAGTTGTAGAAGATTCCTTTGGGGGGGATCCCTGACTATAGATTAACAACACCAGGTGTTGAATTTGTAGAGAACAATTTTCAACATACATTATTTCTTTATTTCTTTCAATTTGAATCAATAATTTGTTTGCCTCTGATTTGTCACAA
Source organism: Mormyrus iriodes (assembly GCA_011763525.2). NCBI lineage: Eukaryota > Metazoa > Chordata > Actinopteri > Osteoglossiformes > Mormyridae > Mormyrus > Mormyrus iriodes. Next base: position 12,990,306 of record JAAGVU020000032.1, read on the forward strand.
AATATCTCATCTGTAAGCTAATAGTTTATATTTATTTTTACTATGTTTGTCTCATTCTATAATTATCTCCTGATTGTAGAGTTTTTAACACTCTAACTTTTGGGATGCTGCTTATATTTCATGTTAAATTAAACTAATCCTTAATATTACTCGTGTTTTCCTTTGTCTTGTTTCTACCATGATTAACTGAGCTCCTGGAGCTGGAAGAAATTCAAAAACTATTGTTTCCAAATTCTACCTAATTACATAGTAACTAAATAACAATACAGATCCAATTTGTTAGTTATGATGTTTCACTGCTGACTTTAAATTATCATAAAAAATATATGATTTATCATACACAATCTGTGAGAATATGAAGTGGCTTATTTCAAATAAGAGGCTATGTGATATTATCAGAGCAATTGCACTTCATAAGAAACATATTTTAAAATAACATCTGTCTCTCAAAATGTATGTAAGCACAGCAAAGTCTGTTTGCAATTGTCTGCTGGTCCCAGATGCAAAATATAGTCATTAATTTTGCTCTTTCCAGGTCGAATTATGTCATTTGACTTTTCACTCAAATTTCTGTGTCACAAAGAGACTTCCCACTGGCTTAATCATTCAAATAATTCAAAATCCCAAATTTGTTTGCTCGGCATTCCATGATACATTGCTGTTCTGTTGTAAGGAGGCAGGCAGATTCTAACAGATACAGCACTGATAAAGCAAGTATCCAGAGTTTGCATTTGTAATCATATCCAAATACTGTATGTCATGCAGAGTGTGGAACAGTATACAAAATAAGAAGTAAATTAAATTGTCCATTGGATCTGTACATCCAGAACGAGGATTCCTTCCAGTGGCTTGTAGACTCCTCATAGGTATTTCTCAGCATGGTCCACACATTTACTTAAATTGCTTTATTCTAATATGCACATTAAACAGATCTCAGGAGTGTAAAAACATACAGAATTAACATCACAACTGTGGAATTCTCCCTCTTGCACCGTTTACTATTTTAAAGATTAATACACTTACATTTCACAGTGTTCAGCCAAAATGTAACTTGTAAAAGTTAAATGGAAACACTTCCTCGAGGTACAGGTTCAAATTCTTTTAGATGAATGGTAAAGCTTGAAAATGAAAACTGATGTTTGCATTTGCTCCTACATTCGGGTAAAAGGAAAAAAAAGACTGTGCATCCAGTTTTTCCACTGACCTTCTTTATGTTCCAACACTATGAATACATGAGAGACAGGGAATGATATTTTTCCAACAAGAAATATTTATAATTCCCTAAAAAAATATAAATGATTTAGAACCAATCCGTACCATTGTCTGTAGAGCTTTTAGAGCTGTTGAGCTTTTAGAGCTGTTGATGTCTGATGGCTTCAGCACGTACAGTTTATTCCCAGTTGTTTCCTGTAGGTGGGAACTGGGCTGGGAAAATGCACATTCCTTTCCAGCTCATTCTGGAGTCTCTACAGTGTGCTTAGCTAACATTTAAAGCATTTCATATGTGCCACGTTGAATAACAAAATCTTATATTTGAATTACTGCAACCATTTGTTACTGGCACAGGGCATGACTGAGGTGGGGAAATGTGGTGATGATCCAATGGCAGCTACTTAATTACTGGCATAGCTGTAGGATAATAAAAGGCAATTAAGGTTAACATAAAGCAATTTTACTCATTAAGACAAAGTTACTTGTTTGACTGAATCCGTGGTTAAACAAAGTAGCAACACAGAGATATACTTTTGAAGTGATATGGTGGATATCGCTGACAAAAAATGACTGAATCACAATATTGCCAACAATTTATTAGTGTATTTTTTGTGAATATTATGGCCTGAGGATAGAGCTGTTAAAGTATTGTAGAGATATGGATTGATGAAAGATCAAATCAGACCAAACAATGTCCACATGGAGCAGGGACTACAGCAAGCATTCTCTCTCAGAATAGATTCTGGACTCTAGATGTGTCAGTCTGGACAGCACTCTGTCGATATCTACATATCTGACAGTGTTAACCTTCCATATGCTGCTGTATGATTGCACTGTGGGTCAGTTAATGCAGCACTGAATACATGATTGTATAAACAGGACAGCTAGCTAGAAGTTCTGCATTTAAACTGGGTGATAACAGTTTGTGCACTAACCTGGCTAATTGTATCGAAGGGGTCATTTATTCTTCACTTATAAGGACATGCTAAAAATACTCATTTGCGATCCCGGTACTAGGAATAACAGAATTTAAAGACATTAATTGCCCGAATGTGCTTTGTGGTCATTTGTCAGGTACCACTTCACAAAAATAGGCAGCAAATTATATGAATTTGAACAACTTTAACCAGGTCCTTTTAATGAGCTTTGTTTTTAAAATTAGAAAACCGAGTGTTGATTCTTATCGGCTTCAACTATAGTAGTTTGGAATTTAGTTTCTCTTTTAAGTACCCATAAATAACCGCTTACACTGATGATCGAGTTTCATGTTTGATCAGTTCAGCATAGCTGACAAATGCTTGAAACAACCCACTGGAAAGACAATCTCTGCCTAGACTGATTTAAAGACTTTTAATGTGTGTATCCATTTATTGGTTATGAATTATTGCTTACCGTCCAATCTAAATACTGCAGTTTCGTTCTGTGCAAATTTGGTTTTTCAAGTGCAAAGCTAAAAGGCAGATAAAAGCCAAATGCAGTTAATATTTTACCATTCTATACATACTTTAAAAATAAAATAAAAAAATATCAATGCAGGAAAATAATTAATCCTATTACGATTAGTGTTGATTTGGGCCAATTCCTTCCATTTTATATGGTTTTGCTTTAATATTATAATGTCCTGAAAATAACATTAGAGGCCATTTCTAAAACACAGAAAAGCCTGGTAAGATGCATTCACTAGTTCAAACAGTGTAAACATGTTCTGTGTTCCTCTGATCCATCCTGGTTCCATATGATTGCAAAAGTCCTTCGTAAGATAGTGGCTTGTGACCTGCCTTTCTTTTCACGAAGGCTGCAGGCACTGATTGGGGCGAGTCTGCCAGTCACTCCAGTCACATTGACTAGCCGGGCTTGAGTGTACCATCCACGATGTTTGTTTGAACAGCCACTTACTACAGCTGCTGGGCTCTGAATGGTGAGTCACTGGTGCACAGCAAGCCTCTCTCATGCACCTCTAATTATGGGATCGGGGCAAAGACTGCACCGCTGCCTGACAGGAAGGGAACATTATGTTTAATAATAGGATGAGTCGCACAATAGTAGCTGATTTATGACTAAGGGCTTCAGCCTGCGGACGAAATGGCTGTATTTTCCATATGGCAAGAATTATATACACTAATATTCTACTAAAGCATAACAAAGCATCCGACTAAGTAGGTTTATCACCTGCCTGGTGTTGAACCCAGCTTGGTAACCCATCAGTTCGACTCCTACTCAATTATCCTGGTCAGGGGCACATAGGGGCTGGATCCTCTATTTTGCAAAGCTGATTATTTTTCTATTGGTCCACACTGGGCCATATAGCACAAGGAACGACATTTTTAAAAGTTTGAGATTTGGTGTTCGGTGTATGTAAATCAGGGCAGTTCAGCTTTTGCCCTTTTTTGATTCATAGCTTTTCATGTCACGAAAAATGTGTCTATGAACTGAATGTTGTGTTGCAAAGAGCTTCCAAATGCCCAATTAACTGAGTCCACCCCTGGAAGCACAGGGAACAAGGCAGGGCACCACCTGTATGGGATGCTGATCAAGTTTCTCTGAAGCAGATGGCTATCCATTGCGAAATATTCTGCCTTTTTACAATCACTTTTCAAGTGTTTTTAAGGTGGAAAAATCAAAGCAATAGAGATGGATTAAATACACATTGTTTTCTTGTTTCAGTATTTAAGAAGAAAACAATGCAAATCAAGCCACTTTTTAAAGAAAACTGCTACGTCAACAGTGATGTATCGCACAGGGAAACGAGTTGTGCCTAAAGGAGATCAATCTTGACTTTAATTCAAAACTACACATCAATCTATCTGTCAAAAAAATACAACAGGCAGCTATAAAATCACAGCCATTTTTTTGTCATCATGAAATAATGGTGACCAGAAAGATAATATGTAAACGATAAAATCACAATTTGACACTCGGGCCTAACTCGCGTACTAATAACAAATGAGTGTGTTGACAGGCGGTCATTCAACTACCTGTTGAGTTCTGGCGCTGACTAAGAGCACAGGTGTGCTCGCTTTCTGTTGTTTTTTCCATTATTTTTCCTTTTGTCATTCAAATCATGTATCATCACTTCCCCAATCACAACCTTCAAACTACTCACATGCATCATGAAAAGACAAGGTTTATTCAAGAGGAGGTTTCTCGTTAGTGTAGTATTTTGGGAATCTATGTCATTCTTCTTGCCTATGTGTGCAATTGTTTCATGTATGCAAAATCTGAAATATAACTGTCAGGGTCAGCACCCGTTTGGTCCTGTCCTTCGTGTCTTCCTCCTTTGGCCAGTAGGTGTCGTTGGCTATCCCGTCTTGTCACTCCTTGTGGTTTTCTCCTGTTTTCCTGACCGCATAGCTCAGTGGGTGAGTGTGTGGCTCAGACGGTGAGTCCCATGGGTCATGGGTATGAGGCTGACCTTGAGACAGCCTCATCTGTTTATTTGTACTTCTTGGATTTCTCTTTCCCAGTGTTTATTTTCTGTATTGGTTTACTGGTCCTAGGTTTTCCCTGCTTGTGATCTGTTCTGTTCTATTCTGGTTCTGTTTCATTATCCTTACATTCTATTCCTAGTGTTTAATTGCCAGTACGTAGTTAATGTTTCCAAGTTTTTGGCGTTTGTTAAGCTTCCTAGTGTCTGTGCTTGTTAATTATTACTAGTTCCACTTGTTGCCCATTTCCTTGTGCCAGTGTTTGTTGATTGTTCTATTTTGTTGCTTTGTTGTCCTGCACCCAGAGTTAATTGGCTAATTGATTTTCTTATGCCTGTTCCTTGTATGCCCGAGTTTTCCATGTGAATATAAGTGCCTGCCCTGCTCTCCAGTGAGTCATTGTATGAAGTGTATATGTACTTTATGTTGTTCATGTCGCTGCTTGTTGTAGCTTTGCATTTTTTCCTAGTCCTGCTGCCTGTGTTCCTCTGTTACCTAGTCATGTTACTTTTGCTTGTTCTCTATTATTCCCGTTAGTTTTGACCCTTCGTGGTCCTATTAGTTTCTGGTTTCCCCATTGTATTAGTTCCCTTAATAAACCTATTTATCTTGGAGCTGCCATTGGATCATCACCTCATTTCCCCACCTCAGTCATGCCCTGTGCCAGTAACAAATGGTTGCTAATAGTGATCCTTTCCAAACTTTTTTATTTTATTGGCTGAATGGGACATGAAGCCTCATCACTGCCTCAGCCCCCCCAACCCACAAACTGAAACTGAAGGCCACACACTGACCCTTAAAGCTAACTTGGGTCAAACTCGCTACCTCTGATTACATTAAACACTTAACTCACTTAATATAGTTTTTAATATTGCACATTACCCAACATCGTACATTGCCATATATTGCACAATGTATACTTCCTCTTAAATTGCTCTCTCCTGTATGCCTTTTGCACATTATCTTGTCTTGTCTCTCATTGCACTACATTACTTTTATCTTTACACTGTGGTCCCTGAGCTCCGCCATTTCGTCTACCTGTATATGGTGATGACAATAAAGTTCACTTTGTCTTTGACTTGAGGTCTTGTGTTTGTGATCATGATGTTATGTTGATTTTTCTTTTCCTGAATGAATGAGCAGCTCCAGTCTAGTTCATCCCCCCCCTCTACCCCCACCACATGATTCTTTGGTCAGCTTGATCTCCATACCTTGACATCTCATGAATACGCATTTTAATTTCTTGATAACTTTGAAGCAAGTGACCAGCCTTTATTATCTTCTGCAGCAGCATATTTTTGAAAAAACTTCAGGTTAGGCACGTTGACCTACCTTCCATCACCAGTGCATTTCCATGATCCCCACACTGAAATGGGACCGAAATAACAGAGGACATTGTTTTACCTGTGGGTTGCAAGAGAGGTTGGAAATCAGAATAAGAAGGGCACTATTAGACCTCTCAATATAATTGTGTTTTCATCATCGTTGTGTGACAGACTTCAATCTTTCCTTATGTAGAATAAATCAAATTCAGTTCATGAGATACAAATTGATTACTTTCCAGTCTATATCCAAGAAAAGCTCAGTCTATATCCAAAAATCTATTAATTTCTAAATGACATATTGCTCCTAAACAGTGTATTACTGATATTTTATCTTCAAACAGTATAAATTATTCAAATAATAGTCGAGATACAATGAGCCATAAAGTGGGGTAGAATTTATTGATCAATCTCATAGCTAACAAGAAATCTTTGTTTGCCTTGTAAATGTGAATGTCATCATTTCATTATTAGAAACCTTCTAGCAAACCGAGGAACACCTGTAGCAAATTTCAGCTATTATAAGTTTTTTTTTCCTTCACAAATTATGCTTTTAGAATTTTAGAAATTTTTCCCATAGAGTAATGAGAACCAAATGGAAATCCACACTATTCCAATACAAATTATTATTATACGTCTTCTTGGAATTACAGCATTTACATCTTGGTGAACAACTTCTCCAGTTTAAATCTATACGCTGTAATGGGTTCACAGGGTAATTCCACCTATCAGGGATTTCCATTTGGGAGCGTGTGAAACTGGAATCAGCCCACCAGCAGGGACAGAAAGGATAGATTGCCAGGGATCAGCCAAACAAAGCACAATGGTCTCCAAAACCTTGTTGATATACTGTGCCTTATCTTTTTTTTATTAAGGCCATGATTTACTATAAGGTATGCATCAGCAGTATGCTTACATTCACCCCCCCATAGCAAATTCCCTGCATAATGCATAAAGTAACTATAGAAAAATATAATGAGTAAGCAACACAAACCATATGGAGACCACATTCTATGCAAGCTGCAAAGTGAATCCCTGTGCATTCTGTCTTGGACACTCCTCCGGTCAAAGGCACATCAGAAGCCTCTGCAGTCTGCAGTCCTCCGTGAGTCACCAATTCCCTGAAACTTAACTGTCAGCTGAAGCACTGAAGTTAAAAAGCCTGGTTATTTCAGGAGTTAAGGCATACTTTCATGGCTGACTGAGAAACAGCCAACTCTTTTAGCCTGGGTGAATAAATCTTGCCATAAAACTGGAAATAAAAACTTACTGTAATTTAATAATACTAGTAAGTCTTTAAGTTTTACTTAAACGAGCAATTTAAATTCCCTTTTTAATCAGTGTAATAAGGTACAACTTTAAAAGGACTACCATTATTTTTTTTTTTAAGTAGCACAGTGTAACAGAAAAGTGTACGTACATGGGATGATAATTTTAAAATTGTCTTCATTTGTAATGTATACATGTGAATGTGTTGCTTAATTACAGGTATTCTAGATATACCTCATGTTACATAACTGCAACATGCCCCATTTTAAGAATCTATTTCTAAAGCATCTCAGACAGAAAAGACAGATAAATCAATAGATCTCTAAACAAGGACATGTATTAAATGTCACTTTACCATAACACCTTACTTAAAATATCCCTTTCGTTGTCATTGCAGTTTTGGCCTCTCAGTGAAGGATAAAATGTCAACAGATTTTTATTATTCTTTTTTCTAGTGGGTTATAACCTCTTTTTGCTTACCTCTTATGACTTCCATCTTTCATTTTTGCCAGGGAAACTGAACTTGTCAGACTATTCTTCAGCATTCCCCGACTGTCAAACTGTAAAAAGCTGCGTTCAGATAATCTGTCACTTTCTATACAACAACAACATGCATCTTCTTAAACACCAACATGCCTCTCTTAATGCTTTCACCAATCACAGGCCAGTCATGACTGATACACGGTTTGTGTCAAACTTCAGGACACGTTTATACTGATTTAAATGCTTAACCATTTTTCCTGTATCAGACACATGCGTTATAAATTTAAAGGGTCTATGAAAGCCTATTATCAAGATCAAAAGAAGCTATGTAAAAACTATTTTTAAATTGTTTACAGCTTGAGAAATGTAGTGAAACCTTGAGAATTCTTTTGCTTGGAAAGAAAGCTCATTGCTGAGGTACAATAGCGATATAGTTCCCTCCCAGTCTGACTAAAACACATGCTGCTGAAAGAGCAGGACATTCTATGATAAAGAACATATAGAATGTCTTTCTCCCATCTCTTCAGGCACAACAAGAGTTACTCATATATTCAATTAAACGCATTCATAAAGCATTATAAACATGGCTATAAATATTTACAAAAAAACATACATTGTAGCCATGTTTATTATACATTATGAAGCTCTAGATCTATAATACACTATAGATACCTTCATAATGCAGTACAAAGCAACCTTACTTATTATAACAACCATTTTAAGGCATTAGGAAGGTATTTACAGTGCATTATAGGTGAGAGATTCATTGGAGCTTATAAAGTATTATAATTAATACTATAATTCCTTATGACTTTTAATGGGTGCTGTAATGCTTTATTAATTCTTATACTGACCATTATAAAGCATCATGAAGACAAATATAATGCATTATAGGTGAAAGCTTCACTGAAGCTTATGAAGTATTAAAATCAACATTATAATGCCTTATGACTGTCAATAGAAGATGCTGTAATGGTTTATTAATTCTTATGCTGACCATTACAGTGCATTATGAAGGTATCTATAATGCATTACGGCTTTAAGTGTTAGTGATTTTGCTATAAAGCTGTAAAGAAGTGCTGCCTGGATGCATGTCCTCCTGCTCTGTTTTTAAGTTATTTTTTTTACTGTTCATTGCTTTGTGAATGTATGATTTACCATTCTGCTCATTTTAAGATGAGAATAATAACATGCTTTTTATTGATCCCTGTGGTCAAATTCTCTTTATGCTCCCCCCCAACTTGCTCACTGTAGGTGAGAGCAAGCTGGCCATGAAGGGCAGCCACCCACAGCAGTGCCCAGGAAGCTGGGGGTTAAGGGCCTTGCTCAAGGGCCCACAGGTTTGCCAACACTGAGCTCAAACCAGAGACCTTCTAATGACAGGTACAGTGGCTTAGCCCACTGAGCCACGTGCTGACTCAATGAATGAAAATGGAGAACTTACCCCTTTAATAAAATGAAAGATATATTGCGGGCCCAGCTGATAGATATCTCAGTGTGAGGCACGTTTCCCAAAAGCTAACAGTATTATTAATTTACATAGCTGGAAATATGCAACCGAGTTGCTAATCGGAGCTTTTGAGAAGCATACCCATGGTTGATGTTTGGGGTCTAGAAGAATATTATCAGTATATATACTCTGTGTGCTTTCTCTGGCAGTGCACATTATACCATGTATAATAGCTGTGTCTAAAAGTTGCATGGTTTTTATGCACCATTGCACTATGGTCCTTTGGTCTAAGTATTTACTGTACATGTAGCCTCCCCACTCAGCTGGCTTTTTTAAAGTACGCGTATCACTGCCATCTACCATGAACACCAACGCATTACACTACAAAGGAGGAGCATAAGTGGACTGTACAGGGCAGGATATATGTCTAGGGCTGTTCTTTCACGCTAGTGTCCCGAAAAGGCCCAGGATAGCCTATGAAAATAACTATTACTAAATGCCTATTACTAAATGCCTCCCATGCTGTACCTAATAAGAAACGTATGAATCCCCACTTTAAGTACACCTTAAAGAACAACCATTAAGTACTGTATCCTATACATGTTGAACAATTAGTTTAGCAACACAGTTGAAACGACGTACCTTTGACAAGATAATTTAGTATTTATTAACAGAATATCCGTATGCTGCAAATAAACTTATCTCGAAAAGTTAACATCTGGGCAAAGCAGCTATCGCTGCACTCACTATTATATAAACGATAAGGAAACAGAAAATTCCAGATGGAAAATAACAAAACATAAATAAAATACCCGGGTTTAACTAAGGGATACCCCTTAGTTGGCGCGCATGGTGTAGCTCGTAATGGCGGACCAGTACATTTTCTTTTCCTTACTCACGGAACCTGTGGTCTGTGGACACCAGCTTGTCACTACCGAAAATGTTACACCTACCGAAAATGTAATTTACACTACTGCGCATGCGCATCATTACCACGCATGTGTTTACGAGACCACATTTTCCGGCACTTACATGATTTAGTAATTAATACAATTATCATTCTTGGAAAAATTTTTCTACATAAGAATAGATTTTTTAAACGACAACTGAATTTAAACATTTTTCATAAGGATTTATGCCATTATTTTACTTCATTGAAATCAATGGTGAAGAAATACTCTGAGGCTCTGCAGTTTGGTAGAGGATCTCGAGCTTAATAAGAGCCCCTAGGACTCCACCTTTTATCTATGTTCATTTAATATGTCCTAATTTTTGTTACTTTAATCTATTCCCCATTCTTTACTGTTGTATATGTAATCACTTCCAGTTGCTTGCACATTGTCCGGTACACCTGCTCGAATCTGTTTGGAATTGTACCATGCCATGTATGTCTGTATAAAACTTCTAGAGTCTAATTCTAAACTTCTAAAGTAAAAGAACAAAGTTTGGGGAAAAAACATTTATATTTGTAGTTCAGCTGCCACTGTTTTCCTGAATGTTTGTGTTTTGTAATTTTGCGATGACTTGCTAAACTATTTAATCCATTTTGCTTTTCCGATCTGTGTGCGCGCTTCAGTGGCTGTTGTTAATGAGGTTGTTAATGTGACGCAATGCAGTAAAAATAGCAGGCATCCTCGCCGAAGTCGTAAAAAGTAACGTGTGGTACGCAAGCTTGCGCATGCGTAGTAGCGTAAGTTACATTTTCGGTAGTGACACAGGAGCGCCCTGCCACGTCGACGTCCAACAACTAAGAATTCCAAGGAGCTGTTTTCCGTGTGTCGGAAAAATCATACACATTAACGACTGAATTATTTAGCATCCATCCATCTATCCATTTTCTGTAGCTGCTTGTCCATAACAGCATCACACTTAGTCTGGAGCCTAACCCAGGAAGGCACACCCTCGTTGGGATACCAGTCACTGAGCACACACACAGTCACACACTGAGGACAACTGCCAGGTAGTCTAACTAGAATGGAGTGGAATGATTAGCGGTGAATAGCTGCAATTCCTTCTTTCCAAGTCATACTTTGGAAACAGTCAGAATGATATTGATACAGGTGATTAGTAAGATGCAGTAGCATTGATTCTGTCTTGAAGCTGCGATTTTCCATCAAGAGGTAGAATACCCTGGAATTGCTCAGATGTCCTCAAAACTTGATATTTTGACATTTTGTTTATTCTCATTTCAAATGAAAATGCAACACAGTTAAACCTTCTCTTGCGAAATATGCTCCATGGATCTCTGCACTGCATCGAGTCAGGCATGCATAAGGACCACTCTGAAGTGACAAGTAAATATTAGGGTCACAATGCCTGTCCAGCCTAGTGGAAACCCTCCTGCCATCAGGGGACCTCATACTTCAGAGGGCGTTTTGAGGTAGCTGGGGGGGTGCATTACACTGTGACAGGCAGTGAATCATGATGAAGCCAAGGGATCGTCTCATATCACAGAATTTCTACTTAAACTGCCAGCTTAGGGTTGATATTGTACATTTGGAAGAAAGTGTAGAATCGTGGAGGAAAAGTAACTCAGAACTTTCAGAATAAAAAAAAAAACAGGTTGACAGGTCATCCTGGCTTGAAACTCTGAAGTTTTATAAGTGGTCCATAGACAAGCCCGATTGTAAATCTGTTGCACTCCAGAAGGCCCAAGGAACTTGATGTTTAATCTGTTTCGACTCCTCATGCAAACGACAGCCGAAGAGGAGATGAAATGCCTCAAATCAGAGTTAAAGAGTATGTCATGTACAATCAATCATCGTGTTACTGAGCTAGAGAGCTGTTTGGAGTGTCAGGTCAGATGCGATTGTGAGGAGGGAAAACATTACAGATGCTGATGGATTTCCTATTGTTATTGAGTGAGGAAGCACTTCCACAATTTGCACCCTTGGCTATTATTAGCGAAACAGATCTGCTGTGGTTTTTGTGTTCTATATTCCTATATTTATATACACTATAGTGCCAAAAGTATTGGGGCACCTGCATTTACACACACATGAACTTATGGAGTTGGCTCACCCTTTGCAGCTATAACAGCTTCAACTCTTCTGGGAAGACTTTCCACAAGGTTTAGGAGTGTGTTTATGGGAATTTTGGACCATTTTTCCAGGAGAGCATTTGTGAGGTCAGGCACTGATGTTGGACGAGAAGACCTGGCTCGCAGTCTCCGCTCTGATTCATCCCAAAGGTGTTCTATCTAGTTGAGGTCAGGGCTCTGTGCAGCCCAGTCAAGTTTCTCCACACGAAACTCGCTCTTCCATGTCTTTCTAGACCTTGCTTTGTGCACTGCTGCGCAGTCATGTTGGAACAGAAAGGGGCTATCCTCAAACTGTTCCCACAATGTTGGAAGTATGAAATTGTCCATAATAGCTTTGTATGCTGAGACATTAAGAATTCCTTTCACTGGAACTAAGGGGCCAAGCCCAACCCGCCCACCACCCCCCCCCCCCCACCACACCCCCCCCCCACCACCAACAGTCAGCACAGTACACCACCCTC
>JAAGVU020000032.1:13005445-13017965 GCA_011763525.2 Mormyrus iriodes
ACACACACACACACACACACACACACACACACACACACACACACACACACACACACACACACACACACACACAGCATAATTAAAGTGATGATTGACATTTACTGAGGCTCCTACCCCACCTTGCCCCCCCTCACCCCTTCCCCTCCCCCCCCCCGCGCAGCCTAGCCCCCCACCCCACACCCCCTCACCCCCCCCCCCCCCCCCCCCATTTAGGTGGGCCCCCTATTCAATCACAAAACCGCGGTTTGGGACTCGCAAGTTTGGCACGGGGGCAGAGAGCAGGCCCACCCCCCCCCCCCCCCCCCGCCATCCTCTCAGCTGCCATGGAAACACTCGCCAGCTTGCCGCTTCCTCCGCAGCCGTGACTTCCTGCCGCCTCCCAGCGCGAGGCGTGCGGTTGTGTTACTCACAGTGCCGGGCCGGGCCGGTGCGCCGCCACACCACCCCTTTAAGAGCACGTGAGTCTTACTTGTGACAGTCGTCATGGGTGACGCGTCTTCATGCGACGTTGCAGTTACTGCTTCCGAATGTGCCCAGGACATTCGCTGTCTGGCAGCGTGAGGGGTCGGGGTTAGGTTAGGGTTCGAGTCCTATTTTTACTGCATTTGTTGACACGGTCAGTAGGTGTTAGTTAGCATGTTCTGTAAGTGGCACATTCTGTGCGTCAAGAGAGCTAAGAGGTGGCTGACCCTGTGCTGAGGAACAGCAGTCCAGACTGAACGTTTCGGGACACCACACTGCCCCGTGATGTTCAAGGCCTGTGTTGTGTATCTGTGTGCCTGTGTGTATGTTTATGTCTTTCTGTCTATATCTGTGCCTGTATGTGCATATTCTGTGTGTGTGTGTGTGTGTGTGTATAGGTACTAGAGCAGTCAGCTGAGGATAGGCTGCTATTGACTCCCCAGAGAGGGCAAAAAATATGACAAGCTTAAAATCATTCAATTAACTGTGTGTGAGTTCAGTCCCAAGCGACGCTGTGAAAAGACACTCCTGTTTTCCGCCTGGGACCCGAGCTCGCATTTAGCAGCTGTGTGCGTAAGCAGTGCATCACTTGGCCTGCTCGCAAAACGTGGGTTCAACGAGGATAAGGATGGTGATAGAACACTGATACGAGGAGGACAGAATAAGGACAAGTGATGAGGACAAGTACAGTGATACATGATGCATGTGAGGAGGATGGCAAGGAGGATGGGAATGGGGACTTGATGAGGACATGAGGAGGAGGACACAATGAGGACGGCGATATGAGTGGGGCATCTACAAGAATGTGATGAAGATGTTGACGAGGGTGGCGAATGGAATGCAATTAGGACGGCTACGAGGACAAAGATGAGGATGGCGATGAGGACGCCAAAGAGGATGCAGTGAGGATGGCGATACGAGGAGGACAACTGTGAGAACGTGGCAAGGACACAACGAGGACGGTGCCAAGACCGTGACTATGACAGTGATGAGGAGGTGATGTGGTTGCCTTAGACCAGGGTTAGGCAGTCTTGTATGCAATATCCAGTTTGTATGCAGGTGTTTGGGGTAACCTTTAGGTCAGCAGTTCAAACCCAGGTGTGAGGACTCTTCAGCCAATCAGTCCTCTAATTAGTAATCTAATTAGGGAATACCCGCACACCCAATGGCTGTTTCCGCCGCCCCTGGCAAAGATGATGTGACAAGGACACAACAATGTACTTCTCTTAACCGAAAAGGCGTCCTCTGTGTGCCTGGGGGATTCGGGGCCCCGCTCTGTCTGCAATGTGTTTATAGTTCCATCTTCACCACATCCACCACTGCTCTTTCTCTCCCTCTCTGTCTCCCCCCCCCCCCTTTTAGCCACTTCGAACCCGTTCACCCAGAAGCCCCAGCTCTTCAACACAGTGCTTTACTCACTGGTGCCCATCATGGGTCTGGCCGCCATCATGCTCTTTGCCTTCTGGATGTATCGTCACCACAAACTGGCCTACCCCCCGGTCCTGGTGCCCACACAGGTAAGTCCAGGCATGGCACTGTGGATGGAGGAAGCTTGGGACCCCTTGGGGCCCAAAGCGTGGCTAACAAGGTCATCATGGTACGTCTTGTGGGGGGCGCGGCAGAGAGCAGCCCTCGGGGGTAGGAGGCCAGGGCCTGGTTTGTGACATCTCGGACCATGGGTGGCAGGGGGCTCTTTGAGGGCTAGGGGACAATGTCATCACGGAAAAGGTGACAGCATCAAGGGTGGGGCAGGGTGGGGGGGGGGGACACTGCTGAAAGCAGGTTTATGTACATGTCATTTGTTGCATGTTTATGACATGGTTATATAATTCGAGTTATTTTACGGACATAGCAGAGGCAGGGACCCCAGGTCCTTCAGTCAGGTCTTGCTGTCCTTGTTAGTGCCCCCTTACGTCTGCCGAAGTTGATGCTCATCCAGAACTGTCTACCCTGTGAGAAGTGCCCCCTGGTGGCTGTTCCGTTACCCCGCAGTATAAACAAAAGAGAGTGTACGTCTGCCCGTGTGCCTTCTCCAGGCTCCGGCCTTCATCTCCCTGCTCATGCAAATTGAGATGCCTGGTAATCGATGGGCCTTAATTAAGAGTTACCGCAGCCATTTGGGAATCCAGCAGAGAGGCCGCCGGTGAATTAACGGGGGCTCGTTTTGTAAATGCTTACTGGCATGCCGTATGCTTGAAGGCTGAATGCACACCAAGACCTGAGCTATGCTCTCCCGGCACTTCAGAACCGCGCGACCCCATGAGTGGAAAACGTGCCACTCTTTCTGGATCAGTGCACGTTTGCCCGTCCCCTCGATGACGGTGACAGTTAAAAGAAGATGATAGGTGTGTAATTGATGCCACAGGACCCTGTCGCCACCCTTCTGTTTGCAGTAGGTCTGTTTCATTTATGGGTTTGTGTACAAGTCAGTTGTGTGGACCGTTTCATTTGCAGGGACTACTGACAGAGGTGCGGTGTGCTTTGACAGTCTAGCCACACATCACATCAGTTTGAATCCCGTTTCCTAGTGGATGACCTGATGGGGGCGCTGTTGGACATTTAAGTTCTTCTGTCCTGCGTCCTCTGGGCAGTTAATCTCCACTGGTGGTTTAAGTCTGTGCCCCTGGAATGGCTCCCCTGATAACCTGGCACCTTTGATCCCTGGGATCTAATATGCTCTGAAACCTCCCTTCTCCCAAACAGCCTTCTCTCTGTCTTCACCTTTCTGGTATTTCGTGCTGGGGGAGGGACTAATGCAAATTATTCAAGCCTCTCCCACCTCTCCCTTGTACTACCCATCCCTTCATCATTTGATCTTCTGTACACCCTGGGGGTGAATCCTCTCCAGCCAATAGGGAGAGGGTGGCAGAGAGCACAGAGAGATAAATAATGCAGGCTGTCTCTGGGGGAAGCGGCAGGCAGGCGGATGGGCTGGCGCCATGCCAGAGCGCATCAGTGTTTAATCAATAATGCATCATTGTGTGGGGGTGGCGCTGCTGCACTCCTACAGGTGATCCCTGACACTCCCGCCCTCCCAAACCCCCACCCCCCCCCCCCCCCCCCCCCGAAGCACAACACTGTAATGTATAGCCATAAAAGATTGAAAGAAATTAGATTTTAGTGGCTTCCAATATTGAAGCATTTGTTGTTTTCTTGTCCTGTGACACCAGAAAGCCCCTGAGAACAGAAAATAAATCCCAGAGCAAAATCTGAATGGAAAAATATTCAAAATATTTCACAAAATATTCAAAAATAATTTAAATGCGAAAGTGAATTAGATCCTGACAACTAAAATATATATTACTTTATGCATAATAAGACTGCTGCAGTTGGCTAAATGTACTCAAAGAAACACAAATTAGACAAATAAATTTACATATTTAGTGTATATTTGTTTTTGTTAATTTTTTTCTATTAAAGTAATGAAAGAAAATGCAGAGTCAATGCATAATATAATCT
This sequence comes from Mormyrus iriodes, assembly GCA_011763525.2. Lineage (NCBI taxonomy): Eukaryota > Metazoa > Chordata > Actinopteri > Osteoglossiformes > Mormyridae > Mormyrus > Mormyrus iriodes. The sequence goes on from JAAGVU020000032.1 coordinate 13,009,367, forward strand.
TTGGGAATTCTGATGAAATGGTTCAATGTGAGGTTTTGTCTACTGTTAATGTGTATTCAATGAAGATGAGATATTTTTGATGTGTTTTGTTTGAATTATCGCTGTAAAATGATTCTGATATTGTTTCACTTATATGTGTTCGGCAATGATGACAAAAACTGCCAGTGTTTATTAATGTAACATATTTTAATTTGGTTACACCGCCAAACGATGTCATTTCTTTTGCACTTGACTCACTCCACTACGTCCACCAGCACTTTTTTATCTCAATTTATGATATTGCTCTCAAAACAGAAAGTGAATGTTTATGAACAAAAAAACCCTGTCTAAATCTAAAACCTATTTGGCAAATGGCTCTAAAATCAGAAGCCTGATAGCCATTAAATGTGTGTTTAATGGCTAAAAAGACCCTCAGTTTAAGGCATTAGCCTTTGACAAAACGAATCAAATATCGCAAATTATGATGTTTTTCACAATGTTTTAAAACAAAATGAACCAAATAACAAAATTAAAAAAACAATGACTCCTCACCGTTCCCCCCCACAAGCTTCCCTGTGACATGCCACTAACTGAATAGTTTGCTTTTAGCTGTGAATTCTGAGATTCTGTGTAACGCCATTACCAAAGCTCTCATGCTGTTTACGACCAGGAAGAAATGCTATTGGTTTCTATTAAAATCTTTAATAAAGCCATAATTTTCAAGAATTAAAGTATACCAATATAAGTCTTGTCTTTAAAAAATATTGATATACTGTAACAATTCAATATAGGCTACTGCCCAGCCGTTCCTATACCAATGTTATTTTGTTTCTACACTTTTCAAGTAAATTGCACGGCCCCACTCGGTCCTCACTGAGGCCCCCTAGTGGGCCGCGGACCACTATTTGAGAAACACTGCATTAATTAATTGACTGATTCAAATCCATCTCCTTGCATTATCCTGCATGACCTTGTGTATTGTACCTATGTATAGGGTACCCGTCCATTTCAATATTGATTGTATATGTTCATTTATGCATATGCAACTGAAGGCATTGGCTAAAAGTCTTTTTCCCCTTGATCAGTAGGTGACATGAAAATCAAATTCTCCAGACAATTTTTTTAAATATTTTAAAAACAAAAATCTGGAAAATATTGGTTGGGACAAACACCACTGTTTTGAATATTGGGTGGGATGTGTACCGCCCACTCCCCTCCCATGAGTAACACCTATGAGTCCAGGTTACTTTCAGGTAAATCTCCAATGAGTACAGTCATAGTATCTCTCAGACCATCTTCTTGTTGGGAGCTCAATGCCTTAACCACTAAAGCCACTCTCCCCTTCGCAGATGCTGTGATCAGAGACACATAAGCGAGGGGTGGATGGAGGAATGGCCTTCTGATGACAATGTGTCCTACCCTGGGGCGGCGTTTGAACATTAAGCTGGTTTCAGGCACAGAAAGCAGGATAAGCAGTGTCCCTACAAGCCCCCTAAGGCACGACCTTCAATAAACCAATATCAGCCAACTTCCGACTGAAAATGATGGATGACAGATACCCCCAAAAGCAATCATTTTTACAAGTGTATCTGGAAATGCATGCAAGAATGCACATTTGTTTTGTCACATCTAGAGTGGATCATGTATTTAAGCTATTTTTGTCTTTTTTTCGTAATCAGAACCTGGCTGATTTTTCTCCCCCAAAAGTCATTATTGGCTCAAACTTTTCCCTGTCGTTAAAGTGTTCAGGATCATTATTGTTCAGCTTTGATTCATCACCTTGCATCCGGAGCTGTCTGGGAAAGACACTCCTGCAATTTGTCAGGAAGTGACCTTCATGACGCCCCGTGTAATAATTCCCCACGCAGGTTGGTGGATAATTAAGTCACTCTTGCGGCAGGGGACGGTTATGGGCGGACGTTAGCAGTTACACATTGCGTTTTAAGACATGGACTGCAAACGACCCCTTGAGAATGACTGGGGCACTCAGTTTGACTCGTTTCAGCATGGACAGCCTGCTATGTACACAGCATATCAGCTGTTACCAGGAACTTTTAAATTAAACTATTATTCTAGTCGATTACGCAATCAAAGTTGACTTTCGATAATGCACACATTGCAACATAAAGGTGTTTGATCGTTAAACTCCTGTCACTGCACACTAAGTCTGCATTTTTTTTCAGGAACATTCAGGAACATGCTCTAAGCAAAATACATCAGTCAAGTAAAGAAAATGTACACTTAAAAGACCATATAAAAATATCTGTGAATTGGTCTTTCTTTAGCTTGTCAGTGGAAAACTGTTGAAAACGTTCAGTTTTTTGCTGTAGTCTCACTGCTTAAGTAAGCATTAATCTTTGAATTTACCACAGGAAAAACAGCTCTACGTTCGAGTTTCCTCTTCCCACCCTGTGGTTCTGAGAGGAAAGTTTTAAGTGTGGCCCAGTGGGTGTCCACTTTATGCTGGCCATAGTTAAGCCTGGCATTCAGGAAATAAGCAGTGTGAACCCCACTTCCTCTGTGCGTGCATATTTTCTTAGACGCCCAAGAGTGTCAGACGCCTGTGTGAGTCACCTTATCAAAGGCGTGAAAGGCGCATTCAATATTTTTAAAAACAAGAGGGTGGAAATGCATCAAGCTTGGAATTAGAGATTCTATGACCTTTAGTCTAAAGCAGAAACAGGGACACAGTCATGCATCAGTGGTGTGTTATGAACTTTGTTATAACCTTTTCATGTTAAATATTCCCAGTTTGTTTTTAGCCTTTATAATGCATCATAAGTATTTGCGGCTGTTTTTTTCTATTTTGGCCTGGTTACTGCTGGATAGTCTTATAAATTTAACGATAAATCAAGGTAAAATCTAATCGGTTTGATTTGTAAGTCTGGGAGGCACATGTTATAACACACCTGATGAATCTTTTGGGGGGGGATCACAAGGATCCCCCTGCAGAGACACTGATGTTCATAAAGCCGCTCATATCTGACGGCTCCAGCAGCGTTTGACTTTTAAACAGAAGCTGTGTTTCTTTCCCTCTGGGCAGAAACTTCGGCACACTAACACTTGTTCCTGAAAACTGCGTGCTCTCCTGTCTCCGCAGGTCCTCCTGTCTGCTCCTTTGCCTCCTTCGCTCCCAGCGACAAGTAAAAGCACAGTAAGAGGCAAGGGACTGTCAGAGGAGGCACCAGCTGACACTGTAGATTAAAAAAACACAGCGACCTGGGAAGCGTTAAATACGACTGGTGCAAATAAACTCAGCAGAATTTTCCTCTGCGCTTCAGCTACATAAGGAGCTGATGGCTCTCATTTTACAGCTGCCTGAGTATAGAGTATGCATGGAATAGTCTATTACGGCCTGCGCAGGTTTCGAAATAAACCATTCAAAGCTTTTGATGTTGTTGTTGAACAGGTCCTCATCCTCCCTCATCATTCTGGTCAATTTTACAACAACATATGTTTAAAAAAGCATAACATTAAAGCAAATTGCATGTGATACCAAGGTTTTCAATAGATTTCCTCGCTTGATAAATGGTTTTATCCAAGGCAGTTTTTACCAAATTTATGCAGCCATATATTTCACTAGGGAATTTAGATTAAGTGCCTCACTCAAGGCTATTACAGTAAAGCCTCACTTGGGACTTGAACCAGCAACCTTCATGTCCTTTACCACTACACTAAATTGCACGCTAAGCTGTAGTACGTAGTATATACGCACCCACAAAAACATGTTTCTAGGCAACCAGGTCACCTCAAGTAGCACCACTGGATAGGCTGTTTTTTAAAAAATATGAAATGCAACTTGTGAATGTATTGATGAAAAGTAACCTGCTTATGGTGTCTTGTATTTTCAATGGCATGGACTCACGCCTTTACTGTAAATATCCTAGGAAAATATTCTTTATCATGTCTCAGTTTAGAGCCAAGGTGGTAAAACATGGAAATTGTGTAAATATTTCCCATTCTGTAGCTGACTGATGCAGCATTAATGTAACTCTTTCACTATAGTTTTGCAGCTACAGATGAGTTAATATTTTTGTTATACCACTTCTATTGTTTGTAGTCCCAGATAAATTTGCAGGAAACTCCTTAAAAGGTGGCTGTTTAGAATAATATATTAAGGAAATGTGTAGAAAAATAAAAATGTTTTTTATTTATTAACAGAAACTGTGATTCAGAGCGACATACCTTTTTTTAGAGAAAGTGCCTCTGTTAAGGCCATTACAGTAAAGCCTGAAGCAATGGGGGGTAAGGGCCTTGCTCAGGGGCCCACAATGAAACCTATGCTAACCCAGAGAATCAAACTAGCAACCCCCTGATCAGAGGCACAGCATCCTGCTGAGCCACACACTTCCCACTTTTTAAAAAGTGCATCAGGAAAAAAAATGTATGATCTTGTTTTTTTTAAGAAAAACACACGTAACCAACATCTCGAAAATGACTCACTGGAGTTCAACTAATGGAAATGAACAGTGGTTTAGGGTCTCATAAAATCATCAGCTTCTGTTTGTAATGATTAGTCCATTCACCCCACATGCCTCCGCATCTATTTCCATTTAAATACTGAGATATACTGCACACATGTAGGATGTATGTCTGAAACATGCTGAGGCTGTACAGCTGACCTGTAAGACCTTCCTTAGAGAGCTGTGTACAAACCTTCAAGAAGCCATTTCAGCATTTCGATTTGCATTTATTGAATTCACCTGTAACCCTCTTGCTCAGCTGGGTGTTTTACTGGAGCAATCCAGGTGTAGCAGATTGCCTAAGGGCACGACTGGAGGGCTCTTACTGGGATTTGAAACCAGTAAATCTCAAGCAGTAAGTATTTAACCACCACGCTAGAAGATTCCACCCTTGTGTGTCTGAATGATAGCAATGCCGCTGGTGGCCGCGGGGTTTCAAATTACTCGGACAACCAAGATAAAGTGAGTGTGTGAAGCAGAGGCACTGTGTAGCTCTGTGGTGTAAATACGGCCCCCGTCGACTTTATTGCATCATTCCTTGAAGAGATAGATCCTTCTGGATAGGAGTTGCAAAAAAAAGAAAGAATTTGAAACAGATTCAAAAGTTTTGAACTTCCAGCATCTCCTGAGCAGTTGACGGCTGTTGTAATTGTTTTTGAATAAATGCTAAATGAAATGTCTTGGGTAGGAAAGACTTTTAAATATTGCAAATAAAATTTTAAAAATGTGTAAATAAAACACCCGCAGGGCTGTATGAGAAAAAAAAATGTGTGTGTGTGTGTGTGTGTGTGTGTGTGTATATATATAAGCTTGACAGAATTGCTTGACCAAATCTTTCTGAGGACCCCATAGCTACCCTAGGTGTCTAGATAACTACATGAATGAAAACTACAAGAAAAACAGGGACTAGGAAATAATAATAATAAAAAAAACAGCATAAATCAGCATTTACAGTGAGTTGAGTGGGGGTGGCGGTTGGGAACCTGTTATCTGCCTAAAGCCTACAAGTGGTCTCATACAGTAAATCTTTTTGCTTTGAGGCACAACTTTCAGAATAATTTTAATCATATTTCACATACTGTATCTTAAAAAGCCATATGATTTTTTCTTCTGAAAATTGTTTGTTTAAGGTCTTTTTACAATCAATACAATTTATACTATTAAATACAAACAAGGATTTTTTATGTGGTTTGTATGATTCTTCATCTTTGCACCGTTTCACGCTATTCTGGTTTGTCGGTGCGGTGTCATTCATCTAGCCACCAATCTTCCATAAGCACTCAGTACAGTATCATTAGCAGCCTAGAGCCCATCCCAGAAAGCACTGGCCACAGGACAGGCTACCAGTCAATAACTTTACACTTACAGAAAAAAAATAATCACACTGGACCCATTATACTTCAATAAAAATGTTCCTGTTACCAACTATGTTGACAAACCCATAAAATGCTGCATCAGTTATTTGAGAATGTGAGTCAATTAAGCATTACTCTGATGTACATGGTACATTATTCATTTGTGAAGATCTGTTTGTCTGAAATCCATTCACTTTGCAATACTAATTAAATTCTGTATAATTACGATGAACAATAGGAACTTGTCCGTAAAGTGACAAAATCTAGTAAGCAGTTTTTAGTGCACTGAAGATTTTATTTTTATGTGGAATTTGAGCGATGTACATATAACATTGTGCATTAAAAGAATGTTCATTGAATTCTACTATAATACATAATTATGGTCCATTATACATTTGTAAGTAAATAATGAATGTATTCATATCATAAGAAGACACCTATTCACACATACTCCTTTGAGAACTAGTCTTACTGGTCTGACTTATTAGTTGGTTGTGCAAACAGATAGAATGGTTTGCCAAGAGTTTGTAGAAATGATTCCGGAATTTTTTCCCCAGAAAGGTGTAGCAGACAGGGTTAACACAGAAGTAGAGGTAACTGATATTTCGAGTAATATAGAGTGCATAGTCAAGATGTTGGCTACATTCATCTGCGTTCTCAATCTGCAGAGCTCTTAGCAGTACAACTATATTGTAAGGTGTCCAGCAAGCAAAGAACATTATTATTATTACAAAAATAATTTTTACCGTCCTATACTTTGTTTTTAACCTTGTCTGCATGATCCGCATGATTATTCGACCATAACAGTAAAGAATGACGGCAAGCGGAAGCAGGAAAAACAGCACCAAGTTTTGATAGTCGCCTATGACTTCCCATTTGGCAAAGATTTCTATTGAAGGCTCAGCTTCTTCACAAAGCAATCCAAAATCTTCACTGTCAATCACATTTAGCGCAACAAATTCCTTTAAACTGGAGAGGATGCTGACACACCATACAACTGCAGAGCATATCAAAGCATATGCATTCTTCCTCCTCTTACTGGTACTGACAGGGTGAACCACAGCCAAGTATCTGTCGATGGTCATGAGTGTCAGGAACAGTATGGAGCTGTAGAAGCCCACAAAGAAGACACCACCCACCAGCTTACACAGAGCACTCCCAAAGACCCAGCTGGAGGAATGGTATGTGGCCCAAAATGGCAGACTTGAAGAAAACGCCAGATTGGAGACCACTAAGTTGATAAGGAAAATGTTGGTCACGGTGTTGAGCTTCTCATATTTGTACATGGTATATAGAACCAGTCCATTCCCAAGCAGGCTGAACAGGAATATGATGTAGTATGAGGCAGGTATGAACTGTGAACCAAAGCGGTTGACATCCAGTTTCTCACATAGAATCACATATTCAATGCTGGTGGTTTCTTTAAACCCCCTCGTAACCTCCTCAAACTCTTCAGAATCCATCGCTGTACATATAACTACAGCCTGTCAAAGGAAAAATTGCATTTCCCTTGTTATATGAAACATTAATTTACATTAGAAGTATCTTTATAGAAATCCCATTGTCATGAACTTACCAATGCTGATTCTGAAGCTGTGAGGATTTACGGTGCGGGCAGATGGTGAGCTATTTAGCTCCGTCTTGACGGGTCTCAAGTTAGATGAAGTATCTGAAGAGCAACACAGCTGGTGCTCTTTTTGTAGATATATGAGTCAACCAGCGATTGCTCAACATCTCGTGTAATCACAGGGGCTGATAAACATGTAAGACAAGTATTTCCCCTACATCTATATTAACCTGCCATACAGTGAAATAATTGATTAGCATTAGGAATTAGAATTTTAATGCCCTATTCCATTTATTAAAAGTAATTTGAAAGTAAAATGAATTTTGTAGCTGAGCAGGGTATAAAATATGGTAAAAATAATGGCAAAGTGTGTCTTTTTATCACCATAGTATTTTTCTAAGTCATTCATTGAAACTCATATTATAAAATGTGTAATTGGATTAAAATTGCAAGTGGGGCAATAAAATACCAATATTTAAATTCCTTCTTGGGGTTGTGTTTTCTACAAAATATAATAATTTTGTAGTAGTACTGTTTTAATACTATTTCAAAGTATGTGAGGTAAATGTACATAGTCATATAATAATAATAATAATAATAATAATAATAATAATAATAATAATTTCTATTTATATAGCGCATAACCCATGCCGCTTCACAATCCCACTGTCGCTTTACACAGAAACAAAAAATAAAAATAAAAAATAAAACTAAATTAATTAATGAATAAATAAATAAATCAGTACAGGAGGAAGGGACAGGAAAATGTTCAAGGAAAAGATTTAGAGGAGGAGAAAGAAGAACAGTCATGGCGTAATTGTGGAAGGGTTCCATAGTTTGGGGGCCACGGCATTGAAGGATCTGCCACCCATGGTGGAAAGTCTAATGCGTGGAACAGCAAGGCGATTATTGTTAGAGGACCTGAGAGAGCGAGAGGGTGAGTAGAGAGTCAAGAGTTCATTGAGGTAGTAAGGAGCAAGGTTATGCAGAGCTTTATAAGGGAGAAGCAATATTTTGAATTTTTACTAGACTGAACTGGTAACCAATGTAGCTGAGAGGGGATGGGTGTAATGTGTGTATGTGTGTGTGTGTGTGTGTGTGTGTGTGTGTGTATATATATACACACACACACACACACACATTTAATGTACACTACCGGTCAAAAGTTTGGACACACCAGGCCACCTACAAAGGTTAGTGATAGTGTTGCATCGCACGCCCTGGCCACCTGACCT
>JAAGVU020000032.1:13020981-13049849 GCA_011763525.2 Mormyrus iriodes
TATACTTTTACAACATAAGCAATTAAGAAATAACATGTATTGTCCAGGAACAAAATTTGTGTTACATAGTGTTATCTAATGTGATTTCAATGTGATCTTGAAACACTATCATATTTGAAAAGTATCTTCATACCTTGAGAATAAACTTGAATCTTACCTATGCATCAAATTGCATTGGGTAAATAAAATATGTTAAAAAGAGTTACTTTTTCTAAACATATTTACGTACATGAACTCTAACGTCTGGAGTCAACCAGCATCAGTACTAATTTTAAGTTACTGTAACATATCAATAACTTGTCACTTACAGTCTACTGTATACTATCAGTATTTTTTTAAATTGACCAAAAACCAAAAACATCAGAACGGCAGGAAATAGTAAAATGCGCTCATTTCTCTTGAGGGAGGATTAATCCCACAAATAATCTGGAATAGATCTGCACGTACAGTAAATCCATATGTGAAATAAAATGCCTTAAATCTAGCAAGGAGGTAGCTGAGCTACGGCAGTGTTCCAATTAGTGCACAATTCTGTACATGACTTAAGCCATTTGGGTTTTCTTAATACCGTGACCCTCATGAACAGCAGGCTTTGAATAAAATTAGTTTATCCATTTATGGTTGACAGCCATGACTCATATTATCTTCACTTTGATCCAATGGTTATGAAGTAGCCTCCAGGATCAGTAAGCATGTTCTTTCCAGTGCCCTGCATAACTAAAAGTTGGGTCCTTTACTGAAGCGATTTTCCCTGGAGCTGTAAGCCTGGTAACACAGGGACATGTCGCACACCCCAGGTGGACCAGGTAGCCCTGGCTTTCCTGGGCTGCCTGGGGGTCCAGCTTGGCCTGGGATGCCTGGAGATCCAGGACGTCCCTCACCATCTTGACCAGAAGGACCCTGGAGACCTAACATCATGAAGACCAAAAGTGAAGATATAACTGGTTTGAAAGCTATATAGTTTTCATATCCAAATACAAAATCTGTCATCAAAATGTTCTTGACATGAAATACTATTGGTACAAAAGACTATGAAATTGCCATCCATCCTATTCAGAGTCATGGGGCTATTCATGTTATAATTATAAAACCAATCAATTCATGAATTTTGGCCGAACTTTCAGTATTCTCAACCTGGAAATACTTTGTTTCACATGCAGGGGCTCGGCCATGTTTGGAGGAATTTGTGTGGCCCTAATCACATGTAAAAGTAACATTTTTGCTCACCTAATGGCCCAGGTGGACCTGGCAATCCAACGTGTCCTTCACCTTTAGAGCCCTTGAAGCCTCTTGACCCGGTCTCTCCTGTAAAAGAAGACCAGGGGTCTGTTCATGTACAGGGCAAGCTTCAGCACACGGGCATCCAATCCTTACGTCCCTTTAATGAATGAGTTACCTTTAATACCCTGGGGCCCTTGCATGCCCGGTGGCCCAGGGTAACCCTGAGAACCTGTCCTGCCAGGATAGCCAGGGGGCCCCACGGAGCCCTGGGGACCAGGAGCCCCCGGTTCACCTGGGGGACCCCGCGTCATTTCACATGGCCGGCAATCCTGTTGCGTCATCGCCTGCAGCATCTGAGGTAGCTGATCTAGCAAACGGAGATGTGACAGCAGTACTTTAAATGCTTAATTTCACAAGCTTATTAAACTTTAAATATATATTTAGAGCAATATTTAAAATTTAATAGAGTTTAACCCTCTCTCTCCTTGAGCTCACTAACCATAACAATACTGAATGCAAATAAGGAGCAATGAATTTCTAGCAATGCCCCCCACACTCCCAGGTGAGACACCACAACAACTAATGAATCACATCTCAGTAATGCAAGGGTTGTGTATGTATATCCAAGGAATTCTTTTGTTTATACAGCAGATTTCCCAACATTTGCCTGAAATGGTACAATGGCATTGCATTCAGGGGTCAATATATCGTAAGAGCTTGATTACAGTAATTATTCTTAGGGACCATTTATGCAAAGTGCTGGTTGTATTGCTACTTACCCTCATGGCTACAGGAGTAAGTGTCTCAGAATCTTTTAAATATATATCATGATGATAAAATCCACATTACAATACTAGCCAAGACTCCAAATGCTCACTAAATCATATTCAATGTAGGTCAGTTTTAGTTCGGTGACCTTGGATATGTCCTAGACCTATCTTAACATGGCGACTTGTGTTTTTGACACAATTTCCAGCCTTTTCCATCTATAATTAAAAAGGAGAACTGCTCATATGCTCCAGCAAGGGCACTTACTGCGCAGCACATTACTGCAAATCTTCATCAAATGCTCATCTGATGGAGGCTTCCCCTGAAAAGGCAAAATAAGCTTAATGTTTAATGACTTTAACATTCTTATCAGGCTTTAGCATGTAGTTATCAGGAAACTGCTTCCAAAGGAAAAGGCTGTTTTACTCACAGGTTTCCCCGGATAGCCAGGCACTCCCGGCTGTCCTGGTAGCCCATCCTGACCAGAGGGTCCCCGTGGCCCCGTCACTCCAGGCAATCCCATATCTCCATTTTTTCCATCAGGCCCCCTCGCACCTGGATCCCCCACTGTGCCTTTCTGAGAATAACAGCTCTCTGCCACACTGTACATTCATAATTGCCATAATCATAACAGTAATCATTGCTACATTTTTGGTCCAGAACATGGAAGACAAATTACATTATTAACCACAGATTCTCATTCAAGGCTTATAGCTAAATACAATTCTACTTCCTATAATTTCTATATTATAAATTTCAGCTTCCATCATTTCTGTTATTAATATTTCTGAATGTAGGTTGACTATGTGTATGACATACAGGTGATGCACTTCTTTTTGTGTGCTTTTATTTTATTTAAAACTGTGCTTTTGTTTAGATGGTAAATTGTTTGATCAACAAACCTCTCCTTTACTTCCCCTCAGTCCGGCCTCTCCCTGCAAGAGTGGAAGACAGTCATAAATAATCTTGAAATATTAATGTCTTCGTCAGTTTGAGTGATGACACCACAAAGTTGTTTATTTTTTGTCCCCTACACGAAGTTAGGCAAGCTATTGTTTCATAGAACAGCTCACACATAGCACAAAGGTTAATAGATTACACACATACTGCTTTTTTGCCCGTGTACGGAAAATGGTACTGAGTAAAATGGCTTCTGTGAAAGAAGAATGACCATGCTGTTGCTGTTGAGAACAGGAATCAATATTGTAAATTGCCCAGGTTCATGTGACAGCTTTTCGAAGTCGTCTCAAAATGGCACCATTGCTTGATTTCTAATACGTTGTCTCTGATTGGAAGCACTCTTTCCAATGACACTGCTCCTAAATGCCCCGTTATACGGTGCCTCGTCAGGGGAGGGGTGCTTACGGCTCGCCCGGGATCCCCTGGAGCTCCATCACTGCCTCTGTCACCCTGTAAGGAGAAGATGATCAAAGCTAGGCCGCCCAAACAGCTATAATTAGTTTTCACAACCAGGCAACAGTTCTGCAGTCGTCCTGACCTTTCAGAACCATGCTGTTATTTTCTTGAAGCAATCTCTACTGCTCCACTGCCATCTAGACCAAATTCCTGGACACAAAATGCATCCTCTAGCCTTTGTTTTTCTAACCTGTCCAGAGGTTATGCTGTTTCATTCCAGGATTGTGGCTATGGTTTACAATATATTTGAAGACTGAATAAAGTGCTTATCTATCTAACTTAATCACGTACAGAGGACCCATAGCATCTGCTGTGTGAGGACACAGTGTTTGTTTAATGCTGTCTGTTTCTACATGTGTGTGTGCGCGTTTGTGCTGGCTTCCAGCTAGCTTCTTGGGAGGGGCCTGTGTGCAACAGCAGATCATTCTCACCTGGTGCTCGTTACATGGGAGGGGTCTTAACTAAATAAATTCCCATCAGTTGGGAAGAAGAGGGAGCACTGTTTTATGTCCCTCTGGCTGCTGTGGTTTGCCTCTTAGATTCTCATTTGTTTGGGAAGGATACATAAGCAGCTGCGTGGACATGGACCAGTCAAAAGTTTGGAAACACCTACCCACAGAAAGGTTTATTTGTACTATTCTGTACATTTTAAAATAATTATAAAGACATCACAAATATAAAATACCATGGAATTATGTACAGACCAGCAAAGTAATAAAAAAAATATTTGTTGGGGGGGCAGCTCTGTGGGTTGCCAGTTCAAATCCCATGATCGGTAGAGTGATCCCACCATGGGCCCTTGAGCAAAGCCCTTAACCGCAATTGCTCCAGGGACTGGATGACCCTACCATCTCCTCTATGCCAGTTTCTTGAGGTGGCCTCCTGGGATGCTTTTCCAGCTGTCCTGAAGGAGGGCCCACATATATGCTGAGCAATCAGTGGCCGCTTTTCCTTCACCCTCCAAAACCATTTCTGCCGTGTTTAGGTCAGGTGGCCAGGTCGTGTGATGTTACGCCATCACTCTCCTTTGTAGGTGGCTTGGCGTGTCCAAGGTTTTGACTGGTACTGTACATCACACACTAGATAAGGTGCAGGTGCCACCCACTGCACTTCTGTTAAGCACAGGCAGGGTAGTTTTTTGGTCCTCTTTTCCTTTTTTTAAGTTTTTGTCTGCAGCTAGGTTAGGGTACCGTTTTGTTAAATTTTCTTTCCATTGTCACCGTCCGGGTTTGTTTCCCTCCATTTACAAGAGAGAGTGCTGTACATTATTTATACCAGTAAAACGCAAATAAAAAGTTGATTGTCATGACCAAAGTGGCTGAGTGATGTTCCACCCCATTTACCCTCCCTGCTTTAAATATGTCATGCCTGAATTAGACCAGGACATGTAACACATCCTTGTAGCTATGAGAGGCGGATATGAAAATACCTTAATTCCTTTATGACCTGGTGCACCCTCTTCACCCTAGTCAAAAAAAATACATATTAAAATTTACTTGACATCCCAGTCAACATGATCTGGAGCAATTTAATCAATTTTAGTAAACATTTGATAATATCTTTTTCAGAATATAACAAAAGTTACTGAATGTGATTTGAATCTGATGAGCTTATTAAGAGTATTCCGTTTTTTAAAATCCCGAAATATGATTGTTTTAGGGCTTTCAAATACTATACCTTAGTACAAGTTAAATTAAACAAGTACAAAGTACAAATTAAATGTTTGACACTGTTACACTATTATGAAAAACATTAAAATGCATATAATGCTAATGCCTACAAGGATCTGAAGTGTAACAGCAAGCCTGATGATTATTCCATCACCAAGGACCTTACCTTGTGCCCTTTAAACCCTGGCATCCCCATGGGTCCTGGTAAACCATTTGGCCCTGGCTCCCCTGGCAATCCCTTCCAAAACAAAGAGAATAAGTATTATCGGGTTTTACCACCAGAGAGTGCTATGCTGGTGTAGGTGTCCTATGGAGGAGTCTAGAGAGGGAAATTGGGAATGACTTCCTTAGCCAAACCCTCTTACCTCAATACTGTCTACATGCTCAGCCATAATCATTCCACATGTTGCAGAAAGCACTCATTTGCCAGATTCATTTAAAGAGGTTCTCAGATAATGACTGCTCCCATTGGTCGTGTACCATTCCCTGTTGCTTAGATAAATGCACTCTCAAGCAGAAAAGCACAGAAAAGTCTGTTTTTCGTGATGCACAGCTACAGCCTGTGCTACGCTTCTTACCTGGAGGAGAGTTGTGACGATGCTTCTAACATGAGGCAAATGCGGCATGAAGATGTTATAGGTTCAATTCGTTGTTTGTAGATGAATTTCGTCTGACCTTATATATGATTTTGCTCTTCTAACAGAATGTATATCCGTAAACCTCATTATTTCAGACTGAGAACAAAACATCGTATATGAGATTAAAAAAAATGAATTTAATTCAAATTAATCAATTCAGAAAAGGAACTGTTGAGTAACGGTATCAAAAATATCTTGTATCTCTATGTAGAGATACTACACAGCTGCATATTCAAGTGGGAAAATAAGAAAGATTTCAGATAAAGATGAAATATCGCTCAATTCTTGATAACTACATACACAGGAAGTCATTGTTTAAAACTTAGCAGTGGATGAGGCATGAATAGAGTGAGGTTACTTAAAAGAAAAAAACAATAGAGCACAAAGATTTGGTTTCTTGGGAACGGGATTCAATAAGCCCTGGATGCAGAAAGTGAATTATTGGGAAAATGAGTAATCTCAGGCATTAGGCCAAAATGCTAACCTTTGGTCCTGGTGCTCCGGGGAAACCTGCAATTCCTGGATTCCCAGAAATCCCCTAAGCATGGACAGGAACAATTGGGAAAGTTCTCAAACAGTGGGAATTCAGCATTAACACATATACAGATACATACACAATATTCTCAATAGGAAGGTCCCCATGAATAGAAATCTCTGGAAATGAGCTGACCCAAGCTGTACAACTACATGCTAGTATGTGCCTAAGTGCATTCTCCCTCGTTTCCTCATTTTGAGAAGCAACTGCAAATGTCCACTCTTAATTGGCCTCGTTTAATGATAAAGAGGAAAACTGAGGTGCTGGAGGTTGAAAGTGACAGCAAGGACAGGAGTTACGATCATGGTACTATGTAGAGGAAAAGCATGATGATAGTTACACCAACAAACCTTAGGGCCATCATGTCCGTTACGTCCAGATGGACCCATAGGACCCTGTATTCCCTGTAAACAGAAGACACTAATTGCACAGTGGTATTGGGAACAATTATAAACATTATAAGAACTTGTGTCAATAACTAGGGATTGGGATCGATTCTAATTTCCAGTGTACAGAACAGTGTTGGCAGCCAAAGTCTCACTAATCAGAAGCAGAGAAGTTCAGCAGTTTCTTCAATATTAAAGCACAGCGTTTCTCCACCCAGTCCACGGGGACCCCAAGATAGTTCACATATCGCAAAAATGTGAACCGTCTCGGGATCCCTGAGAATTGGGTTGAGAAACCCTTTCCAGACACTATCATACCCCTTGAGTATTCCACAAGAGGGCAGCACTGAACAACTGAATATCTATTCGTACTTGTCCTAACAAGTAATCAACTCTGCCACTAACACAGAGTTGGCACAACTGTAACTAGATGCTACTAATGTTTTGTTGCTCTAAAAAGGTTGTAATATATACAAATACTTATTCTATTATTCTATTAGGACACAATTCGATGAAGATGGCAGAATAACCTCTGTGACTGTAACACTTTATACTGAACTGGTTGGTTAAAACAAAATCTTGGCCTGGATTTATACTTTCAGAACCTGAACTTTCCACTTCTGAGAATAGCATAATAAATATGTGACAAATCCTACTGAAACAATAAAGTTTTGTTTTCCTTAAGATACTATTGAATAATGTTATAAATATATAGAAAATAATTCAGAAATAGCAGTGATGCAACGAACAAATGTTTTAATTTACAACTGGTGTCAGCTTCTTGCTTTGTTCATAATTGTGCAGGGTCTCGTGAGGTTGTGTGCATATTGTTTAGAACAGTGGTTCTTAACCCTGTTTTCATTCCAGCCCTACCTTAATCAGGTTCAGATAGTCCTTAGTAGGCTAATAATGAATGTGGCAGGCTGAAAGTATGTGTGGATTGGAATGAAAACATTCTGGGAGGAGGGGCACCAGGAACAGGATTGAGAACCACTGGTTTAGAAGCATAACAAAATATCATGCCACATACAGGAGGTCCTTTTGGTCCTGTGAATCCTTTCACTCCAGGCAAGCCCCGTTCCCCCTGTTACAAAGAACACACAGACCCTGAGTAAATCTGTACCCCAACTCCAGATGAACAAACTCCCACCAAAAACTTGCCATTTGTTCATTTACATTTACATTGACATTCTTTCATTTACTGGCCTCTTATCTAGAGAAACACACTTGTCAAAGGTTAAACAAATGTCAAATCCAAGGATGCATCAAGTAGAAACGCATGATTGGCAAACAGAGAGGGAGACTTGCTGCAGGCAATTGGAGGGATACAGGATGAAAAACATACCCGGGGCCCCATTGGCCCTGCATCTCCAGGAATGCCTTGTACACCCTGAAACAATGGATCACAGAAGTGTCAATGACAGCCACTAAAGCAGCGGCAGTGTTTGTCACCACTCAAACCACACAAGGTTTGGGGCCACAAACAGTCACTACACTAGATGGGGCCCAAAGCAACTTTTTGGGTGGGGCCCCTGAAACAACAAACCTGCCCCTGGTGACGAGCTAAGAACTTCTGGGTGAGGCTTTCCAATCTACAGAGATAAACTGAAAACTTCCATAATTCGCCACTATATCTAATTTTATTCAGTTCATATTTTAGTGTCTTTCTCAACACAGTTGCCCAAAGGCATTTAATAAGAGTATGTGGCAATGCACACAAGGAAAACCGAAAGATGGAAAAAAACACCAGAAGACAGTTGTACTCTACAATTGCTCATATCAAACTGGTTCATTATACGAATTATTTTTATCTTAACTATAAAGTACTGAAAAATAACTTGAATACATAACTACAGGGCATACATTTAAAATAATGTCATATTTTTTGACCACTCATAAATATTATAATGGCTACTTTCAGCTTTGCAATTATTAAGGAAAGGAATATGATTTCCAGCAAACACTTTGCACACCACCTGCATAAGCAGATTCTCATTTGTTGAACAGCTACTCACACGTAATGTTGAACATAATTCTGGTAGCTCAGACTGAAACCTCCATTAAGACTGGCTTCTTTAGTTAGATATGAACAGGACACGCTTTAATTAGTCTGAAGGACACATGCCCCTTAAAGGTACTGAGGTAAGATTCCTCCCGAGTCTTGAACCTGCAATTTTCAGGATACGAGTCTCCATCTACCATGCTACCTCTTGCCCCTCTGAAGCTGTTTGCTCGGAGGAATATCAGTCTCATTAGATCACCTGTTATTCTCAATTCATTCGTTTCCAGTTTAAATCGGAATCCTGAATTTCATGTTTCAGAATTGGCACAGGATACAAGGGCGGTAACAGCAGCAGAGACTCAAAGTAAAGACTGGCCGTAAGTTAATTGCTGCTCAGGACTATTTTCCCTTTAAAAAGTGTGACCAACCAGTTCATCGTTGTTAAAATAAGTCTTCCTACCATTTTTAAGTTATGGAGGGACATGTGAGGAAACGTCTTTAGCTCTGAGGGAGTGATGTTGCTGTTGGGCCCCTGAGCAATGCCCTTAACCCCCAAGTGCTGCACTCTGGTTGACCCTGTGTTGTATGTCCCAAGCTTGCTCTCACCGGCCTGAGAGTCTCTTGGAGAGCAAAATGGGGTAGCTGAAAAGAGAATTTCCCCGCAAGGTTGAGCAAAGTATCTGTATTCTTTTGGACAGTCCAGTTTTCATACTAGAAAAAAAATTAACCTCGAGTCCCCCAAGTGCTTTGGGCAATCGGTTGTGAGAGGATAAAACAAAAAATGATGGGCTGATACTCCTGAACTAGTCACTGTGTGATTATGTTCTGGAAAATTCCACATGTCTTCCCAGGAAGCCCACGGTCTATGTTTCAGTGCTGGAGAATGAAAAGCTTCATCAGCATTAGTCGGAGCACACTTTGGTTTATTCCAAATTCGATAGGCGCCTGTTTTTGTTTCGGGTAACTAAAACAGAACAAAAGGTGCGGTTCAGCCCTCCTCGGAGTATCAATGAACCAGCCGTAACACAAACCAGCAAGAAAATTAGAAAAGGAGTCAATGGTGAATGACACAAAGAACGATATCCCTCCTGTGTCAGGTGAAGATTGTTTTCAGAGATGAACCCCGCCACTGGCAGCCAATCTTTCGATACGTGCAGCAACACACACCGGCCCAGGGCTGCGAAGCTGCTTCTGCTGATGGCCGTAACAACAGATGGAGGGCTTATCCATCAAGAACGTGACAGTAAACAGCCTCACATCCAGCCCCTGTTGATCACACTCCAAACGCAGCTCACATCCCGACTAATAACAGATTACGTCTCCAATGAGAAAAGCAGGGCAATGAAGGGGTACCAAGATTGCACTCATTCCCTCTTAGGCAGAGGGCAGAAGAGGCGGGACAGGAGGTCACTTCTTTGATCTGCATGTCAACAAGGGGTTCCCCTTTCAGAGATTCCAGTGATAGACACCCTTGGTCAATATCCGTCAGTTCTGAACGTTTGCACGTAGCAGACGCTCCCCTCAACGTGAAATGTTCAGTCTGCATGCTTATTGATTCAAGGTATCCCACAGCAATCAGATGATAACTTCTCTCTGGGAAAAATGCTCTGCTTTGAGCTTGACCCAGACTTTGTTTTTCATGTGATGAAGACTTCAGAATGCATGAGGGTGTTTTAAAGTGATTCTAAAATTACTAGAAAAGGGGGAAAAAAAAAAAAAAGAGTGAAAGCTACAACTGACTCCTTTACTGAATAGCAACAGAGTAAAGGATGGTTATATAATAGATCATATGCATTTATGAGATATTTTGTATTATATAAACATTTAATTTCCTAGAGAGCTTGAAATGTCTCAATCTAATGTCACCTGTATCAAGTTGGTGCACGGTCAGCAGTTTCTTTTAGTTAAAATCAAACCACATAAAACTAAATTAGCTTAAATAACTTCATGAATAACCAAAAGACTCAGGACTGATTAAGATTGCTTTAATCCGTGCGATTTAATTTCATCAACAGATTGTTGAGTGTTTATGTATTTTGGAATACGTGAAACGTCCCAATGGTTTTCATCTTAAGCAGTGTTATTATAAATTGACTTTTGCCTCATAACATGTCGAAAACACACACACTGTGTTGCCTGTTATCTTCCTAATCTGATTATTTGCTGCCTTATCAGTCAGGCTTTATCAAGAACATCCTTTTATCAGGATGCTTAGCTTGAGGGCTTAGAACCTTCACCGGACTTCGGTTGAGTCAGCAGTCTATAATTCCCAGATTCAGTTCTTTAACTACTCCACCACCAGCTGTTTCAAGCAGTTTGGGGCAACTGAACACTTATTTTGTGCCACACCATCTTGTAGCGCAGACGTCCTTTATCCCACACCTACGTCATCTTGGATTTACAAATATCGGATGTAACCACTGGAGTAAAAAAGGATGGACGAGGTCCAAACCCTTGTGACGTTACTGACATCTGTTTGAGGGGGAAAAAAATTCATTCGAAATCTGTTGCTCCAAATAAGTCCTGTATGATCTACTTCCCTGTCATAATGAGCTTTGTAGACCAGCCCTAACCTAGAAACATGCATTATTAATAGAATAATAGTAAAAATATTAATAGAATTAAAGGTCAAAAGATAGACAGAATGGGGAATGATATATTCAGTAGCCGTAATACTTTGGTGTTTCATCTTGTGTTTTGCCTTGTGCCTGAGTACAATCCCAGTACTGTATGTTTATGTGTGTACACACATACGCACATGAGCACTCAGTCCATGTATCCATGTCTTTATAGAGATTCTATTCATTTCTATGAACATAACCCTATTCCCAGCTATGACAACCTTCGCCCCTACCCAGCCCTAACCTTAACCATAAGTAACCGAACCATATACATGACTTTTGGAAATTTTACTCTTTCGATTAATCACAAATTTTTATTACATTGAGGTTATCCTTGTGGGGACTGAAAAAATGTCTCCACAAGGTAAAAAGTTACTTTCAAAAAGGTTTTTCTCTCATTGTGGGGAAATCTGGTCCCCACAATGTAATAATTACAAACACACACTCTCACACTCTCACACTCTCTCACACACACACACACACACACACACACACACACACACACACACACACACACACGTGTGTATGCTTTCCGGCTGCGCCAAAGAGTTAGTCTGCATGCATATTTGTAGCTGGCTGGTAAACAGCGGCGCCATTTGTGGCTCACATTTGGAGAAACACCACCACCATGTGGATGCACTATTTCAGTTAAAAGGTCCCGCTTCCTCTCATGTGGCTTTATAGTAACGTAAAAGAGAAATGCAACCTATGGATTTTACAGCTCTCTTGTTATACCCGAAAAACGTCAGAAAGTAACAAGCTGTTATTTTCTCATAACGACTGAAAGTCTGATTTCTTTGAATGCCTCCCAACTACACAGTAGGCTACCATTCCTCATGGTTCTGTAGATGGTTCCGTATGACCTACAGTAAAGCTCATTGGCATATAAAGTTTTATAAATGATTTCTAGTGAATAAACAGCCCCATAAATCAACCTAAATGTATCCAGATGGTAAGCTTTTTCTTTAATTTCGCCAAATGCAAAAAAGACAAACATTAAAGTAATCAGTTTATGCAGAGCCTTACGTGATTGTTCCCAAAAACTATGATTAATTAGAATATAATTTTTTTAGCAGATTTAGAAGTGAGAAATAATATAAAATAATACAAACTATAATGAATTGTTACATATAAAACAAACTATGTTATTTGGTGAACATTCCTCAGAGAACATAACTTTAAAACCTTTAATTGAATTTATACAGGGTAAGCATCTGACTGATCTGTTTGGTATGCTCTACATGCTCCAAGTGCACAGGTCATGTAATATTTTTATAAATAAGGGTAGAATGAATACCAGAAATAGGACATCTGTTACAGATGTAGTCCCCAATAGGGGCTCAAAACCACATTCTTTTCGAAACCTC
This sequence comes from Mormyrus iriodes, assembly GCA_011763525.2. Lineage (NCBI taxonomy): Eukaryota > Metazoa > Chordata > Actinopteri > Osteoglossiformes > Mormyridae > Mormyrus > Mormyrus iriodes. The sequence continues at coordinate 13,033,606 of JAAGVU020000032.1, forward strand.
ACACTAAACCTCCCAGCAAGAGACACGGGATCATCACTAACACTCAATGTTCATTAGAGTGAGGTAACATCAATGAAAGGGGCCTTTACTGCAAAGGCAGGAGGTTTCTGGATGCGGACTCACCGGAACGCCTCCCGGTCCCTCTGCCCCCGGAAACCCAGGACTTCCTTTCTCGCCCTGAAAAATTAAAAAATGAAAGGAAAATGACACGAATCCCATCCAAAAGCAGAGCTGCAAATGTAAAGTTTAAACAGCAGCTTGACATTCTGGGATTTGGGAAACTGTTCAAAGTGTTGGGTTACGTTCATGTACAGCATATTAAATATATTCATACATCTAGTGTGTTGTTTATTATCTCTGACCTTAACGGTACAACTTGTTCAACTGAAGGTCACAGAACCTTGCAGCAAATGAATACTTTAGCCCCTTTGGACCAAAAAGAATGTTCCTCTTCCAGGGCTCTTGCACTACAATGAATTTTCTACTAACACCTAGTTCTACTCCACTGTTCCATCACATTCAATATAGTGCCAGCTCCAAGCATGTCCTCCAGCCAGAAGATGTACTGCCCACACAAGATCGTCTCAAACTTGGATCTACTCATGCATATTTCATCAATTTCAAAATTAGGAATCAAAAATTAAATATATACTAGTGTACAGTGTCTCTAAGTTAATATGAGCACCGGCATCAGTGTTTGCCATTCATGGTAGCCTGGTGAGTATACAGGCTTCAATTGTACACAGCATATTGCACATAGCAGACGCTCCCCTCAAACTGAAATGTTCAGTCTGTATGCTTATTGATGGAAGGTATCCCTTACATCATCAATACAACTGTAATAGATGTGAATATTTTCCCAGATTTAAGTCATTTCTCTCTCTCTCTCTCTCTCTCTCTCTCTCTCACCTTATACAAAGGTTACTAGCAGTTAAACGATTAAACGAGCAATGCAAATCCATACACTAAGGGCAACCACCGTTGGACTTCACAGAACAGTCTTTAACCCCGGTGTTATTTTTGGGGTTGAAGTGACCCCAGTCCATTTTCAAAATGAGGATAAATTCTATAGTCTAGAATTTAGAACGGAAGAAGTAAAATACACAAGGGTTAGCCTGGCATAAATAAGATGCTCCTTGAAGAATATAAAATGTTGGTCTTTTACATAAAGGGACTGTAGAAACCTTTCATATTACAGATTGAAATCCTGCTCTTTCTGGCAAAACTGAATGCATGGATTGAAATGGAATTCTCCATTTATAACACATATACACATTTGGTTTCTCTATAACACTGCATCAGTGGTACAATAAAGAAACTCAATTAGGCCTTGCCGCAAGTTCCTTTGACGTGGTCCGCTTTCCAAGCATATAAATAAGTATGCAACTAGAAGACTGTGTAATCATGCAAAGAATACACCCTGATTAACCTATAAAAAGCATTCATAAATCTAATGAATATAACTAATGGTTGCAGACATCGCAGTCTGACAAGTATCGGCCTTCATTTCGTCCCATATTCAATTATACAGAGAACAAGTCGTTTTGTTTTCACTGTTTTCACCGCAGTTTAATTCGCTCACTTTGTGTCATGCTAATTTGTTTGTTTTTAGGTCAGAAGGTATGATGAAAATTGACCTTGAAACAATATTACAGGAAGTTATTGACATTTGCCATTACCACACTGAAAGTGCAAAGATGAGCTCTTGTCAGATACAGTGTGAAATACATTTATATATTGTACTACTGGCTAATAGGACTTTGAAGTGAAAAAAGCTCACTGCAGTGAAATACACAATAGTACCTCTTGGAACCTTATTGCTTGAACAGTAATATTACTTCTTGGAACATTACTTCAGTAATTCATGTGAATAATTTTCCTTCTGTTCGCATTCATTGTAGTTGCTCAGACATGATCTGGATAGAATACCCAGCAGATATAATTTTTCAAAAATATTTAAGTTAATTTAGATTAATTCTTATGGGATGTTTTAATCCGGAGGTATTATATATACATAATTACTTACAACTTAACCATTGTACTGAACTCAATGTCTGTCTTTTGAGTAAAATACAAAAGGCATAAAGCTTATTCACTTATTAGCCAGAAATTCCTGCAGGTCGACCTTGTTTTTGAAGCAGAGTTAGACTGGACTGCTCTGACTCACTGTAGTTTTGGTTACTGCATAATCAGCAGAAGCTATACAGTTGCCTTAACATATTTCTCATCTCAAAAAAATTCATGTAAATTTTAGGAATATAGCAACAATGTCAGTTGCACAGGATTGGTAAACTGTAGGCGTACATCAAGCTGAAAGTTTGATATTGTTGGTTTTATTACATAGTACTGCAATGTTCAATGTAGCAAAAGAAAACGAGAAATTAACCAGGCTGGCGCTAAAATCTGAAATTTCTTGTGACTTTTTTTTCCTGTACTAGGCGCTGAGCAAGTAACTATAGTAAATTCTCTTCCCTCTGACAGTACAATTCAGATCTGGAACAAGACAATGATGGTTTAATAAACAAGGACCATACCTTCCATAGTGCCTTTGAAGGCTTTTCATATCAGACGTATTTACAGTATATATCAACTTCATATCTCAATAAGTGGCTATATAAGATTCAAAATTTAGTTTTAGATCTCACATTTAATCACAAATGTTATGTTACTTGGTTGCAGTGGAAGGTCCTTCTGTGCACAATTTGTTTATTTCTTCCAAGATGCTTTCCTTTCATGTTCTTTGGTTGCTATAAAAGGAACGTTGTTTTCTCATTATCAGACGGCCACTTGTCCTTGGGAAAAAATATTGGTTCTGGGAAAGAAGCGGAGCATTGCAGTCACGTTACGGTTCCATTACACAGGTTAACAATGTTCAAAGAGGTCTTTTTCAAATGCCATCCCAGCTTTTGCATCCTGGTCTTATTTTCCATTTATTCCTGTCCAAGTTCAATGTTGGGCACGGGGCATTGAGAACGGACAGCCCTTCAAGCGGTAAAAATACATTTCGTCATTTCAGCCACTGAGCACAAGCTCCCTTTTATGTCCAAGGAAAGGGGAACCACTATTTTCACGCACCCATCTGGGTAGGCCAAGGCTTAGACTGACAACCCCCCAAAGACTTCTACAAACACAAACATTTTACACAGGATATGCTGTAACAGCTGCTAAGAAGAGTTAATAGAGGCTGTGAAGCCAAATAAACAGATTACCAGACACAGCACTTTAAATGGCCAATTGGAAGGTAATTGAGGAAAGAAGAGGTCTGGAACACAAATATCACAGGTAAATTCCACTCAAAATTGAACATCCATTACTGTATTGTAGCTCCTTTACTTTTTAATGATTAGGGTGTTGCTACTAAAACTACAGACAATATCAAAGTCGCTCGTGGGAATTTTACTTGCACAAAAATGTTCTGACGAGGTGGGTCCAAGGCGAGGAGGCCAACATCTGATCCGTAGGTATCATCTCCTCGAATTGCTTGGACCCACCTCCTCCTTAATCTGATTAGTTATCTCTCTGAACCAATCATTTTTGGTTCTGCCCTCAGAACATTTTTGTATAAGTAAAACTCCCATGAGCATCAGAATCTAGCTAACAAATGACACCGTACAAATAAAGTTAAAGGAGTATTTACAGATTGTTACCACATGGGGCAAAACACAAGGGACCCTGTAAAAAATGCCAGTGTGTCACGTGGCACACATGGCCATTGACATTTCAGAAACACCAGCTCACCTAAACCACATGTTTTTTGACTATGGTGCAAAAGTGGAGTACTCAAAGGAAAAACCTACAAACATGAAGAGCCAGGGCATAAGTCACGGCCACAAACCTATAAGTGTTAGGCCAGAGCATTACCCAACAGGCCACCCTGCCTTATAATTAGGTGACTTCCGAAGAAACTTTATACTTGTTTCGATTTGCAGTGTGCACCCATAATTATTAAAAAGACCATGCAAAAGGAGTCATTTTCACCTAATATACCGCGCAAAAAAGTAAAAGTAGGCACCCACATTAATATATATTTTAAAGTACATAATACACTTACACCTCTGGTCACGACCGTAATTCGTTCCAAAACTATGAACTCGACCCGATTTTGATGGGAACCGATATAAATTTCCCCATAAGATTGTATGTAAATGCCATTAATCCGTCCCAGACCCTACGAACTGCTTGTAAATGTAATTTTTAAAAGACTTTTAAGCACAAAAATAGTTAATTATACAACACAATGCACAGTGTAATAATAAACTAAATGTAAAAAAAACATTGAATAACACTGAGAAAACCTAGCATTGCAAGAGTTCACGCTAGACCCTTACAAACTGTTCACGGTAAACTTTTTTTTTGTATTTTAAAGCACAGAAAGAAATCATGATATAAATCCTTAATTTATACAAAAAACTGACCATAAACAACCAACTACAACCAAATACTGCCAAGGAAACCAAGGAAAAGTTCACAGCGAATGAACGCACGTCTGACCGAGAACAATGCACAGGGTGAGACTGTCCACGTGAGGCGTCTTTGTTAGTGTTGTATACGCAAACAAAAGAAAATGGAAAGTGGAAAAAATGGGAAAGCATTGGCGCATGATACGAATTGAAAGGGGAAATGGCCGCCACTGATTGTGAACGCAACCAGAGGCGAAGGACGTGAACAGATGCAAAATCTTAGAGAATTTTTTTTGTCGCAACCCGATTTTTACACGATCGGGGATAATCGTGGCCAGAGATATTACTGTATTCATACTAGTCGGTTTAAAAAGTATTTATACCCAGCAATGTAAAGCAATGTTAATAAGCAGGAAAGGCTAGTAATTTGTTACATATACTGGAAAAGCTTGAAGTTATACTAATCTTAAAGAAATACAATGATAGGGCATAAACCTAAATATTACATGCCAAAACTAGCATAAGCCTGAGATCAAGCTCGTTTTAACTGTAGAAAGCTCTACAAGGCCAATAGCCTGCCAAAGCACACATGACTGGGTTTAAATATAAAGCATAGTTGCCATTTACAGGAATGTACACTACAATCACGTCTAACCCAAAAGAAGGTCTTGTTGCTGCAGCTAAGCAGACTGGACAATGCAGCCGACTACGTGTGTTTCTGAGCAGAAGGGCTTAAAGATATAAAAGCTTTATTCCCAAAAAGAAGGTCATGAAATGAGTTCAAGGTTCCTTTAAGGTGTGTGAGTGTACTTGCTTTAAAATGCAGTTTTAAGGCCTCATACGAGAAAACAATTTCCAGAATGTAAGGCAGATAGACTCAAAAGTTAACCTGATTTAAATAACTCCTGCTGCGAGGCTTTAAGTAGGTGGATTATGCCTGGAGTGTACGCCATTATCTGCTCTCGGTCAGGTGTCAGGCTCATCGGTCATGTTGTAAGTGTGGGGGCGATGGAAGCTGAGGTGGCAGTTAAAAGAGCCCAGGGCCAAATGGGTGGGGTGGGGCCTCTCCCGCTCTGCCCCCACGCACATGCTTCACCCAGGCACAGAATGAAGAGTTCAACAGACACACAGGCACACAAAAACATATGCAAGCATAAAACGCACCCCTTAAAAAGCAGAAATGCATCCCTCCGTATCTTCCCACCATTAAATTCAATGAGAAGACTGCGTTCTCATTTCTAGTCTAGCATACGAGTTGTTGACTTTAAGACCCTCACAGCAGAAATAATGCTACAATTGATTTTATTTTAATAAAGCTTTATTACGTTATACCAGCAGGATTAGGTTTTAATAAGAGTTCTTTGAACAGTCTGCATGTTTTTTTTATATTTTACGGTCAATTGTGTATAACTTCAGACCGCTTGATTGCATGTTATCTAGAGAAATACAGTGCTCACAGCTGAATCCACTGGTGTGCTTTTGTGTGTAAATTTTAGAGTACTTGGCACTGGCACAGTGCACCAAAACGCCTCTGCTATAAAACTGCTCCCATCTTGTTGGCCACATCAAATTGTGCACTGGCTAACTATTCACCCAGTCTTGGCACTGCTCTGGGCATCAGCTTGAAAATGGAAAACTACATTCTTTGTAGTTTTATCCAAATCGGATCCTGAATTATGAATTATGTTGATATTGATCAATTTAATTATCATCAAGGCTGGCATGTCAGTAGCAGTGTTGCGTCACACCTCCCGGGCTGGGGGTTTAAATCCTGCTTCTGTTCTGTGTGTATTTTCTGTGGATTTCTTCTCGCAGTCCAAGGACATGCGGTAAGCCTAAAGTGTCTTTAAATGTGTGTTTGCCTTGTGATATCCTGGCACCTCATCCAAGGTGCACTCTTGTCCTATGATGCGTGGGACTGGCTTCAGCCCCACCTTCTCCGCCTAGGTTAGATATTTGGAAGACTATCATCATTTTTTAATTTTCCTCAAGTAATGTATTTTGTGAATTTGCCCAATACCTGCGTTATGCTAACAAACAATGTGGTAATGGTTAATAACCATTAACCAGTGAACTAAACACAATTTAATATGGTTCCTGTACAGAAGCCTGTTTTTTCCCCACCACATGGAAGAAGCGCTCATGTAAACAGGAGAAAAACACACAGGACCGTGCAAGTAGGAGCCACTTCTATGGACATGCAGCAGACCAGTCAAAGGAGGACCAGAAAAGCTCCACCCACCTGACGGTGATGCTCAAACCACAGAGAAGCATGGTGAGCAATTCTGGAAAGAAGATCACCATGCAGAGAATGGAAATACACCCCCATGTCTGGGTTTTCCTCAGCTACTCGGTATAAACAGGAGAACGTTCTGGAATTCATATCAGAAACACAAACGACAATACAACACAGGCAGACCTCAGAAAGTCTGCTCAAGTGTTAAATATTATATTGGGATACTAGCCATGAAGACTTATTTGAATAAGTGACATTTATCTTACTACGCATTCATCCATCAATTTGTTTTCCACAACCACTTATCCAGCACAGGGGCACCTATTTTGCAAAACAGCATAATTCAGTTAGCTAACAGGGACTGTAATTCCCTGAACGACGGTGCCGTTATGAGATGCACGTTTTCCGTAAACAGTGTTCTGCCGCTGATTCAGTCTAATTGTTCTTCTGATTAGGTTTGATAGTGAAGTGCCTGATGAGAGCGGGATGCTGTCATGCCTACTGCTAATAATAATATCCACGCTAACAAGTAACACACAGCCTCGGCGAATCTGCAAGATAAACACTGTGTGAAGGTTTAATCCTGATGTATTAATAAGGTGCGTATTGTGACCCGCAATTAACTAGGTGGAATGGGTAATTAATAAATGCAAACAAGGAACGTAAAAAATACCGAGATGATTAGCAGAGAATGTAATGTATACTGGTGTAATGCATGTGGTGTAATACTGACCAAAAACTCTTTCTGAATATGGGTATGCGGATGCCTCCGGGGCAGGAATTACGGTCTGTTAATTTTCCAAAGCACCATCTTTCAGAAAATGTTGCAATTAATGAAGTATAATCGATGTTTCCGCAATGTCGGTAATGACAGCATCCTAAAAGCAAAGTAAACACTTTCAACAAGCATGTAATAATAAACAAAAGCTATACAAAAAAATAAATATTCAGCTGCACACTTAAAAACTACTGATTGAGAGCCATTGCCTCCTGGGATCCCCAGTATTGCCTACAAAGGTCTCTCTACACTGTTGCGGAAATTAATTCAATTTATTTTGTTTAAGGTTGCCATTATAATAGTGTGCATTTTTCACTGTCAGATGCATAGCTTCGTTTCATTTAAAAAAAGCTAAGAACTACACAAACTTATTTTTATTGAAATAGTAACGGAATCACAGTTCATACGGGAAGTCCATACTGTGTTTTAAGCATATACATCCATCTTCTAACCACTTATCCTAGTCAGCGTGGTGGGGCTCTGGAGCCTGTCCCAGGCGGCAGAGACCGCAAGGCCGGGGTTAGGGCCAATTTGAGCTATAGGCAGAATAGGTAGATGACCCCAAATTACCTGCCTTGCAGAGGAAGTGAAGTTTACATCAGTTTTCTTGGTAGGAAGGCCTCCCAAGAAAAGCTTTGCCTAGGTCTCCTGAAAAGTCAGCCCTGGACGGGGTACACCCTGGATGGGATGCCAGTCCATCACAGGGCACAGACATGCACACACAATCATACAGTATTTAGAGATGCCAACTGCATGTCTTCACACTGCAGAAAGAAACTGCACAACACGAAGAGAGTATGCAGACTCCACACACTCAGACAGCAGACACCAATCATACGAAAGGTCCTCTCATGCACAAATTGCCAGAAATATATGGTATAGAACAGGGGCTTATATAGAAATTCTGGGCCCCATGACAAAATGTCACCTTGGGTCCCTCTCTAGAGTTGCTACTTTCAATTTGAAGACATACAAGTCCTCCCCGGTTGAATTTGCAGAGTGGTGGGATAATGTTCCCCACACATATAATTTATTTCCGTATTCAGAGGCCCCTACAAAGTGCTGGGCCCTGTGAATCTGCCGGGGTATCCTTGCCCCTCTTGCCCCTGATGCTGAATATATGTCTGAATTCATGCTGTTCAGGGTGCTTTTCTTAACATAAAGAAAAGAGTAGAGGTTCTGTTCTCTCTGATCATGGGCTGTAATGTGTGGTTCACTATATGGCGCATTTAGGCAACGTGGATGAATGACTTATGTAAAGAAAACTAAAAATGAAAAGGAGCAGCAGGATACGAACTGAGAAGGAGCGTGCAGAAAAAATGTGTGCTACCAGCAAAATATTTTGCTTTTCAAACTGGGTAGTGCACTTCCAAGGAGAAATACAGTACTGTGCAAAAGTCTTGGGTAATCAAAGAAAATGATGCTTAAATGATCTTCATGGTGTAAAACTATGAAATTACTTATTTACTTACTTAGCTTAACCATTTCAAAACCTCTCCTAAAGTCACCCCAGTATTTGCAGTAATCATCCAGTACACCCATGTGTTTTTTGACTTGACTTCTTGAACACCTCATATGGCTAATCAATACCTCATTGACTTTATGGAGAACAGAAGAAATTCTGGTTAATATTAATTGTGTTTTTTTTTATATGTTCTAATGTTAAAATGTGTTTTTTTTTTTTGTTCTGAGCAAATACAGTTCTGGAAAAAAATTAAAAGACCACAGCAAAATTTCAAACTGCAGCTTGGCTCTTCCCTGCTTCTCATGGATGAAGGGCTTCTTCCTTGCTTTATGGGTCTTAAAGAGCTTCTAGAAGCCCTAGCAGTCCTACCTGTCCTAGCAATGCACTTCACACCACTTAATGTTTCCCATTCTTTTTGAAGGTCACTTGAGTTCATCTTCTGATTTATGAGGCACTGCCGGATAAGTTGCCGGTCACCTCTGGCATTAGAAAGTTAGTTCTGCCCTCTAAGTTGGCTGGTTTTTGTTTATTGCCAGTGTCTCCTGCTTCGTCTTGTTCTTGTGTACTGCTGTCTTAGAAACTTTGAGCCTGGAAGCAGCCTCACAGTGTAGCCTTCTGCCAGCAGAACCTCTATATATATATATGAGTGGTCTCCTAATTTTTCCCAAAGCTGTATACACTTCCCACCCAGATAGTAGCTTTAAACATTTCCTTTGACTGCTTAAGACTTCCGCACATTACTTATACACTCAGTACGTGACAAAAGATGAGCAGCAAAGTAAGCGATTGGAATATGAGACAGTAGTTTATTACTGTCTTTCTGCTTAATTGATACAGCTACTCACCATGAACGAATCAATCAGTATAATAGCACCGCTGTCTTACACTAATGCTTTATAAAGCTACCAGAATTCTTGTGTTAGCTAGATACTCACTGGGGGGAAATAATAAGGAATGATAAGATAATAGGATGGCATTGTAGGTCACAGACGTTTCTCTCGCGCAGTTAGCAGCAGGAATGCATAAGCACCGTTGGTGTTGCCACCTGCCTTCCAGTAAGTTGAAATATCCTGGATCTGGGAGTTAACTTAATATAAAATAATGCACCACTCCATCAAATTACTCCAAGCTTAAAATGTTTTAATGTTTTGACTTACAGTATTGCCATTCTATTAAAACATGGTAAATTATGTAACATTCAAATCATAAAGTTTTTCTATGACATTAAAATTTTATTAATTGATAAATTAAATTAAAGCAACCCATTGGCTAATTACAGAAAGGACAAATTCAATGTATACACTGCTCATCATTTAATGTAATTCATAGTTATAAAAGCAAATCCAAATGTTAGCCCTTTAAACCTTTGCATAAATTTTTAAATATGGCAAAAACCTTTGTGGAAGTATAAGACAAAACAAATATTAAGCTTGTGTACAGGAACAATGGGATTTGCAATTGATTTCAATGTACTTTTGATGTGATTGGTACAGACAGATTTTCATTGTTGGGTAACTGTTATTGAAGCATACCAGCTGTATTATTTTGCCATGCCCATCTGTATACAAATGCTCTGACCATATAGTGAATAGACAATCGTTCTTCAGGTTTTAAGTCCTGTATTCTGTAACAGGAATGAAATCACTCACCTTTTGTCCTGATGAACCAGTCAGTCCATCTCTACCTGGGACCCCATGCTCCCCCTGCAAAGAAAAATAGACCTTTTCAGAGAAAAAAAAAATGGGCCACTGCACTATTTAAAGCTAAATTCTTCCCCTTGAATGCCAAAACAAGTACAATTATAGTAATTAAGTCCCCCAACTCCTGCCTACGCAGAAGCCTGGAGGGTAGAGAATGAATGACGCAGTCCAGCTGAGCTCTAAAGGAGCATGTGTGAGCGGACAAGCAACAGAGGACCAGCATCACTGGATGAGTGCAAGAGGACCTTTTCATGTGCTGATTAGCCAAGGTCAGCTGATCCGTGAAAGTTTTCACACTGCTGCTAAGCACAACAGATGCTATCGTTTCTCCATTTCCTGACATCATGTCAACAAACCCTTTGCCGGGCTTTCAATCCAGCATGAATGGGAAGCCTTCAGAGGGAGCTACATGGTCAAATGCTCAGCTGACCACCATACAAATGAAGGAACTATAAAGGACAAGAGTGACGCAAAAAACAAAACTCACTCACTGGGGGCCGTCCCCAGGGGTGTCAGTCGGGCATGGATACCCTGGCAGATTCAAGGGGCCCAACAATACATGGGCCCAACAATACACTAAATAATAAGTTACGTGCTTGTGGAACATTATACTATAGAAGTGAAACTTTACCATGGGGAACCCACCCCCCAACTCAGCAAATTTTATTGTTGGGGAGTGGCGTCCCATATTTCTTCGGAAAGTGGCAACCCTAGCCGGGACGACAAAGCTGACATTTTTTTAGCGGCCCAGAATCTCTGGCTACGCCCCTGGCTGTCTCATCTGCAGATTGCTTACAAATACACCAGATTACAATGTCTATTGGAGTGCATGGTATATTATACAGAAAGACTAGGTCAGTAGTTAATTATAAAATCATAAATCCAACACTTTCAAGAGACAGATTTCCTAAAGACATAAATCATGCAATTGCCAATTTTCGCATTTTACCATCTGTAAGTGAAATCAGCACTTCAGGACTTGGTCCTGAAATTCCAAATGTGTAACTTCGCCCATTTGATCATAAAGCCTACACTTATTATTTCTGTGATTTTTTTTTTATTACTCCGCACTCCTAAAAAATATTACCCGCCATTTTTTGCCCAGCATAAAGTTTATAATAACAAAAAGTTCTTATATTCTGAACATTGGAGGATTTTTGGGGATTATTTAAAAAGTTGACTAGATATTACTTTGCTGAATTTCACACTAAGCAAAGAATAATATCAACAGTCAAAAAAGGCGCTCTGCAGTACCACTGTATATTTATACTACAGTTAAATTTAAATTATATGAAGCAAACTTCCTGTGCTGCTGTTCCTGTGCTATTCCAGCACGGCATAACTGAGCCTTTTCATGCTACATGCCTCATTTTTCATAATTTCTCCACATTTCTCATTATGCTCCAGCTGCTAATGAAACAAACAGATGCGAGGCAAGATAAATAAACTGCAAGAGAAGGATGATTCATGTTTTCCATCCTTTACGGGATAAATTAAGACCTCCTTACATCAGCAATCCTTTTCCTATATGATGAAAGCCCAGGCAATACGTAAGAAGTATCAAGCAGCACCACCAATCAGATGACACAAAACAGGAAGCCACAAAACGCAAGAAGCATCACGAGTTAAACAACATAACAGATATCATTCATACCTTCAGTCCTGGCTGACCTGGTAAACCTGGAGATCCTCTAACTCCTTGGCTTCCCTAAAAAATAAATTAGTTTTATATTATGATAAATGCATTACGTAAGCAGTACAGCTACGCAAACTTGGGCTGATTATGCAAATCATATTGTACTTTTTTTTTTTTTACTGGCAATATGGTTGTGTTGCTAATTCAAATTCTTTCTGTTATCGAAAAGTTCAAAGTATCCATCTTCCAACCAAATGTCCATTAACAGATTGTGGAGTTACTGAGATATGTTTCAAATTAAATTTATTTGTTGTGATCGAGGTCATTCCCAAAGTCTTAATAACATGTTTCATGTCCATCCAACCATCCGTTCATCCATCCATTTTCCAAAACCATTTATCCACTGCAGAGTTATGGTGCACGTTTGGTTTTTTCATACCTTTTCTCCTGGTTTTCCCACAGTGCCCAAAAGTAACTGTGCACCAGCAGGATCCTTCAGTTGAAAGGAAACATTTCATAACTATGGACATTAAAGATCCGTAAGATGTCTTTTGAATTGACCTGCCCTTCTCCTTTGATTATTGTCAGATCTCAGATCTGCACAGATCTGCTTCTATTAAGAGCCCCTGCAGAATTCATGAACATAAGATAACCCAAGTAGTTCACTGCCCTGCTTCAACTCAGGAAATGAGAGAGGGGAACTTGGCTAAGCCTTACCATAGATCCTGGAGGTCCGGGGCTCCCCGGTAAGCCTCGTGTTCCTTTGTCACCCTGTGTATAAAATAATATAAAAGAAATCACATGACACATCAAGATAAACAAGCACTGTAGAATCCTGGGAAATTCAAAGTTCTGCTTTCTGATTGGATACTAAGTTGAAATCTTTCTTAAATTATATACTCTATATTCAAAAACCATAAGACCTTACTTTATCACCTTTCTGGCCCGGGTGCCCTCTAGAGCCAGGCAATCCTGCCTCACCCTACACCGGAGTTAAAAACAATATTAATTTGTTTACTAAAACATTCAAAGGAGGAAAGTACAGTTAATGATTTCACATTGTCACGCAGCACACAACAGCAGGTTATGGGTTTCATACCTTCGGCCCTGGCATCCCATGGTTTCCTGGCAGTCCCTGCTCACCACGACTGCCCTGCATAAGCACACTGGACAAATTATGATCCAATACAAAGAACACCAACAGAACAGAGCTGGGTCTGGTCACTTTCCATTGTCATTGAGCGTTAGTCTAGTACTGGCAGACTCCACAGTTAATAAAATCCAGCTAGCTCATATTGGATGAATGGATTGGTAGGATTTTTAAACAGATCAGCTCGGAGGATGAGCAATGAAGCATGAAGGCAGGTTTATTTATTTGTATGTGCTTGTTTTTTCGGTGCAGGGTTTTCATCTTCCTTTTCGTACTGGTTTTGGCTTTTCCTGAATGAGTATGTTGTGTTGTGTTGTTTAAGTGGGACAGTTTTTAAGAGAGAGGCTGAGCTTGACAGCACATTATCAGTTTTGATAATCTAAAAGATAAAGCTATTTTAAAACGGATATATCTGTCAAAAGATCACATCAAAGACAGGTCACGCCACAAGTGCCAGTGGAAAGGAGACCCAGGTGTTGTGTGATACTGCAGGAAGGAATTTGTTTGCCTGTCTAGTTTTCACTGAAGGGAAGTTTTGGACACTTTATGACTAAAATGCACACCAGTTAATACATAATTATTTATGCAAACATTGCAAACTATATCCAATTAAATTTTTAATCATGAATTATACAGAGATTCTGTAACGAAAAGCAATTTTTAATACATAACTAGTATTTTCTTGCTTCTTCAAATCACCACTGAAGGTTTAACATAAGAAAAAATACAAATAGCATAACTTATACCTGCATAAAGACAAACATGTAGGGCATTAAACATGCCTGAATATGGGGAGCAGTACTCACAGGCTTACCGTCAGGGCCTGGAGGTCCCACCTGTCCCCTTTCTCCTGGAGGACCCTGAGGAGTTTAAAAACACATTCGGTTTCTCTGTGGAGTCCTAATCCTGAATGACGCTCATGTGATGCAGTCTTGGTTCTCCAGGAAGCGTGCAAACCCTCATCGAAGGACAGGTGACCTTACAAATACGAACTGTGGCACGACTTGTTTCTTTTGGTATCCCTTTAACAGTACAAGGTGCACGTCTTAGTCCACACCACAGAAAGTTAAAAATACTGCATCCATCACATTTGAATGTTAAAGAACCTGCTGTATAAATACTGCAAACAGACTGGCTGCCAAGATTTCCATTCAGAAAACACTGGAAAGGATGAAACAAGCCTAACTGTACAATTACTGCCAATGAATGTAACAGGAACAGTATGGACCTGTGTCCATTCATGCATAATCAGACTCGGCCAAGAGCAATATGGTAGCCTACCACAGGACCAGGAGGGCCAGTATGGCAGTCGCAGTCCTCCTCGCTGGGTGATCGGTCGAGAGGACACTGAAGATGAAGCCCGATGTCAACTTCTGAGCTTGTCTGGGATAATGATCATGTGACCACACAATTCTGATTCAGGAATGACTCTACTTACCCTTTCATCATCCTATGTGAAGGAAAATAAGAAAAGTCATTGTTATTTACCCAGACAGTACTAATAATATACGTTTAAAAACTACAAAGACAATTAAGACATTTTGTACTGTTGGTAATATGATGCAAAACATGTCATGACAGTCATTGGCATGATAATTTACATATTTGTTTCATGAAGATCCTGCCTGGTGCCCTAACACTCATTTCTGGGAGCTATTTATGGGAGACAGATTTACAAATGCAAATAGTTCTTAAGGACAATATAAGAGATTTGAACAAATGAAAATGAAAAGTATAAAGCAATATATGAGCTGAAGTAAAAATGTATAGCATGTAATAAGAATGTTAAGTTTCTCTACTGTTCTAATAGCCGCTTGACCCTTTTAGTACTAGACAAACAGGATAGACATACGGCCTGCAGGAAAAGCTTCCATACTCTGGGGCAGTAAATATGTTCTTATAATATGTTTAAAAAACTAAATTTGCATCATCTACATATTTTAAGAAAATAATTTCAAGCTGTATTCAATCCTTTACTTGATTTAAATTAAGTTAATTGTTAGAAACCTTTATTAAATCTAATCTCTAAATTACAACTAAGGTTTTAGTTATTGTTATTAAAATGTAAATAATAGGAAACAAAATCACAATTAATGCTCTCCCACAAAATACATGTCCCATTAAAATTCTTATTTGTTGGAACATTGGGAATAACAACCTCATTTTTGCACAAATTAAAGCAACTTTCGATCACCAAAGCCCTGCATAGGAAGGCAACAGCCCTATGAGAAGCGAGGGTGTTTCCTATGGTGCACTGAGAACGCATCATACATTCGGCAGCAGTGCAGATTTTGGGATTTTAGGGAACACTGCAGCACAACAAATGGTGGCCATTAACGCCGCAAGGCTACAAGGATTTTGCAGGAAATCTGCGCCATGACGAAGACTGAGAGCATCGAGAGCTGTTTACTGGAGCAGTGAAGCAAAGTGAATCGCAGTCAAGCAACTTCATACCTAATTAGCATGATAATTTTGAAGGGGTGGAGAATCTACGTGCAGATTTCACAACTTACCACGGAGTATATTTCACATGCTGTCTCTCTCTCGCTTTGTAGAGGGTCACAGTAAAGCCTCAGCTTCTGTATCTCAATCTAAACATATTTTGAAAGCAAAATCTCATCATCATCTGCAGTTTAAATATATGCATACGGGCTGAATAACAGGATTCCTCTGACAGAATATATTCCTTTATAATTAGGAGTCCAAGCATGCAGTGCTGTAACCCAATTGTACTTGCTAGGAGTTTTTGGTAGCATGTTACTTAAGGCCATGCTTTTAGTAATTTATTAACACATTCATAACAAATAACACTATGTAACAAATTTTTATTTTTATTTTGTTCCTGGGTACAAAGTGTGTTTTCCTAACCCGTTATGCCT
>JAAGVU020000032.1:13049949-13080513 GCA_011763525.2 Mormyrus iriodes
TCTATATTTTTACAACATAAGCAATTAAGAAATAACATGTATTGTCCAGGAACAAAATTTGTGTTACATAGTGTAATAATGCATTCATTAAGCATTATGAACATGGCTATAAATATTTATCAAAAGGCATAACATATTATAACCTTGTGTATTATGCATTATGAATGCTTTATGAAGCTGTCATCTGTAATGCACTATTGTTACGTGCCTGTAGAGGGCGCTTGTGTTTTTGTTTCTTTTCTAGGTGAGTCCTGCCACCTTGATGACATCACGAGGTGATCGACACCGTCACCGGCTAATCAGAAGTTGGCCTGGGGCGGTGCTTAGTGTTTCTAACCGTGCTGGAGCAGCAAGACGGGGGTGGGGTCACTCAGTATCCATGCTGTCGCCCCCTTGAGATACACGGTTGTGTTTTCTTGGCTATGGTCTGTGGTTTATTGTTTGGTGACAAATTAGTTTTCGGTTGTGGCAAACTGTGACGTGTTATATAATTATATGTACATATTGCAGTGCATTATATTACCATATACTTCGTATATCTATTATATTGTGTTATTTTTATTATTCCCACAAGTCGATCTGTTTAGAGTGGAGGACTTATAGTTAGACTGTGCGCACACATACATACCTACCCGCAGGAGAAACTCTGTATAACTCTGTATAGGCGGGTTAGAAGGCGGGCGCTGACCCCTGTAAGTTTTAAGGGTTATTTAGCCTAGTTAGCTAGCCCTGTGTTTTTAGACAGAGAAGAGAAAGAGTAGGGTAAGTTCTGTTTTATCTGTTTCTTTGGTTTGGCGCCATCTTTTACTCCTCCACTGATACTGTGGGTTATCACGGAATAAAAAGACTTTTTATAGTATTCCTTACGTTTAGGGGTGTTGTTTCCGCTTCCTCATTCATGCGGTCTCACTTTCCCATTTACTCATGTTTGCCTCCCTGACCTAGACCAGAGGGTGCATAACACTATAGATATCTTCGTAATGCATTTTAACGGTCGGTATAAGCATTAAGGATGCTTTGTACTACATTATAAAGATATCTACTGTATAGTGCATTATGGAAGAGAGCTTCATAAAGCATTCATAGTGCATTATAAACATGGCTATAAGACTTTTGATAAATATAACCATTTTTCTTATTAGGTAATACATTTCACTGCATAACATGTGACAAATGATCTTGAATCTTAAATCTTATTTTTCTTCTTCTACTTATTATTCTGCACTATAACAATATGGAAAGCAGGAACTATATGGTATAGAAACACCAAATTTAGCGGGGTGGTGCAGAATTCCTCCCATGACTCAGGCAAGCAAAATCATATCCATGGGTCTGATGGTGGCGCTATAGCGCTGTGTTGTAGGTTTTGGACTGTATTTTCTTTTATAATTCCTTATATATTCCTGTATATAAATCCAGACAAGTTTGGCCATGAAAGGAGCACAGAAACAGCATTCCCTCGCCATACTTACAGGAACTGTGGTCTCACTGTGCACCTTCTTGGAGACCTGTGTCTTGCCGTTGATGTAGATGGGGACAGCCTGTTCCAGGGGGCGCTCTTCCAGCTGCATGTCATCCAGGAAGCAGACGACGCGCTGAGGCTTTACCAGAAGCTTCAGCTGGTGCCAGCCTCCGTCAAAGAGCTTCTGTTAGAAGGTTCCAGAAGAGCGGAGGCATTTGAGGCAGCTACTCAACATCCCGCAGTTCCAGCAAACCCCTTGCTACCCTCCCTCCAGTGTGTCTGTAAATTTAAATGTACAACTTTCAATGTATGCATGAAACATTATGATAAAACTCCAACAAGCATTACACATGACCCAGGAGTAAAACACCCCCTCTTCTCTAAAAGTACATTTCTACATCCATTCATCTGAATGAACTGTGTAATATAAATAATATTTAAACGTGATTAAGTGGCTCGTGGGTAATGCTAATTTCTACAATGATGTGCGCAGGGTACGTGGGGATACTCATTTAAAGTCAGTGAACTGAAGTCTTTACTTAAACAGAATGAAACACTGCCACAAATAAATAATTTCAAAGGTGCATGAGGATTATACCCCCCTCCCACTTCCATCTGTTAAAAATAATTTACAAGGAATCAGTCATAAGTTATTAAACTCTGTGTTAAGATTTTTTTCTATTAATTATATGGGAGTTTAAGATATGAAGCATACTGATTTATGACTTTGAATTCACAGATGCTCATTTTAACAGCTTCTCTCGAAAAGCATAAGATTTATTTCAGTGTAAAAACAGTTTACTCAACGCATAGATCATTTTTGATGTCCACAATAAATCTCTCAGTATTAAGCCGGATTTCCTGTGGAAACCAGATTTTCTACATATTGTCTGCCGATGTAGTTCAGGTGCCCTTCAACCGGGCTACAGTGCCATGGGTTTAAATACCTAATTTATATTTTGCCAAACCGAAGTTTTCTCCCTGTGCATGAGTGCAGAGGGGAAAACGGAAAGTCTGCCTGCACTGTGACGTTTGCCATCCCGTTTTTCCAAATTACTCTGGTGATATCTAATAGAATTATGAACGTTTCAAAATGAACTTAAATATGAAAAGGGATCAGGAGGCCAGATTTCACCGTGGCACCATCATGGTAATGTTCCTGCCCATGATGGTGAGTGTATTCAAATCCATTAGCAATATGAGAAGGATGGCTAATGAGAAACATTAATGGCAAGTTGAAAAGGTTATTATTTATGTTAAGAAATTATTGGCAGGAAATCAAGGTAGAGGGATATTATTCAGCAACTGACTTCTGCTGTGTGCCCTTCAAAATTTAGTCACAAAAAAATCTTCTCCATTTTATTGTAAATCTTTTCGAAACTCAACATTGTTGTCTGCCGAATTTCCATGTCAAAGCATCACTTAGCCTGGTCAATTGTCGCTAACCTTGAGGCCCCGGTTGTTGAAAATGACCGATTGCTCTTCACTAGCGATGACCGTGGTGGTAAAGACAACATGTCTCTCTCTTCCATGGAGGGTCACTGCAGCCTGGGTGACGCCATCTTTGGAGATCACCCTCCAGAGGTCAAATGTCTCCTGGTTTCTCGGTGTCTTTAGTCGAAGAGTGGCCACAAACACGTAGGATGGAGGAAGACCTTCTGGAAATATTTCCCTAAATGAATAATATTCAAAACAAAACGCAGATGAACTGCTAAATTTATCGTGAATTTGGTTATCCTTTTAAATTCTGTAGGCTTCAACTGATTTCAGCTAAGGCACCCCGCAAGATATGATATATAGCAAATTAATTATCTTTATAAATATGCTTTGTAGTTGAGTCAATCCTTCTGTATCCTAGTTATTTTGCCCATGGGGCTGTATTAGGAGTAATATCACCAGCCTTGCTATTCTTGCTATTATATAGTAGCTTGATCTCATTAATGTGAGGTCACAGATCTACTGTTACCTGCATACTGTGGTGTTTTCTATAATTTCTGTATACTTTCATATCACTCACCATGTGCCTTCTGTCACATGACTCACCATGTGATCTCCTTCACTAGAACCTGTGGCTTTGTCCTATTTGTCCCACTTGGTCCACACTTACACACTACCACATTTGACATGCCCTTGTGTTGGCACAAGTATTCAAGGGTATCCTGTTTCTCAGAGAAGACAAGTGCAGCATGCTTGACATGCACTTCATCCACACTTTGGCAAGCACCACATGGAAGCAGTCTTTGGCTAAGTATATAGACCACAATGCACCGCAACAGTGATGACTAATGTTTACATTGAACTCAGGGAAGTCTGCGGGCTTATTACAGCCCAACATGTTTCCAAAGAAGTTTCAATTTAAGTGTGCAATGTTGTATAACAAAGGTTTGCATAGCCTAGGCTACAGTGAAGAACAACCCCAAACACAACCAACATAAATGACAACATATTGTTAGCATGTCTGTGGGGGTCTGGTAGTGTGTCCCATTACTTTCAAGAAATGCCATGCACTTTGGCTCTTTACATATACTTGCACACTTTGCTTCTTACGTCACCATACGTCACTACAATGTGCAGCATCTCAGCACACTTGGCCTTACATGTGCTGAATGGGACAAAGCCTGTAATATGTTCCCTTTGATCGCCCTCACCACACGATTTTGGTAATGTTACCCACAAACAGTTGAGTGCTCTTTGATATCACTCCCCTATTCTCTGTTATGTCACTCACCCGATATTCTCTGATGACACTGACCTTGCAATCTCTGTGAAGTAACCCCCTGGTGATTTCTACATCCTTTGTAATGGACGCAATCAAACCAAGTGCACTCCTTTTCTCTCTCTCTTCTTCTATCGCTCTCTGATGTTTCCCACTCTTTTTACAGTGTTGTGCCTCTGATTTCACTTATTTCCTATTCAGGATCCTCCGGAATCCAACCAAATGTTCGATAAAAACACCCACCTAGTGCTTTCTGTGATGTCATCCTCGGGGTTCAACTGGTAGGCTAACTCTGACAGTAGAGAGCCCTGAATCTTCTCAGCCTTCTCATGAATCTTCATACCCAGCATCAGCTCAAACCCTTTCTCATCCCGCGAGGCCACAGGAATCCGCGTAGGACACACTGACTCTAGGATTTAAAACAAAACAAAAAAAAGGCAAAATAATACTAATAAACAATAGTTATTCTATAACGTGGAAATGCAAGGGCGTTATCTAAATCTGTTGTCCTTGGAAAAAACATTGACTTAAGTTAAGAGTTGTTCTTTGCAGTATCTGTATAAAGATTATTCATGTTCTTTTCTAGCCTTCACTGTAATCTTTGGTTTAACTTCATCATGAAAATTTATTTGAGAGAACCATAAATCTCATTCTTCTCCTAGATTAAGTATATGCATGAATTTCCCACGGATAACCCACCCTCACAGAGCTTCTGTTCCATCGCCTCCCGGATGCGCTCCATCGTGGTGTAGTCCTCTGCATACAGCACATACGTGGATGGGGGCTTGTTGGCGATGGATACCAACTCTGAGTTTGTTATCTCATTCCCGACACCCACAGCAAACAGGATTATGTTTTGGGCCCTGGCCTCTATGCTGGCATCCACCACGTCGTCCTGTGACTTGCCGTCCGTCACCACAACAGCGATGCGGTTCTTGGCAGCTTGGGTGCGCCTGGAGGAGGGGAAGACGTGATCGCTGGCGAATTTGATGGCCCGGCCTGTCTGCGTGTTGCCGCCCAGGTAACTAATGGTGCCAATGGCCCTGATGAGCTCCTGACTGCTCTGGTGCTGGCCCAGTGGGATCTCCAGCCGGGGAGTGTCACTGTACTGCACCACGGCCACCTGTGTATACTGTGGGCCGATGTCAAAGCCGCTGGTGATGTTGACCAGCCAGCGCTTAGCGGTGGCAAAGTCAGTGTAGCCCACACTCCAGGAACCATCAATGACATACACCAGGTCATTCACAGCAGTGCTGCATCCTGCACACGGGAAACAGGCATCCTGCTGCGTTTCTCATTGCAAAAATGACATCAGAACACAATACTGTAGGTCACTACAGACTGCAACTTATTTGCATAAACATAACTCAGGTAAATGGCTTAACGGAATAAAAAATAACTTCATAAAATAACTAAATAGCTTTAGTGAACTTAACTTATCAAAGTTAAACAAATGGTATTTATTATAGTGTCCATATCCATACCAAATGATACCCAAACTCATGCGGTTTGATATTTAAATTTAGCAAAGTTTCCAATCATACCTGCTCTGACATCATCTTCATCCTCGCTTCCTTGCAAAAAGGGCAGGAACAGTAGCAGTACCAGTGATATGAACATCCTTACAGAGCCAGTACAAAACGGCGGTAAATCCCACGAGCCTACAATGAAAAAACGACTGCCTTAGCATATTTTGCTATACACTGAAACCAGTGCAATATGTTATTGAATATACTATAACTCCAGAGATGTTCCCCCGCTTAATTTGCATGTGTCCCAGGGGATTGTGGGTCACAGGCACTAGGTAAATTAGGGAGCAGCCACTGGGATGGGACTAGATGGTAGGGGGAGAAGCCTCTAGCAGTTGAAAGTCTTAAAAAAAAAAGACAATAAATTGGTGTAGTGTCTTGATTGCTGGTACTAGTATAAAATATATTACACTAATATGATTGTCTATGAGTTTTGGTTGAATTTCTTGTCAGCAAAGAAAAATGTATGCTGCTATACAATGTTTATACATAAAGGGAATGGCATCTTTATTACTTCAAAACAACATGATCTGTGATTTCATTTAAAAATTACCTTCAATAACCATAAATGAATGCTATTCCAAGATGGATCTCTAAACAGACTTTTAGATATTTCAGCTTAGCAAAAACACCCCCTTTTCTGCTTCTTCCAACTTGGCGCTTACATTCTTCTTTAAGTTATCTTTATTTTGTTTAGGAGATGGTGTTCATAATCCTGCAATGTGTTAAAATAAATAAGCTACAAACAGCATTAAAAAACGGCGGGCGTGTGATAGGATGCTTTATATATGACTTTGAGCCAGACAAAATTAACTTCTTTTATTTGACTTGTACAACAACTTCTGTGCTCTGCCTCATTAAAGTCTTCTTAGTTTGGTTTTAAATTTATGGCTCTATTTTCTATCACAGAAAAAGTGGGTATTTTTTTATGTTCTTTTGCCAAATAGCACCCCATCAGCCACAAGCAAAAGCCAAAGAAATTAACAATGTAAGGGAGAGACAAAAATAAACATGCTGGCCTGTTTTCAGCTGGCACAAGGCTTATAAACTTAGGCAAAGCGATACTCAAGTGCACAGGCGCACGTCCCTCTGAGAGACATCAACCGTGGCGGAGGAAGGATTCTTTGGTTTGCCAACCAATGTTTTCAGTCACTGGGGCACATTCTGTTTTTAGTTACTACTCAGTCAAATTATTCTTTCCTTTCTATGGATAAAAGAACGTCAAGATGATCCTGCTGGGTGTGTGCGGCACAAGACATCAACCACTGTCTCTAGACGCATAGTCAGTAGAATAAAAAAATGCTTTGATACACCAAGAACACGTTAACTGGATTGGCATGCATTATAGCATAAACATGGCTGTTTCCTTTCGGAGTAGATGAACATCAAATGCTAAAAAAGGAACTAAGGGTGAATTTCTCCCTTGTTTGGTTTATGTATCTTGGCAGGTCTCTGCAGGTACATATAGTACTGTGCAAAAGTCCTAGGCAGTCAAAGAAAATGTTTAAGGCTATTTATCTGGATAATAGGTGTATATTTGCTCAGAAAAAAAAACACAATCTAACATTAGAACATATGCAAATTAACAATCACAGTTAAAAATAAAACTGAATTTTTTCTGTTCTCCAAAAAGTTAGATATCTTGTTGGGTTGCTAGATGAACATCACTTTGGCTCCCAAACCTCTCCTCAGGAGCACCTCAGCCATTCCATGCATTTGTTGAATTTTACCACCAGCTCTCTTATTTAATTAGTTTTATTGCTTAAATTACTCAATGAGGTACTGATTGGCCAGACGAGGTGGGGTAGTGGTCGAGTCAATAAATGCATGGGTGTATTGGATGACTTCTACAAATACTGGGGTGATTTTAGAGGGTTTGAAATGGCTACACTGACACACTTCGACAGACATATCAGTTTTACACCAACATGAAGATCATTATTTTAGCACCATTTTCTGTGACTGCCTAAGACTTTTGCACAGTGCAGTATTTCATTATATATAAAACCACATCATCAAGCCAGAAAATACTATGCTACAATAAATAGATATTTTCTTTAAAACTTAAAACTTTAAAATTGTGCAAATGCCTTGGGTTTGGAATACTTCCTGACTCGTTTTTATCATTCAAAATTGTGCATGTCTGCCTCAGATCCATCCATTTTCTGGAACTGTTTGTCCTATTCTGGCTTGTGGGGGTCTGGAGCTCACCCTGGAAGCTATGCATGCAAGGCCAGTATAGAGAGACACGCAAACACACACACACAATTTGATAACCCTAATTAACATCAGCATGTTTTTTGGGCTGGGGGGGCGGGACGACTCAGGTACCTGGAGGAAATCCCATGACGATGTGGGGAGAACATGCAAACTCCACACACATGGAACCCTGGCCCCAGAGGTGTGAGGCAACAGTGCTAACCACTGCACCACCATGCCACCCCCTGCCTCAGATCGTTTAGTTGAATTTAGCTGGAAGAACAGACATAGAACGACTTAAGTCCTATTTACTGAAGGTTGGAACAGTGAGTTTCCCCAGCATGATCTCAGTTAGGACAGTAGGGGCATGTAGCTCAACCAGCATAACATTCATCATCCTTTGTCCTGGGTTCCTTTTTAGATGGTGCATTTACTTGTACTTTTATGGAATTAAATGTATATTACAAAAGTAGCTGTCCTTTAAAGTGCCATGGGCTTATAAATCATATAATTTTCATAAGGTATGAATGCAATGCTCAGATATCCATATAGACTGTCAAAAGAACTAAATATATAGTTTTCACAGAGAGAAAAGTACAAATTGCTTCCATAAGGAAAATGGGAAAATAACTCAGCAATCATACACACTGGATACTATAAGACAGTGTACAGGAATGGAGAGACTTTTCCTTCAGTAGCTCCAGTGATACGTGACTAATTACATGGTTAACTTACAGCAATGCGGAAGGACAGCCTGGACCAGAATTCCTCCGAGTCACACGGAACATTCATGCGGTCAGCTCTGGGCTTCAATTAGAATCCTTCATGTTCCACTGAAGATGATTAGCTGCAATTAGTTCTGCATGTCTTCCATAGCGCCATTCTGCTCAGCTAAGTGCTTGATAAGGAGCCCACAGTGGTGCAGTTAATAATAATCCTGATTTATTCAATGAATTATTGATGCATGAATGAATGTCAGTGACTCTTTGAACTTCTGCTGCATACAGTGCTAAGTTCACTGAGCAAACTTTAAGCTGTACATAAGAACAGAGCATTATTCCACTTTTGTATAGTATCGGTAAGAATTCTGCTCAAACTATGAGCCAAATAACTATGGACCCTTCCCTTGTGCATGCACAGAAAACCAGCACTAAGGTGGCTTCCTTCCCAGGAATTTGTGGGTGTCCTACCTTCCATCTTCAGAATTTATATACTGTGAGCTCACGGTATGTTTCCGTGTTCTGTGCAGTCTGGAACTTGCGGCAGCTTCAAATCTTCAACCAGCTACAAGATTACCTTTAGGTTTTGATTTTCTGTCACAGTGCATCCGTGACCTATGAGTTTGGCACCAGAAGCTGCAGAGCTTAATCAAAAGTGCCAGTGTTTTGTCATTATGAAATGTTAAGTGGTTTCACAGCACGTAGAGTATATCATCAAGGTAAATAAAGTGTTTTATCTTAAAGCTGATACATGGCGTCTGCAAAATCCGCTGAGAAAATAGTTATGGATGAAATGGTGCCAAGCAGTCAATCATATACGCATTCAAATAATGTGGCAGGCGTGTGTGTCTGTGTGTACATAATTAAGTAGATTTGCAATAAATATTGAATAAACCCCATACAGTAACAACAGTGTAATTTACAGCCAACTCAAAGTGATTTAAGGATATCTGTAAGTGAATTTAAACATATATGAATTGACAGGTATCCATCCATTCAGTCTTCCATAACCATGTCTCCAGTTCTGGGTTGCAGGAAGCCCAGGGAATGAGCAGGAGTACAAGATCCAGCAGCCTCAATATACATTAATAACAAAACATTGTACGATTATTATTGAATATTGCAGCTGATGTGTTCATTGAAAGTATTATCAATGCAATGCTTTAGAACATGTTACGGTATACTTACGTGCTGCTTATGAATGTTCTATGAGCTCATTTTAAATGCATTATAAATGTACCCTGAGTGGGGTGGCATAGTGATGCAGTGGTTAGCACCGTTACCTCATATCTCTGGGACCAGCGTTCGAGTCTCTGCCAGGGCTCCATGTGTGTGGAGTTTGCATGTTCTCCCCATGTTGTCATGGGGTTTCCTCCAGGAACTCCAGTTTACCCCAACAGTCCAAAAACATGTTGAGGTTAATTGGAGTTACCAAATTGCCCATAGGTGTGAGTGTGCCCTGTGATGGGTTGACACCCCCACCTGAGCTGTCCCCTGCCTTGCACCCACAGCCATAGGCTCTGGACCCGACTTTGACCCTGAATAGGACAAGCAGATAATAGGTGAATGGGTGGTGCACTGAATGTTCTATGAATGCATAATGAATGCATTATGAAGGTACAGTTAATGTAAAGTGAATATTACTGTTGTTCAGGGATATTAAATTATTTCTATGTGGACTTATTTTCCAAGGTAGTTCTGTGGGTAGCACTATTACCTCATACTGGCAAAGTAGGGAGCTCAAATCTCACCCCAGTCCTGCATGTGTGCAGTTTATATCCTTGTTGTGTTATGCTTATCATTATGGATTATTGGTGTCTGAAGGGAACTCACATCTAAGCAGGACAAACATGCAAAGTCTACAGTTACTGAGCTATTCCAAAATTGTCATGTCCCTCATTTCATATTATACTGCGGTTCAGGAGATGTCAATGTGGTAAAGAGAATGCTTGTTTAAGTCTTTAGACTTAAAATGACCATAATTCTTAACAACTATTGATTTGGCTTCTTCTCATCAGAAACTTCGCTTGACTGTATTATCCAGGCTGATAAACAGCTGTCTCCTGGTGTATGGATTCAAATTGTGGTCTTGGGGAAAGAGGCGACATGTCATTTCAGGTTATATCATTTCATTGGGCTTATTCTGGAACATTTAAGGCACACCCCTGCTAATTCTAATGGCCATGCTGCCCATGGTGCAATATCTGTCCAAGACAAAATGGATAATGAGGATACACAGAACATCGAAATCCCCCATCCTTCCCAGCGTACCTAAAGTAGGCTTTGGAAATCAAGCCTAGCGGATCTCCTCACTGTGCTGAAGGCGATATTCACTTGTACGAAATCTGCTTTAATGGCATAACTGACAGATTGGCTAAGGCCATTTGGTACGTCCTGAAAGGCTGCAACTATTTCAAAATATTGTGCAATGAATATAAAACTGTCAGGTCTCCAACAGCATGAATTTGCATTCTTGCCTTAAGGCTTGGGCCCTGGGGACGGTGGCACTAGCTGGCAACCTGTGAGGACATCTGCACAGGTTACAAACTTTGCATGACAGTTCCTATACCTGATAGTGAAGGTGCAGGCCTGGCCCAAAGGTATGCAGCTGAAAAATGACAGGCTCACAAGTTCCTAACAGCATGTCTACTTCATGGAGTGATGACTTTTAATGCCCATTGCTTGGAGTTGCATTGTCAGCAATGCTAACTAGTAGAGCAAGAACTAGTGAATGAAGCAAGATGTTATCATGGAACAATGTGCATTACGAATTGAACGGTACTATCATTACAATACACTTCATATAACTGCAGTTGACAACTTTGTGTAATTGCAATTTACATTACAATTATTTTCTCATGAAAATAATACCAGAATGCACTTATGGCCTTTCACAATGCATTCCGTTTCATAACAGTGGTTCGGGGCATCACTGTCTTGTTTGCAGCCATCAGACATGGTGGTTGTGCTGCAGAGTTGACGACGTCACCTTCATGCAAGATCTCATACATCTTTAACTTAGCAGATTCATATTTTTCTGAATCTGGCCATTTAACAGCTGTACATAGGCAGTTTGCAACAATCAGTTCTGTTTAATGTAGCCAAACAAGATTAATCACTGACACAAATGAAGACATTATGCATTACTTTACATATTTACCATATGCTCCATACATCTTTCATGTCATATATAGCATCATTCGGCATATTGTCAGGCATATATAGCAGGTGCATATTGCCCTTGATACATCAGTTCTGCTCCTTCAAGTTGCAATGTCAATGCCTTTGATTTTGTCTCTATTTCAAGGACACATGTTCAACAGTGACACGTAGGCCACGCTACCTAATATAACGGTGCGTTTACCCATGCAAAGGATGTTAAGACCCTGGTGACAACCTATTATCTTTACAAGTATAAATAAATGTCTAACTTATACAAGTTGACGGCTTTAGGATAGTCATGGAAGTAACAGGACCAGGAAAGCCATGGTGAGTGGGATTATCACGCGCCGCCAGTCACTGAATGGTTTAACCCATTTCTCATGGGTGACATCACCATCGAGACAAACTAGGAAATGATTGACAGCGCATGGTAAATCCTGCCCTCCATGGCCGTCAAAATCTCATTTCTTCTACCCACCACTCCAGAGTTTAGTGATTAGAACAAAGACACGGTATCTGGTTTGAGGTAATTAATGTGGGCTTCCTGAAGGACAGCAGGAACCCCAAGGAGAAGGCTGGGAGAATGAGGAGGCTCTCCACAAACAGAGTGGTGGCATGGTTCAAACCACCAGCCTGGCAGGTGTGATGCAACAGTGATACCCACTAAGCCCACACACCCACTATTTATTTCCAGTCTTCATTTAAAAAAAAACAATTATAGAGAACTTACCACAAGATCCTTTGCATCGCAAAATGGAAGCAATCTATTTGATCATAATGCATTATTGTGTTTTTGCTTGCCCTCATATGC
Source organism: Mormyrus iriodes (assembly GCA_011763525.2). Lineage (NCBI taxonomy): Eukaryota > Metazoa > Chordata > Actinopteri > Osteoglossiformes > Mormyridae > Mormyrus > Mormyrus iriodes. The sequence goes on from JAAGVU020000032.1 coordinate 13,062,548, forward strand.
AAATGTGCTTTCCTCTTTAAGCCAAGATCCTTCCTAATCTCTAGTACAACCCACTTGACACTCAGCTGACCAATACTGTTAGTAAGCTGACCAACCAGTGAATGTTACTTTCACCTCTTTCAATATGGCTATTATAGTGTCTAGAGCAAATAGCAGCAAGCGCTCCTGTGAAATCAGAACAACATTTCAGTTGGTTGATTCATCTATTTTGCAGCTCCTTCCCCTTCAAAGTAACCATAAATACAGCACCAGGCAATGGAGCTTAACGCTTTCAACGGCAACATCCCGGTTGGAGTGAATGGAGTTGGTACCATCATTAACCTAGCTGACAAAGAAGCAGACATACCCAATGCAAAGGCAAACTGTGACACACTTTCCCTTATTTCGCTATTATCCTTACTCTTTAGAAACCTTTCAGAACATTTATTGCCCTGTAAGTGCCACCTGGTGGCAGCACAACAGCAGGACATTTTCTATACGCAAATGACGCCGTTTTAGTAGTTTAAGTGGATAACTATAAATACAAGTCTAATTTTCTTGAAGCCATAATGTCAATAATTTGGATGTTTTGATCTGATGTACAAAATCAAATTATTAAATCAAATAAACAAATCTAAACATGCATATAAAATTACATAAGTAGAACAGTGCATGCTATTCTGTGTTTTATTGTCAAGTGTGCTGATTATAAACTGGCAAAAGACTAAGTTTTCATTTTTTCTGAAATTGGGAATAGTTTGCATTTATCTGGCAGCAAGCAACCACATATAATAGGCTTCCTATCTGCCTCCATAGTGCATTTCTTGATACAAAACATTCTTAGTTTTAGAAAAGGATCTGAGAAGGTAGAATTGCAAGTTCATGACATTCTCTGAAAGCAAATATCATTAATATTAAATGAGTAATCTTTAATATCAATGAACCATTTAGTGTACCTCATATTTTCATATATTTTGTGTGTGTGTGTGTGTGTGTGTGTTTCAACTCAAGAAATTCTTCAAAAACATGCCTCATTAGTATACCCCCATGCCCATATAAATTGCCAGTCCCGTTTACCTAAACCCTGTATTTTTATTCAGAAAATCATTTTTTCACAACTACCACTATTCTCACTGAGTCTTCCACTAGTCTTCCTGAATACGCACGAGAATAACGTTATGTTGGTATTAACTAATAATTACCTGGCTCCATTGTCTGTAAATGCAAGTAAATTAATGTATATTCACTACATTTACATTTTATCCTGTATATACAAACTACGCCCTACTCATACTGCCAATCAGAATTTAATTTGCTGTAATAACCAATATAGCAATCACTTATTGCTTTGTTCAGTCACATGTACCTGATGATTTTGTATAACGTCGACGCTCTGTGTTTAAATCTTCCACTAGAGGGGGATAAAGTCATATTAAAAGAACAATTTGCAAACATCCGTCTCAAAGCGTAGTAGTGTCATTGATGTTGACAGTTTTGTAATTCTGTCTAATATTACGTTTTAAAGTCATTTGCATTTCTGCCATAAATTTACTGTGTTTTATTAGCCGTATGGTAGCAAAGACCTGACACTTATAGACAGGTATCTGTTTTTATACACTCGGACAGAGCAATCTACAAGAAAGCGGCTACGAGGAAACTACAGGTGTGCCAACAACCTAAGAACTGACTAATGAGGACTAATTTCTTTCCACATGCTGCAACTTAAACTCTGCTCAGATGTTTCATATACATTCGCACACAAACAGATACGGAAAAGTACAAAGAAACAAGGTTGTACCATTTACAGTATACAAATGCACAAATTAAGCCATCTTGGTATGCATATAAACTGAATACATCCATAGCGAAACCTAAAACCAAATAAGATTTCAAATGAAAAGTTACGAAACAGTTGAACTTATTAATCCCTACCAAGAGACCTATTTAAAAATACATTGGGGATGCAAGGAGGATGTAAAAATATACATATCTGCTAAATGCTCATCGTTGAATACAATAAGTTCAATGCATAGTAATACACAAGTATGAACCACAAAAGACATTATGTTTACATATTTCAGTAATTGAAAGTAATCAATTTTAAACTAGCGATTGTAAAATTTCCATTTTCCATACGTGCATAGGCCTACTGATCGCCAGTCTGTTTCTTCAAATGTGAGATTTCCAAAGATAAAACATCTAAGTTGTGTAATCAGATTAAAAAAAATCTACATCTTTAAGTCATTAATTTCGTAGAGCATTATATCCAAATACATTTCACGACCACTTTATGGATTTATGAAAACCATTGTTTTCACCCTTTGCTGCTTCATTACAGTAGCCTAATTATATCGCCACGGATACAAAATCTTTAGGTCGTTACTTACGTCTCTTTCCCCCAATCGTCCGATGTTCATAATCGAAAAATCAAGCTCTTCTTCCGTAAAAGCCAAGCCAAAAAGGTGACATTTTTTGCAGGTAGAAGTAGTTCAAACTATTGTCACTAGAGGGAGATTATCATTCCCGTTTCCAACTTATTTTCCTTGTAAGTGGTATCTTTTTATACCTCATGCGACTGTGACGTGGATGCAAAAACACTCCACACAAGTTTGTTAAACCCTTGGGAGGAGACTGGGGAAGCTGAACAGCACACCTGTTCAACGATTTACGTTTATTAATGTAACAGGAAATACAAAGATCATGCACAAAAAGAATTACCTCATTTGATTATAAAACTGCAAGAATATGTAAAACATGCATTAGATTAATTGAAAACCTTATTCCAATAATTTTCGTTTGATTCGCTTTAATAAGTGAGCCGTGTACACATTAGTTTGCATGTTATATTTTAGCAATAAGGGTCATGTCATCCAGGTTTGGAGAGTGTCGTTTCTAAGTTATGGAAATCGTCTCTTTCCTAGGTACTGTAAGCAGTGATTCCTCTCCAGTAGACGGAAAGCTTGCTGTGGGTTAAGGAAACGTACTTGCCTCCAGGTCGCCAGCGCACACATGGAACCCGTGCGGATTAAAACGCGACTTCTCCATGTCGAGACTGTAATACAGACCGCAACGCGTACCGCTGCAATACGCCAAACAGCACGCGCCGACTCATGACTAGTTCTCAATCAAACCCCTAAATTAGCCCAGCTATTTTTGATCCGAACTACCGCAGGAAATTCAAAAATGTTTTTCTATTCAACTTTATGACGTTAAGAGACCTGAAAGTTTATATTATATGATAGACACAGCAAGTTAAAAGATTTACCCTGTGTTTTATGTCGTTTTCAATGGTTTCTGTGTTTTCCCTCACAGCCTCTTTGCATCAAGCATTACTTCATTTAGTAAGTAACGACCTAAATTTACTACATTTACTTTCGTCCATGACTGCTACGTATAGTAATTTAAGAACTGTAATTGTAGTGGCGAGTTATGATCTAGGTTATCCCTGGACGTAGTACGAAGCCAAGCTACAGAATGTGCATTAACTTATTGTGTATGATTTATTCTTTCAATTTAAAATTAGCAAGAAACAGAAATGATCTTCGTATGGCACTTACTGCTAATGCGCAGCATGGAGCAGGCGGGAAAATGAGGTGGACAATCCACTTACGGCTCAAAGGCAAAGGGTTTATTGAACAAAACAGAATCACATTAACAAAACCAAAAAAGACTGCGACCAGGCTAGGGGACGGACAGACCGCCCAAAACAGGCGCATAACACAAACAGGCGCATAACACAAACAGTCGACTACAATGAACCATCAAAGAAACTAACCAGAACAGGCATTTAAATACACAGCTAACAAGGCACAAGGCAAGACAGGTGGAAATCATAACCAATTAACCAATCACAAGGACTGAGGGAAACCAGGAACAGGTGTGGCGCATTACAATTAAACAGCACTGGAGACTAGGTTAAAAATAACAAACACTAAGGGTTACCTTAAAGCAAGGAAAACTGAGTAAACAGGGTACAAGGAGCAAAAGACAAGGAACCAACTGTATAACGTGTCCTTCCCCAACCCCCCTATTTCTGGCTAACAATCTGCTATCTCCAACTAATGTAGGCGCCCTGAAAAGCTACTCCATGTTAAATGTAAATCCACTTCTCCTAAATTAGGATCATACAAATAGTATTTTTATCATTTTAAATAAGGATTTTCTCTCCTTAAGAATACTGTCCATGAAGTAATGTTTTTTAAGAAAGAATGAACAGCCAAACATGATGTAAATTTCTGAACCACAGTTTGCTTCCCAGGTTAAAGTGTATTTATACTCTTTTTGCAGAATTCCTTCCTGTCTAAACATGTACTTTTAGTCTACTAATTATCCTGCCCACCATACTGACACTAGCCAAGATTAAAAAAGTATGCATGGAAGAAGGATTTCAGCCAAAAATACCTTGCTCCTCTTCTTATCATAATCTCCACTACACCCTTCACAAATTCTGATAGCATCTATCTTAGCATCTGCTTAAAAAAGGGGAACATGGTCTCATGATATTCTGCGTTGTAACACTCACTTTTTTCCCATGCTTTTGCAATGAGCATCAAATCTCTGAATAATAAGATGAAAATAATAATAATATTAATAATAATAAGATTTTTGGTACACAAGGAATCAAAAGAAAACATTTTCATTTATAGAATAGTAGTGCATTGTAGCCTTGCATACTTCACCTTTGTTAGTATTCGGATGTAATTTTAATATAATTTTTTCTAATAATCAAATTAGGGGTGGCGCGGCGGCGCATCACACCTCTGGGACCAGGGTTTGAGTCTCCACTATGAATCCATGTGTGTGGAGTTTACATGATCTTCCCATGTTGTCGTGGGGTTTCCTATGGGTACCCTGGTTTCCATCACAGTCCAAAAACATGCTGAGGTGAATTGGTACTGCCAAATTGCCCGTAGGAGTGATTGGTGAGTGTGCCCTGTGATGGGTTGGCATCCCATCCTGGGTTGGTCCCTCGGGATAGGCTCCACAATTCTGAATAGGATAAGCGTTTACAGAAAATGGATGGATAATAAAATTAAATTCAAGTCCAATTAACAATAACAGTGGTTTATTGCCTCTTTATCATGCTTTCGGTGCTATTCCAAACTTATTATAAAAGCCACCCATTACTCATAAAATTATACATCCTTGGTGTGACCACATGTGTTGCCAAACAGTAAATGTCATGGATCTAGCTGCATCTTAATGAGTGTCTTATTATATATTCTTTATCTTGAATTTAGATTATTTGTGAAGATCAAAACATTGCCGCCTAGTGGCTACTTATATCAAAACACTTTGGAATAGCATAGAATAGAATTTTTATATTGTCATTGTATTACATAAACAAAGAAACTAACAGTGCTGTACTAAATACGTTTAGTGAGCTTAATGAGCCACTTAATAATAATAATTATACCTTTATGCAGGCACTGAGTTGAGAAGGTCGATGATTATTGAACCCCTAGACATTTGTCTATATGCTGTAAATATAGTGCAGCAAAAACAGATAGATAGATAGATAAAAACTCTGTTGTAAATCAGTTTTCACTAACCCCTCTGACAATACAATGTTTTATGAAAGGCATAGATTCCAGGGAATGTAGGATGTCAGGCATATGTAGTGTTTGGCGGGAAGACATGTGCATAGGATTGATCTTCCTTTCTAGATGCATGCCTCAGTGAATTGTGCTGTTGCATCATACATTCCAAACTGTAAGTTCAAATCCAACCCCTGTGCTTCTTGTTCAAGATGTTGCAGACCCAGGTCCAGATGCCATCCCACCTGCTCTGATTGTGTTTTTACTTAGCTTTATATATTATGTATAGTTTTGTTTATTTTTCTCACACAGCTCACTTCAGCACTTTCTTTTGTTTAAAAAAAAAGCATTGCACTATACAGATGCACAGTGTACGATTGTATGTGTGGCAAATAAAACTTGAGACTTGGGAAAAATAAAACCTGACACCTCTAAAGTGCCCATCCATTGTGTAGACCAGCTTTGTGCCCTATATTGCTTGGGATGGGCTCCCTGAAACCCTGTACAGGATAAGCAGAATTAGCAGGATAAGATTTATTTAATTTACAAAATAATGTCTATAAAAGTCAGTCGTACTGTTCTGATGTTTTGACATTTACCAAAGCAGTTATGTCCAAATTCATGTCACATTCAATATGCTTCACATCAGCAGCACAGTTACCTATTTATTTCATCAAAAAAAAATCATACAAAGGCACTTAGATTATGTTTCAGCTTTCGAAAATAACTATTTCATACTATTACTGCAGAAACACGCACTGATGCGTCTAAAATACACTCCTCTCATTCATAACCTATTATTAATATATAATGGAAAGCTGCATGTTACAATAGGTAACATTTTAATGAGACCTATCTGTGACCAAACGGGTACTGGTACAGTGAACTCCTGCAATCCCATATAAATGTCTCACTTTGTCATGTATAAATAAGTAATATCCGAAATGGTGTAAGTTAATATAAAATTACATGCTAGACACACAAAGAATGTTTAAAAAAATACCTGCACTGATAGTCTTGTTCAAGAGGATTGTAAGTGTAAAGCAGTATGTTTTTTCATTGTTTGGCTAAACAACAGTGGCTAGTTATACAAAATGTTACTGTGTAATTTATTAATCATCACATGCTCACATCACAGTATGCTCATACTGCTCAATTCTTGACTGATAATGTTATTTTTTTTTTTTACTTTAATCTGATACTAGGAATTTTAGGTAACATGGTTCTAATGGACATGCTGATAACTAATAACTGTTGCACTTTAAAATTTTCAACAAGAAAACTTTCAGAAAGTAGTTTATTGCTGAACATTCAATATACTTAATTTGAGAAGTTAATTATCATGATCAGCATGTCCCCTGGATTATGCTTTAGATAAAGGGAATTTACAGACGTTACAACAAAAATATCTAATAAATTTTTAGTCATTGTAGTTCTTATACCAGTTGCAGAACCTTGGAGTCCCTTGGTGGCTCACAGGCTAGCACTGGTGTCTCACACCTCCAGCACTGGGGATTTGAAACCCACCTTTGCTCTGTGTTTGCAGAGAGTATACATGTTGTGGGGTTTTCTTCTGGGTATTCCAGCTTCCTCCTGCAGTCCAAATCCTTAAACTGTCCACAATATTCTCTTGTGTGTTAATGTATGCAATATCTGCAATACACTGGTATCCCATTCAGGGTGTTTTTTTTGTCCTATAATGCTTAGGATAAGTTTCAGGGTCCCCAGTAAACCAGTACTAAATAGGTTCATTCTGTGATGCTTTTTTTTTTTACTTAAAGACTAGTTCTATAACAACACATCTGTATATACAATAGTTACAGTAAGTAATGCAGCACAATTGACTCACTTCACTAAAGTTTATTCAGAAGTGTAAGAGGTTTGATTTGTTTGTGCAATGATTAAAAATGCTGACACTCCGAAATAGTTAGGGAGTACTATATACTACTATCGCCAGCTGATGGCAGTGTTTCCCGTATTTGAAAGGTGTCTCAGTTTATTCTTCCGAGTGAAAGTGATTTCAGATCTTTAGCCTAAAACGGTGTTCCTAAAAATGGCCCTGTGATTAAAACACGTAAAATGCCCATGTCGCTGATTAACCGTTCCGACAGAACATTGCATATTTAAATAATCTGTGTGAGCTCCAGCGCTTTAATGAACAGACTGGTATGTTAAAATAAGTCTTCGTGTTTATATAAGATTAAATGTGTAGACCCCGGGTGTTTTAATGGAAAATGTGCTTCTTCTCCAAAAGAGAAAAAGGCAGGCCGGATTGTAGTTTAGGACCCAGCGATTCAAATGCTAAGGTGGGCGGGGCTACTTGTGATTGACAGGAACCCAGAGCGCAGGCTACGGCGATCGAGGATACTACAGCCATAACGCCGAGTGTCACTGTGATCACCGGGGGAAAAAAAACAACAAATAAAAAAAACACACTGCATGAAACTGTCTGATCAGTTCTGCGTCTACAAGCGCCCGGTAAAACGAGCAAATGATGCGTCTCCATCCCTGATTGTCGCTTTACCGTCGTTCCCGTAGAGCCGATAATGCTTAAGATGAGGCTGCCCATGAGAACGGCGGAGGAAGGAGGCGACGAGACGGCCGAAGACGAGCAGGACCACGTCGACCCCGGCTCTGTGGCTCAAACTGCTACCGGCGTAACAGAGGACTCCCCTAGGCGGCTGGGATGCCCTCTCCACCTGGATAAAGAGGCTGTGTTCGAGTGGTTCGGCTTGCACCTGAATCCGGCCAAGCGAATCGAGTTCATGTGCGGGCTGCTCCATATGTGCCAGCCGCTGGAGTTGCGTTTCCTGGGCTCCTGCCTGGAGGACTTGGCGAGAAAGGACTTCCACGTCCTGCGGGACTTCGAAATCAAGGCGAACAGTCCGAACGAGCTGGGCCTGCTGGCGGACGTTGCTGACCCGGTGGTCAGGTCCAAGATGCTCGTCTGCCTGTCCCTCCTGGGCTCCGAGAACCGGGAATGTGCTGGAATACTGTTTCGCATCCTGAGCCATGCGGACCCCGCCTTGTGCTTTAAAAACCATGGCTTTCACGCGTCTTCCTACCGGGACCCCCGGCACCCCCGGCTCCATCCCCCCTGTGAGGATGCGGACGAGCCGGGGAAGTCGGAGAGGTGCGCGGGGCCTCTATCAGAGGCGGGGGCTGGGCTGCTGGAGCAGTTCGCGCTGCTCTTCACCATGGCCTCCCTGCACCCGGCGTTCCCTTTTCACCAGAGGGAGACCGTCCGGGTCCAGCTGGATAAAGTGGAGCTGGCGCTGAGAGAAGAGGAGCGACGACGGCGGCGCGGCGCCGACACCCCGGTAACCGACCGACCGACCGGTGCCGTTTGGGGTGGCTAGCGGGTCGCTGGGGGCTGACTAGCAGTTTTTGTTAATTGATTGCCCCCACTGGACACGTAAACGTTGAGAGGATGGAAGAAATAAATACTGGTGTCGTATTAAAGACTCATATGTAACGGCGCTTTGCTTGTTTCTGTGGTTCGGGTTACGCGGTTGACGTCAGCCGACGAGCTCGCGAGCCGGTTAGTAAAAACCTCCGAGTCCTCGAGCCGCTCGCGGTTGATCAGTTAGCCGGACGGTTTCCTCGGTGTCCGCTTTCCAGAATCAAGTCTGTGTGCTTTTCTCTGTACACATACGGTACGAACCGCTCCCAATAAAAGGCAAACCTCAAGTGTGTAGATTTAAATTTCTGGAAAACTCCTTTCGGCTGAAAGCGCTGGGTAGGTAGGTAGCCAACTAGCTAGCTTCAAGGCGGACGACGGTCGCGCTAGAAATTTCTAACTATGTAGTTAGCTTAGACTTCAGACATAACGGTCATATCACAGTTTAGATCATTGTCAGCGAATGTAGGTGTTTTCTGAAAGCTGGCTTGTACGTGTGACTTCGAGAGGTCTCGCTTCAACCGGAATGGGGTGAAATATCTCGATACCTGCCGGCCCTAGCTGTAAATGTCGCATGTCGCGTATTTTCACACTTATGCTGATATATGAATTTCGTTTTAGGGCTTTATATTCCTTGGTTTGGTAATTTTGCGAAGGGATGTAACAGCGCAGCCCCCTAGGAGGAGTGCTCGGCTGGGTCAGAAATGGGCATCCCCCCCCCCAGTCAGTCAGACAGCGGACTGCCACTGCCGGCTGTAACGCCAGCGTCATGGTTTAACCCCGTTTATCACCGTCAGCCCAATTGGTCCGGGCGGAACGGAGCTGTGAAGCGGGCGAAGGCCCTCTACAGCATGTCCATCCTGGCTTTACGGAGTCACATGGATGGTCTGTCGAAATCTGGAAAATGATTCTCCTGCCTTTTATTTATGTGTCTTTGTAAGCGTTTCTGAAATTGAAGTGTGCATTCTTAAAGCAGTGATAGCCCTTCTGGAGATTTACATCGTAAGTCGCTTTTTAGTGATAGTAATGACTGTTTTGGGCCAGTTCTGCCGCATATATTACATGGTTTCCAGTAACTTCTAACGGAATTTATGTAGACGCACACATCACACTAAAACACATTTGATTGCTGTAGATATGGAAGTGCTACATTTTAAAAGACTTTACTTGTCAGACAAATAATGGTATGAGTGGAAACCCCAGTTATATAGGTGATGCATCCACATGAGTCACATAGTGGGTCCTATTCTAGTGTCAGGACATGATTGTTTGTGTGTGTTTGTGTAAACAAACTCTGCTGAAGGGAAATGTTTTGAGAGCCGGAGAAGCAGTGCGTAAAAAAATGTGACGCACTCTTTGGAATTTTTCTTGTACATCTGATATTCTATTCCTTGGCTCATGTTTGGCTTGGCTGTGGGTTGAGGGGAACATTGGTGTTCGTTGACCTTCAGGATCTTGCTTGGAGCATGTCTCCCACTGCTTGCTGAGGCAAAGGCATTTCTGCAGCACCCAAAAGCATGTACAAGACATACGTGATGAATATATGGATATCCAATTTATGATGTACCATCACTTATTAATTGCTTCCTGAAATAAAGATTTCTGGCTTACATCTGTTCTTGCTCTTTAATTGACAGAAACTTACTGTGTGGTAGTTCTCATCAGCAGAAACACATCTGTCCATGAAAAATAATTTGAACTGAATATTTAAAACTTCTGTATTTTTACTTCAGGTTTTCTCACTTGATAATGCCTTGGTTTTCTTCTTATTGATGCATGCACAAGCTGTTCTGTTAGTTAAAGTCTAATAACTAGTATGCAGTAGACTTAATATTTTGTCGCTCATTTTATTTTTGAAAGCATGGTAGAGTACTTTAATCACAGGTAGTTTCTTTAGTTGCATGACTGCTAAATAAATTTGGTTTATTCAGTGGGCAATCCTTGTAATTTTACATCTGATTGCCTACAGATTTGCTTTGGCATGAGGATTAAATGCAATCTGAAGTCTGCTCTTTCATTAATACTAACAGTGGCAGTTCACTCTGCTATGGACTTTTAACCCTAATTCTGAGAGAATAGCAGTCTTGTTAAGTGTGATTATAGTCTTTTATTACTGTGCTTTTAATGTGTAATTTTAAAAAGACATGACCTTCTGTCACCTTTTTTAATTACAGTCTTCTTACCTGCTCCGAGCATGTCTAACAAATGGAACAAGGATGACGTTCCTGCCTTCGCACATTTTCAATGAGTATGAACATGGCACGTTGTGTGTTGTCAGACAAGCAGTCCTTTCTTCTAAGTGGAATTAATCCCTTCATTGCTGTATCATCTAATCTTCTCAAGCTAAAGTCACAGTTAGTTCAGTGTGTAGATGTTTGCATTGGATACGCCCCCCCCCTGTGAATTGACTGTGGGGAAGGCTTTTCCATCCATTGACAGTAAATTTGTGCTATAGGGCTTTGGAGACCGGAATAAATTTCATTCAGTATAAGCTGACATATATATGAATATATGATAATTACACAGAGTGGGGAGTATGTACAGACATCTGTGGAAGCTATTCTCTTTGGAAGAACTGTTCTGTAAAGCCTTGCTTATATAGTTGAATTGTTTTTCACTCCTCAAATCTGTGTATTGATATTGATAGAAATGTATAAAAAGTGATTCAAGCAGTTTTTTTTTATTGTGTTGGCACTTGGCCTGGGAGACCAGGGTTTTAAATAACAGGTGTACCATCTGTCCGGATGATGGCTTTTTGGTACTATACGGACACCCAAAAGTTAGTAACCTGTATAAATTCAGCGTATCCTTATGTTTAATAAACATGACCTTTGGGCATCACAATATGCCTCTCATTAATATTTTAGGCATACTATTAATCTGCTTATCAAATTGAGGGTGTAAGTAAACATCCGTATTGTACCAAAAATCCGACGTCCAGATAAATTGGTATGCCTGTTATCTAAAGCTCTGAGGGAGAGAGAGGCCAATCCCAGTCGGATGAATATGAATTGCTTATGTATTAGAAAAACATTGCCCAATAGCAGAGTGTGCAAAATTGGTAGAGATTTGTTCACATCTTTAGTTGCTTTTCGGGGTTATGTGTACTTGTGCTGTAAAGAATCTGGATGCAACTGATATTTCTTAGCTACTATATTTGCTATGAAAACAAGTTTTATTTTACACCAAAGTTAGGAATCAGCTTAATATGGATAAAATCCAACAATTCTGAAAGCTTGGGGTATTACTACCATCATTTATGTATTAGTCCATAAAGTTTCTGTACAGTCCATATTTGTTAATGCAATACAAATGTTCATGTTACAATGACTGATTTTCATCAGTGTTCCATTGTAATGCTGGCAATCAGGACAATTTCTTAAACTATGTTCAAACACAAAAACATAATTTTCCAACTGAAATCGGTCAAGGAAGCTAATTCAATTGAATGAGAATTTAAAAGGTTTAGTTAAAGTGCATGTGATTATACACTTTTTAGCAGTTAAAACAACAGTATGGGGGTTGTTTTGCTCTGTAACTGAGGTTTTATATGTTAGTGTACCAATATTTTTATGAAAATGTACCTGATGTACTCTGACAGTCATTGCTGCATGTGAATTCATTTTAAATGTGTAAATATCAGGGATACACCAATGTGGATTGTCTTGGCTGACGTTAATGGCAAGAGTTTCTTTACCAGTCTTGTTTGTGACTAATTAGGACCTGCACAATAGCTTTAGTAGGACGTAGTTAGAAAGTGATGTAAAAACCATGTCTCAGGTAGACAGCCCAAGCCTTTAACCAACATCTCTCAAAGAATTGTCTTTGTATAAATATTTTCATTTTGAAAAAAGAAAAAAACATTTTTTGAAAAATTAAGTTAAGATCCTGGTTGTGACATCTAAAGTGACCAGTAGACGACAGAGCTTCTACAGGGCAACCAATCAACGATCATAAACTTTCTCCCTGAATTCAAATAAGCTTAATTCTTGCATGGCCTTTATGTATTTCACTTCATTCTGGTCTTGTCTGATGGATAGAGATTCGGGTTTAATTACATTTTGAGCACTTTGAGCTAAATTCTGGACCACTTAGGTTCCAGAAATCATTTGTAATAGTGCTTTATTGTCTTATTCTGTGCTGTTTACTGCACATGTGTTCAAGTGCAAATATCTTCAGATTCTTGCCAGGTTCCTTTTAAGGTGCTATATTAGACTTATCCCATGATTACGTCCTTGAGGTACCTAGTAGAGAAGTCTTAATGGCAGGAAAATGTCTGTTCATTTGTATCACTCCCTACAATTGGTCAAATATCAAAATTCCAAGTTCCTCCATTTGAAATGTCTTTCAGGTTTCTTGGTATATGTCAGAAAGGCAATTACACAAGATTTGTGCCTGGTTGTCTCTAGCTGAGGGTGACGGTAATATATACTCGGCACGTTCATGAGAACAACCGGTCACAGGGCGGTCTCTCTAATTACCATTTCAGCTCTTATAAAGGCCACCATGGAACCAAATCCGCAAAACCTCACCACTTTCCTGCCAGCCTCATGAAGAATTACATGCCATATTCAAAGCAGCTCTTGGCCAGTGTGTTGCTGTTTTGACAACTGGCAAATAAGCCGATTATAGGAGCTCTAGGGCCTGTGTAAACCATGCAACAAACTCTTCAGTACCAAGGAAGTGCTTCTCCAAAGTACTAAAAAAATTCTCACTTTGGTTTATGGAGGTGTGTTTTGTGTGTATTCCTGAGTACAGCACATGGGGGAAACATATTGAGTATTCTATGTATCAGTTCTAGTTTTTTGTTGAGGGTGGGAGGAAAACTATTAGGTGTGTAAAACTCACCTTTGCCACCAAATTGGTTGTTTTTCATAAAACTCTTATTACTTTTGTGAAAACATCATTGATTTTTGTTTTTGTTTCGAATGTTCTTTGCTCTCCTAAAAGTGGCATTATGATATGGGTTATACCGTACTCTGCTCTTGGTCTTGGTCTTGCTGCCTTGCTTATTGACTGAGATTTCAGGTTAAAAGTTTGTTGTATCACTGCTCATGCAGAAACACACCAAATGAGGATGTTCTCCAGCAAATATGTCACCAAATATTGTGACAATTTTATCCTCTCATTTGTGTTGCCCCCCCCCCCCCAAAAAAAAACAACTGTGGAACCTGAGTTGGCAATTCCTTTAAAGAGAAATGCCGACGTGGGTGACATTTTTAAGTCCTGCTGAGTAAACTACTTAGAAGCAAATAGGAGCAGAATAACATTCCCTTCACCCAGCTAACAGTGACTTGGCTTACTTGCTGTATGGTAAGGTTTGGGTCGCCAACATCTAAATTATTTGACTGGAAGATTTTCAACCCTGGAATTGTTATGGTGATGCCCAAAAATAATGTAATCCTAATTCTCTGGGGAGAAGTTAATGTTTTATGACCACGGAAAAGCCGTCCTCTTAAAATGCCAGGTTCTTGCGTTATGGTCTTATTCATATTACACATGCAAAATAGTTTAGTGTCTGTTTTCCATCACTTTAAAATGTGTGACATTTAAACATCCGACATTCCCATTAAGAATACAGAAGTAAAATGGACCTTCATAGCTTTATTGTATTTTGTGCCCCATGTAACTCTGCCGCAGTGATCCATGTATGAAACAGGATCTCAGGCAGATTTTGGTGTTTATTGATTCTGTATTTTTCTAGTGTGATGTTGCCATGTTTTTTTGCAAGTGGCATTTCCAGCATTCTGGTGTTTGTCAGAGTCATGTTGTAGTGATGGCTTTTCAGCTCACACCGTGATGACTGCTCCAGGTGTTTTTGGCATGAAGGTTCACCGCTCGGCACAGACTGGGCACCTTCTTTCCATAAGCTGCATGGAGACCATCCACTATTCTGGCTTGGAGAGTTTTCACATTTCTCCTTTCCTGGTGGTTGTACTCCAGCTGTAGCAGTCCAAAATATGTACCCCTATTTGAGACTTGACTATTCATTGCTAATGGCATTTATTAATTTGTTTGTAAAATCAGTAGTTCATTCAGGTCTGTTATTTGCTTTGGATACATAATTGCTGTTTATACAAAACCTTATTAGAACAATGTACAAATTCATATAAACAAATATGCAGATTGCTTAGGGACTTGTAGTCTGTATAGTTTATTTTATTTACATAACTCACTTCAGAAGACCAACTGTCATTAAGATTCTCAGATTATTTTTAAGTGATTTTGTATTAGAAAATAATCTACGCCTCACATTGGGGAAGCCCTCCTTAGCAATGTAACGCCATACTAAAACAGATTTTAGATGTGCAGCTATATCAAAATATTAAAATCGACCAAATTCTGAGAGTGGGTATTGTTACTGATAAGGCTGGCTTTATGAGTGTGTAATATGGCTGTGAAGGTATCAGTGTTTAATTTGTCCTCACAGCAAGAGGACTTTGCCTGGAAGAGGTTGGAGATGTAAAAAGTTGTGTATGGAAACATCTATGGATATGACAGGGTTTTGATCAGAATGTGTTTAAAAAGATTTTTGAGTATTTTTTGTTGCATGATGATTAGCACTTTCAGGTGTCCTTGTGGCTGACCTCTTTAGGACTATTCTTTATGTTAAATCAATGATAAACCCTTATATTCCCCAATTCAGATTTAGAATTTGTTTCCTAGCCTAGCCTAACCTAGCTTCTGATTTATAAACAATGGCATCACTTAGCTCCAGATATTTAAATTCATGCTTTCTCTCCATTTTCTTCTGTCTTTGGTTCTTTTCCCTGCTTGCTGTAGAACAAAATTCTACAAACAGGTGACTTCTCCCCCAGCACTGACACCAGCCCAAACAACAGAGCACAATGTCGCCACTCAACCCAATCCGCAGCCAAGAAGTCTCAGAGGGAAGGTAAGACCTGGACAATCGCTCTAACCAAACTGAAGAGCATAGCTAATGAAGCCTATACTTCTATCCTCTTATCTCACTGGGAGAAGGTCTCAGTAAATAATGCTTCTACAATTAAAAAGGCAAAGATATGATTTTTATGTGGCACCTAAAGGTAAATGAAGGGATTGTGTTAAAGACTACAGAGTAACTGTATACTTCATGCTAAAATCCAGCTAGCTCTTCTCCTTTTCTGGATTTTCAGCTGTATATATCGAGAAGATCTTGCTGAAGGGAATCTCGTGGAGCAGGACTGACAAGGAGTACAGTTTTGAGGTATGTGGGTTTTTCGGAGCTGCACAGTGTCATTCAGTGCGAGCCGCACCACTCATCCGTCGCTGGCATTAAATAGGACACCGCATCGTACTGGCCACGGCAACCATGTCGTTGCCATTGGCCTCCTTCCTGCTGTGGAAGGTGAAATGTAAACATTCTGGAATGAGACCCTTTGACTTTTTCCATAAGAGGTCATCCTGCCTCAGGAAGAGGGAAGACTGATAGTGGGAATGATCTAAATAAGCCTCCCCCAACTCAAGAATCCTCACCCCCACCACCCAGCATGTTTTGATACTACTGTATTGCTTTTGGTATGTTTCTTTCCACATTTTATTTTTTATATTTTTAAATATCTGGCAGGGTTTGGTGTTGGGCGTATAAGGATAAGCCATGAGACGGTGGTCTTATTCCATATGGAGCTGTGTGTTATTATAGAACGGTTGACAGGCCATGGTCCAAAGACCCCAAGCTCATAAAAACACTGTGCCAAAGACAGTGGTGTACAGGGTGCTATGACGACCTGTTCTTTTTTTGGGATGGGGTTCCCTCTTCCTCTTTTTAATTCTTGCTCACACTTGCTCATGTTGAGTTTTATAAAGACAAGACTACCATTTCTCCTTCAGCCAGTTTGGAATGTACTACTTTTTTGCGCAATATTTACTTTAATCAATCAGTAAAAAATAAACAGTCAGATAATACTTTGTTGCCTGCAGCTGATGTAGCCAGTTCATTCATATTACGACTAACATAGTTAAAGTTATAATTCAGAAATCTTTTGGGGAGCTTACTTGGATAAAAATGGTTCTCAAGTAATGGTACTTTATGATGTCAGCTGTGGATCATAACCAGAAAGCTGAAAAACACATTTCCCCCACCTTTTCTGAGCACAGCATGTGAGGTGTTAATCCATGTGGGGTGCCGACAGGAGGCCCTTAAATAGCCAGACTTCCCTCAAGGTAACAGACTAATTCTGATCTCAGATGCTGCTAAAATAAATAAAGTCAGCTGTTTTTTTTTTCTTTTTTTCATTTTGGTTGCTATTGGTGACAGCAAATTTTATTTTCATATATATTTTATGTGGGTGAATAATAGCTATTATCCATAGCAGTTAATACCCTCATAATTGGCTTTAATTATTCAGTGTGGGTTAGCTGCAGATGTACTGTAGTTTAGGGGAACTGACTGGAGTTATGACTGCCCATAAGAACATAGAGTGTACATAGGCTGAGCCCAGTGTACTAGTCAGGAAATATATGTACCCCACTGTTTCGTGTAAAATATGAAATCTTTCATATATGTATTTCAGGCTGAAGCTGTGGAAAGTTGATGAAAGACTACTGTTGATTGCGTCTGGATTGTGTTTTTGTGGTGGTTCCATTTTAAATCTTTAATGTTGGATTTAACGTTTATGGCTTGTTGGCTAAGAGGTCTCAAAGCGATGTGGAACTGTGGGTTAGCGTCGCTATCTGGCTGTTGAAATGCGTACTGGCTTATAATTGCTTGTGATGCTACATAAAACTTTTTCCTTTCCATTTTGCAACCATGGTAGTAGTTCAGGGCCAGATAAGAATGTCTGACAAAGTTATCCTTGCTAGAAAACGCTCGTTACTGCAACAAACACCAGCTGTCACCAACAGCATAATATTGCTTCTTAACCTGGTCAGAGAATTTACTTAGATGTGGCACGTGTCGCTTTAGCACCCCAGTCTGTTTAGTTATTAATAAATGAAGAATAATGAGTGAAGCTTCCCCCCCCACCCCACCAAACACACAAAAAACAAACAACAATCGAGCAATACCAATCCGAAATCACAAACTAAACCAGAACATAGTTACATTGACA
>JAAGVU020000032.1:13080613-13100075 GCA_011763525.2 Mormyrus iriodes
TATAGTTCAAAGAGAGATAAAGAACTCAGTCTCATAATAGAGGAATCGCGGATAGGAAGTGCATCCTATGCCCCCCCCCCCCCCCCCCCCAAAAAAAAAAGAAGGTGCAGATATAATACGGTTTGGAAATTTGACTCTCCAACTGGCACTGCCAAGGGGGATTATGGCAAAATCCGTTTGATTGCTGTTCATTCATCTGGTACACTGTCGTATTTTTTCTATAACCAGCCAGGGAAAACAGACGGGATTCAGCAGAGACGAGCCATGAGCCGTTGTGGCCATTCTTGTTGGCTCTGTGAGGAAGGTCTGGTGGTCGTTTATCGGACAGGGTTTTTCTATGTGTGGGTAGATTATCCCTTTTGTTTTTCCCTTTTTTCAAATGGACCAGTCGGCTCGCCAGTTCCCCCCCCTCATCCAGTTTTTGACAAAATCCAAGCCTCCCCCCCTTGCACTTCTTGGTCCCTTCGAACACTACCAGAGAGCACTGTACCTGGCTACCCGAAGTCGGAATGGATGCATTTCTGATCAGCAATCGGCCTGGTCAAGCAGGGCAACAGCTAGAAGTGCCGCCTATCTGTCATATGTAGGTTGACACCCAGAGACCTGCTTGCACAGTGCTTACCCTGGGGTGTGAGAGGGTGCCATTCAGCTGGGGATTCCCTTGTCCCTGTCTGGGCCCCCTCTACCAGAATATTCTCTTCATGCGAGGTCATGGACCAATACACTGTTTCAGCCTTTATTCTTGCCAGTCAGTGGAGCTTATGGGAAAAGTCCATTTTGTGCAGTTGCCCTAATTAAGTTATGATGTATAATTTTGCATGGTATAATAATATCCCCGATTTATCTCTTTGTTTTTAAGATGGGCTTACTAGATCTTACTAGAATGATCCCAGTGTGTCAGAGACTACCAAATACCAGTGGCAGTCGATTGACAGATTATTGGTCTGCTGTAATCTTGCTAAAGTAAATTGTTTAAGTTGCATGCCCAACCCGCATTATATCCACAGCCCCCTTCCCCCTGCTGTGGGGTGACCACACAGATCCAGGCGTACCTTTTCGCCAAGGTGCTTGCGTGTGGGAAGACACCCGCAAGTCATTCCCTACCCGTCAGCAGCCGTCATGTACCCGGTTCTCGTCTTTCCCAATGTAATGCTGTTGTCATGGGAACCGATACGTAACTGGCTCCATGGGGAGCAGAAGAGGTTCCATAACCTCGTGTCAGCGTCGTCGCAGTGCATTATTTATAAACTCGGCACTCGCTTTTATGCAAGATGACTTACGCGCGTGCAGCGTATGGCACCTTTATGAATGGCATCTTTATTACTCACAATTGACCTCCTTATTTTGGAGCTGCAAATATATGTTTTGGTAAGCTCGTTACTGAATTTGGTTCCATTTAACCCCCCCCCCCCCCCACCATTCCATTTATGATGAATGCACAGTCCCATATTCCCTTGCCAGCTCCAGGAGCATGAGTAAAAATAGCCATTTGGCTTTGAGGCCGCTGCCCCGCCCTGAATGCGCCTTGGCTGGGTCCGACCCGGCCAGGCAGTCGGGGCCAAACCGCTTGCATCTCAGGCGCTCGACTCTGCTGCAGCCACCGGGCAATGTCTAATGATGCCTGGGGGCCCACGGGACCCCCAGGGCACCCTGGAACTGTGGTTGGTTGAGTATAGCGAGGTTTAAGGGTTTGGGTCTTCAGTCGGAGTGCAGGAGGTGTACTGACGTACCTGAGAAAGCTAATCAGAATTAGCACAAAGCAAATATTCAGCTTTGGTAATAGGTAGAACTACATAGATTTCAGTAGCAGGTTTTCCTGTAGCTCTTAATTTAAAATGGATGTTGCGGTCCTAATATCCAGTCAATCCACTGAAATAAAAGAAAAACAAAATCTTGGAGCAGTACTGCAGCAGCATTCCTGTTTTCTGTACAACTGAACTCCACAATTTATTCTGTTAGGGGTTATACCCTAACAGACCCTGGATTTGAAAATTAATGTTGTGGGCCCACTGCTCAAATGGGGGGGAGCGTCCCATGGGACTGTGAGCCAGCAGTGACAGCACAGTCCTCAGGCGCCAGTTCCTCCCCCTGCCCAGCTGGGACAGGTTCCACATTGTTCCCTTCATTAGTGCTTTAGGAGTTGACTGGGGACTAATTTAGCTGCTTGGCTCCAAGGTTGACATGGTTTCTCCAAAGGCTAACTCAAAGCTACTTCAGATAGCAACAAAGGCTGCTTCTTCAGCCAGCAACTTGATACCTGAGTCTTCAGTATCCTAGCAATACTTGAACGCATTACTGAGTATAGGCAGGGGTACTCATGATCTGTAGTAGCAGTTGCTATTGGCAACACCATACAAGCGACTTGTATCTTACTAGGAAGATAGAACTCCAGTTACATTCTAAATAGTCATGCTGCTGTTCAGTAGGGTATTAAACAGGTATTTCTCGCATTGCTTATGTCTCAGGTTTTGGCTGTTTCAGATCAGGGTGTGGTGTTTTTGGATTAGAACATAAATATATGTGTAGGCAAAAAGGCTGTGTTTGGAGCTGGATTATTAGTTTCAAGTCAGCCTTAAGCCTAGTGAAATGTTGGTTGGCCCCAGTATTCATAGCAGTGATCCTCTGATCGAGATAATTAGTATCTGCTGCTACTTTAATGAACCGCTCATACTCTGTCATTCTTCCCAACCCTATAATTGCAGCTGACCTTCTGTCTGTGAAAATGGCTCCCTCTAGGTTTCATGTGGAAATAAATGTGAAATGTGTGCCCTAAATGTTTATATTCAAAATTTATAAGTTACCATATCTCAGTAGTCTTTATATACAGTAATGGTGGCCCATTTCATAGTAGCGCAGATGAGTGTCTGGATTACAGATGGACATGTACGGCGTCTGTGGATCCATCAGCTAGCAGACAGCAACAAGGCAGCTAGTTAATTTAACTTAACTTGTAATCAGTTACATTGTGTAAGATGATTGTGGAAGAGTATTTACCGGAGTTCATTGCATTTATTTAGTTGCTACCTCCACGTTGCTGCATTTGCACCATCACAATGCCCATGACAGGTAGACATGGCTTGCAGCCGGGATTGCCTTCTACAGCACCGTGATATGCAGGCACTCGGTGGTACCAACAGGAGGCAGCGCCAACTGACAGGACACCTACTCTAGGGCATCCAAGAGCATCCTGAAGTTTGTTGTGCCCAGGAAGGCAATCTGCCAGTCAAGCAGAGAGCTGAAATGGTTTCACCTTACCAGATGTACTGTATGTTCCATATTATTATGTTCTGTATCAACCCATTTGTTTAGCTGTCTATTAGCATGACTACTGTGAGTGTTTTGCAATGGTATTTCTCAGTGCAGTGCAGTTGTCATGTGCTGCTTTCTGCTAAAATCAAATCAAATCTAGCTTTTACAGTGAACCGTTAGAACCATACACTGGCCAAATCCTCACCAAGAAAGCGTGGAGAGTCAGTGATCACGCAGCCATAAGCCGGCGTGGTAAAATGAGACTAAAGGTCCATTGTGTGTCAAGTGAATACTTGAGCAATCAGCTTATCTTACTTTATCTCTCATGCTAAGTACACGTCAGCAAAAAATCTATTAAACATTTTCTAGATGCTGCTAAACACCTTGTAAAAATGTGCCACCTCGAGAGGATTTGGATACTTATGCAAGCAACTGTGTAACTGTGTTTATAACCAGCGTCATATTTTGCATATAATGATTGGAAGTTCTGTATGCAGCATGGAGAAAACTGCCATATCATTTGATAATTAGCATTGTATAAGGGGCCTGATGGTTCTGTAATTTCCTTTTAAAACTAGATTTGTAAAAGACAAATTTAGCCATATGTGATATGGTTGTGGATAACTAGTCATGTTTGGTTTTACTATACTGTGGCTTTTTTTGCCATTAGGAATTAATTCTACTTTCACCTATATTTATAACACTCTTTCCATCTTCATTACATGCACCAATTCAATCAACATACCTTTTGTACCAGTTGCTTAATGGGTTACCGTTTTCCCATTTCCTTATCGCTTGCGCTTATATGTTATACTAAACTTTCCCAGTTACAGCACTACTGCCACTAGATCTAATAATATTTGGTTGTAAAATATGAAGGTCGTTTTGGAATGAAGCTTTAAAAATAAATGCAGCTTTTCTGTGCCACACATGTCAAACTTAAAAATTGGTGTGGATGGAAAAATATCAGTGCAAGACTTTTCTTTCAGTTGGTATTTCCATGCTTCACAAAAAGTGATTGTCCCTGTTTGAATTAGGTTGCACAGTTGTCCAAATTATTGGTCTGATAAACTGAAATTGTATAAATTTTTTAATTTGTGTGCTAAATGTTCAAAGGTGGGGGATTGAATTTTTCAGTATGAAATACCGCTTTGCACAGCAAACTCGTGCCCTATTTTAATAACGCATTAAATATTATGCGGATGCATTTTTATGGAACATGTGACCTGTTATCTTGATGAACTTTTTTTGCATTTGCTCCCATTTCAGGACTCCCACTTAAAACCACTTGTATGGTACTGTATATCAGGCCTTTACTCTCCTGTAGTTACCTCTTCTTCCTCTTTTACATATCTTTGCTTTCGGGTTCCAGGCCTAGTTCTTGTATTTTTTTTCTATCGTTTTGGTCGGCTTGCTTTGACTCACTCTTCCTCATTACTGAAAGGTGTATAAAAAGGAAATTTGGTAAAAAAAAATTTAATCATTAAAGAAATGGATGAGAACTACAGTCTTGGCATTCTATGCTCCCTACTAACATGATGCAGTCATGTAGACAAGGAAATACCTGTTTTAGCACTGAATGTCCATGGCGATGAAACTGACAGAGTCCAGATATGGGCCTCGACATTAAACAGGATGCCCTGGTAGATATTTTGCTCAATGACCAAGGCCAGCATAATGCTTTTCTTTTGGAAATATCGGGCTCAAACTGTCCAGGGTACAACTTGCTTTCCCCCATAATCCTGTCACACCGAAAGGGCTGGAGGGTGAAAGTCGAAAACAGTCGGGTGAGTTGACGGTGGGTCCTGGCCCTGCCGAGTTGTGTTGCTGTGTCCAAAGTAACCTACACAAAACGGCGAGCGAGCACTTTCCCGGGAGGATGGGCGTCGGCAGAAAACTGGCAAGTGGCTTTTAGGCTTCTGTTGACAGAGGGGTCACTGACCCCACCCTAATCCAAGCATATGAGCTGGGCCTCCTGCGTCCCAAATGGCAGAACAGATAATGTGGCAGAAACTTTATTGGTATTCAAGATGGTGAAAATAATAAAGCGTTTCCCAAACAAAAGCAGTCACCTGTTCTTTCCTCATTCAGTTTTTGCTGTTTGGCCCCACCCCCTCATTCCGGTAATTACCTGTAGTTAATTGCCAGGCATTTAAATTTTAAAATTTTGTCCACATGGCTGGAGTCTTTTTTCAGTACGTCACACAGGCCAGTCAAACTGAAAGTGAACGTGTTTACCATAACGATGCTCAGTACAAGCTCTTCATTTAATTTGCAGTTCTGTTCAGTGGATGTAAGTATTCTGTGAATTTCAATGTTATCAGTAATTGTAAATGTTTGGTAAAACCACTTTTTCATTATTTGCATTAGTAGTCCTATCATTTTATTGCGGCGTTGTTTTTGTTAGTCAGCCAGTGTCTGCTTTAAATCCAAAAGAAATTGTATTGCAATGATTTTTCTATCCTGGTAGAATACCTTCATCATGACAGTTACATTAATAAACTGTCTTTGTCTTTTTCTATAAATACACATTGTTCGTGAAGAATAAAGGCTAGTCTAGATAAAGAAAATTACTGGAATGTTCTGGTAGCTATAGATCCACCCACCATGAATATAAAATATCTTACTAAAATTAAAAGAAAAGATAAACTGCAGATTTTAGTTCTTTCTTTCTGTGGATGTGATTAAGTGATAAAATGGAGCACATTTAAATCTGAGCTGATCCGTTTTATTGATTGTCCTGATTGTCCCATGCTAACATTAATGTCCTACAAATATTTTGTCTGTTTTGGCTGTTTTTATTATTGGAACGTTCACCTGCTTGTATGTTCCACTGGCTTAGTATCTATCAAATGAATTTATGCAGATATCAGTCTTTACCATTTTTGTGAATGTTGTGGGACTTGGAGCATATAAAGTAGCCCCATTCACTGGGAATGTGCACTCTGGAACTTTCTACCTTGCGTGGCTGTTAAGAGGTTAAATGCCTTCATTGTAAGGATGTAAACATCTGGAATAGCCATTATGTCCACAGTTGCCTTTACCAACTTGATTTAGCTGATGACGAATGAGTTATCTGTCTAAGAATTCATAAATCCCTGTAAATATTTAGTCTAGCAGCATTTTTTTAGTGGAAATAAGAGCAAACCTTGCTGTCTCAATGTAATTTCTTTAGAAAATGTTCATACCTTCTATGTATGTGTGTCATTTGCAGTGTTTGGGAGTAGCTAACTAATTAATGATGCTATTAACTACTTTTTTTTCCTGCAGCTTATCAGTACCGCAGCTACCTTTTAAAATGCTGTAGCTTTTCCAGTAGCTAACTTTTTTCTTTTTTTTTTTAAACAGCAATGTAGCGTGGTAAAATGCTACATCGTTAAAAGAATACTTCAGGTCGTCGTCGACTTATGACTGATCGATTTTACGACCGTTCCGAGACCACAGATAAGTGGTCGGGACTGCATTGGGCCTGGCAGCATGAGTGCGTGACAGTTTCTGCACCAACTGCCAGCAGCGCGAGCTTCCTCGCGAGGCACTCATTCATTCATCTCGTACTCAGACTACTGTTTGCAGTGGTCACAGTACAGTATACATTCATGTCCGTTTGTCTTAGCAGCTTAAAAGGTGATAAAATGGGTTTTAACAATAAAGAACAAAAAAAATGGTGAAAACTAGGTTAAAAACACCAAACAATATGACTTAAATTGGATATAATTTTATTATACAGTATATTATACATATGATAATTTTTGCATATAAAATAAAGGGCCGACTTATGACCAGTCAATCGGAACAGATCACGGTCGTAAGTTGGCGACAACCTATACAAAGATGGGTATTTTCTGCTACCAGGTGTTTCTGATTGGTGTTTTTTGTTTAAATACCCTGCGGATGGATGTTAGAGGGTTGAAAAATTCTTTGCGGCAAACAATATTTTAGACACTTTCATTAAAATGCATAGGAGAATTTTGGTTCTTGGACAGATTATGAAAATCTCTTTTTCTTAAGAACATAAGAAATTTACAAATGGGCCCATTTGGAGCCATTTGGCCCATCAAGCTCATTTGGAGAGAATTTGACTAATAGCTTAAACTTGCTAAAATCTTATCTAGCTCTGATTTAAAAGATCCCAAAGTTATGGTTTGTACTACGCTAACAGGAAGACTATTCCATACTCTACATGCTGTGTAAAGAAGTGCTTTTATTAAATTTCATCTGCCAGGTATCAGCCCAGTTACTAATTAAATCAAGATCCTACTGTAGCCTCTGTTCGGTAGTTCAGTATCTGCTACACCACCCACCTTGGTGTCATCTGAAAATTTAACCAGTTTACTATATGTATGGGTGTCAGTATCATTAATGTAAATTAAGAATAATAGTGGTCCTAAAATTTAACCCTGCGGTACCCCACTATGAATGCAGGCCCACTGTGACATTGTGCCTCTAATAACTACCCACTGCTTCCTGTCTGTCTTCCTGCTTCCTGTTTCCTTCTTTCTTGTTTTAACCCTTCTAATTTTCACACAGCAATTGTGAAGAACTCTTGGTTTACACCAAATACAGAAACTTTTTTTGAAACGTTATTGTTATTTGATATAACATTGTTTAAAAAATGTAGATTTTTATTTAAACTTTTAATATCATATTTTACATTTTATTAATTTACTTTTAGAGTACCCTACAGCACAAATATTAAGTATTACCAAATGAAATAGCTTCAATGTAGTTAGCTACTTTTCTCTGTAGGTTATAGTGTAGCTAACTAATATATTAAAACAGTAGCTTGGCTGTAGCGTAGCTTTAATCATAAATAGCTTGTAGCTTGAAAAGCTACTATATAACCCCTGTGAGGTTGTCTCATGAATTACTGAGGTCATGAGCAAACATCTATGTGAGAAAAGCGCTTGTCAGCTGAAGGTTAAATCCCTGGTAAGAAGACCCTAGGGCTCAGTAGAGGTTGGAATAAGCTGCAAAGCTTCAAGAGGCTTGGTCCTCTTATGTTCCTCCTGATCAGCTGGATAGCAGGTGCCGTGTGAACAGGGGCATGCCCCTCTTGGCTCTGAGCCTGTTTTTCAGGGCATTACTTAGCCCATGTCTTTCCAGCCCCACTGCCAAAGTTTGCTCCAGCAACATGGCAAGTCTTTTGTGGTTGTCTTTCGTTTACCTTTTACTTTATCAGATTGTCTTAAATGTCTAGATATCTTACATTATTGATCTGAACCTGAAGAAGTCATGGGACAAAGTCATTTTCCCAGAAGCTTCGAGAGTCTGATGGCCTGAACAAAATCTGTGGATGGTGTTAATAGAAAGATGTTGACACTGTAGGACTGGAAATAAAACAGGGAGCATTACCTTTCCCTGTCCTCACAGTTACCTATTTTTGTTGTTCATGAAACTGTTACAGAAACGCAATGCAATAACGTGAACTTCTGATTCAGATGCTTCCTGCACCCTTTACAAATGACCAATAGCAAGCGGACTAAACAAAGAATGAAATAAAATGATGGATTTAGCAATGGACCTATCTCGTAAACCATTGCATCAGTCACCCTGCAGTCTCTTTATTTTCTCTCGAGAGCCTAATGAGCGACAGATTTTTGAGGCAATATTAGTACTGTGGCAAATGAATTTAACACTTGAAAAATGTGTTTTGACTGCTCATTTTCAGTAAAATTGTGGTATTGTGGCAGTTTTATGCTTAAAGCCTTGATATCTAGGTATCCAGTTTATTTTTAATCATAGGAATTTATTTGTTTAGTAAACAAATTATGGATTTCTGAGGTCTATGGTAGACAAAAGAATACCTGTTAGTTTTGTACACATTTGCAGCAAATTATATCTGAGTACTAGACCATTGTCTAGCTAAGACAGTTCTTCAATGAAAATTATAGTTTTCAATAATGGCATTTGAAAACTTCAGAGCTTTTAAGCTCCTGTTGCTTCTAAAGTCAACGGGGTCATGTGGTTGGAGAGTGCAGTCCTATTTCCTGATGTATTGATTACACAAGTCCTGTTGAGATATGGTGTGTTGGCTTCATAGAGGGTGGGAGGGGTTGTATATCATAGAATCAAGGACAATCTCTTAATCTTTAAGACCCAAGCAATTAAAATTGATCTGTAGATACCGTTTGGTCCTCTTTGAATAAAGCACTCCCCTGTCTGTCAGGAGTGTATTGAGTGCTACCTTGCTTAGCCCCTTGTAAAAGCCCCCCAGTTTCCTCATTGATTCGAGTCCTTTGTCACACAGGGAGACACACAGCTCTGGTAACTTTAAGTGCTTATTATTTCTGCAGGACCTTCCCGGCAGGATTTTGTTCTGCTCAGTCTGCATCGTGGCAGTCTGCTAAATGACTACAGATTTCGGGGTCTGGGGTGGATAGGGGGGAGGGGAGGGGCATCTGAGTTCCAGCAGGCTTCCCTGTGACTCATCCGCTCCCCACCCCCAGCTGGCCCATGTCGGTGTAAGACCGGCACTCCCCTCCCCATCCCCTTTCCCTTGTTTACAGCAACACGCTGGAAATGGGTCAGAGAGGCGGAAGTGTAGGCTCTTGCTGTGCTGAGCTGTCTGTCCAGACTCCCTCGCTCACGTGCATGCCCACATGTCTGTCCGGACTCCTTCATCCCACACTTTAACGTTATTGCTCTGTAAGCACCTTGGTGTTCTTCCTTAGCGGAGCTCCTGGTTGTGTGTTTGAGAATATGGACCTTGAAAGCTGGAGGTTCAGGGTCTAGGAGAAGAAAATGCTGTTCTGAATGATCTCTTGACTGTAGGGAATATTCAACTGAATCGGTGAAATTAAAAGAAATTGAATTTGTTGAGCTGAAATGGTGATGGTTTGTCAATAAGAATTAGTATTTAAATATTTCTTTAAACTTGCCTGTTTTTTCTTTCTCCATTTATTTGCTTTATTCACTTATGTCTAGGCTTAAATAGGCTTTGCTCGAATCAATACTGCTTCAGTCTATCACATGTGTTGTAGCTATTGTCTGCTTTTCTTCTTGAGAATTTGTCACTAGTCTTATACTACTGTCCAGTGTATTGATTTACAGTATTTTCTGGCCATTTGAAGGTCAGGATTTGGACAGAGAGCGAAATGTGTGCTTTAGCCCCCTTTTTTTGAGAAATGCATTCATTTGAGCTGGGGCACAGATTTCTATGTAGGACATTAACAAAGTGCCCTCCTGCTTCGTTTCAGGTGAAATGGTCAGATTCTTCATCAAGTAGCGTGATGAAGACGCACCATGATCTGGAGGACTTTTTGTTGAAGGTAGGTTTCAAAGGTTTTGGCTGAAAACCCATAAACCGTGCAAAGGGTGTGTATCTTACTGTGGTGTCTTAAATGAAGTTGGCAGCTGTATCAGCAGTATTTGTACATTTAATATGAATTGAAAAATTTTATATGTACTGTGAGTTTTTTTTAATGCAAATCATTTATACCATATCATTTTTTCTTTTATGCAGCTTCCAAAGGAATTTGCCACAGAGTCGTTCGAGAAGAATATTGTGCGATTACTAAGCCGGGGAGACAAGTATGACGGCAGGGAACTGGAGCGAACACTAAAGTGAGGATTCGCGTACCCCCCATTGTCGACCTGCTCTTGGAGCATATTGCTTGACTTTAATTATTTGCTTGTACTTTTTAGAAATGGAAAGAACCCTGTTGTTTTAGGGCCCAGGAGGGGAATCCCTCGCATTAATCACTTTGTACGTGATGCCCTGAGCATTTTGCTAATGCATTTTAGCATGCAAGTGGTTCTCCCTGCCATATAAAAGAAAACAGCGCCCCCTGGTGTGGGCCGATTTTGTTCTGGGTTTTTTAAGTCCTGCTGAGATGCATTTTCAGCGTAGCAAGCAGCCCTGTTTGGGCCACAGTTTTAACAACAAGGACACTGCTGGTATGCTGGGGCTTTGTCATCTGCTTCAGGAAGCTGTTGTCCTGCCTAACCAGTGTGTGAAGTCCTCGAGATCTTTGTCGCTGCAATGTGCCCCTCCCCCCACCCACTTTTGCCTTTTAAATTGGCTTCAGTTTTCATTTTGGGGGCGTGGGAAGCTGTACTGGGTAAGTGTTTATGGAAGATGGAGGGGGTGGAGATGAGGATATCGAAAAGCTAATAAAATACAAAGCGAAGGTTTGCTCTGCTTTTCATTATGCCTTCTTTCCTGTTTTTTTTGGGGTTTTTTATGTGGATGTCAGTTAATCCCCTATTTTCAGCATTGGTGATATAGCTACATTTTCATGCAGAGACCGCACGCTGTTTTTTTCCCTTGAACAGGAAAGAGATGTGCTCAGTTTTTCTGACCGTCTGAGAAAGGAAACAACGGAGATCCACAAAAGCCTATTTTATTTAGGGCGGCAGCGTCATTACCTTTGGGACTACATTTTCCAATTTCCTGTTCTTTTTTAAAATATATGTGAGAATTGTGCCCACTTTACTGCCCCCCCCAACATGGAAATCTCCTGAATGATGATTATTCACCCATCAGTCATGCTACAGATGTTGCATATTGAATGACCTGCCTTTGTTAGGCTTGAAATGCATGTGTTGTATTAAACATTTAACTGAATAGAAAGTGCTGTTCCTGATTCTGTAATCCCCCCCTCCCCTGACAGGGAGAAGTTCCTATCCGCGCCGCCAGCTTTCCGGCAGACTGGGACAGTCTGCAGCTTCTTTTTGTCGGATTCCCCTGGGTCCAGCTGCAGCCGCTGTAAGTCAGGTGCTGTGGCAGTGCGGCCTGGCTGGCATCTGCGAAGATGCGGCACGTGGATCTACCATATCTTCTGTAATATTTTGCTTCCATCAGTTGTTGGCATTGTGCTCACCTGTGATTGGCTCTGTTCTCCGGGCCAGCCCAAGGCATGAGCGAACTTAGCGGCTTCTTAGGGCCCAGTAGCCACCAGTGGGCCCCCATATCTGATCAGATTGTCAAAATGGGAGAGAAGATGACAAATGACAATTAGGTTAATCAAACCTTGCTTTGGGCCTTGTCTGTTTTATTCAGTTGTTTGTAGCCTTGCGTTGTGGCACTATAAGCTTGTGGAACAGCAACGTGACTGGGTTAGTGTGGTGTACGTATCACTCCTTTGACCTAGGTCAGAGTGATCCGACACTTGCGGATTATACTGAACTGTGTCTGGGCTGTTTGACCTGCGGTCCAGGGCGAGGGTCTGCCGTAATGTGTCTGTGTTTACATGCCAGTGAGTGTCAGCCCAAAATCAGGCAGCTGTTTTTTTATAAACATAAATGCACATAAATATATAAATGTTGTATAAACCATAATTTATTTTTGTTAATTTTATATCATGTTATGAGATTGGGTATTTTATGTAACCCCACATTTCTGTATGCAGTTGTCTCCATGTGGCTCCAAGTGGGTATCCAAACTTCATTTTAGCTGTGTGACTTTCAGAGGTTACTACCGAGATTCACTGAATAAATAATGAATCTTAAAAGTGGTAATTTTATGAATGATTTATTAATTTTCTGCTTGCTTTAAGTACAGTAAGCAGTGGAAGCATTATTTCATAAATGCTTTCCTCATGAATTTCAAATGATGATGCCCCCTAGTGGCGAGGCTGTGTACTGTAATGGCAGAATACAATTGTGTTGTCTCGTACCATTTGGTACCCTTGAACTAAAAGATTATTGCTTATCTTCTAAATTTTGTTGTTCAAATATGTTATGAGCAGGACAGTCTACTAAACTAGCGATATTTTCAGGGGCCCTTGGCTCCTTTGAGGTCCGCTGAGCCATAGTAACCTGTGGAAAAACCGTATGTCAGCTGAAGTCTGTTTCATGTGTTTATGGTTAGCAGCACAGTGTTGACAGAACTTAGACGTTACAGTAACCGCTGCAGGAAATGCTAAGGGAACATGTGGAAAGCATGCATTCATTCTTGTTCTGATTGAGTTTATACGGAGATCGGTTACCTTATTTGTTGTTTCTCTCTTTGTCTTGTCTTGCTTATAAAATCTGCAGTAAAGACAATATTGATAACGGAATCCAATGCAACTGAAAGCTAAATGAGGTGAACATGAGATGAACACTTTTAAATTTGTTAGAAAATGGGCATTTTCAGTGTGATGCATAGCTGGACACTGAGTTTCTGTGGTACCATAAGAGGTTTACTTTCATGCCAGGGAATGCTGGAAGTGACCATTTACTCACTGGGTGGTGATAACCAGGTACAGGAGCAGCTCTGAGACACCGATGGTCCTGATGCAGCAGGCAGCATGTGGCGGGGCAACCCTGACTAGACTGGGCTCACTGGGAGTTATGGAAGTCGCTTCTGGCGAGAAGATGGTTGGGCCTTGGCTAGTCCTTATTTATGAACCTACAGCCCTCTTGCAGTGAAGTCAAGGGTGGCCAAGAATCTGGATCAAAGACACACCATGTGGGTTAGCAATGCATATGTTCAGAAGGTCGCTGGTTCGATTCCTGTTCCAGACAGAATAATCATATCAGTGTGGGGTCCTTGAGCAAGGCCCTTAATGCCAAATACTCCTTCAGGGGCTCTGCATAAATTTCCTTAGCCTGTGCTCTGATGCTCTCACATGTATGTCTCTCTCTCATAGAAGAGCAGGATGGGATTTGATGGGATTTCCTGTACACCCAACATTATCTGACATATTTTACTTTACCAAACAAGAGCAGGTGCAACAGATTTAAATAACGGATGTCAGTTACTTGTATCATTTTCTAGTATGTTTAAATTCACAAGATAACAAGACATTGACCCTTTTCTCTTTTTTTTTACTCCTCTTAAAATAAAAAAGTCCATAGGTTACAGACTTCGAAATAAAACTGAAGTGTAATAGACTCTTCCAAATAATAATAGGTGCAGGGAAATATTATTAATACCAACATTGCATGTCATGCACATACAATTCTTACATTACTAGCAAGCTAGATTAAGATAAGGCTTTTTCATACCTTCATATTGTATGGACATTACAGGGAAGGGGGTTAAAGTTTTGCCAAAACATTTTTACTGTCATAGGCAAAAACCTTAGCTAGCTTTGCAATTTTAAAGATTATTCCTTTTCAAGATCATCTAGTATATGATTAATAATCAGTTTGACCTCCAATGTTTCACCACGTTCTCATGTTGTTCCCCCACAGTTAACTTTGGCTTTACATGCATTACAAATTGCAAGCTTTGTGTCGTCTTCACTCACAGTGAAGAACTTCCATGCTAACGACATGTTAGCTGTGAGGTTATTGCCTGCACTCCTGTGTGTATGACGTGTGGCGCATGCATAAAACGGACCGGTTTGCTATCGGAAATGCAAAAGACTGACTAGCCTGTCTCTCGTCTGGGCTGAGCACGCTGCAAATCGGCCGATTCCAGTCCCTTGCCATTTGATTGGTGCATCTCTACCAAAGATTGCCACACTGTGGTTGTCTGGTGTCATGAATATGTGCGAGCACAGATACAGTTCAGAATGCTGTCCAGTAGTAGTGCACTAGTGTCTATTTAAAAGAGGCACTCGAGATTCTCCTTCCTCCAGGCTCCCCTGGCCAAACTGTCAACCAAGCACAGGTGGGAATACAGGGATCATGCGTTTTGAAACTGCGGCATTGAGCACACGCCAGAATCAGTGAGTTCTGTCATCACACCGGGAAGTTAGAGGAGCAGGCGGAGGAACACAGTCACACCCCTGTGGTAAATGCTGAAAGAGCCTCTGATTTAAAGGGGTTAAATAAGCATTTCAATTCCTTGTTCTGAAATATGGCCTTTTAAAGTTGTTTTCAAATGAATCTGGCTGCTTAATATTTGTAGATACTAAGTAATTCAACTATGAGTTGAAACTGTAATGAATTTAGAGCTACATTTGGAAGTAGTATCCAGCTGGGGTTAAGCGCCTTACCCAAGGATGCGAAAGGGTACTTAAGCAAGCCCCTTGACCCACCAAAATGCTCCAGGAGAACCAGGTAAATGTCTCACCCTGTGTTTGGCCCCCAAACATTACTCTGAACTTTGTGCGTGTGTCTAAAAGGAGAGCAAGATGGAATAAGTGAAAAGAAGCATTCCATTGTACTAGTGCAATAGTGTCATTTCAAAAATGATATTTCAGGTTCTGGCAGCCATAACAGACAGTGTGCTGCAGTGTAAAGCACATGGGGTTCATATTGAACCTATTAGACGTAAACTCATCTGCAGCTCTTTCCACTAGATGTCCTTATTCAATGAAATTGAGTCTAATCACATCATGATGTCACTGACCCTCGTTCTCATGGCGCTGAAGCATCAACATACTGCTCCGTCCTTCTCCTTGGAGAGAGATTATGTCCCCCTTTTTGCTGTAACATTACCTGGATGGACACTTCAGAAGATGGTGTTTACATTAGGTTTAAGCAAAGTGTTTCTTTGTTTTAACTGAAGGACCATAGGATCTCACACTGGTCTGTCTTTTGTCAGAACTTAGCGTTTATGCTGGATTTAAGGTAATCATACAGGACAGTGCAGGGGATTGAATGTGCTCTCTACTGGGAGACCTCTGTCTAACTCTGTTTTTGGTTATTTAGCTTAAAACGGTAGTTTTAACTTCTGACGTCTGTGGTTATATTTGGTATCACATCAGGGGAGGCCGTGTCCAAGGTGGGGAGGATCTCTGGCTATGGATTCCTTTTTGCATCAGCAGAGGCCAGTGAACAGAGACTCCATGGTAGAGTGAATCTCAGTCCTAGCGAGGCTCACAGAATCATTACATTCTCCATTTGATCTACTGATTAAGTGCTTCAATCACTGAAGTGTTTTCATCTGATCTAAGGCGAAGAAGTGATCCTATGTATGCAAGGAACGGTCTGCCTGGAGCAGAAAGAGGCCAGCATTAAGTGTATTGTGCTCAGGCAGTGGTGCGATTGCATATTGTGGTGTTTCATCTGTGCAGTAATTTCTTCTTCTAGAGTGACTTCTGCGTTCAGGATGCTCATGAATTCGTAGAGCATAGTTTGAAGTTATATTATTGCCAGGATCATGATTCTTGTGTGATCTTTGCCCAGTTCTTGTGCTAGAAATGGCCATTTTTCATTAATGTTGCTTGAGGTTTACGATTGGGGGGATTCGTTTGAGGGATTAGTCTGGGTTTTGGTGCCAGAAACATCCTTGTAGCTGGGAAAAGCTTGTGTGCTTTCCACTTATCTAACCCTCGATCAGATGTGATTTCCATTTGTGCCCTCAGCTGCCTTTGTGTTACGCATGGATTCTTATCAGTTATTCTCCAAACGCAGCCTATGTACCATATACATGGGAAGGGGTGTATGCAGGGCAAACCCAGACAGAGGGTGGCATGACATGTTATTTTTGCTTATCCTGTACAGGTAACCCCATGGCCCTGGGCAAGGCTGTCCCAGAGGACTGCTCTGAGGCATCCAGCCAGGAGGAAGGTGCGTGCGGTGCTCACCTCAGACATGATGCCTTCTTCTCACAGCCCCACTTCATCCTCATCCAGGACAGTCACCTGTTTCGAGAGGCGGTCTCCCTAACATTGGTCAGCTAAATTTATCTGCATGTGGTTGGCATTGTGCCTAATGACCGGGTCTGCCATGATGGCCACCCTACCACAGCTGAGCAATGGTCCTGCATCAGCAATGGCGATAATCCCTCGGCAACCGTGTTTATAAGTTTTTGCTCCCTCTTCCTCCCAGCTCACTGCAGGGAGCAAAAACATGGACCATCTTGTGGGTCCCCAAGGACGTGGATAGGAAACCCTGATCTAGGGAGTAAAAAATGGTGAAAGTACCATCTTAGCTAGCAAAATCTGTTCCACAAACACTTTTCCACCCCCTCCCTTGACCATTGCCCCCAAGGACTGTTTGCGGGTCGCCAAGGACCGGACCAGGAAGTACTGCCCTAGATGGTCCTGTTCACAGGTGTCTTTCTCTCCAGATCTAGAGCAGTATGTTGTCGGACACCGGAAGAAACCTGGTAGCAAGAGTCCAAGCCTTAGGTAAGCACCTTTCCCCCGGGAGTCCCCTGCGGCACAGAGCCTTGGCTTTTGTGGGTTTAACAGCCCGTTCCTGTCTCCTCTCCAGCAGTCAGAGTAGCAAGAGCTGCCCGGCAGACGGACGGAGAGCAGCGTCCTCAGAGCTTAATGGTGCCCCTGATTGGAGGCGGAAGAGCTACCCACTGAAGCCCGCCCTGGAGCAGAGTGGCCCCGGGCCGGAGCAGGTGAGGGGGCCCAGGGGAACCCACCAGGAGCAGACTGGAAAACCATGGCCCTCTGAGTGCTGGAATGTTCCACAGTTGCGCTTGGCCTAAAATGATGTGACGGCTGATGGATTAATTTACCATTCGCAGAAAACATGTGCTCTTGGGTTCACAGCACGCGTTCCTGCTGGAGAACACGCACTTATATTTACCGTGTCTAAAATCTGATGGAGTTCGACTGAACAGCACTCCCCCCTTACATGACGCTTATTTCCAGTCGTCCGACTGGACAACACCAGTCCCAAAAGTACCATAGTGAGGGTTTGGGGGGTAGGATTGTGGTGAGCCGTGCAGTAGGTACAACAGCGATTTGTATCCCAGAGTTTTGTGTAACGCTCTGCCAGTCATACTCAGCCCTGCCCTGTTTCCATGGTGCATATTTTAGGAATCAGAGGCGCTTCTGCAAAAGAGGTGGGTGGCTGAGTAGTCAGTTCTTGTGGCTCTGTGTCACATCTCCTCCGGGTTGTCTCTGTGTCCTTCTTCCGACAGCACCCAGGTGATGAGAAGTGGAGCTCCACCCCCAGCACTAAAAGCAAGCCCAGAGTGGCAGCAGCAGACAGGTGAGATGTTCACCTGGGCGGCGGCGGGGTGCTTTGGAAGGCAGTATCTTACACGGACTGCCATTTTTGTCTAGAGCCCGTTTTTCTTCTGTTCCTGAACTCCTAACTTCTTAGCAATAGCTGCATCCAAGAGCGCCATAAAGGGGTGGAAAGTTTGGACTGAGTGACAGGGGCCATTAAAAATTTGGAACATAATTGGATTGTTCATGGTTGGGGCCCAATATAATATGCTTTCATAGGTCCCAAAATCTGTACTGGCACCCTTGGCCGCATCATAGCATTAGCCACTTCCTAGCATCTGCCACGCCGTAGCATTAGCAAGCTCCTGGACTGTACCTTTTTATGTAGAGCTGGCCACCATCCCCCTCTCTGCCACCCCAGGGAGAAGGGGAAGGTGGGAGAGGGCAGTCTTGCTTACGTTACCAATGGGATCACAAGGCCCGCTCCAGTGCCCCTGGGTCGACAGCCTGCCAGAAAAGGTAAGCGTGAGCCGGAAGTAGCAGCGTGGCCTGGCAGCTCCGCTGTAACATACCCCCAGGCACAGGACATGTTAAGGCGAAGTTGGTTGTGAACTTCATATATAATGAAATTGAGAAACAAGCATATTTTTGAAGTGTTAGCTATGATTTATTCCTCATGACCTGATATACTGAATTATATCACTATACCTGAGTGTCTGTGGGGCAGAATTGGGCTGAATACACACCTGAGAAAAGTCCATTTAAATTGGACCAGCAACATAAACTATACTCGCCCTCCCATTCCCACAGACGGTCGCCAAGAAATGGGCTCAGGGCAGGATTCGTATGGGGAAACGTCGTCTGAGAGCTACAGCTCGCCCTCCAGCCCACAGCATGATGGACGGGAGAGCTTGGAGAGTGAAGACGAGAAGGACAAGGGTAAGGAAGCGTGGCTTTGGGCCACGTTCGTCTGCCTGGGCCCCACTCCAGCACATTTGGGCTATCCCTCCCTGTAAAATGCACTTTAACCCGACCACCTGTAGTCTGTTGTTTAAAGAAAATCTTTCCCCACATACAATACCAGTCAAAAGTTTGGACATGCCAAGCCATCTACAAAAGAGAGTAATGGTGTCGCAACACATGAACTGGTCACCTGACTTAAACCTATTAGAGATGGTTTTGGAGGAGTTTAATCAGAGAGTGAAGGAAAAGCAGCCACTGAGCGCTCAGCATATATGTGGGACCTCCTTCAGAACAGCTGGAAAAGCATCCCAGGAGGCCTCCTCATGAAACTGCCATGGTGAAGAATGTAGGGTCATCCAGTCCCTGGAGCTCAAGAGCCCAAGGGCCCAATGGTAGGATCACTCTGCCGACCACGGGATTTGAACCAGCAGCCTTCTGAGTCCCAACCTGCCCCACAGAACGGTAGCCCCGCCCCCCCCCCCCCCCCCCCCCCCCCACCCCCCCCCCCCCACCCCCAC
>JAAGVU020000032.1:13100085-13115868 GCA_011763525.2 Mormyrus iriodes
AAGGGGAGGACCACCCCCCCGACCCCGGGATTTGAACCCCCCCCCCCCCGGGCCCCCCCCCCCCCACCAAACATGTACCCCCCCCCCCCCCCCCCCACACACACACACACACACAAAATTAATATTTTTTTGTTTAATACTTTTTTGGTCAGTGCATAATTCCATATATGTTACATCATGGTTTTGATTTCTTTATTCTGAACTTTTGACTGGTACTATACATCGAGGGTCATTTTGTTAATTTATGACAGTCTTGTGGCTATAAGTGCAGAAGTGACCTGGAAAAGCACATTATACAGGAGCGGCGAGTGACTTGGGACCAGAGTTTCCCTTCCTCTGCCTGACCCTTCCTCTCCATCTACAGATACAGACAGCCATTCCGACGACTATAGCAAGGGCCGGGTGGACCCCTTCCCCTCTCCTAAACGGCTGGCCGGAGCTACCCTTGCCACCATGCGTCCCCTCCTGCCCATTCCACTGAAGGAGGAGCGGTCCCACCCCGAGGGGGCCCTCAGCAGTTCCACGTTCCCCCAGCTCTCTTTCATGCACACCCTACCCTATGTGGTCCAGAATGGGGCAGTCGCCTCCCCAGAGCCAGGGTCAGTCACCCATGGGCCGGACAACAAGCCTGTCATGGGGGTGGCAGGGGTGGGGACCACACCCTTGGGACTCCGCGAGGCCGTCTCCGGCACGGTGCCTTCTGGTGAGACAGAGAAGTTGCCGTCCGAGCCCACCTCGCTGCCTCATGCCTTCGGGCCTTCCCTGACAGGCCTGCCGCAAGCTGCAGGCCCGACCGTTCAGCCACTCATCCAGCGCTTCAAGCCCACCACCCTACAGGGCAGCTCTGAGAACTGCACCCTGACACACCAGCCCCCTGTGGGCAGTGTTGGCATTGTCTCCCAAGGCACCAACTACATGTCTCCCCTGACACAGGCCTACCCCAGCACTGAACCTGCCTTAGGCTCTGGCCTCCCCAACCCTGTCCCTCTCACAGAGCCCCACGCCAAGCCCCCCAGCCTCTCTCTGTCTGCTGGCCTGCCCACCTCCTACAGCTTGCCCATTCCCACTTCTGTCATGCCCTCCGTGGGGGGCGTGGCCACCCCCACGGTCAGCCAGGTGCAAGTCATGGTGCCACCTGCCATCCCCACCCACACCCCAGGCCCCGCCCCCAGCTCAAGCCCTGCCCTAACTCACAGCACAGCACAGAGCGACAGCACCTCCTACATCAACAGCACCAGCTGTGGCACCTCCAGTGGGGCCTCCCAGCCGCAGCAGCAGCAATCAACCCCTCCTCAGCAGATGGGCTGCGGAACCTGCGGTTGCCGTGGGAGCTGCGGCAGTAACCACGCCCCCAACTACTTCTTTCCGCCTCAGATGCCCCGGCAGGTCCTCAGTATGCCCCATATCTTCCACCTCACATCGCTACCCCATCAGAGTAACGGCACCACTCAGCTGCCCTTCTTCCCACCGTCACCCTACGCCAGCGGGCCGCTGCTGCACACGCACTCGGAGCATGTGCTCAGTACCCAGGTGGGCTTCGGCATGCAGCAGATGGCCGCCTTCAACCGCTTCTACCAGCCGGTCTTCCCCCCAGTCAGCATGATGCCCGGCGGTGCCCTGGCAGCAGGCATGAAGAAGAATGGCAGCAATGTCTCCTGCTACAACTGTGGGGTCAGCGGGCACTACGCACAGGACTGCAAGCAGCCCTCCATTGATGCCGCACAGCAAGGTACTGCCTCCCTGTCCGGACCAGTACTTATATAGTTTTGCTTTTTAAATTGTCTTTATTTTTATATTACTTTGAATTTTCATTTGAAATCCAGTTTAGTTCTAGTTTTCAAGGTGGATTTATTTATTTGTTTTAGTCTTTATTTAAATATGTATTACTGTTTCGTTTTTATGTTTTACTTTCGGTTTAAGTTTTAATAATCATTTCTAAGGATTGATGGATCGAAAGTTGTAGAACTAGTTTGTGTCTGTTCTTCAGAGAATCCTGCATAAATGCAAAGTGCACATTGTGTACTCATATCTTCAATGGGCAAACCATGTCCAGGTATTATTAATGGTTATTACAGATAAACAAATCATTACCTTAGCTAAATAGTATTAACAAAACGGTAACCAAAAGTACTTCACATTTGTTTTTATTTAATTTCAGTTTGTTTCCAAAGCAATATTTATAATTTTTGTTTCATTATAGTTTTTCATTTTATTTTTGTATCATCGTTTTAGTTTACAAAAATGCATCCTTAGACATTTGGTTTGCATTTTTCTTAGCGATAATAACCCTGGTCCGGACGCTCTACTCTACCTCAGTTTTCCTTCAGATTTGAAGAAATTTTTTATTTTATATTTTTTTCCCCTCTCTCCCCTCTTCTCTCAAGAGCTTGCCTTTACACAGTGCCTGCAGAGCTAGGTAATAAAGTAAAATATAAAACAAACATGAACAATTGTTTTGTATAAATCATTATAAAGAAAGTGTCACACTCATATCTAAACAGAACGCCCCGTCACGCTGTCGTGCGGCTAGATCTTTCTATTCTGTCTTCTCTGAGCCCCAGTTTTTTCTCCTGCATTGTTTTCCAGGTGGCTTCAGGCTGAAGTACATTGGCACTCAGTCCTCAGAGATGATCGACAAGGCTGACTGAAGTCACCAGAGACCACTATCTCTGTCATGTTTTGATACAATAAAGTTTCCAGAGACCTTGTATTTTAAGAGGTGTAAATGTTTCCTTTCTGTTTGTTTCACCTTTTAAAATGTGCATCGGGGGCCTGGCAAACCTGAATTTGTGCCTGAAACCTCCTTGTTATAGCTGAGGGAGATTGCGCCTCATTTCACAGACCCCGACCCACCCACCCTGGGTTTCTTCTGGTATTTTGCACTGAAGACTGGCGAGACACCGGTTCATGTTTACGAACTCGTTTCTTAAATTGTACCACCAAGTCTGATAGGAATACAAAGGATTGCTTATAGTCTGATCTTTACCACAAGGGGGGTCATGAAAGGAACCTGTATAGTCACCCCTGACGCTTTTTAACCAAGGGCATATTTATGATTCCGTATGGTTTCAATTTTGTCACAAACCAATGGGAACAAATGGAGCAAGGTTGCAAATGTGTAAATGTGTTTTCTTTTTATCATTATCGCAGTGTTCTGAATGTACAGCATATTGTTATTTTAAATGCCTAAATTTTAAGGAATTTGGCGGTATCTTCTATTAAGAATGGTTACTTTGAAGCATTGCCACTTGATATAATGTGAACCTCGTATTTAATCATTAATCATGTTGTGTCATCATTTTAATGCTGCTGTCCTTTCATTTCTGTTTAAATTAACCTCTTGCACTATTGCTGCAAGGAGTTCAGAAGTCCCCAAGTCTACTGAGGCAGAAAAAACCGAGACAGCGGTCTAATAGTACAGTAACCTTACGTTCTGCTGCTGTCCATGTAGTATTTTTATGCACTGCAGATTCTGACCACAAGATGGAGCCACTGCTTACCAGTTGATAAAAACCTGTGCAGGGTGCGGAAGGATCTAGCCGTTAACGTGAATTGGGGTGTGTAGGAAGACACATGGACTTGCCTGTAGTAGCCGTGATGCAAGAAAAACGCCTGGAGACAGATTTTTCCTTCAGTTTATATGTTCTTTTTGTTCCCTCCTCAAACAGCAATGATATTGTATTAAATATGCTTGCGTTGAATGTGTGGGAACACATACATACTACGCACGTTATGTTCATATTTGAATAGGATGGACAGTTGTTAAAGCTTTAATGAGTTTGTTCATAATTTAGAGGAAGATCACACCTTTGGTAGCCATTTGAAAACGATCGTTTCTACGCTGAGTACTTTCTGACAAATGGCTCTGGCTTGATACTGTACTTTGTTTCTGGTCGTGTGAGGCTGTGAGCATGCCCACATACAAGCAACTCTTCCTTTAACCGTATGTAGATAGACCACTTTTTCAATATAATCGATTCGTTTCTTTAAGATTTGAAGACGTGTGTGTGGGTTTTCATCTGTTCCTAAAGCTTTCGTTTGGTGCCGCATCAGCTCAAAGGCTATCTGCTTATACTGAAGGAAGTATGAACGGTCTTCTTTGTACTGACATTAAATAAAACGATAACATGGAATTTATTTTGATAGATATTTAAAAATGTCAAAAATTTAAAAAGGCAAGGACCACTTGAGTATATAGTGGGTGTTGGACTTGTATATAAGAACCTGCCAGTTGTATTTGTTGAACTTTTAAGGTTTAAAATGCTGTACTGTATATAAGGGGGTATCTTGTTACCTTCAGTTGTATGTTTACTGTATTCTTTGATATCTAAATGTTATTATGTACTGGAAAGGTCAAATATATTTCTAGAACAAATTTGAATTTTATGCAAATTGTTCGTTTTGTTTCTCTGGAATTAACAGCAATAAATACAAAACGCGGTGAGAGTTGTCCTTTGTCCCACACTGGTCACGTGCCGTGTGTGGCTTCTGCTGTCTTTGTCCCCTTAATGTTAAGGTAAGGTTAATATTAATGCTCCTTATAACCTTTTGCCTTTAACGCGTACGCATAAAAGTGATCATACGTTTTTAAAGCATTTTGAAAAGTTTTCTCAAATTCACTCTACAGGTGGTCAGGCTTTCGCTTATAATACTCTTGTGTATATACCGTACGATGTGCAATCCACATTCTTATGCAGGGTGGCGCCAAACCACAGACGCATAAGAGACCGTTGGGAGAGTGTATTCTGAACAATGCCGGTATTGTAAATTATAACTCATCCACGTGTCAGATCTTTGTAATGTTTGGATTATTGTCATATAATAACCTCAACTTTTCAGACTGGAATGGTTGTAGAAATCGAATGTGTTAGCTGCCTTATGAGATTAAAATTCTCCGTTTCAGTGCCGAATTATATTTTCAAAACTGCAGTGTCTGCATGTGATAAATGCAAAATCGTTGTTAACATTTTATATGCAAGACTATCTATTTGGTCTTAAGTTACTAAAACGAGGTAGGCCTAAATCGTTGTTACATTCCTTGTCCTGTTAACGAAATTTGTGTTTTATTAGTACGTGTGAAAATGATGACTTTTGTTGCATTTTGATATAAAGATTTCGAGGTGTAGACCCGACAGGCTGCCTTTTTTAAAACATTTTTGATTGTGAAGGGGTAATTAACCCATGTTTCTACGCGCAGTTTTATAAGTTTGAATTAATCGATGAATGTAGATTTAGGGGAGGATCGCCCGAACACGTCCCCCCAGTGTTGAGATGGCGGGGGGATCATCCTCTTCAATAATTTCACATATAATATAATACTTGGTTTACAAAAAACACATACGATTATCTCATCAAATAAAGTTTATTTCTGACAGTTTTACCTCGGGAACCACTATGGCAAACAAAATTCTTTTCGTACTCGTCATAATTCTTACTAGTAAAAATAACATTCTTCTTAGTAAAATTGCAATTCATATCCAAGATGTGAATTTCAGATCTCTACAATGTAAATGTAATGAATTTTTTACTAGTAAAAACTCAGTTATGGAAACGTGGACTTGGAATTCTTACTAGTCAAAATGTATTTATCGATATCTGTGACAGGAGTTCTTTCTAGTAAGAATTGAATTATTCAGCTCTACAATATGACTTTTTACTAGTGAAAATTGAGTTGAGGATTTGTGAGGCAAAAAATACAATGTAAGTCAATGGGAATATATGTCTAGTAAAAATCGAATTAAAGAACTCTGAATTTTTACTAGTGAAAATGATCATTCTTACTAGTAAGAATTGCATTGTAGATAAATTCATATTCTTACTAGCAAAAAGTGCATTTTTACTAGTAAGAATGTTATTAGTAAGAATTAAGTTATGACGAGTAATCCTTATACTAATAAGACAATTTGACTTGCAATAGAACTCTTACACTCCACAGACCTGTGAGCAAAGACAACGAGCTGCGAGCGGAAAATCAGTGCACGGCTTTGTATGTAAACTTAACTCATTGAAGACCTTGTGTCGTAACCACCAGTTAATCAATAAAAGATTGTGAAATGGGGTGGGTTTAATCGTCTCATGTCTATCAGTTTTTATAAAGATAATCTTATTTTTACAACTGTCTTTGTTAGTTAATAGCACAGCACAAATAGCAATGCTGATAACGCAGCGGTAAATAGCATTTCTCATTCACAATTGTCATCTCATTGTTCATTGTCAGAGAGAACTCATAAGAATGAGTAAGAAGCCCTTTAAAAAAACGAGGCCATTTATGGCACTTATTTGGAAAACACTGTAGAGTAAGTTACTCGGTTACCATTTCATTATCATTCATTCATAAACGGTGATTTCTAAATCTCCTTCTATGGGTCTATAGGAGAAGATCTTCTAGTCTCTGTTTTATCTGTTGTTTTTATGCAAGTAATTCTTTCGGGATATTTGTGAGAAGACAGGGCCATCATAATGGACCCTGGGGTGACTTCGTTTTTCCACAGTGCATGGCCTAATATTCGTGGCGGAATCTCGCGATTTGTGCATAATTTTAATAACCACCACAAATTCAGCGCACATGATGCGGTGCATTACCGGACTTAAACTGCCATGTCAGCGTAGATATCACTTTATATGTTGCAATTGTAACGGCAATAGTTTACGAATTTAAAAAAGGACAGCACTGTATACAGCGCGACAAACAATGTTGGGCATCTCAGTTCCAGAAGGGTCTGCATTTGTAGCTAATGGACCTGAAATGCCAAACACTGGGGACTACAGAATCGCCCTCTAGTGCAACATGATGCCACACGTCTGACCAAGATATACCCACGGACACCTCCTACCCTAACGCACCAGGATGACACAATGTTAGTTTACCACTGAATCCTTTGTTGCGTTATGTTTAAATGTGTAATATCAACGCCTAGTCATAAGGTGTGGTTGGCAATAAAGATAAAAGTTATTGTGAAAGTGGAAAGACTTAACGATTTCTTCTTTTTTTTAAGCCAAAGTTTCCCAATTCCGGTCGAGGACCAGTTTACAACAGTTCACAACCTAACCTGCTCAAACACACCTACTAAACCTGGTATTTAAAATGTGTTTCAGCAGGTAAAT
The DNA here is from genome assembly GCA_011763525.2 of Mormyrus iriodes. NCBI lineage: Eukaryota > Metazoa > Chordata > Actinopteri > Osteoglossiformes > Mormyridae > Mormyrus > Mormyrus iriodes. The sequence continues at coordinate 13,107,190 of JAAGVU020000032.1, forward strand.
CTGCAAACTGTGTTGTAATTCTGGCCCTCCACGACCGGAACTGGGGAATTCTATTTTAAGCGAAATTATTCCAGATTTTCCTTAGCGGCATCCCGCGCTCACCTCTTACGTATTTGCGCATGTGTGCCTCTCATTCTATTTGTCCTGACTCGGTATCCATATTCAAACACGGAAGTAGATGAGATGACAGAGCATGTACGCAATTTCCAACTCGGCTCCAGTAAACTACGCCTCTTGATGTGTCGGATGATAGAGTAGGGAATAGAATAGGGAAATTTTAAGCATCTACAAAAAGTTGATTTAAACGTAGGCTAAGAAATTACCAGAGAGAAGTTAACACAACTGTAAACTTGGTGTGCTTCCAATGAAAACGACTGCCAAACAAAGAGGCGTGGTTTTCTGGAACTGCGTTGGATACTGCGTACACGCGATAACAGGTTTTGGGCGTGTCAAACTTATGGACAGTGAAACACATTATCTGGGACGGATAGGCTTCATACCCTGCTTTGCATCACGGAAGTGAAGGGTATTCACCGCACATCGAGCTGTAAGTATTGAAGTCTTGGATACAACGTACTAATACCGTAACGATAAATTCATGCAGAGTGCACCATACGATTTATGAGAGATTATTTCCGCTTTGCATAGTAAAATTCCTGCTTAATAATATAGGTATGCTATAACCTGAACTTACTGACATGAATAAAACTAAGAAGTGACAAAGGGCTACTCAGATTTTAGGTATTTTCATTTAACAAGCAGAGTTGTAATTGTGCGATATCGCCTGATAAACTCGGACCGGGTTCGTTCGCTCCCGGTTTATATTTTGTTCTCATTCCTTGTTCGGAATTTCTGTTTAGGGGTGTAAAAATGAGCAAATTACACATCTGGATAGTTATTTGAATTATCTGTGTCGTCAGTTTGTTTAATTATTTCGGAAGATGGGGAAAATGTTCAAGGTTTGACATTAATCCAGACCTCACCCAGTCAGGATGAGTCATGTTCGAAGATCGTTACACTACACAAAGTAACTACATTTGGAGTTGTACTGCTAATTAATCTACATACCACCCAACATAACGATGTGGGCATTTATATCTGCAGACTGAATAAATAAATTAACTCATCGGTGAATTATTACTCTGAACCATGTCATTTCAGGACACTAGCAATGGAGTCTCTGTCTGCCGCCAACACCAGCTTCGCCTTGGATCTCTTTACGAAGATTAGCAGCAGTAACGAGGGCAATGTCATCTTTTCACCGTTCAGCCTTTCCTCTGCCTTGGCCATGGTGTACTTGGGGGCTCGGGGCGACACAGCCGCTCAGATGGCGCAGGTTTGTACCCAAAAAGTGTTCCGTTGATGTTGTCATTCCCAGCAGAGTTGCTTATTAATATACTCAAGCCTCAGATTCTATTTAGTTTTACTGTATTGCTTTGGGTTTTGATTTAGTGTTAGTCAGATTCTTCAAAATCTTGCGTAAAACAGTGGTATCGTTCAGATATTACAGTTGCATTTTCAGGTCAGGTCTTAGTGTGACTATTCCAGTTGATCCAGAGTTTCTCTCCCTTTAGTTAACCTGAAAAACAAAACAAAAAAAACCCTGTTCCCAAATGTTTTCTTTTAGTTATTTGGCGATGAAAACCTTGCTATGGTAGAACTGCAAGCAAATAACAGATGTATTGAAGACAAGACGTTTGCCTAGCATGTGTCTTTAGAAAGCAACTGGTTGTTTGCATTGTGTGTCTTGACAAGCCTAGATCAATGTGTTTCAACTGGATGTGTTTACCAGGTGAAAATGATGTTTTTCTTGGTCATGTAAGCAGTTAATGTACAAGTTATGGTGTTTGTGCGCATGTTTGAATCATACGCTCAATTTCTCCACTGTGGATGCCTCCTTTTTGAGAAATGCATGGTCTCTACCCTGTGAGTTTCCTTGGTTTATGGGTGCACAGTCCTTCACCTAGAGTAGAGAGGTGTGGCACTTATTGTTTGCTTATGTAACCTAAAGAGGAGGTGATTTGTTTTGCAATACAGCTTTTATCAGCTGCTTTTGTTCATGAAGGTTTTGTCAATGATCCTGTCATGAGTTCCAACTACATTGTACGCCACAAGTATGCAGGTGAACCTTATTATTCATATCTCCTGATCTTGATTGCTATAATGTCACTCACAGTATCAGTAAGAGAAGGTGCTCTTTCTCAACATACTAGGGCAAAACCAGCTTGGATTCTTGATATGAGTTGTGCATTGTTGAGAGCTGGGTCCTTTAGTGTTGAAGTTCTGCATTACCTGTCCTGTGATGAGCCAAAGAAAGGCTCTCAGTTTGTGTGTTGATTTTTTTTTTTCCATGCATCAGTATGGACTCCATTTGCTTTTGTGCTAAATGTTAGAAATGGATAAGCCATTAATAATAGGTTGACCAGATAATCCATGTCAGGGAGGACAGTTTGAGCAATGACAGGATTTGTAAACTACCATTTAAATGAAAAGGACCTGGATATCAGAGTTCTTGCTGTATGCTGATTAGTCTGTCTCCTATAATCATGCCTGTGTCACTAATGTTAATGTGAAACAGCTGGATGAGTCTTTAAATCAAGGAAATAAACTAATCAAGGGACAAGAAGAACTGAACTATTTAGCCAAGCACAGGAGCCTTACAGTTTTAAAGTAGTTTGTAAAACCTGAAGTAGCTCAAAGTGTCCTGCCTGACATGGATTATCTGGTCACTCTAAGAGCTGAAATTATGGTGTTTACATGGAGCATGAAGAACATCCCTGTAGAGTTGTTTCTCAGGAGGCAAATTACTTCAGTTTTGTGAATAATTAATAAACAGAAGGTAGTGATAAGACTGTGTGAGATGAAGCACCATCTCTGAGCAGGCCTGTGGGTACCCTACTTTCCTGTGGGTTAAGACTTTGCCTCGTGCAGTAAGTGTGTGTTAGCTCTGCTGTATCTTTAGGAAACCTGTACTGTTTTAGCCTGTTTCTGTTTAGACTCTATGCTTTAAAGAATCCTGCTTTGGACCCATGGCTTGTGCTTAAATCGAGATGAATGGAATGATGCCAAAAAGAGTATTACAGGTTCTTGACATTAGGCGTGTCCGGGTCTAAATTGGGTTTGGTCATTCAAGCAAGTTATAACTGAAGTCATTAAACTGTATCTGGATTTATGACTTAAGGTCATTAGCTACTCACCACTTAACTATGCACCAATGAATTTTGTCAAACTGACTCTTCTTCCGTGTTGATAGCTGACACCCTTTTGTAAAAATGTAGATATGCATGTAAGTTCTTCAAAAACCCGGAACCCCAGGAAAACAGCACTATATTCAAATAATCATTAAATGTGGGCAAGATTGCTCCATGAATCGTCATGTCATTCACAGGTGTTGTATTGCAAATTTGTAATGCTAGGTGCTCCACTTCACCAAAGCAGAGAAACCGAAATCTCACCCTGGAATGCTTCAGCAAACACAAAGGCCACATCTTCCAGTGGGGATGAAGAAGGGGGTAAAATGTTCCAGGAAAAAAAAAGCATAACTAACAATTGGGGAGAAGTTGGGGCTTGGTTTAGGACATGGTGGCGGGCCGCTAATACGTGGGAGATATGCGGGCGCACTGCTTTGGCTTATGACATTTACAGGTGCTTATCAGAGGCGCTTTCTGAAGAGTTTGTATGTCCCTTAGGTGTAAGGTAACAAAGTAAAAATTCTTTGTTACTGTACGTAAGTAGGTATTTTTTCAGAATTTGTGCTTTACTTTTAAGTATTTTAAGTTGTTGCAGCTTTTATTTTCATTTCGATACTTTTCTGAATAAAAAAGAAAGTATGCGACTGTTTTCCTTAAAGTGCTGCAATGTAACTTACAAAGCTATATTCAAATCTGTCTTGAGTGAATTTCAAAGGATAGGTTTTTTTTTGTAAGATCAACAGATTCGAATGTAGTACTTCAGCACTTTTCAAACCAGATGTTTTTTCGCTAAAAATACTCGCATATTTAAGAAATTTCTTGAAAGAAATTTCAAGGCAACATTTTCATATAAATACGCAGGACCCAAAATCTGCTTTTTTGTGAAAAGAAAAATGCTCAGGCTCCCAATGAATTAGTTTTCTCTGCTACTTAACTTGAGCAAAAATCTTAACCTAACCCTGTACATGCATGTCCAGTGAAGTTTTAGGGTAAAATTTAAATGTTGATGAATCACCTGTGTTAGTCGGCTATATACAGATCCCATCTATTATGTTTGCTTATATACACAGACACAGTTTGACTGAGGAATCTAAATACAATGCATGTTAAAGGGTAGTGTTAAGATGTTTAACTCTCCCCGCCTTAACTATTTTCGTTGGATTTCATATGTGTTTGAGTTGTGTATGCCACATATACTTATTTGTCATCTCCCTGCAGACTCAGCAATTTCACAAAGCTGAGGAAGATGTTCACATTGGATTCAGCAAGCTGTTGTCCACGCTTAACAAACCTGGGGCCCCTTATTCACTGAGCGTTGCCAACCGCTTGTATGGGGATCAGTCTTATCAGTTTGTTGAGGTAATTGTTTTTAAGCCTATACCACTCCCCATAAGTTTCATCTACAAAAGTATACCTTTAACCATGAATTGCATAAGGATTCCTGACTTCTGCATTGTATTTCCTTCTGACATTTAAAATTTCAAAATCCTCTAAAGATTAGATGATTGTGAAAGACCCACCTTCTGTCTCTTATGACCCCACAGAAATTTCTTACTGACAGTAAGAAACACTACAAGGCTGACCTGGAGCCTGTTAACTTCCAATCCGGCACAGAGGCAGCCAGGGTGAACATTAACACCTGGGTGGAGAAGCAGACAAACTGTGCGTCCGTGGCTACAATCGATGAGTCAATCTGAGTTGTCAATCTCCAGTGATGCATGTTAATGTCAGATGAAATTTCACAAGCTGGTTAGGGGCAAGATCTCCACAGTCATTTAATGACTATGATGACTGGTTGCGCAAAAGATTTATATACTTAATAGATGTGCATATAATTAGAAATGCAGAGAAGTGCTCTTCGGGATTTGGTTACCTGCAAATTTATCGGTATGCACAGTTTTCAGCTCAGACCAGATTTGTTGAATCTGGATGTTGCTTCTCCAGTCAAATATTTGCAAAACCAATAATCTATTCTGAATAAATATTGTTCGAGGGAGAATACTACTCCCAGCATTTTTCATATAATACTGAAATTGTTTTATTTGAATAATTTATAATTATGCTATTTTAAGAAACATCCCTTTCTTTTTCCCCTCCATCATCTTTTGTAGCAAAAATCAAGAACTTGTTGACTCCAGGGATGCTTGACCACTTGACTAGACTTGTGCTGGTAAATGCCATCTATTTCAAGGGTAACTGGGAGAAAAAATTTGATCCTGCAAACACAAGGGAAATGCCCTTTAAAATAAACAAGGTAAACTTGATGTTTCACTGGATTGACTATAAATCTGTGTGTGTGTGTGTGTGTGTGTATCTGATATGCTAAGGACCAATGCCATTTCACATCGTGCTTTTGCATATAAATTGAAATATTGATACTGACATTGAAACTCTTTGCTGCCCTCATTCACTGCAGAATGAGACTGTGAAAGTGATGATGATGGAGAAAAAAGCCAAGTTTGGTTTTACCTTCATTCCAGAGGCACAGTGTCAGGTCCTGGAGATGCCCTATGTTAATAATGAGCTAAGCATGCTCATCATGCTCCCAAATGAGATTAATGGGCTGGAGGAGGTAAGTCTGAATGAGGGAAGTGGCTATAAAACATGTTTGTGACATACAGTAACCTCTAAATCAGAGCAGAGGTCTCTTGGCATTGCCTCCCGTCATATAAGTACAGGTTATAGGTGCTAAGTAGGTGCTTAGGAACATTTAGAGGAGCATTAAGAAATGGCTACCCAAGTCAATAACATGAACAGCAAACCAAACTCTACTTTTGAATCCCAGGCCAAGAACACAGATATTAAGACCTAAACCCAGGCTTGATATCTCTTTTAAGACTCTGCATGTTTCTCTTGTGTTTCAGTCAGATTAGAAGGTTACAATCAAATATGCCGGGGATCCTACACTAGTTAATGCTGCTTTAGTATTAGAGTTCTTAGCTCCTTATTAAAAGTCTACCTGGTTTTCTCCCAAAGTTGGAACAAAAGCTCACATATGAGAACTTCATGGACTGGACCAGACCAAACATGATGCACAATCAGGAGGTGATTGTGAGCTTTCCCAGGTTTAAGTTGGAGGAGACCTATGATATGAAGCAGGTCCTGAGCAGCATGGGTATGGTGGATGCCTTCGACGAACAGAAGTGTGACTTCTCCGGCATGTCTCCGAGTAACAACCTGGTGCTCTCCAAAGTGGTGCACAAGGCCTTCGTAGAGGTGAATGAGGAAGGAACAGAGGCGGCCGCTGCCACGGCGGCCATCATGATGCTGCGCTGTGCGATGATACCCGCTCGGTTCACTGCAGATCACCCGTTCCTGTTCTTCATCAGACACAATCCCACGATGAGCATCCTCTTCTATGGCCGCTTCTGTTCCCCCTAAAGCCTGGGCAAGTCCCAGTTGGGACAAAACGGTTAAATATTGTATACCTTTTTGCGAAAAATTACTTTTAAAATGGCCTTTTATTCCTGCTCATCGTATTGCATGGGCCTTTTGAATGTATTTTGAACAAAACACCAAAGATTATCCTGAAAGTGAGAACAAGTAAAATCTTTGAAAATAAAAATGCGTATCTAATATGATCTCTGCCTCACTGAGTGTTTATAAGGCACTTACACAGTCCCCCAGGCGACTGCTGTGCGCAGGAGCTCGCCCTGCCCTGCTCAGCATCCCAAAGTGTACATCACACACAATATAGGACACTACAGGCCACAAGCACAAACACCACTACTAACTAGCACCACTTGCAAACAAATCACTCCATCCAAGCTAATCTTCAGTTGAGAAATATAGTATATAGCAAATATCAAGTCTGCACTTCTATTGGAAATTAACCCTGCTGCATATGGGGCTCTGTAGCCGCAGACCGTGCGGGGTGTCCACGCTGACCCCTATCCACTGTCAAAAGCGCATACAGTGTGCAGAAGAGCATCGACCTGGACCTTGGAGCAATGAAAGAAGGTCGCCTGGTCAGCATCTGTGGGATGTGCTGGACAAATAAGTCCTATCCATGGAGGCCCCACCTCACAACTAACAGGACTTAAAGGATCTGCTACTAACGGCTTGGTGCAGGAGATCTTGCTCAAAAGCCCGAAAGGGACATGACTGCCAAACACGGAATTTCAAACAGCAACCTACCAAGCACAAAGTCCACATACACACAGCTACACACTGTACCACTCTTTAGCTGAACAGGACTGCATTACTCATCCGCTTATTGAACAGTTTTGTTATTTTTGAGACAGGTTTCTTATGACTGTGCTATAGATGTAGCTTTTATAAGTAAATGGATAAGAAATCTTTCACTGATTACAGATTGCATTTATTTTGGCTTGTTCAGTGATCGTACCTTTATTTCAGTCACTTTTTACAACTGCGCTGATATCTTGACGGAGGAGATTATAATATTCAGGCGAAAGCACTCAATTAATTTGAATTGCTTTCACACGTTTATGTGCCGCCTATGACAGTATTATTTGGGTTGTTAGGGGTCCTAACAGGCGGACAACGTCAGTCCCCGTGTATGTAACCCCATGTTTATGCTTAATTGCACAATTCGTATTAAAATCTGCAAAACGTTACTCTCAGCAATTTCATTGTTTTACACATGTATAACCAAGAATGTGTAAACGATCACGCTTCTCTATTACTGGATAATTGACGTATATCGCCCCCTGCTGGTTAACTGGAGAAAAAACCGCACGACGGTCACCCGGTCCTTTCTCGTTCCTTGGGAGTATTAAGACGAGGATAAACTATAAACGCATTTTCCGTACTGTGACAGAACAGGTTATTTGCTTTGTTTTCCTTCATTATCGTATTAAATCGCACATTTATCACTATATTACATTAACAGCATGTTACATTTCAGTGTACTGGGGGGCACAACTGAAACATCCGCCAGCAAAGTCTCTGCGCTCCTGCTACTGTGCCTTGGCTGTATACTGTGCGCGTATGAGTACATTTTAATTATCTTTCGCACAGCTTACAAGCTGGTAAAACACAACACACCGACCTCTTTCCTCACCTTATGCAATCATCATCTGCAAGTGATATCTGATGATAAAAAAAATAAAAAAAATGTGCAGATCGATACTGAAATATCTGCACATTTCATCTGCACAATATAAAATTATATTCTGTTCGAATGTCTCGGTTTGAAAATTTATTGCATTGAGTGAAAAATACTACATTACTTACCTACTAGGACAGAAATCTACAATAAGGCACCACATGGTGCTACTTACCAAAGCCAGGGTTCGTTCCCAGCATATAGCCATGTGACCTCGTGTCCTCTCACAGGCCACACTACCCTCAGCAATACTGGCATATACCCTGTCCTGTATCTCTTACATGCTCAGGAGAATTCCTGTGACCACTGGGACTTTTGAGCAGTGTTTCTGATTGTTGTGCTATACACTCACCTAAAGGATTATTAGGAACACCATACTAATACGGTGTTTGACCCCCTTTCGCCTTCAGAACTGCC
>JAAGVU020000032.1:13122611-13153595 GCA_011763525.2 Mormyrus iriodes
GGGGGGATGACCCTATTTCAGCAGTTTTGGCACACTGGACGTTACGGCGATGTCCCTGAACACCGGCGGGATGCTGGCTGCGGTGGACGGCTTGTTCTGGCTCAGCGTCTCTATGATCATCTGCTTCATGTCGCGACTGGCATCCCCTCTGACGGCAAGCAGGGCCATGATGTGCTCCTCCCTTCAGGGTAGAAAGAGAAGCTTGGTGACATCTGGGGTAGAAAGAGAAGCTTGGTGACATCTGGGGTAGAAAGAGAAGCTTGGTCACATCTGGAGTAGAAAGAAAAGCTTGGTCACATTTGGGGTAGAAAGAGAAGCTTGGTCACATTTCGTTCACTTAGCTACGGACGCGATTAACCGTGCAACACGCAAAGAGCGGATCGAAGGTGGCCGTGGAGAAACAGTTGACAGTGTAGTATTAAGAGGGAAAACTTATCCAAGCTGAAAAAGATTAACAGGTTCACTTACCCACCTGATACTTAGCTTACCTTTACGCTGAGGTATTTAACACCAATCCGTTGCATTAATGGGAAGAGGTGCATGTAATTTATCAAAATATGTAACCACTTCATATCAATTAAAAGCCATTTATATAGTATTCTTCCCATTATAATTACCCTGAAGCAGGAGGGGTTTGGAGTGAGCACTCAACAGATGCTAAAAATCACCAAGGGTGTTTATGGAAAGGTGGGATGGTTTAAAAATGTCAGGGAATCCTAAATCTACTCTACCTCCATGGTCTTGTAAACTTCATACACATTAAGATAAGCTCTGTAGCATAGTTTGGCGAAAGTGAGGTGCATTCTAAAGATTAACTACAGGAAAAGCAAACATCTCACCTGATATCGGGGTACTTTGAGACCAAGGTGGACACCTCTAGGTAGAGCAGCGAGGGGTCAGTCAGGTTGAACACCTCCGCTATGGCGGCGATGGCGGCGCACAAATGGTCATTGTCGTGACTCTGAAAGAGAGAACAGGTAGAGGGGTACAGTTAGGCATTAAAGGCAAGAACGATCAGCTCAAAAAGGGCAATAAGCGGAAAGCGTCATGGATTCATGCAGGTGCCAAGCATACGTCAGCCCATATGCTGCTACCTCACTGTATGGTTTGAATATGGTTTCAAATAGTATTCACTAGCAATATATTTTTTAAAAGCATTTTTACCACGTCTACACCCACTACTCTGTTAGCAACTACCCCGGTGAGCGACAATAATAAAAACTTCGTATTCCGACCGATGCGCGCATTTACTGCCAAATTTTGTACGCTTGACAATACAAACCAGTGCGCGAATAACTATGGCGTAGCTACACAAGAACTTTATTTGAATGAGAAGGCGGCAATCAGTGATCTCCATAGCGCGAAGCACAGTCGCGGTCACCCCTAGGCTACCGCGATTTTCTCTTAGCGGCCATTTTGCTCAAAGAAATTAACGGAACTTGGTCACTAAATGAGGAGCGATTATGTTTATAAAATGAACTGTAAGAGCAAAGGACAAGTACGAGTGGTAAACGGTGGTAGGAAAGTGTTTATGCGTACAGAAGATAGCTTCTGGAAGAGGGCCCTGAATTGCTCGGCCTCCTTAATCATCCGCTCGGCTCCCTTCTTCCGTTCTTCGGCGTTCCTGAAGGATATACGCTTCTGCATTATGGCCTGGAGGTATTCAATCACCACCCGGCGCTGGGCGTCACGCGTCATCTCCTGAAACACAGGTGCAGAAATGAAAACCTCTTAGCTGTGCTACAATGCTGGGCTGTATACTCACCGGCTCCCCTGAGAACCAGCATTAACCTGTAGGGTTTCTTTTTTCCCCTCCACTTTTTAAGCTCACCTCACTGTGCGGCTTCTTGATTTTGGCGAAGTCGTTGAAATAATCCTCTACAGTCAGGCAAATGGTATCTGCCGTATTGGAACCTGCAAGCCAGTTCTTCGTCAGCAGATCGCTGAGAAGTTTCTACAAAAAGAGAATGGGGAAGACAAAGTGTGAGAATAAAGGAATGAAGCGTCACTGTGTGGAAAAGAGACCCCTCCATGCTCCCTTAGCATCACAATTTAGCAGGAATTCCTGCTAAAGCAGCCTGCCGTTAACTGTGATTCAGTTTAGGCATCTAATTCAGAGACACTGACTGGCCGCCTGCTCTCTTCTGGCCACTTTGTTCTACAGCCTCACCTCCAAGTCCAGGAAGACTTCATCCAACAGGAACTGACAGCCCTCTCTGGCTACCTCGTTGAGTGAATTCTCAATGGCAGCGTCATTCTGCGTGGCCTGTTTTGTTCTGGAGTATTTCATTCTTAGACTGTTTATAGACTCCCTGGAAATTAAATTTAAAAAATTACATATATGTGTGTTGTACACAAAGTATCTAACACAGCAGGGTGGGCATGTCTTTTATCAGCAATTTTTTGTTATTCCTTCAATTTACATCGTTGTGTCTGTTTACAACTGGGCAAAGTTACCCTTACGCCTTGTTTCATTGGAGCCAACTATGACCTCAGATCCATCGGTAATGACAGGCTTACTTAAACGTCTGGCAGTTGTTGATGATGGCAATCATGTACTGAACGTAGCACTGGGGGACCTGTCGATCTTTCAAGTGCTCTTCCTTGTAAGCCACGGTCTCGTCTCGGTACCTGAATGAGTACATGTGGCTGTGAGGGTCTTTGCAGAGTGGCTGGCGTTGGTTGGTGATGACGCCAAGACAAAAGCATGGCATCGAACTTGGTTGACAAAGCTGAGAGTAACTTTAGTTTATTTGAAGCTTACTGGAGTTTATTTGGTTTAAATCGTATTTGACTAATCGTTATCAATATGTTCAGGTGTCAAAAAAGTACACTCCAACGTCTGTCATTAGTCAAATATGGAGTGCCACAAGGATCAGTGCTTGGTCCTTTACTGTTTTCTCTCTACATGCTACCATTAGGTAAAACAATGAGAAGACATAATGTTAATTATCATTCCTATGCCGACGACACCCAAATATATATTTCAGTCACGCCTAACGATTCCACACCTATTGTCACTCTAGCTAAGTGCTTCAATGAAGTCAAGACCTGGATGGCTGAAAACTTATTATTAAATGCTCAGAAAACTGACATTCTGTAGATTGGTGGCAAGTCCATAGATAGGAATGCCATAATGTCTGCACTCCACTCCAGAGGGCTGATCTTTTCCCTCAGCAGCTCAGCCTATAATGTAGGTGTTATCTTAGATACAAGCCTCTCATTCAAATCGCATGTGGATGCAGTATCGAAGGTAAGCTTCCTTCAGCTAGGCAACATTGCCAAACTACGGCGATTTCTCACTATTCAAGACACAGAGAAATTGATACATGCCTTTGTATAAAGTAGGTTAGACTACTGTAATGCACTGTTATCCAGGAGCACACACTGCACATTAAACACCTTGCAGCATATTCAAAATGCTGCAGCTCGAATCATCACCAGGAGCAGGAAGTTTGAACACATAACTCCTGTTCTTAGTTCCCTGCATTGGCTTCCTGTTAGGTTCAGGACTGACTTCAAAGTTCTCCTACTTACATATAAGGCACTTAAAGGTCTAGCACCTGCCTACCTGACAGAGTTACTTGATGTTTACAAGCCGCATCGTCCACTCAGATCACAGAATGCAGGTTTCCTTGTCGTTCCACATATAAGTTAAGTGACAGTTGGCCGTAAAGCATTCTGCTACAGGGCCCCTATATTGTGGAATAGTTTACCAAGCTATGCTTGGGATGCTGAATCGGTCTCAGTCTTAAAATCTTGATTGAAGACCTATTATTTCAGTTTAGCTTACCCACAACTTAACTTATAACACACTGTAACAATGGCTGCTGGTGCTGCTGTGCATGCCACTAGTATCTACTATGCCTGTCTATTAATGTGTCAATGCATGTTCTGACCATCCATGCTCTCTGCCCTCCCACATGTCCGGGTGGTGCCCGGGGAGGGCACCATCTGAGCTGGAGTCCTGGTTCGGTCCCATGGATGGGTGACATCGTGGATGTGACTTATGAACTGTAACATCGTGGGTGCAGCCTCCAATCTGCCACCCTACACAGGCCAGCGTGGAGAACAGACTCATTGTTGGACTTTGACATGAGCATAATCACAGCTTGTACCTTGCTTTTAGCAAGCAAGCCCACTCTTGTCTGTGCAATAATATTAGCATGCCCAGGGGGATTGGGCCCCCAAGGGTTTTTTTTTCAACTTGGGAGTTTTTGGTTCCTCTCCTCCATTGTCATCTGGTCTTCCTTCTTTCTTTAGTTAAATTCTTTGTCTTAGTATTCTCTCAAACATCATGTAAAGCATTTTGAGGCGACTCTTGTGAAAGGCGCTATATAAAAATTAATTGAATTGAATTGAAGCTTGAAGCTGTCGCGACTAGAGCAGGGAGGAAAAGGCCAACATCACGGGTGCCCAAGTTGTGACATCCACCCCACGCTGTTGATCTTACCTGCGCAGGAACGAGTTCATCTGCTTCAGACAAAGCCGCAGCACCTCTTCCTTAAAATTCTCGTCAATCTGTGCGGCTACCTGCAGGTTCTGCTCAAACATCTACGCATGGAGTCGATTAATTAGCATCTCGAATGTTCCTCCTGCAACTCCCCCAGCCTACGCAAGTCAACGAGTCAGCGAGCCAGGTAGTACCTGGAACACGATGGCAGGAAGTGTGGTCTGATAGTATCCATCCTGGTCAGCCTCTGGTTCAGTGTTCTTCTGCCAGTCCTTCTTGTCCGTGTCCAGGGCTTTACGCAGCCAGCCAGTGATGTTGGACTGGGGCACACAAACACAAGAGACAAAGAGCATATTCACTCAGTTTTCACAGTTTTGTTGTGCAAATTGCATATAATGATATCACCACCTAGCAACATCGGTGTATTAAGCTTAGTTGACACTTTACTCTTCCACTTGCCGTCACGATTGTTCTCGCTGCCTGAGTCTGTGGACATGCGATCTCCACATGCATGCAGCTGTGATTTTCCATCACACCAGCCGTGGGCAGACACAAATACAAGCAGTGCTATGAAATGGGTAAACTTTAATGAACATTTTTTAAGTTGTTACTAAGCTTGGGCAGTATTACGGTAATAGGGTATATCGTGGCTTTTTTAAATATTGGCAAGGAAATTAAATTAGCCAAGACCCCCCCCATCCCCACTTGGAAAATTTTACTACCAAGATTTCAAAATGCCAGAATAGCGTTGCTTTCAAAAATACCATCAGAGTATGGTATTCTGGGCTATATAGTGTAAACATTAGCAAACTAAATATGATGGAAACAACAGATCTTTGTTTCTATGCTACTTTTTCACTTTAAATAGATATTTCCCACACTGTGTAAAGTTTGTATTACAAGTGTGATTAAAAAAATACCTCGATTGTTTTTTTTAATTTTTTAATAAAGCATTTGCACTTTTCTTGAAACCTTGTGTCTTGGCCTAGCTAATCTATTAGTTTATCACCAGATCAAATGATTATTTTTTGCAGCCCTAGCAAAAACAAATTATCTTCTTACATCCATTATTCATAAGTGTACAGTCATTGCTGTTAAACTGTCCAGGAACCTTATTAACCAATGTTCAGTAACTATATGAAGTCATAGTGTAACCTTACAGTATCTGTTCAGACGAACTTGATTGATCCGTGAAAAACATATGAGAATACAGATACTAAAAAATACAACATGGCTGCATAAGGTTAAGAGTACAGGAAGAAAGGAAATTGTCCTGGGTAAAGACGCCAGAAAATGGCTGGTCAGTAATGGTACAGGCGTTTAAATTTCACCTTTGAAGTACCTGGTAGGCACCGAAATGCATTATACGCAGGCTGAAAATGTGCTTAGGGTTAGGGTGCCCACTAGAGGATTATATGGGCATTTATTGCTGGATGGGAGCCCGGCCGTGTGCTTATCACTGGCTGAGGTATGGCTGCTTTAACGCAGGAGCTTACGTTAAGCCTGCCTGCTCTTACGTGCCAGTCTGCAGTTCCCTTAGGCAGCGAACGGGGGGCAGGAATTGCAGATTGTGTGCTCAGGGGTATTAGAGAGGCTGGGGATTGGGGTGGTCGGCGGATGGTGGCGCGACTCACCGTGAAGGTCTGGATGTACTTGCTGAGCAGCCTGCTGACCACATCCTGAGGCAGAAGAAGCTCCATCGTGGTGATGTCGCACTCGGCGCGGAGCTCCGGGTGACCCATCATCTCGGTGCTGAAAGACGGGTGCCACGCCAGCCAGATACAGAGGTCACATTCTGGGTGACGGTGGGCTGAAATCTTCAGTTCCCACTGGGACTCAGATTTAAGCCATGCTTCATTCTAGCTACATCATCTGCTCTATCTTGGAAACCATATGATTGCAGGGAGACATTGCATGACATCACAATCACCCCTCCCTCCCTCCATCCGTCCATCAGTCAGTCCGTCTGTCATCAGTGTAGAGAACAGAGACTGAGTACCTTTTGTAGGTGTTGAGCACCCAGGTGAGGAGGGCGACAATCTCGTTGGACTCCAGCTCTTCGGCGGCCAGTTCCTGCACGCAGGCCGACACGCCACGATGGTAGAGGTTGAAGAAGACGCTAAAAATGTCGTAGTTTGGCGGGAAGCACTGTACCATCAGGGTTTTCACCACCAGCAGGTCATCTAACACGTTCTTCCTGGTGATCTCTAGCAGCTTCACCAGCCACATCTTGTCAGACTCGCGCGTCTCTGGCTGGGAGCCCTCAATGCGCGCATTCACCGTGCCCTCCAGCACCTGGAACAGGCGCACCTTCCAGCGCTTGGGCCGGCCTGGCGGGATGAAGCCCGTCTGCTTCTGGCGGTCCAGCATGCGGCGGTCAATCTTCTCCTCGCGCTCGATGATGCGCACCACCGACACTAGCATGGTGGGATCGCGGCGCACCATCACCAGTCCACGCTCCGCCAGCATCCACAACTGCTTGGCTAGCTCCTCGGAGAGGCCCTGCACCTCACCGAAGTAGTTGCGGATCAGGTTCATGTCATGCACATTCTTGCTGTCCAGCCGGAACTGCTCGTACATGAGGTCGTCGCGTGAGCACTCCAGATCCATGAGTCTGCGGTGTGCCTGAAGCAGCTCAGCCTGCTCGATCATCTCATGGGTGTCCTTCACGATCTCTGGCACTGAGGGACAACAGAGTGAACATGGTCAGAGAGATGAAATATGACAGGACACTTCAGAGAGGTCTAGGACAAAGTTTCTCAACCTAGTCCTCGGGGGCCTCCAGCCAGGCCACATTTTTGCTCCCTCCCAGCTCCCAACACCCCTAAACCAGGCATTCAGCATTCTTGATTGTTCAGCTTACATGTGCTTGAAGCTGGGAAGGGGCAAAAATGTGAACTGTCTTTGGAGTCCCCACAGAGTGGGTTGAGAAATAGTAGTCAAGAGAAAACTGTATTCACCTTATTATTTTACCAGAAGTCTGCAACAATGTCATTAACCCATCAAAATCATCCCATCACTCAACCTGAAAGAGTGAACCTGAAGAAGATAATCCACTCTTTCAATAAAAAGAGGATCCTTTAATGGCATTTATTAAGTGTCTTGTTGACTTTTCAGATGATATCTGCCAACAAAGGCAGCGGGACATTAGTCTCATTAAAAAAAAAAGGAACACTGGCAATTTAATGCTGTTGCTTAGTAACAAGTATATTCACACATGCATGTAAACATTTCTTTCAACTCAATAAAGGCAGTAAATGTAAACTGCTCATTTCCATTCTCATGTACAAACAGCCATCTAACATGTTAATGGCTCTCTGTGAAAGCCCTATAAACATTTTCTCAACCAACTTCCCGGCCCTCGGAAAATCTTAGGAGTGATTCTGTTTCTAGACGCGTAAAAATTCTGGGGAGGGTCTAAATGAACCAGTAATTGCGTTTAATGCTACCTGACAGAGCCCCCATTGATGCCACTAGCCCAGAACCTTGCACAGTGCAGACCTGATTGAAAGCATGAGTGGATCCAAAACTATGGCGGGTTTTAACTAAAACGCTGGACTATATATGAGGCCCCAAATGGATCATCTGAGGCTGGCTCACTTCATTTAAAGTGCTTCTGGGCCGCAGAACACTGAAATGAGCCGTCTTTGGCTGGGTGGTAACCATCGTGCTGTGGGAGCATTTCTAACGACAGCTGAAACATGAAGCAAATTAATACGTGTAAAAAGATAGCTTTACACATAGTTCATATTACCGTATTTGGAATTGAATCCAAATGGTGCTCGTTCTATTACTGCAAGTAATATATGTTGTTGTGAGTTGCAACCTGCACTTGGGATTTCCGTACAAATCCCAGTGCCTTTCTAACCTTTAGCTTTTTATCTGGCAAAGGCGATTCACGGGAAACTGAGGATCAGGAACTGGCAATACGTAAGGTAGCGACCCCATTGTTTTTTTTTCACAACGCAATATAACTGAATAAAAAAGGCTAACCAGCAAAACAGGTGGCAGGTATGGAGGACATGAAGACAAATACATTTAACTCCACATAGACTCTCAATCCTGTCACAGCCAATTCAGGCTGTTTAAAAGACAGATTTATTCCATGCTTTCTGCTAGCTATCTCCTAGATAAAGCTGAGTCTACTATACGATTACCCCCCCCCCCCCAATCCTCAATTCAGGAGCGCATCCCAACGTCCACAAAATTTCACGGGTGGACGCAGATGGCCAGGAGCCTGCCATTCCTACCAGAGAAGATGTTCTTGAGGTTCTCGACGGCTGATGCCAGCTGGCTGTGCTGTACCACCACATCCTTAACGTCCTTCAGGCTGGTGATGGTGTTGATGCTCTGCCTCCAGTCTTTACTGACATCCGCCAGAGAGCCCTGGATGTCCTTAACATCCCCCAGGGCGTTGTGGAGCTGGCAGAGGCCTGTACGCACCCCGTCCAGTTGAGACTGGATGGCTGCCTGGGTGGGGGGGGGGGGGGGGCAGAAAGTACACTGTGCATCGAAAACAAACCAGGTGTGTGGCCTGCATCCACCTCTACTCTCCTTGCAGGTTATAAGTCTAAAAGTAAGATCATGGGAGGCACTCTTGGCCAATCAAATGGCGGGTTCAGCCACCAGTGTTTAAAAAGCTTCAATCTCAGACACACAGCAGCACTTTAGCAAAATACCCATTTCAATGCATTCAATTTCCTGTACGACCTGGAGCCCCTGCACAGTAGCACTGGTCTTACAGGACATTTTTCAGATATTTCCAAGACTAAACGCAATCAGTACTTTTCCATCTGAGATGTTAATTGCAAGGTGGAGCTCCATTTTAAAGCTTTACGTTAATTATCAGGATCAGACCTGAGAACGAAATATGCCCCATCTGTAATTTAATAATTTCACTGCACTGCTAAAATCGGCGTCAAAACAACTCAGAATACTAAGGAATGAGACCAGCAACTCCAGATTAATATATGAAATTCCATATCTAATTTCCATTCATCTGTAATTCAGTTCATCCATATTCAGACACGTCATCCTGAATACATCAGTGCAAAGAGAACCCAGCCTGAAATAAAAGGCTGAATGGATGTGACAAAGTGAGCTTTTGGCACATATGGTTATTTTTAAAAACATCCAGTATGGAAATTACTAGCCAATGTGCTTCATGTCAGAGTTAAACAATTCATTCTTAAGAAAAGGTGAAGAAAATGCCTGAATGGCAACAAATTATGTAAAAGTTATGAGTATAAAACGTTATAAGTTATATGGGTTATGAGTAAGAAGGCTGTGAAGAAATACTCGTATGCAAACTGACAGCTCAAGTAAAAAAAAATAAAATCTGCTAACTTCAGATATTACTTTTCTTGCAGGTCCCTGTAGGTCTTGAAAAGATTGGCCCTGTTCGTCAGCTACGAATACTTATAGTCTTGAATGTAGAACTTTACACTCTTAAGCCGTGTCCAAGCTCAATTATTCATACACTTCACATGGAGGTTAATGACTCCCGTGATCTGTTTTTATTGCGATTTAACGGAATAAGCAATCTGAGAGCTCTGAAATGTGCTCTAAAGCAGTTAAAACAATGTCGCGCTCTGGCACCGTCAGCCTTAAAAGTACTCCTTGGTCTGCGGGGGTAGGCTTTTGTGTGGGTGCCGCTGGACAGCACACAGCTTTGTCAAGACTCATGACCAATAGCCATATTCCTGTTTACGACCCAGACAGACATTCCCGTTTTGGGCAAAGGCATAAAATAGACATCCCAACAGACAGAGTGTGGTTTTGTGTGTTTACCACGGATATCTTTGGTTCAAAAAACAAAAGGGTGGAGGAGGCTACGCCAGAGCTCTTGTCACGCGAGCTGAAACTCCATCCCCCTTGGGGCAGAGCTGAGCCGCGAAGCCTGGGATTTTCACATTAAACAAAGGACAGAGTCTGAGTCACACGCTTCAAACTGGTCCTAGGAAGTTGCCTCGCCAAAGGGTGACTGCTCTTCTGTACCGCGACAGCCATGTGCACATACGTTGGCTCGGTTACCTTCAGCCTCGCTTCCACTGAAGCCTTCTTGCGGGATTCTCTCCTGCGATATTGCTCCACTTTGTCTAATTGGTCGGGCCGCTGCAGCATGCTGGCAACTCTCTGTACCGCCATGGCAACCACCTCTTTATCCGTCTCCTCCATGGCAACCACAAACCTTCAGATCCAAACAAAAACAAAGCTAGCACTTTTTTTAATCACAAAGTATGCAAAAGTATGCAAATTTAATATAGACTGCATCTAGGTTCTGGACAGTAAATACACACAGTAAGCGCGTGCGCGCGCACACACACACTATATAAGGTATATGTAATATATTTATGTTTAATGCATTTTGTCTATGAACTGTTAGAAACACTAAAAAGATATTTTTTAATCTCTACATTTCTTTCTTTAAGTTGAATTATGAAATTACTTATATTTTTAAATGATGTGCAACATTAAGTAAAAATGTTCTATTCATTGTTTGTTATACTCAACAAGGTTAACTACGTACTGAAAAATACTCGTGAATTCGGCATATACAGCTTGGGCTGGTGCCTAACAGGTAGTAACACGTTTACATGAGTCTCATGCTATCATCACTATTCAGCAGACAGCAATTGTTCGTTGACTGCAATTGTAACGTACTGAAAATGCGGAAATGCCCCGGTCCGCCGTAACCTTGCGTGAAATATTCGACCTGAGCTGAAGCAGTAACTCCATAGACCTGAACAGGTAAAATGTCCAGTGATCATCACCATGGCGCTTTTACACAGCCATTGACCGTGCAACCTTTACACCGTTCAGCCAAATGATCGGCATATTTTACAACTATTCATAACGATCGTGTTTGGCAATCAGCAAATCGCCAATAATCGCTAAACTTTCTAGCTAGTAGCAGAGAACAACGCCACCTACCCAGAAAGTTTAAACACTAGCTGACCAAACAACTCAAAGGTATTCGCTGGCCTTTTTCTTGCTACACAGATAATAGATATTAAACGAAACTAATACAGGGTGCATGCCTACCTGAAATCACCCTATATTGTGATATAACCGTGTCGCCTACATATTGAAATGTATTGTTCTTCCGGGAGGCGTTTTGGGCACCACCCAAAAAAGGACAAACACGCTTCCGGAACTTCCGCAAGTCGAAGCGTTTTATGGTGGGAATTGTAGTTCAGTCAGTGAGTGTACGGAATCCAATTTGTTCAACTGGTTCGTTGTGGAAAAGGCAATTTTTCTTTCACCTCTCGGCCTGCCTTAATAACCACAAACATACTATTGTGTCCGAGTTTTTTTTTTATTACTTGTAAAAGCGTGTGAATTGTCCTGTGCATGTATAGGGTGTAGTGAGCGACCTGGTTTCCCCCAGATTGCGCTTTGGTTTTTTTTTTTTGTTAAAAAAGCTTTAGGAGGCTCGCCAACATGTTTTCAAACGCTGAGCACCAATAAACTTCTGATGACCTGGCCTTGATTCATGCGATACGCCCCAGTATTGCGCGCGCTGCTCCTGATTAGGAAGGTGTGGCTCCGTTAAGACGCTTCCCGGCTAGAAATCGGGTTTCAATTACCGAGGTCGTGCGAAGGAACCGTCTAACGGAATTTACACCATATTTATCACGAAAGCAGGAAACCTCCCGGAGGATCTGCCATTCGCTTCCCCCGTATTATTGGCCTGACGTTCACTGTACGTAAGAAATAAGCGTGACCCTGAAGTACTAAATATTATACGGTGGCCATGACATGGCATTTACCCTCGTTAGGGCACTGTAATCGCATGTGGTAATGGTGTTTTCTTCAGCAACGTGGTCATAACGAAAAGAACTTGGTTTATGGTTAGGACACAATGTAGGCAAGCACCCAGGATTGGATACTAGTAGAATTTTTTTTTAATCGCATTTGACTGCCATTCAAAATAAAGTTCTCACTAATGTATTTCAGTTTTTGACTTAAGTCTTAAATGATTGCTTGGGGTTTTCATTTTTAGTCATGGAATATTATAATCATCCAATAAAGGGCCATGGGGGTGTATCCTGTGTTAGGCATATTACGGGACACACACTACAGGTAATTTAGAGACACCACATAGCCTAACTGCATGTCTTTGGACTGGGAGGAGATGCTGGAATACAGGATGACACTGAGAGGGGTGAGATGTAACCCCCAAACTCTGGAGGCTGGAGGTGTCAGGTAACTGTGTTAACCACTAAGCCACCATGTGACCCAGAACCTGTAACACTGAGCCTGCTTCTATACAGCCCTTAATTGCTGAGTCTGAATAGTTAAGCCTGAAAAGTAAAATCTTGTGGAACTGTATGGAAAAAAATCAGGCATTGAAGGCCTGTGATGTGTTCGTTTATTTGTGGTTCAAAATCTGCCAGTAATTGCCATAAGGGGATTGTATCTGTTCAACTGACATAGTGCAGTGATGTCTGTCTGTGTTGGTCTTGATATACATGTTGTCATCCAAGGAATTATGAGACGCTGAACAAATTTGCCGCAGACCCTAAAGATTAAAACAAACTCCAAATTTTATCCCCTCTTTTGTGAAGTTCTACACCCATCTTGCAGCGTTAGGACAGGAGACAGAGTCTTAGCACTACATAAAGTGGAGAGGAGAAAATACATATAGATCTTCATTCTTCCTAATCCCAGACTGGCAGTGCTCTAGTTAAAACGTAATTGATATCTTATTTTTTGGAGTTCAGCTCGCATTTCATTGATCTGAATATAAAACGCGCTGCAATTCAAAGTGTTGCAGCTGCTGGATTTAATTCTGTTGAATGAAAGACTTCAGTTAAATAATTTAGAATGTTCAGCAGGCTGAATGATTTACATCATTTTACATACAGTTGTAAAAGGAATCATTCTGTATTCTTCGTCCCGGAACTCATAAAACCGCTGTTACTCTCCCGAGATGCCTCATATGGAGCCCCATAATGGTACAGCAGACTTTTTCTGCTCTACTGGCTTTGGTGCTTCATCCGTAACCAGAAATAAATTTTGTCGAGGGATCCAGCAACCCTACAAATACTTCCTCCTCACTGGATTTTTCCGACCAGAAGGGGGCAGAGGGAATCCCCCTTGATAGATTTCGCCAATTTGGGAGTGGGTCTCCCTCCTTAGATTTTGCTGACCCGGGGTGGCTGAAATCTGTCATAGTGCTATGTTGTTATATACATGCATTCCTCGCTACAGCCAACTTACTGGTCAACCTAGTCAACCCAAAGCTCATCATGAATTTCAGGTATCTAACCACGCATAGCACCATGGTGCACTACTGGCAGTCTGTCACCTTCTCAGACCTCCCATCCATCCACCCATTGATCCATCTATTTTCCATAACTACATATAAAATGCAGGGCTGCTATGAAGCTGATGCCTATCCCATGAAGCATAGGACCCAAGGCATAGGAAACTGCAGGTGGGATGTCAGTACCTTCTGAAACGACTACTGCAAATATAAATAACTAACATAAATAATGGGTTCCATTATGACTTTTTTATTGACTTACTTTGAAAAAAGAATTTAAAATATTGAGGAAAAAATTGCAATACGTAGTCGCTGCCTTGCAGCTACAAAGTTAGCTGAAGAGCTTGTTAAACGTGTGTTTTTAAGACAGAAAAGCTATTTCTGTCTACTGTGGATCAGCGTTAAGCTTGCATACAGTTATTTTAAATTAACATGTCTATTTAAACAACAATAAATACAAAACACCGGACGTAAACTCATCACATTATTTTCTTTACAAAAACAAGTTAAATGACTTAAAGGAAAAAGAAATCATTTACAGTTCTGCATGTCAACTGGACATTAAGTCTAGGTAGCAGTATGATTAATAACCAAGTCCCATAGTGCAAGTTAAAAACATGATAGCAGTAGCACACAGTAACTTTCATTCTGAAATGGTCAGTCGCAAACACTTTTGCAATATACACAAAAAATGAAAGAATTAGAAAACATTGTGTCAAAAACTATACAGAGTGGGTTGGCCTGTTAATTCACTTCAGTAATCTGAAATTTTAAATAGGAGTCATTAAAAATACTCCATTACCCTGACCGGGATAGGTGATTAGAAGATGAACGAATATTTAGAAATATTTGCATGTACTTCTTTGTGTAAGCTTGTGTTAGAACTTTAAAAACTATGCCACAATGTTCTAAGATCTAACACACTAAAGGCAGTGGATTCAGTGAATTTCTATATAAACATAAATATCAAAAATACATTTTAAGGCATGTTTTTAGCAGAGAAAGTAGAAAGAGAGATAGTGAAGTGAAAAGCATATCAGTTGATTTTTAGATTAGTTGTCTTTCAGGAGTTTTTTTTTGTTACTTTGAGTTTAACGATGGCTGTCAAGCATTATTCTGTATAAAGGGGAAAAAAAACATTTAATTATTCTACATGAAACAATAACCTTAACAGAACTGGTAAAGAACATAACAGAATTCATACAGAACTATTTTATATGATTCAATTTTTTATATAAAAAAGAAAACACAAATATTGTCCCCTAGATTAAAAAAATGCAGTATTCACGTGGCAGCAACAAAACTTGAAATTAAGTTAAAAGGAAAATATCTTTTTTCCTTCTCAGAAATTCAAAGCATGATTTTTCATTTACAAGCCAGTTCACCCACACTCAACATTCAATTGTTTTTTTTGCAAGAGTATTGCTACATAAACTATAGCAGTAGCATGTAGCATTATTTTCATGACATTTAACATGATACATTATTACAGTCCTACAAATCACCAGAAAACTAGTTGCAATCACATATCTTGAATCTGCAGCCAACTTTCTTATTCCAGCACCTCACCAGCTAACTGCCTAGAAGTATCCATTGTGTTCTGCTGCAGCTTTTTTCAGTGCCATTTTTCCTGAATGTCAAAACGCTGTACAACCATTACAATTTCTTCACTGCTGCACCTCCCACAAAATCTTTGACTAGATGGTTTAACAAAAAAAAATCCAAATATACAGTTTGGAACCTATAAATACATTATTTTACTTATTTCAATTCAAGGTGTAACACATTCTATTTTGGACCGCATATTTGAAAATGTTTTGGAATTTTAAAATAAAAGTATGGTTAGTGATCAATTGGAAAAACTCAGCTCATTGGTTACCTGTAAAATACTTTTTTCACACTTTTTTTTTTTAAAGTTCAAAAATACCCTCCAATATGCGCCATGTATTGTAGTTTTGGAAAAATGTACAAAATGAAGTTATTCTTTCGAAGGATTCTGTTACAGATCTGGAACCACTGTGCTTAAAATAACGCTTATATATTTTAATTTATTTTTCGCTTGACCTTCAAGGTTGAGGTTAAAGAAAAAACGCTCTTTGTTTTGCTATGTACAATTCATATTTTGTAACTTCGTAGACACAAAAATGCTAGTCTGATGGTTTCCTTTGTACAGTAAACACTAAAATATGGTCAATTAATCTGAACACATAAACACAGACATCACATAAATCGAAAAATATGTTTTGTTATTTCCTCCAAAAGTGCTTATACCAAAAAAAAATTTTTAATATAAGTTTTTCTAACAATCTTCAATGGGTGAACTGATGACTCTTCAAGGACATTGCTGTGACACACTCTTAAACCTGAGAGGTACACCTAATCATGTGATCAGCAATCACTCCTTTGTCTTTTGTTACTCTGAGGACTTTTAACTCTCCGGCTTATTGCATATATATATACGGGTTTGATTTGTGCGCTGCACTCATGACACAGTTGGACATGATGTTCCTGTGCACGGCTACATGGCCGAGGTCATGGGCGCTGTCAGACCAGGGCGGCGAGTCCATAGGTTCACGTTTGATGGAGTGGAGCAGACTGTTTCCTTTGAAGTCGTAGCTCAACTTGTAGTCCTGGTGCGCATAACCCTTGTGATCCAAGGAATCGGCTCCTCCGGAGAACATGTGACTTTCCATGCAGTTTACGCTCTGGTTGCTGCACAGGGGGTCAGAGTGTGGAGGGCGCTGCTGGCAGAATTGCGTCAGCTCTTTGTTCAGGACGCATTTCAGGGGCCGGTTCTCCTGCACGCACGCGTTGTGATAGTTCCCGTTGAAGGTAGGCCCGGAACCGACCTTGCCCTTTTGGCAGGGAGAGTACTGCTCAAAGTAATCTTCCTCCGTCTTGAGCTGAAGGCCGTCGTAGGTCGTGGGGTAGCGCCTCTCTGCATGCTCCTTGCACGGCCACGAGCGGCCATGCAAAAACCCGTATGCATCGCAGCCGTTCTCGGAGTCGGAGTCCTGCTCCACCTTGATGGGCATCTCCAGAAGGAGCCGGCCGCTGTAGCACTCCCCAGCAGCCAGGAACCCATTCTCGCTCTTGATGCCCTCCACGCAGTAGCTCTCCATCTCGGGATTCACCAAGCCGTCGCTGTACGGCTTGGACAGGTAGTCGTTCCGGTTGCCATGGCAACCGGAGGATGTTCTGTACACCCCAGGCCTCCCATACTGGCCAAGTCTCCCTAGCCGACCCGGGGGGAAGGCCACACCTTGACCCACCCGCACCGCCCACGCACTGTGCTCCAGAGCCGAGCCCCTCTGGCCGGCTGTGGGGGACTTGCAAAAGTTCAAGGGCTCCTCTTGGGCATAGTAGACCTCGCCCTTTTGCTTGGCATCCTTGGCGAGTGCCATCCAGGGCGTGGCATGGTGGCGTGACCCGCCGGCCGGGTTCCCAGAGCAGCTCAGCAGCAGAACGTCGCCTCCGTGGCTCATCGTGCCTCCACTGGAGGTCTTTCGCAAATGCTCCTCTCTTTCACTGCAGAAGACAGTCAAGGAGAATTTGTCAGGTTCCTCTTACTCATGTGGATGCCACCAGCAGGGGGCGCCCACCACACAGCTACACATCAATGAACGCCAAACGGGACTGGTGTCAACACTTCATCATACTGATTTCATAAACCATCATTTAACTGTATTTGAATTTATCCAGTTTCTAATGACAACCATGCACTCTTTAATGAGACAGCAGATAATTTTGATCTCTATTTCCCAATATCTAGGCATCTTGTTAAAGTTTTCTGTAAATGCAACAAGAATATAAGATAACGTGTCAGGAACCGAGTGTTGCCAAATTCTTAGTTGATCACATTCATTTCTTAATTATTCGTAAATTCTGTGGACAGGCACTTGATAAGTTGCTCAGTTGCCTCTGGCTCTTTTGTTACTGACTAAAGAGTGAGTGGATTAACTCAGACCTGCTGTTCAGATGGCTTCGAACAGAAATTCAAGAGAAATGTGGCTTTCATTCCAAAAAATTACTTCAGTTTTCGTACGATATGCCTGATAACCAGTGTGTACGTTCTGACTTATCAGACTGTTTATTCCCTTTGTATTTCATCTATGCAGACGGAAACTTATTAGAAAGTCAAAATAGACATTTATCACTTTTCACCAAAAGAACTTGTGTTATGTAAATGTAAGTGTTAAACCACTGACGTTTACGCAAAAAGCGTCTGTTACCTGCTTCAGACACTGCAACTCTTAACTGTGTACAATAAACTTTGACCTGAAAATTTTCTCAAATGTTCCCCACTACTTTTGTTATTATAACGTGACTCAATATAAAGTCTCCCTGCCTTTTTCAAGTCATGAAAATCTTGTAAAGTCACATCCCACAGCAAAGCAGGATGGAAAACAAAAATAAATCTGGACATCTGCTTGATGTAAAAGGCCATTTTTTACCCATCAGCAGAAAAAAAAAGGTGCTTTCCATTTTTCTCCAAAATTGTCTGGAAAAAATGCACCCTTCACAGAACTTCGGTCACAAAGACGAATTCTGGGCGGAAGCTGTCCTCTTGCCCCACACCGGTCATCGCTTACATGAGCTCTGCCACAAGAAGTTCCTCTCTCTGCTTTATTCCTTGACCTCAGGCAGGACAAGCGGGGTCAGCATCCCAGAATCTCTTCTCTCTGACCCCCTTCAGCTTGAAAGAGGCGACACAGGGCCCGTGAATTAATTTAATGTGCTTTCTCACAGTATATCAAGTTATAGGGACGCCATTACCCAGGTAGCATGCCAACTTGCCGGTACTCCCTATGTACCTGCTGATGTTCCATCAAGCTCGGAGTTTCTGTTTTTGAGACATCAAGCCTTTCTGCCAGGTTTCCAGACAAGAACGCAGCATTTCCCTTCACGTTCACATCTGCGATTAATATGCGACGGCTCCTTTTTAAAACTTTGGGATCTTCAAAACCTGGTCCCGAGTTTGGTCCAGTTCTCCAACTCTTTCTTTATGGCGTCTCTTCCCTACACTCAGAACCGCTGAGAAAATTCCCTGCTGTACCTTAAAACATTTTTATTTACAATACGTTGGCTCATAAAAGCATAAAAGATGACCTGGAACAGAATAAAAGACTGAAAAGAGGAGCTTATTCTGCAAGAACATATTATAGTCTGAAATTTTACATGAGAAAAATAAATCATTACTGGGCTATCCTGTTCGGTCATCAAAACAAACCCAGTGTCTGTTTTATTTGGCCATCAAGCTTTTTCTGACTGTGAAGCATCTGAGTCACCTGACCGACCTGGAGCGAATGTGGCTACAGTGGTAAATATATTAGCCTTGGTCATGTGACAAGCTGGCAATAACTACTGGCACAGGAGGAGACAGGATGCAAAACAGGGTCCCTTTAAATAGTGAAGGGATAGCAATCCCAAAATTTCTAACATCAATGTCCAATAATACTTCAAGTAGTGTCCATAAATATGAAATAGACCATAACAAGCTGTCTGGCAATGGCATAGGAGAGAGTTTGATATTTGGGGGAGACTACATTTATTTTTTTTTTTGCAATAGTATTGCTACAAAAGTAATTTAAATACAATAATTTAAATACAAAGATCTATTTATTGGGTGGGATGAATGAATCTGAATTAAATATTGAAGGGTATATGCCCCCCAGGTCCCGGCACCCGTCTACAGTTTGAGTTTAAATATTTACTGCAAATTGTAATATCTTTTCTATTGGTAATATGTTCTTGTTTAGTATTCTTTTATATTTTATTTTAAGGGCTGGATCAGGTATACAGACAAATGTACTTCAAAGTGAAACACAAGTATTTATCCCAAGGCATCATCTGATTTGTCATGGCTGTCGCTTACAGCCACCTGTAGGTCAGTTGCTTTTTTTTCTCATGATGTGAGAAAGTCCAAGGTACCGACGTTTGTAGAGAACGAGGTTGTCAGAATTACATGCAGAGACATGAAAATGCTTCTCGCTGTGAATTTCAGCACTGCCTTCAGGGTCATGAAGAGGAAAGAATTAACCGAGGGATTCGCCGACTGCTCAGGTAACATCAAATCGTCAGTCCATCGCAATATTCTTTGTCTTGCTAGCAATGAATCGGTTCCCCCGTAGCTCTGTAATCTCTTGGAAATTTCCTTCATAGTGTCGAAACAGTACAATTGTACAATGCTATTGTTACTGCAGAGACCTGCTCCAAAAAATGTTCCCTTGCATACTAAAGTAGCAAGTTTTTTTTGAGTATTTCAGTCTCACTTCTTAAAAAGACTTTCATTTCTTAAAATCATGAAGTCTGCATTTTCAGCAATGGTTAAAAACCCAGAAGACAGAGTAGTTTTGTACAGTGACCTCCATCCTGGAGCCTGGCGTGAAGTTCTGCCGACACCAGAGGGAGTCCTGACGCTCCAGGTTTTTCCTCGCACTCCTTGAACTGTAGCATCCCCCACCCCGACGTTAGTTTCATCCACTAAGGCCTTAATCGCATGAACTGGAGAAAAGGCTATGGAAACCCCAGTTGTATTCAAAAGGTCTTCCATATCTAATAAATATGCAGAATAAGCAGGGAAAACAAAGGAGACGGGGGGTAGAGAAAGAGGCGGGCAGAAGCAGAAATTGGAAATAGGCAGGTGGAAGGGGCAACACTAGTGTGAGGCATGGCAGGGCCCTACTGGCTGACTGACCGTGCATGGCCTACTGTGGGTATCTTCGCCAGGAAGGCGTCTGGTCCCCTGGCTGAACCCTCCGTGTGAACACCACGTACAGAGGATTTAATCAGAGCTACAGGTCCATGCCAATCCTGGCCGGGATGTCTGTTACGTTCTTACGGCCTCTCGAGCTCTGCATTTTAGAGTTACTCTTACAGTTATACTGCAAAAATGTGAACTTCAAGGTAAGACAGAGGTTAGAACGCTCTTTATCCATATACATTTAATAGTTTTTTTTCTGCCCTGAAATAGTGTTATGCTGTGATTCAAAGTTACTGCACTTGCCGAAAAAATGGAACAGCCCTGGTACAGTTTTGTTCCCCAAGGTACAGGCAACATTATTGTACCCCCAATGGTATAAAAACGCGTTCTTAAATGAGATTTTTTAAAAATTATTAAATAGTCTTCAGCCACTGTCTGGACATGCCACTAACTCAGGGGTCTGCAACTTTATGTACAGTGAGAGCTACTTCTACAAAGAAAATAGTCTGGGAAGCTGTGTTTGATGTAGTACAAGATTATATCAACTGGGGAGGGTGTTTACGTGTGTAAACACAACAAAAAAAGGAAATTAACATAATTCATCTTATTTCTAAGATGTGTTATGGGAGCTACTCATTGGCTTGCTGCAATACGCTAGTAACTTGCGACCAATGTTTTAGTGACCACCTCTGTAGCTAATTAATTCTTCACCAAAGATTTATGTGATCAGTTAATTACTCCGTGAGATAACGCTCCAGTTATGCTCCATCATGATTGAATGAATGACTTGTTCTTGACATCTCGTGATGGAGGTTGAGCCTTACTTGTGGTCCAGAGCAGTGAGGAGACCGCTCCTCTGTTTCCCCCGCATCGCCACGCTCTTCATCTTCATCTCGGTGATGCTGGGCAGCAGCAGCGGCACGGCGACGCAGAACAGCGCCAGCTGCGGGGGCAGTGGCGAGCCGGACGGCGTCTTCTTCTTCTGTCCATGCAGAAACTTGAGACGGCCTTGGAACTGCATGGTCTGAGGATGGAAAGCAGTGCAGGCTCAGTACTCTGACTTCGAGTCACAGTGAGCATGGCGGGACATGACTAAAACAGGCCTCTAGGGTAGAGTAAACAAGCCAGGGTTTGCACTAATTGCAAAGACAGTGATTAGTTAGTGTTAGTTATACATTCTTAATTATATAAATTGAATTATAAACTTCAAAAAGTCAATCTTGCTTTTGTAAGAAATAAAATTTAAAGTAATATTCTTGTGAAAAAATGGGTTTGACATAAAAACATCACATTGTAGGACTCTCCCACAAACACAGTGCGCAAAAACATACATTATGCATTATGGCATGGGTCTCCAACCTTATTTACAGTGATAGCTGTACAAAGAAAATATTCTTGGGAGCTACATGTTTGATTCAAGGTCATATCGACGGCAAAACTGCTTTATACTTAAAAAATTAACTAAATATATTTTTGGAACTACCGGTAATTGGTGATACTCGAGGTAATCAATGAATTAATGGTAGAGCTGTCACGATTGGTCCAATAAACTGTTTCAACCAAGTTGAATACCCTGTGACTGTGACTCTTTTTACTAAACTGGTTGGTTGAAACACAGTCTTGGTTTGGATTTGTATATTCTGGACCTAAACTTTCCACCTCTCTACAGTACAACATTGTACATAAAATATAGCTTATTGTAGTTTTGCTGCTGCATCTCGGTGGCTTGTTTTTGGCAGTTTATCATAAGCTTTGATGAGTCTGTATTTGTCACTGAGAGAAAATGACTCTTTTTCCAGTCATATTTTCTGTTCACGCAGCATTAGCCTCAGGTAGCCAGAAGCAGATGGGTTACTACAGGGCAAAGCAGGCAAGTGAAAAAAAAAAATTACCGTAGTTTTAATTTTTTCCATATGTTGTCATGTAAAACAAGACCCAAAATGAACAGTGTAAGTGGACTGCTTTATTACTATAAGCGAATTATTTAACAGTATTTGTACAGGAATTAATCTGTCCCAAGGTTTTTGATACATATAAGCCATTGATCATTATAAGCGGTTTGCACTGTATTTCCATACAGCGGAAGGCGAATGTCTTTTCATCCCTAGTTCTAGTTCGTTGTTCTCTTTGCTCGTTTTGTTTAATTTCTCACGAGCGCCGCGTGGATTCTGGATGAATCAAATAGGAAGGAGGAGACTGATTATGATTGTCTCAGAGCACAGGTAGAGCTCATGGAACCATCGTTACAATTGCAAAGCTTGCGGAATTTTCTTTCCTTTGCCTGACCAAACCTTTTAACGCAGCGTATTGATGGTTTGAACCCAGCAGACTGAATGTATATAAAATGCCATGTCAATATTGACATCACACATTGTGCGGGCCTGTCAGGGCGGCACAGCGGTGCAGAGGGTAGCGCTGCGGCTGCACACCTCCGCTCTGTGCATGTGCAGTTTGCGTGTTTACCCCGTGTGTGCGCGTGGCTTTTTGACAGGCTTCATGTTCCTTCCACTGTCCAGAAACACGGAACTTTAAATGAATTGGAGCCTAAACTTACCATATGTGTGACCCTGCAATGTGTGGTTGATTACTGCCTCACGCCAAATATATAATAAAATATAATATAATATAAACCAGTTATTCAATGAATCATCAGATTAATCAGTAGATTACTTGATTATTGATATAATGATAGTGACAGCCCTAATTATGAGTGTAAATCCATTTATTGTCTGGCTATAAAAACACTCTTTCAGCATGTGTGACACTGCAGCGGGACCTTATCTGACAGTGGCAGAGTTTGGTAAAGGGTGTTAATTCTGAAAAGAGTAGTGGTCACTGTGACTCATAAAGGAGATTATCACCAGAATCATGGTTTTGAAAGCCTTCCACCATAGGTCAAAACTGCGGCAGCCGTAATGAGAAATCACTCCTGTGCGATTAGTGGCTTTTGGTTTCTCTGAGAGAGCAGGGCCTCTCACATCCGGAACCCCACGAGACAATTATGGAAAGCACAACCTGTCCATTCGCCCGCCAAACCGGGACGTAAAACGGCCAACAACCTTTCCTGACCTCTCGGGAAGTAAGCGTTCCAAGCCGACAGTTTTCCGTACCGACACCGAGTGACGTGCCCTCTGTGTTTCCGATGAAGCGTCCAAACCACTTTGGTCAAATGTTTAGGAGGTGGTAACATGCTGTAAATGTGTCTTTCTCCAAATATCCAACCAATGATATTTCCGGGCTGAGGGGCCTTCCTATTTATAACCATTTTTGAAAATCTGCACTGAAATTTTACTTAGAATCTGTTACGTTGTACCAAACATTTGAATGTAACGAGCATTCAACCAAGATTATATGATAACTATGATCTTTATGGTGACCTTCCATATGACCATGAGAAATTAGTAAATTACTCCTTGACTCATTTTGACAACCATTTAAAAGAATTTCTTTTTTTACAAACCAAGAAATTTGTTAAGCATTTGTGTAAGACCGTTATAACATTAACGTAATAACGATAATTATGGAGTTTGAGTGAGGATTACTGGAAAGACCCCCCTGGTCCCACACATATAGAGGTTTTGCAGTTCTGGGGGGGAAGGTGGTTGGCAACGGTAAAAACTGTTGACCAGGAGGAGGAACAAGGAGTGTGAAATTTTAATAAACAAGGCTGGTTAAGGTCCTTTTTTAGAGGAGGCCCTGGAGTAAGCCTGCTCATTAGAGTGCCCCAGCAAGTTTCCTGCCACAGTCCGAAGATGTAGAGATAGACTAAACTGCCTAGAGTGTGTGTGTGTGTGTGTGTCTGTGTGTCCACCCTGTGATGGACCAGCACCCCATCTTACGCCCTATGCTGGTCCCAACCGTCCTCCTGCTGTCACCCTCCCAAGCATAATTAGGTCGTAAGATGCTCGGATGACAGATGTATGCCGACGGCCACTCACTAGGAACCCGGACGTGCTGTCCAGCAAGCAGCGGACGCGAGAGATGAAGCAGCGGTTCAGGAAGGAGGAGAACTCCGCCGGGATGTCGCCCGACTCTCCACAGCTGAAGAGGCTGCTCACCGCAAACTCCTCACCTGAGAAGCGAGTGCCGGTACATTTCCTCAGGTGCCAGCATACCAAAGCCAATAAGTCTTACTCTCCGCATCCTCGTGTGAGATTACCCCAAATCCTTAGCGTAGCAACACGTGTAATTGTTTGGCGAGGATAAACAAGATCGCTCCCATTGAATGCATCATACAAACTATATTTAATCCGCGAAATGTTTCGTGACAAACACTGCCGCTAAAATAAACACACGCGTCGCCTTAGCAACACTTTCTCGGAACTAATTAGGCAAACTGTGGTGACATAACAAAGCAATGTTTTTTCCCCATTCATAATTACAGAAGTCATACTCCGGCTTGCTTGCTCTCTCTCGTGCTCGGTCCAGTTCCTCTGCTGCTGGTGATCGTATACTTACCGCTCCCTGCCGCTAGGGGGTGATCTGGAGCTGAAAGCTGCTGGCTGGGGTTCATGGCCCAGTGGAGCTGTCTTCTGAACTCCTGCCGGTCGTCCACATGGATGTAGTCGAAGACGTTCTGGTGCATCACATCAGTCTGTGCACAGCAATGGGGGGAAAACGTAAGGAGCCGAGCCAATATACCCCCCCCCCCGGATTAACAATTCCCGCTGGTATGTTTGCAAACAGGCCAGGTCGCCTTGCTTAATCCGTGCAGGACTTGACTCGGACTAGCCTTGACCCAGATCCATGACATAGATAATCTCGACTAACTTGGCTTAGAAGTTAACGCTGAAGGTGAATATAGGGTACACCTCAATGTTTTGAGTCTGACAGTGTGTCCATCTACAGCACGGATACTCACTTAATTATTTTCCCCCGAGGTCTACAAAGCTAAGGGGGGTGGATCGCACGGACATCGTGTTTCAGTCCGGATGCACCATTTGAGCATCCCTGGTAATAGTACCTACAGGTTATTATTTTATATACGTTAATTATATGCACATGTTTAAATTGATAAATGTTATATCCAGCAACATTAATTTTAAACTAGTCGATGGTCATAAAACACACCGCGGCACAAAACCACAGAAACTTAAACCTAGAACGCTAATAATATTCTTAGTGGGTAAAAAAAAATAGAAAGAAAGAAAAAAAAAAACAAAGCATTGCGTGACACCAGCTGGCAAGGAGCACCGCAGCCCAGCCTTGACGGAAAAAAATCCCGCAAGTGGGCTCGCATTTGTAATTCCCCTTTCTTTCCAGCAATAGCTTTTGCTTTCTGTCATGAATGACAGATCCCTTTCTGAAATATTTTGCCCCGCTTTAATTTCCACGTCTGAGGCACGCGAGGCAGTTTGAGCGTGCGCCGCGCAGAAGTACCCCCCGGCCGGACGCACGCGGAAACAGCGCTGTGAAACCCCGTCAGCGGACGGATTGGGTAGCAGTGGTGTGAGATCTCCTTGTAAACACAAACACACACACACACACACACACACAAAGCAGTGTTTTTCCTGAATTAGGAATTCTGTTCTTTAAAGCATAATTACAAAGTAACAGATCTGATCAAAGGGAGACACTGCCAGTGTGCCTTTTCTCCGCTTTATTGTGGTAGGAATCCTTTAAAATTATATATGTTTTGTTGTCTCCTGTGATGCGGGGTAGTCTTGTGTCTTTTTACAGTCTAATTTATCCCGTTTGCTTTTCAGAACATTTTCACAGAGGGCCTCAAAAAATGTTTAGAATGTATATCTAGATTTTTAATATTTAAGTCTCACGAAAACGTCTGGGGGTCTGATGCCAAGAGTCAGTTCTGATATTTTGTGCTTATACAGTCAGATTGCCCCGAACTTTAGTATTAGCTGCTAGCGTAGCGTTACTGACATTGGACAGTGTTCAGTGATGTGTGGCCACTTCAGTGATGAGGACTCAAGTTACTAACTGCAGACACACTGTGAGCAAAGCTGGAGGTTGAGAGAGAGTACCATACATCAACAGAAGGGGCCGTAGGGCTGGATACTTTTTCCGGTTATGCTGTAACACCTGCCTAAGTCTGTCTGGAGGTCCTTTGGTGCAAGGAGCACATGGATGACACATAAATAGCTGGCTTTCACACTGAATAATTATAAAGATGAATGTCAGGCGTGTTCTTCCAAGGTCAGCTTGCACCATTCATTTCAGAAGGCAGTGTTTAAGGTCCTGTGTAAGCATGTACACCCCATAATTCAGCATTCCCTTACTGCTGGGATAAGTGCATTCCCAGATGGCAACATTATGCAGTTTCCAGGACAATCACTGGACAGTTGGCATTGCTGTTGGGTGGGTGCCCATAGTACTGGGTACAGGCAATCTGGAGAGCCACCTGTATCTCCTGTAGGACCAGACCCGGGCTAGAGCCAGCCCGTGTGCCATATCCAGGTCACAGAGGAGCTATTTTTACTGACCTGCGTAACCATCGGTATACAAGTGTTATGTTCAAGTCCCATGAATAATCGCACATACAGTACTGTTCAAAAGTTGTAGGCAGTCAAAGGAAATGTTTAAAATCCATTCATTTGAGTAGTAAGTGTATATTTGCTCAGATAAATAAATCACAATTTAACTTTAGAACATATGCAAATTTAGAGCAACAGAATAAAAATGAACAAGAATTCCTACTGTTCTCTAAAAAGTTACTGATATCTGTTAGAATGGCTAGATGAACACTGCTTCAGTTCCCAAATCTCTCCTCTTGGGCACCTCCGCCATTCCATGTATTTGTTAAATTTCACCACCCGCTTGCTTAATTAATTGTTTTAAAAGGTCAATGAGGTATTGATTCATCATATGAGGTGTGCAAGTGCTTGAATAAAAAAAAATGCATGGGCGTATCGGATGGTTGCTGGGAATACTGGGGTGATACTGGATGCTATAGAGGTTTAGAAATGGTTAAGCTGACACTTTGACAGACAGACAGATTTGCACCAACATGAAGGTAATATAAATATCATTTTCTTTGACTCCCTGTGCTACTTCCATACCAGCACACAGAAATGAGCCTCACCAAAAAGATGTATAAAAACTCAGAATGTAGGGGTCTAAAAAAATTGATATAAAAAAAATCAACAAGTCTTCTATTGTAGCTTTCATGGGACATGAAAATAATCATAAAAACAGCCCCTGCTGACATAGTGAAGCTTGGACTTGGCGCTGAACAGAAAATAATTGTCCAGGCCTGTGTAAGACTGTCTGAAAATGAAGAAATTACCGCACTGGGCCGTGTGAAGATGGCAAGCTTGTAAAGGCACTGTATTCTGTTGTCCCACAGCTAAGGAAGTGGAAGCACTGTTTTTTTTCATTATGTTTTATTGTTAGTGAATGCTTTTCTCTAAAGCGAAGTACAAATGAGGATCTGACAGCAGGGTCAGCTCTAGGTCCCTGGATCAATCGAATTTTGCTCTTAGACCCAATGGTGACATCGCTCCGCCAGCCATGAGATTTGACCCAGTGACCTTCTGAGTCCTAACCCCTGAGACCACACATTATTTCTTTTTTGTATAATACCTGTATGGTTTTGCAGATAAAATGTATATATTAATGTAAAATTTGAAGCTTTGATTTATAAAGTATGAATTTTTGCCAAGGAATCTTTCTTTTTTAAATCATAAAAATATATGTAGTTTGCATATAGCATAGTAGTTCAATGGGCACCACTGTCATCTCAAACCTCCAGGGTTTGTGTGGATATTTTTCCCATATTGCACTGGGCTTCCTCGGCATCTTCTAGTTCCCTCCCCACAGCCCAAAGAAATGAAATTACGCTAACTTATCTCTGAAAGAATATGAGTGTGCTCCATGATGGATTGGAATGCCATTCCGGATATCCCATCCTGCCTGTGAGAGGCTCCAGGCTCCTCAGGACCATGTACTAGAAAATGGATTAATAGATTTTGCATTTTAAGCGTGAGGTGAGTTTTCTAGAAGTGCAGATAAAATTATTAATATTATAACCAGTAAATTATAGGGACAACTCCCTAAACATCCAGTTTCCGTTTTTTCCCATGACCTTCAAATCCACGAGCTTGAGAAAGACATTACTTCCTGTGAAATGTAACCACTAGCAGCAGGCTGTGCTGCTGAGGACCACACAGGGAGTAAGTGAAATACTCGAGAGTGCACACATATTGAGCCATAGTTAGTGAAAGTGAGATCTGCACCATTACACTGTCCAGACATGAAGCACCTGTCTTGTCCAGAAGCTGTAATGTTCAGAACCTTGTTTACAGGACTGCAAGACGATTTAAGCTGGCAAGGTGGGCACAGGCGATACGGTCAGTAATGAAGAGGACCCAGATTAACTGGGTTGTTCATGGCATCTGTTCATAGCCTGTCATCATTGATATCTGTCTGTATCGTTCGGCGAGTCCCCTCATCCTTGAACAGGGCTCGGGTGACGTCCGGGGCTGGTGGAGACGGAATTGAGGGAGAGAGAACTCCGTGGGGCAGGAGGCCACTGTTCCAGAAGACCTTTCTAACTGCCTGGACTTCTTAGACCACACCACACAACCAGCGTCAATACAGATCTGTGCCATTGAATCTATTTGTTCTCAATGCCTAATTCTCTATTGCGGTGAACGGGGGGGGCACATATAATGAAACAAACTGAAATCTAGTGGGGCCTTGCTATGGTACCCTCAAAGCAAGCAGTTAACCTTCATTTCCTCTGTAAGATATCTAGGTAGCTATAACTGGGTCACTTGGGATAAGAGTCAGCAGAGCGGTGAATTGAGAACAGTACATCTTTCAGGAAGCAAGTGTACAGACCGTCCTCTATTTGTCCATAAGTATGTTTGTAGAATGTTATTTGTTCTGATCCAAAGCAATTTGCATAGAACTAAGTTCAGGACTTGGACGTGAAAGCTGGGTGACGAATGAGATGGGAGGAGTACTGATGCATTTGAGTTTTGGTGTAGGTGATGACTTAAGAATACTGTGGACAGGGGTGAAAAGTTTGGATGATACTATGGGCTGATTTATACTTGACACTCACAACGCATACCCATCATGGCCGCCACACGTGTTCCGCGTTGATTCCACGCGTCATAGCTGCACCTACGCGAGGAGTTAACGCAACGCGTGCGCAAGGTGCAGTACCACCAATAACCGGGGTGGCAGCATGGTCACCTTTCGTCACGGAATTGTGTGTTTATATACGGTACAGTTAATATTAAAGTAGCATCTGATTTTTTTTAAAGAATGAGTGGCCTGAATAACTGTATTTTCAGAGGCAAATGAGAAAATATTGTGAGCACTATTGTGTCCCTCTGTGTACAGTGTCTTCAAAATGTAATGGCAGTTTAAGTTTCTACGGAAGCAGTATCATGTGTGCAAAGTACAATGAAAATAATTTGCCATTCTGACTTTCCTACTTTCATAAGCAACGTTGTTTTTCAATACAGTTCCGGTATTTATAAATCTTGGTTATAACATTTGCCGAGAGCGTGGGGTTTACGTTTCACTAGAACATTTACAGTATATTGTTATAGGAAAAAAAAACTTAGTGAGCTGTGCAATTTTAATCACTGCTCCTTTTCTGGATTATCTAGTAAATGTTTAACATCAGTTTAAAGTTTATCGTCGCTATTTTTGCATGAGTTCTGCTTGCGCTCTCGAAGCCGATCTTAATCATTTTCATCCTTGCTGTTTAAATCACTCATGAATAGACATGTTTGTGAGAAACTGATTTATTTTGAACTAATTTTTTCTTTATGAGTAGTGCAGTACTTATTGATTTTTTTCAGTATCGTGCAGCCTAATTACAAAGTACTAACTACTACGAGATATCTAACAATGCAACATTCATCATGGGGTAGTAAAGTGATATGTGCCAGAGCGAAGTATCAGTGCGATGTGGAGCAGTGGTTAGAATATAGAGAATGCTGGAGCAGTATTACAAAATTAGCAACTCGCTGTGGAGGCAGCGATTGTACATTATTTCATACCACAACCGCATACAAACAAATGTGACCGGAAACGAAGGAGCCGACCAAGATGGTTTTCTTGCACTGTCCCCTGGTGGACATGACCTTTAGTCCTCCAGACTGACGTAAACTACGCGTGCGAGTATAGTCAGTACACTGCTTTCGTTGCGTACGTGTTGTCTTGCGTGAAGTATATCGCGGCCATAAGGGCCCCTGAGTAACAGACACCCTAAATTTTGGAACATAATTAGATTGGTCTTGGTTGGGGGCTCACTATGATGTGCTTTTATGGGGCCCAAAATCTCTTTCAAATCAAGCTTTAACCATTTCTTGTAGCACAAATGACTAGACTGGAGCGTCTTATTTTGGGGATATTATGAGAAGATCAGGACGTAATGCTTGGAAAGAAGCAGAGGTAGACCATTATCAAGATGGATGGGTTCAGTCATCACAACAATGAACATGGAGTCTGAAGACCCAAATGACAGACATGACATTCTGGAGTAGGGGCGGCACGGTGGTGCAGTGGTTCGCACTGTTGCCTCACACCTCTGGGATCAGGGTTCACGTCTCCGCCCGGGTTCCATGTGTGTGGAGTTTG
>JAAGVU020000032.1:13155155-13186026 GCA_011763525.2 Mormyrus iriodes
TGTGTGCGTTGTTCGCGGGGGTGGGGGCCGGGGTTAGGAGCGAAATGTTAAATTCTGGCGTTTTGGGGGCGGGGGGGGGGGGGGGGGGGGGGGGGGGGGGGGGGGGGGGTTGGTTCCACAAAGCTGCGGTTTATTAACTTTCCAGGGCTAGCATTTGCAGGGCCTCTGTTCTGCGGCCAAGTCCCCGACGATCGCGTGACTGCAACCCCCTCGCTGCCAGACTCTGTCGCCCCCACTTTAATGTGAGTCAGCCCAGGTCAGGCGGCCCCATCTCCGCGCGCTTGCGAGGCCCGGCTCAACCCAATTGGACGGGGCATTCCAGTAGCTGTGCCCGTGGGGAGATGTTTTTGAGCTGTTTCGTGGCTGGGGTTGGGGGGGCTTATTCACACCCGTTTCCTGTACCATGCTGATACTTATGCACTCAAAGGGGGACATGATAGAGAAAACACTCATTTTCCTCAAACTGTTTCTCGTTTTCCTCACTGGAATTACGCACATAGATAATAAAAAACTTCTTTAAAGGGCATAAAGGTGAAATAAGGGCAACTAAAGAAAAGTACATCAAAAGTGATTTGAGAAATATCAATATTTATCATGCTACTTGTGAAAATGTTATATTATGCACACACAGAGACGTCGGTGAGGCATGGATACCTTGGTAGACTCAGGGGGCCCAGCACTTTACAGGGACCCTTGAATATGTAAGATTATATGTAAAATTTGGCAAGGGGGCCCAAGGTGACATTTTGTCAGGGAGCCCAGAATTTCTAGCTATGCCCCTGTGCACAGATATGACTCCAGAAGTGGGGCAGGTCCTGTCAGCACCGTGTGTGCGTAGGGAGAGTTTCCATATGCCTACAGC
Source organism: Mormyrus iriodes (assembly GCA_011763525.2). Classification (NCBI taxonomy): domain Eukaryota; kingdom Metazoa; phylum Chordata; class Actinopteri; order Osteoglossiformes; family Mormyridae; genus Mormyrus; species Mormyrus iriodes. Next base: position 13,156,018 of record JAAGVU020000032.1, read on the forward strand.
AGCGTCGACAAGCCCTCTGATTGACAGAGCTGCCAGGGGTCATTGACCCCATAACCATTTCCATCCCACGTAACCAAAGACGGGCGTGAGCTGTGACCATGACACGCCCTACGCATGCATCCAGTTCCAGGACCCTGATTGGGCAAAGGGAACATAACTGTCAAAATCTGGAATTTTCTAAATAATTTATTTGCCATTTGTAAGCATGAGTACAGGTACATCAGGATTCTTTGATTTTTAAATATCTCTTCATGGGAGACACATATATAGTTGAGAGTACAAGGTCAGCTATTTACTTGGCAGTAATGGAGCAGTTTTTGGGGATAAAGACATTGCTCAAGGGCCCAGCAGTGATATGATTACTCTGTTAGCCACGGGATTATAACAGACAACCATAAGGACAGACACACACCATCCTATATTTCGTGGCACTCAGATTATCACTGGTATGGAATTATCCGATGCAATGTCTTTAACCCATTACGCTGAATTCTACATGATCCTTGTTTCGGATAATAGCACTACTAACTCATAAAAATAAAGCACCTTTACTGTCTTTCATTCTATACTTTTAGAGGAAAAGGGCCTTTCCGTATTCTGCACCGCTCTCCGGCATTCCGTTCTCTTGGAATTCCCGTGAAATTAGATCATGGAAACTTCCACCTGTTTTACGCTGAGAGCAGCAAGAAACGAAAATCGATCCATTTCAAGGAGCAGCGGCCTCATGTCTGAGCGAAAAAGGATGGTAAACCCATTTTGTGGAAATGTAGATATCGATTTGGGAGAATCAGGAACTGAAAAACAGCCACTACAAAAGCGTGAAAACCAAAAAGGAGTGCTGGAAGTATTTAATAGATCTCTGTGTTTTCCTACATGCTTGAAGAAAGCAATGTCTCAAAGACATCAAAAATATTTTTGTCAGGGTCAAAGCTAACTGAAAAACAAGCGTCCCAAACATTTTGGAATTCCCGCAGAATAGAAGAAAATTTTCTGGCATTCCAGGGCCCCTTGAGACCCGGTTGTCATGGTGACCCCAGTACAATTATAGAGGCCCAAATTCGTGCCTTGCCGTGAGCAGCTTTTCAAGTCACGCAACCAAGGGCAACACATTTCCACGGTCAATTGGGTCGTTATTTATCCAGGGCCGCAGCAATTTTTGGATGTTAACCGGAGCCTGTAGCTTGGTTATGCTCAGACAGGAGGGTCGTCTCGGTTGAAAATATCACTGGTGAAATGATTTCTGGACTTTGTGGATGCTGAATTACAGTTAATCGCACTGATTCCACCTGTTTGACACACCTAAAAATTCCACTAGCATGCCCTTTTTCCCTGCTCTAACAGGAGCGCACTAATTTTCTTGAACCTGGTATTCCACCAAGAAAATTATCTGACTTCTTTGTTTAGTTCCACCTTCTGCCAGTTGAGCCCGACATCCTCCCTTTGACCTGAACCTTCCCCCTGTGCCCTCACCTCCAATAAGAGTTCGCTCTCCGTGATGCTTGTTCCTCCAGACAGGCCCTCCTTCCCCGCGTCACTGTTGGTGGATGGACTGACATGCGTTCTGGAAGGTTTCTCCTGAATGGCTGCAGATGGGAACAGGGAGAGGGAATGACAAAAGTTTTCAGTGGGCTGTGTGATTGGCACAAGCCACAAAACGTCTTCTTTTGCACCCATACTTGGGATTAACCTGTGCTGGGGCTGTTTGTGAATAACACTTATAACAATACAGTTAATAACATTTAATGATAGTCAGGATTTGATGGAACTCAGAAGAGATGTGACTTTTGAAAGTGAATTTAAAAATGAATAAAAAATGACTGTTTTGCATCAGTGCATCTTGGCACATGTACAGCAAATTGGCTAGTAACATTTTTAAAGCAGCACTTAGCCGAAACACATTCCAATCAGACAACACACAGTAAATTTATTTAATGTTTATGATAAAGAGGAACATCAGCTGTTAAAAAACAAAGAGCAGCTTCAACTAACAGAAAGTAAATCAGTAAAAAAAAAACTGACTTTTTCTTCTGGAGCCAGAAATGTTCAAATATCACCATACAAAAAACTGATAATACCAACAATGTTAACCATAATCATCATCTTTGGTGATCCTGCTAAAAATTAATTTAAAAACTAATAAAATGAGAATGTAGGTACAGTTGAATGCCTCAGGGGATTTTAGTAAGGTGTTTTTTTCTGACATATTTTAAAAAGTTTCTGAAAAATTCACCATCACAATATGCAACAGAAATATAAACACAATTCATCTATAACAAACAAAATGACTCTATTATAAAAATCAATAAACGTTTTCAGACATTTTAGTTGAGGCAACCATATCTTATATGTATTATTTTGAATGAAACTCTAAACAGCATTTACAGGACCTGATTATCTGATTATATGATATGAATCTATTTAAACTTCTCAAAAATCTTTTTAATATTGAGGTCTCTGTATGGTATATTATGAATGAAAAATAAGTATAATATATTGATTTATTTATATTGATATATAATGTCCCAATTTCAACAGAGGGCAGAAATAAAAGCCAGGGCAAGTGAGTCAACATCCGTGTCAAGTGTTTTATTTTATACCTTTATTATACATACAAAAACAACAGCAATAATGTCTTATCTAATATCTAATTATCTAATCAGAAATAACTCATTTGTTTGCCTGTGTCACAGGTGTTGTTAGCATTTGTATAGTGGACTGAGGGTATTGCGGCTGTGTCACATGAGGTTAGCGAAGCTGTGTGATTGATGTTCGCATTGAATTTCCAGGGAGAGCACCGACGTTCCGTGTGGGATTAAATGCAAACTCAGCGTGAGACCTGCACACAACCGCGGTCAGAAGCCGGAGACAGACTCTGAAGACATTCGAGTCCCACAGCGAACGGTGTCCTGGGGGAAGAGGGGATGGGCAGATTGGCGCCTTCAATGGAAAACACATAAGAATCACTTATGTGAGAGTGGGGGGAATGGCAGTGTGAGGCTGCACCGTGGACGGCGCGAGATGTGTGCAAGCTTCGGATCCGCAAGACAGCCACAACAGCTGAGCTGACCCCAAGACATTCAGAGCCTAGTCACGCCAAGCACACCCCCGTCTTCTCCCATGGGCCCATTACGCCCTCGTAAAAATGGTGGTGGAAAAAAAAACAATTGCCCTCCCTCGCCAGTGACAAATTTCAAGAGCGAACGTTCATTTCACACAGCCCTGGCTGGTCCGCCACGATGGCAGCTCCAGGCCTTCGTGACTATCATCAATTTTCCCTTACAATATTTTGAATGAGGTATGTGAGCTATTTCAGCAATTCCTCTCAGCCCTTTTTAGGATCTATAACACAATGCAGGCCTTGGATGGGTCCTATAATATAGTTAGGCCAGCCTACAACAAATATCAAATTGTTTACTTTCCTACAAGGGGAAATCTCTGCTTCCCCTATACTATAACATTTCACAATCATGCATTGTAAATTTCAATGAATCAGTGGATACTGGTACAGGAAAGGATTCTTACCACTGGCTTTACCACTGTATGTATGGTTTCTTCTCCTGCTCAGAACTACTCCTCATGCTTTTGAAAAACTTTGGACAGGATGAATATCCAGGAAAGACAAACAAATGTGATGATTTATGGCTGAAGTTGTGCTTCGCAAGCCAACAGAGGTTTTATTCATGTATGTTTTTTTTTTTAAAGGTGACCTGATCATTATAAAGTCTAATTTTTTGTTTGAGATACAAAGGCGCTGTGTGCGAGGCAGGGAGATATGGCTGGTGGAAGGAGAACACCAAACCTTGCAGAAAAGTTATGGTCAGGCATGACTGAACAGCATCTAGTGAGGTTGTGTGTTTTATATAACGCATTATATCATGAAATCAAGCTATTTGCAAACCATTTTTTCAGTGCCTCGCACTGTAAAAATGGGCGATAACCTGATGGTTATCCAGCTCTGTGATTCCTCGGCGAAATGGCCCTTGACCCTGTTACAGCCCCAGGTAGAATTTAAGGGACAAATGTCTAACGTAACAATCTGCCTAGACATTTCCTTTCCAAAGCACAAATCAGAAATAATCTCACAGACTGAAATAATACATAATCATCTGATAATGGTACCGCTCTTGTCAACAGAAAAGTAGTATGACTCAAGCTAATGTTCACAACAGGATTCTGAGAGAGAAACTCTAAATCCACACCCATAAGTAACAACTACTTCACCGTTCCCACTATGACTGTAAGCACTACCTTCCGTCTTTGTCCAGCCTTTCTGATGCCTGTGAAGGGGGTGCCCTGTCTGTGCACTGATGACTCAGCCAAAAACTTGTATCAAGTACGCAATACACCTACTGAAATGACAAGCTCATATTCCAGGAACCTTCCCTCGCTACACTATTAGTCCCATGTAGATGTACACTTCAATGCAGTCATTTTAAGGCACCGCAATGGGATTTTATTATTATTCTTTTAAACTCATCTTGCCTTGTCATTAGGAAACTACTTCGCGATACGGCAGTAGTCCTGGCAAGATTGCTGCACTCCTGTGGTGTTGATGAGTAAAGTGGAATGAAATTAGCAGGGAGACATTAGCATTAGCAGGTAACTCTTGGGCTGCTGTAAGAAGTTGGCCACTGTTGTAAGGAAGCAGGCAGGTTAGCCCCTGTTAAGGGAGCCTGCTGGATAGCACCTACGCCCCCCCCACACACACAATTTATACAAGCACACCTCCTCTTGTGTTTGCTCACACTTGACTTGATAGCCATGCTGCAACCTCCAGATGACAATGATGATCAGTCCATTGAGGGCACCTTACACAAAAAGTGCAGTTTAATTTGCACTGTAAATTTGATAAAAGTTGTTGTGTAGTTGTTGTATAGCTCCTAATCCAATGCTGCTTACTCTTGTACCAGGGCATTCATTATAAGCTCAGCCTCGCTGCACTTATGCCTGTTTGACTCCTTGCATGAATGTGTGCAATGTGCTATTTGCCTCACAGACAAAAACGTCTGCTAAGTATGTAAATGTAATGTAACAGTGCTCTCCGACGGTCGATAACTACAAAAGGTAAGATTCAAAGTAAGATTCTGGCAAACAACAGTTTATAGGAAGTGTGTCTCTTCCTGTTCCAACCAAACACAGGGGTGTTCTCCGACAAGGACGCAGGAGTAAACAGATCCGCATCCTCCACCCCCCACCTGCTGACCCCAACCCCCCTTACTTTACAGCCTCGCGTGCAGAGGCCTCTCCACTGAAAGGTGTGGGGGCAGGGATTGGCCGACGGCCAGCTCATTTGCCTATCCCCTCCCCCTGCTTCCCCTCACCCTCCACCCTGCCCAGGAAATCCAAGGAAAAGAGAGACCAGAGGTAGAGCGAGCACAGAAACAAAGCTGGCTGACCAAGGTCTGGTTGTCACGCAAACCAACCGTCTGTCAATCTCCTCTGGTCTCTGACAGAGCCCTGGCACATGTCCAAGCCCTTGCGTGCAAACCGGCAAACCACATTAGCCTATAAAGTATTTCACAATAACAACAGCTGTTAAATATTGATGACTGCTGGCAAGCGCTGAATACTCACTATGAAAGGTTAAGCCTGCCATGTAATGGAGCCTAATTCTTCATTTTATGTTGTGTCATATGTCTGGGACTTTCTTTTTTAGGTAATGTGCCATGAAATTGGGTACATACTGGTTTCAGCAGGCAGGCAGTTTTTTCTTTTTTTTTCTTTTAATGAGCAAAAAAAAAAAGACTTCTTGTGTCATTTCACTGCCGTTTAACTTTGAGTAATTTACCCACTGTTGCGCCATTCTGTTGTCAACAGCATAATAATAATAATAATACATTAGTACAGCTACAGAATGGGACCACGTAATTAGTTGCACACCTGCCTGAGTATTCACACATATTGACCAGATCGTGTTATGTGGCTGAAGGTAGCCTACGAGAGAAAAACCTTTTAAATATTTTTCGCTCATGTATTAACCTTACAAATCATTTCCACACTGTGAAATAAGTATGATTATTACTTTAATATATTTCAAATAATTATAACAGTTAGATATGAACAAATAGAACAAACAGAATGTTTGTATCATGCAAATACTTTCAGATTCAGAAGAGATGATGTTTATCATTATGCATGATATTCTTAGAAATAAGTCATTTTAGAAGCACAATATCTTCCATTTCACCTGTAACTAATGAAACCAATTTAACAATCAATGTGATTTCCAGTTAACAAGCATAGAGACACTGGTGTAAAAGTGGATCTCTTTGCTGTGCGGGACCCAACCATGTTTTCTGTGCTAAGCTATCGCTGAAGGAAACATGTGGTCCTTCCCTAACATGTGGTCCTTCCTTGTCTGACACTCAGAGTTATTGTATGTCGGCCGCTTGGGCTGTGAACCCAGGAGTAAATTTTGTCCACAACTAAACCCTGGCAACACATAGAAACACACAGGTAACTGTGACCCCTGACTTAAAAGGTGGTACTCTTACATTACCGTTTATAATTATTTATATCATACATATATAAAGCATTGTATACAAAGCATGTTTTGCAGCACAATATTGCGCTAATTAAAATTCCAGTAACAGTGCATTTAATATTTAATATTATTTTTACTCAATGTTCGCTTTTAAACAACATCCTCACAGTAAAGAGTTCCGCGTTCCTTTTGATTGGAATTCACTTGACAAATGCGTTACATTTCCACTGTAAATCAAACAAAGGGTGGGCAATAAATCTAGCCTTTTACTTATTTCTTCATGTAGAGAAATGATCCTTTTGTTCAGACAAACAACAATGGAAATAATTACTCTGAGTTTGTTCTATTTCTGTCTGAGTAGCAGAGAGCAGGCTTTGATGTACACTTAGCATTCCAGCAAGGGAAAGGAAACAAGAGAAAGGGCAACGCAATGTGTGGGGAAGACTGACGCGCTCTGCTGCTATGTTATCTGGACTGAGTTCATGCCAAGAAACCTTCCTAACCTTCAGAGGCAAGTTCTGTGTATAAACATACTGTATGAAGCTGTAACCAAACTGTGATGGTGGTTGTTTGGAGGTAATTTTAGTCGAAGGGCCAGGGAAAAACAGTCCCAGAGGCACCGCTAGAGATTTTGGGCCCCCAACCCAGACCAATCAAATTATGCTCCAAATTCTTAGGGCCCCGCCCCTTTACAGCACCCCTGTATGGTCCAGTGAGGTGGCAGATGCAGTACTAGGGGCTAATGTGTTCTGCATTCTCTGGAAAACCCTTGATATTATTGACCGTTGTACAGCAATCTGGCTGCTTCCAGGTATGTGGTATGTTTTGGTAAAAGTATCTGACGTATTACTTACGTTTTATTCAAAGGAACTTCTATGGATTCGGATGAGCACCTGCACAAGGACGCAACAGAATTCTGGTTCACTCAAGTCTGTGTCGTTTATTATTGGTTTACTTGTAATAACCTCTTTATAACCCATAATAATGATTATAACTACTCCTTGACAAATTCAAAGAAAGAAGCAATTGGGGCCCTTTTCAGTCCAAAGGAAACTGATAATGATCAATAAATTCCATTTATAATTGGTAAAATGCAACATAATTCTGGCAACACTGTCCCAGATAAGACTGATTGGACAGAAAATGAATTATGACTCCTGTACAGCTTTTTTTCCTTGTTAGGAGAACACAAGTTATTATCTGGCTGCTCTGCACCAATACCAATTCCAATAAAAACAAATCAAATTCTGGCAAAACAAAAGGAAAATAATTGTATGGGACATCCCCCTTCAGGTTTATTGTTCATGTATCCAGTAGGTTAACGTAGAATTTCCATCCAAAATTTGACTTACTTGCAAATATTAATCATCTTTAATAGTTTTCAATAAAACAAAAAACTCATCACCATCACAGTCCATTAAAAATGAAAATCATATTCAGGTCAAAGGATATGTAAAATGCGGGATATATATGTACACATTTGGTCCCATGATTTTTTTTTCAATCTGATTTTCCATGGCTCCTTTTTTTTCATCATCGCTCTTTTCAAGCCTCTTATTGGTCAGCTGAAAACGAAGCCTCTGATTCGTCAGTTGCAGCTTAGTCTGTTCTCGCTGGCCCACGTCCTCATTTGCGAGCTTCCCGGGAACCCCTACGCCCAGCATATATCACCAAATTATTGGGCCTCGTGAGGAATGTTATCACCTCACTCTGATGGCCCTTTGGTATTTCAATCCATAAAACCAGCAAAGGAATCTGTTAAAAAGATTATCAGTCTTTACAGGCCATTGGAGGGAATAATGACACACAGATGTCCAGCAAGGTAAGCTCCATATCGGAAAGCCGTGTTTCCCTTGTAATGGATCTCACACACGCAATTATATCCCTCTGCCGTGAACCCTTGCCAGCACGGTTTTGTGTATCTCATTCTTGATGTCTGTTTAATATTAGCACAAAGAAAAACAATTGATCCATGCTCAGTGTACGCGGGTCTCTTTGCTTGTCTCCAGTTGGCTTTCCCTCTACCTATGTCATATTTCAGGAATCGTTTGGCCGGCTAAATATACTGGTAGCTCACCTGAACTGTTATGTAAGAAGGTAAACCTTGTGAGCAATAGGCCTCTCCGATATCACATTTAACAGCACTGCTACAGCCAAAAGGGAACGCACACCATTTGGATGAAGTCCAGGAGGCTCACCCACCATCCAAGCTGAGCCGCATTGCCCGACTCGTAGGTGACGATCTTCCTGTCACACAACGTTCGCCCGTACCACGACTGACACTTTACCAGCTACAGTGAATTATAGATCAGGCCCCACCCACAATGAATTTCAGCATCCAAGCTGAAGGAGACACCCGTACTCTTAGATGGGACAGATCTTCTTCTCTCATTAAGAGTGGCAATGAATAGTTTGGTTTTATTTCCTAATTTCTTGCTGTTGTATGTTGGCCTGCATGGTATAATGAAACCCATGACTCCCACTGTGTTGAGTATCATGATTAACTTCTTTAAGTTTCTATAAGAGAACACACTGACCTTCAAATGAGACCTACGTCTATTGTTGCCGATACCTTTTGATCTACCACTATTTTCCTTGTTTCATTCAGAATACTTTGAGTTGTTTTCTGCTTGTCCAGTGGAGATGAGATAAATGTTGAGCGGGATTAGGTGCATGATTTGATTTATTAAACAGACAGAAGCTAGGGCACAATGTTTCTTCTAGCTACCATGGAGAACCGCGGCATCCCAATCATTTCTCATGAGATCAGAGGATGAGAGATCCTGCATTGTGTTACCAAGTCCCAGCCCCTCTAGGCCATGTGATGATCTCATTACCACATGCTCTGAATCGAGGTTTGGCCTTCCATTTAGTTATAGAAAAAAAGAGAGAGTCCTTCTCACGAAAGCCTTGGGGGGGGGGGGTGGCTGGTGGGGTCTTCCGTGTCATATCTGAGGTCACACCACCCTCTCTGCAAGCAGCTCTAACCTCTCTAAGAGAGACACACACTGTGTTGTGTAGTGGGCAAAAGATTCAAATATGCTGGTGGAAGAATACAAGAGCCTAAAACTGGGAAAATGCATGAGCTCATCTTCTGTTTCACTAGAAGACCAAAACAGAACTATAATTGCTTATATAAGGGTGAATGTGTATGTTTAAATACATAATTTATACTTTTACATTTTATAATAAGCTAAAAAAAAAAGAAACAGGGAAACAGGAATCCATCCAGCTGTTTCACATCTGCCCCTGATTGTCTCTGAAAGCAAGCAGTGACTGACCTGTAATGGACCAGCAGAACTAGATCATAACATAATATGACTTTCTCCGGAGATGTGCGCTTATGCATTTGAGAGCCCCTGTAAAAACAAGGTTTTGTGTGAGTCACCAAACCGGATCGTGTCTTAAGGAGATGCCTTTATTTTGTGCTCATCTTTGGGGGAACAACCAATAATACTGTTTTGCTTTGCTACACGTTAGCCGACTCGTTTTGCATGCGTGACGCATCGCACGTTCCTGCCTCGGCACAGCAAAACTCCATGTCAGTGGTTCCTTCCTGTGCCATTCTCATAACGCTCAATAATACAAATTTTCCAATGGCCTCTGCATTCCTATTACCCTTTAAAGACCTCAGGAGAGCAAACGAAACTTGCCACGGAATGTTCGACCGTTTGACATCAATAGCGCACTAATGCATGCCACAGAAGTGCATCACTGTAAATGAAAAAGGGTATCTCGATATTCCTTCTGGGGACATCCTGGCTCACCGTTTGATGCAAGTTCAATAGGGGGAGGCTGTTAATAGATTTCCAAGGGTCTGGCTGCAGTCTTAGGACCAGCACATATTGGAAGCAGTATCTGAAGGCTGGGTCACTACGCAGGGTGCTGGGCAGAGACATTACTAGGATATTAAGACCCAGAGTCCTAATCTATCATTATACTGAATTCTCTTTCTCTGAAGTTACAATGATTGTAGCAGTACAAAAGTTTTGGGCAACCCAGCCCTAGACTAGGACTTTCTAGGAATTCTCAAAATGAAAACATGGTTGTTAAAACATCCGAGCCCAGCAAATCACTCAGGGCTCATTCAGATTCATTAGGGGCTTCGTGAGGAGTCCAGTACTGGGCCCGGTGCAGCACAGTGCTATCTTTTGCGCGGTCAAGCCACTGACCCCTGGATGACCACCGACATAGAATGACTCGCAGAAAGTTGGCGTTCTCTCGGTTGCCAGTGGGTTTGGTCCAGCTTCCCCTATTCAAATGGTGACTGGAGTAATTATCCAGTTTTTAATAAAAAAAAAAAACCTTTTACATTTTGGCAAGGTGGGCTGCCGAAACTGATTTCAACTCAATGTGCAGCAATTTATAACCTAAAAGCGAGGTGACAGCAGCTATTTGTTTGACAGATATATATGTTTACGACTGTGGCCTAATGCAGGTGCGCACTAAATCATTGCAACAAAATAATCATATTTACAGCACCTACACAAAACTCCAGACATCACAAAAATGTGAATATGTCTTTTTAATACAGAGCATGACCGCAAAGGTCACAATCAACAGACTTGTGAAGAAATCTCAAGTGTCCTAATCTTCGAATAAGACTTTGAGGATTCGTGATGGCTTCATCTGCTTGGATTTCCTGTGACTTCTTTCTGCCTCAAAACCTCTCTGCTTATCTAGGTGCCATATTTTCAGCACATATGAACTTTACAAGAATACCGGGATCCACAAAGACCCCAAAGTCTCCTGAGTGTCTGCAAGAGATTTTGTACTTTAATCGCAAATGCAGATATAACCTACATATATATCCCTTTATATCTTGATCCCTTTAGGACCATGAATTTTATGTTTTCTGGATTTAATGTTAGAATAGAATGACTGCGACATCACATTATATCATCTCAACATATCCAACATTCTGCTTATGGGTTACAGGGGTATATAAAGACTACATCTCATTTGGAGGTGTTGAAATTTCAACATGCAGATACACTTTAGTGAAAAGTAGAAACGTAGATGACACTGTGTCATTAGAAATATTTAAAATCCTATACATCTCAAATATTTTAATGTGCGCAAATGAGCGGCGAGCTTTAGCGATATTTTAAAGGTGAGATGGCACAAGTATTCATTGGCATGTTCCCAGGCGTCGATATGTGATTTTTGCAGACGTCAGAAATCACGGCTGACAACAACAGACAGCTCAGGCCAAGTTAGGGAAGCGAGAGCGTAGCTCAGGCCCGCTAATTAAAAACAGCCCTTCAGCAGCTGTTTGAGGCGGGTGCGGCTCACGCAATGTTTCCTATCTGTCCCCGAATCTATTGTTCCCATCTTCCCGCTGTGTCCTTGTGTTGTCCACGACCAATTAAAACAATGCCCTGCTTCACATTTTCCACATGAAGCGAGCTGTGGGCTGCCAGCCATCGCTGCCCAGCTTTTGCCCAGCGGCATCGACAGGGGGGATCCACCTTGTGTTCAGTCATTGTTTCAATGGGGGGGGGGACATGGATAGGGTGATTTGGCCTGACACCGGGCGAGAAGAATGGACCGCTATTAATTGATTTCCTCTGGGACCTCATGACGCAGAAAAGGGTGAGCGTGAATCAGCACGCGCGTGTTTCTTGGCAATTTATTACACATGCTCATAAGTGTAAATATACAGTACATTCGCGCGTAGAAACAGGCAGGCCAAGATACGGATCGCCTCCTGTGAAAAGCCAAAGTTCTCAAAATTGATAATGCAAATAAAAATGCCCTGGAAGTCTAACTCATATCCACATTGATAAAACGCAACACTATTTGCTCCTCTTCACTACTCTGAAAATGGAAGTTCTGGCATGTTCTGTGCCGGTTTGGTGTATGATCCCTCAAACAAACAATATCCTGGCAGAAAGAATGACATGGCACGGTGTGAACAGAGCAAGTCTCGTGACCCAGAGAGAGCGTTACGGATCCCAACAGTAATTATCGCCGCCACAGCACAGAGGCTTTTCTGGTATCCGTAACAAATAAGTAAACCGGTCGTGGTGGCTTGCTGAAAGCTGCTGCCTGTGGCTTTCAGCTGTGGAATTTGGCTCACGGCGACACCAGACTGTGGACCGTGCACGGCAGTGCCAAGATGTAAAGATGTAAAAAACATAATAGTAATGATAAAAAAAACAACAACACTGAAATAAACAAACATTTTGGATTTCGACTCAGTAATCAATATTGTTTATACTGAACACATTGACTAAACAATCCTAAATAAAAATATATTAATCAAAATAATCTACAGGAAATTCCATCCATCCATCCATCCATCTATCCCAGCTTGTTCCTATGCAGGATCTGGAGCCTATCCTGGAAAGAACAAGTACAAGATAGAGCACAAGATGGGGTGCCAACCCATCACAGCCAATAAAATTAAGTCGCTTTAATGGTCAGCTGAACACGTTACCGTTCGAAATGAACAGTCTAGCTTTCTTTCCACCTGAAGGGTTACCCATTCATAAAACAAACAGCTAAGTGCCTGTGTCTCCACCTGCAAAATGTTAATATAACACAGACAAGAGGAACAGCTTGTAGCTTCATCATGAACTGTCTTCACTGTCTACACTTACTGGCTCCCCCCTGCACAATGTCAGTCTAATATGAGTAAGAGAAAGAGCATGTAACTTCAACATAAGCTGTCATTGCTGTATACACTTAATAAATAAATATATAGTATTATATACTGATCTTTCATCAGTCACTAGTCAGTTCTAAAGAAGATCCAAAGTAATTATGAATTACACATAACAAAAGCAAAATATTTTTATTAACTGTATTAAATTTCAGTTTCCAAAAAGGCTGAATTGCACAATATCACTTTGAGAACATACAGGTCATCCTGGTACACTCATGTAGGTTAGAATATAGCTTTGCGTATTTGTTTATGTAAATACAGGTAGTGGACAAAAATGTGAACACTTCAGAATATGACGGAGGCCGTGCCACACAGAAGAGGCTTGATTGTTAGGCAAATGTTTAAACCTTGTATTACGACGTACATGTTAAATTAATTTGTCGCATGGGCCTAGTTAGCTAAAATTCTGACTAGCTATTTATAGCCAGATATATACATATAGCTAAATCCCCTGAAGATGGTAAAATGCACACCCCCCACAAAAGTGATGCCACCTTAAAGCCTTGACTGTCCTCTTTAACAATTTGACTTGTTTTTTGAAACATTTCTTTTGCTCATATCTCTCATACTATACATGCTATACTATAGTATGTATAGCATGAGGGATATGAGCAGAAAAAAATTTCCTCTACAAAGGAAAAAATGAATTCAAGAGGATGTATAGGAACCTAACAGGCTCTGAACGTGAGTTTACTGGGAGCTACAGTGACCAGGGGCAGAAGCATGCGCTCCAGGATGAATTCTTTTTAAAAGCAACAGAAAACATGAGAAAGTATCTGAAAATATAAATCTGGTGTTTAAGCCAGTCTTTTCCTGCAGCTCAGCGGCCTAAGTTTCTGTGTTCCTGATTAGAAGGTTGCTGGTCTGAACCTGGCCTCAGCAGAATAATCACATCTGTGGGCCCTTGACCAAGGCCCTTAACCCCTAACTTCACATGTGCCACTGCAGGTGGTTGCCCTTCACTACCAAGCTTGCTCTCACCTACCTGTGTATCATGGAAAGCAAGATGGGGTAGGTGAAAAGAGAATTTCCCCACAGGGATCAATGTAGTGTCATTATTATTATTAAATGATATACTGGTAACCAATTGGGATGTCATATTTGGGCTGTAAATGGGTGCCTGTGAGTCCAGTAGAACAGAGACTACATGCAGTAGATTACTGTCCAGTGGAGAAACATGATACAGACAGATGAATCATTCTCAGGGTTGCTGACTACAGTGAGATTTTCAATTGGAGACGTATCTGCACATACATGCCCATGTATGCAAGAGTTTTATTACCTTGTAAATAGTCTGTAGGGTTTGCAAACTGCCCCAACGCTTCAGATGTAGTTAATTTTAGGTTTATAATGGAATAATATAGATTTGCCATAAGATATCTTGCGTGAGCATACGAGTCCAAAAGCGTGTCACGCCACATGTGTGACAGTTGGCAAACCTGCATCCCTTGTTTTAGGTCTCAACACAAAGACTAACACACGTGGCACCAAGTGAAATTTCTGCATATTTCCAACTTCACGACTGTGATACGTTTTTGTCACGCGATTTGGGCCTATTCGTGTCCTCAGAAGGCAACTTCCATGCTAATCAGTACTCAGGAACATGAGTGATCATCTTCACTCTGTGCTGCAACATTTCTTTCCTGCCCCGGGGGGGGGGTGCATTTCAAGATCCGAATACCCCCATCTATAGAGCATGTGTGGTCGCCTAATGGTTTGATGAGCATGACACTGATGCTATCCATATGCCATGGTCTTCTCAGTCACTGGATCTGAGCTCAATCAAGAATTTATGGGATATTCTGGAAGGAAGCCTGAGGCTGCATTTTCCATCTCTGGTCAACCAACTTTGAGTCGATTGACTTTGTCATGGAAGAATGACACTGCATCCCTCCTGTCGAACTCTAGACTCTGATAGAATAGACCACCATAAAAACTATTCCCAACGGAATCCAGTAATCAAGCCTGTTTTGCATAAGGTTTGGTTAACGTTCCTGATTTTGTAACCAGCTATTCATGATGTGCTAACATGTGATCTCGCTTCATTTGCCCAGTTCGGGGTTAGGGTGAGCCGAACCCCTATCCCAGAATGCAACAGGGCATACTGTCATTCAGGGCACATACTCATACACAACAGGCAATTTAGACATAGCTACATATTTTTCTACCAGGTAATAAAACAGTATTACAGACCCCATGCGTGAGAACAAATAGTAACACTTTACTCAAAGATGTCATCTATAATGCATTATAGATACCTTCATAATGCACTATAATGGTGGGTATAAGAATTAATGAAGCATTACTGTGCCTTCTATTGACAGTCAAAAGGCATTATAGTGTTGATTATAATACATCATAAGTTCCAATGAAGCTCACATCTATAACGCACTATATATACCTTCATAATACATTATAATGCTTGGTATAAGAATTAAGGATGCTTTGTAATGTACTGGGGGGGGAGTGAGGTTTGAACCTGGCTTCAGCAGAATAGTCACACCTGTGGGCCCTTGAGTAAGGTCCTTAACTCCGAACTTCACATGCACCTCTGCAGGTGGCTGCCCTTTGCTACGAAGCTCGTTCTCACCTACATGTGCGTCATGGAGTGCAGGATGGGGTAGGTGAAAAGAGAATTTCTCGACAGGGATCAATATAGTGTCATTATCATTATGAAGATATCTATAGTGCATGATAGATGAAACCTTCATAAAGCATCTCATAATGCCTAAACATGGCTATAATGTGTTATGCCTTTTAAGAAATGTTTATAACCATGATTATTATGCTTTATAAATGCATTATAATGTGTTATGAATATGCTCAAAGATTCTTATAAACATGGAATTCATAGAAAGTGCTACAGCACAAATTTCCGAAGCTCACTCTGTCCACGATACAAATTTTCCAGAAAATTCCTGCAGAAGTTTTAGAAAAATTCTTCATTGGATTACATGAGGACTGAATGAGTTTTGGTTCCCGAAACTATTTAAAGCCTGACTTTAGGTCACTGCCGGCCTCCTCTAAAAAAAAAAAAAAAATCGAGTGAAATTTGCTCTTCATATATGCAGAGTGGACACCAGAAACCAAACCCATGGCCCCAGCGGTCCAAGGCTAGAGCATTACCCACTAAGCAACTCTGTTCAGATAGATCAGTTAAATTATTTAAGCATGACAAACAACGTGATATTCCGCTCTCCATACCTCACTCTATATGTCCTCCGTACTATGCCTCTTCAGTAGAACCATGATTTATGATATGGCCAGAGGAATCACTCTCAAATGATTTCAGTATGCTTTCTAAGTGCAGAACAGAGGAGATGTCGCAAGGAGTAGCAGTTTGCAAATACACGTTGTGTTTCTTTGGATTGCTCACGCAAGCTTATTCTTCCTTCCTTTTGGTCCTGCACTTTGAACTGGGCACCTCCTTTCTCTGGTTGCAGTAATCCAATGTCTAATGACTTGATCAGCAGAAACGAAGCCAAATAGGTAGGGTATGGGAAGATGTATTCAAAATCCTCATTGGTTCTCATATTGATGACATCATTGGTTGTGAATGGACAGTGACAGTGGAGTCACCAATTCAGTCCAATTTTTGGATAACCTGATTACCTTGATGGTCATAAAATAGCCAGAACATGGCTGGAATGACTGCTCTTGTGACTTAAATTATTTTTATTTGTGTTGGGGGGGGACTGGAAATACAGTGGGTGGATAGCGTGCAAAGAACTAATGGAATGTTTACCTCAAACTGGTCACATCGGGCACAATCAACAAATCTGAAGTGCCAAGCCTGCATGAGTCTCAGGGGCTGAGGCGTCTGTCTTAAATTGCATATATTAATTGCATGAATGAAATTTTCCATTACAATACATGAAAGACTGCCGTCAGAAATGAGGGCAACAACGGACAATTCTAAGGAAAGGAAGGAGGGCAGCGGGGATTCTCCAGGACTGCTCGGATTGTAAAGCCCTTGTGTTTTTCAACACCTGAAAGCTGGAAAAGGCAGAACCTGACAGAGTTCCGTCAGAGATGGAACAAATGCAATGGGGACATATAAAAGGTCTGTGATGTAGCGGTCAGCTGTTCGCAACATCGCTCTGATGTTTCAGAACTGGGCAGAGCATTTCCAGACCATCAGCACATAGCAGGCTGGTCAGACCCTGGTGACACTTTACGATGCCGATGTTGTGGAGCTCCTACTGAAATAAACCAACCACCATGACTTCAATCATCTACAATTAAAACGTAAAAAGTCTAAGTCTTAGACCTGAGTTAATATTGAAGTCATATCCATTGCCCCTATTCAAATGTCAGTAAGGGATTTGCTGTGTAATTTTTGCCCTAGGGAACCGGGTGCATTGGAAGTAAACCTTCAAATACCACCTCCCAGACTACAAACTTCCCATTCCAGTTAATTGAGAATCGGTGATGCATCAAAGGGAGACGGGGGGAAGGAAATAATCGCAGTGTAAGCAGTGTTTTTACAGTGAAAAGCAGTTATACTGGTTTAGCAATGAAAGGCACTTAATGGCAAGCTGTAAACATTATACACAGAGAAATGGTTGATCTTCAAAAGCAATGATTCTACACACATTTGACAACTTGAGGAACTCTGATTCCACATTAATACCTCCAATAGATCTAAGCAAACAATAAATCAGATGGAAATATGCAGTTTAGTTTCTTTATGTTCCCAAGTGACTTATTCCATTAGTACAGGATATTCTAGCCCCTTTGTGGGTTGCCATGGCCACACGTGTGGTCCTCATATTAACAGCTGCTGGATTTGTTTCCGCTTTGCTCTGATTGCTCTTTAAATATGGCAGCATAATGCACTCAGCACTTTAGAGGCACACATGTGGACCTTCTGAATTTAGGGTTAGGGTTTTGCATTCAACTGTTCGCGACCTTGGGTCTAGATCATTCCGGGTATTGTACTACATTGATAGAGGTTGATCACCACAGGAAGCCAAAGAGTTACACTCAGTCTGGGGGTGGGGGGGTGTATTTAGATTTACTTACGTGTGATGTCTTTAGCAGAAGCTTTGGGATGTATATTTCAGAAAGTAGGGTCAGAAAGTCCCTGAAGCAACTTAGATTAAGGGCCTGACTTCGGGGCCCAATGGTGGAATCACTCGGCTGATAGGCACGAGAAGATGTTACGAACTCAGACTTTACTGAAGTTTTTTTAATCATTGGTACCTATCAATAGCTAACAATGATAATATTTTTGCAGAAATAATCATAAAGTTGCCTCTGAGCCACTGCGAGATAACATAACGCTATGCTTTTCTTTGATTAAAACTTCAGGCATAGGCATGCAGTCCTACAGTATTTTGACACTGCACTATTACCAACAACCACAGGGGGCGCTGCACTACTGACTCTGCCAGCTATGTGATCTGAACAGGCAACCTTCCGGTCACAGGCACCTAACCCGCAGAGCCATACACAGATGTTGCCCTTGAGTGTTCACATGCTCTCAGGAGGAACTTGGCTGGGCGTCCTCATTTTCCATGAGGGAGCTAGGAACTGCACACAAACTCACACACCGTTTCAGGTGTGTCTGCGAGGGAACGCTGCTGTCGCCATGCCAACGTTGCAGCTCAGGGCCAGTGGTGAAACACTTACTAGTACAAGACTAACACGGTGAGAACAGCTGAGAGTCCGGGCTAACAGGCGATGCGGACAGATAAGGCGACTGCAGGGAAGGGCAGCGTGAGAAAACTGAGTGGGCAGCATTTCAGCTAGAAGCTAAAATGGGCATAAGATATAGCAGATGGAAGGCACCGCTTAAGTACTGATAATTAATAGAGGCGAGATTAGAAAAAAAACTGCAAAGCTTATTTAACATCTGAATGTACAAGTTTTGCACAAAGAAAATATTTAAAGCAATTTACCTGGGTAGTGATTGATATATTCACACAGAAAGAAAACACAATTTGACATTAGAATACATGCAAATTAACCATAACACCATAAAAACTAACATGAATCTCTTCTGTTCTCCAAAACAGTTACAGGTATCTTGTTCAATGACTAGTAGAACACTGCTTCCCAAATCCCCGTATCCCCAAATCCTCACGTAATTAATTTATTAATCAATTAAACTTGTCAGTGAGGTATTGATTAACTAAACATGGTATGCTAGTAGATTGGGTCAAAAAATACCCTGGATGTATGGTGTGGTGTGTTGTGGTGTGTTGGATGGTTGTTGCAAAAACTGAGGTGAATTTAGGAGAGGTTCATGAAGAGGAGACCTTCATGAAGATCATTCAAACATCATTTTCTTTCATTGACTAAGACTTTTGCACAGTACTGCATATGCAACCTAATGGTTACGAGCGTACAATGGGTACTAGGCTCTTGGAAAATATTTCTTCTCATGCCATATCTTCAAAAACGTTCCTTCTCATGTCATTTACTCAGTACTGTAAACCCCTTGAGACATAAAACAGGAGGACATAACATTTGAGGAAAACCAAAAAAACAACCTGCTCATTGCAAAGGGATTATTCAATGCTGAAAGTTGGCAGCATGAGTGGCTATTTATGTAAGCAGGCTCTGCCGTGCAGCAAACCCAGGCATGAGAAATATGCTGGGTGGGGAAAAAAGGCATCAGGCTGAAACCCTCTTCTCTGACAACAACAAAAAGGCACCCGGGACACTGTGAACAGGGGACCCACATGGATCTGCGAGCATTGCGAGATCCCAGCCAGCTCTTGCGTGACAGTCGACGGCCACGCTTGACTGGAGTACTTCGAGGGTCATTGTATGTCACGTGACAGGTGCAACTGCATTAAACGTTTAACTTCCAGCCTGGTACAGGCCACCCCCACGCTTCTGAAGAACTCTCAGTCGGTCTGCCTGCGTCATCACCTTTGCAAGGACGCCCCATACCTTTTTCCCCTTCATTTTAATTGATGTTCCCAGTGTAGATTCAAAGGGCTTGTTTTCAAACCATCAATTTGCACCCGATTGAATGTAGTCAAACCGGTTCATCCTAACGAAAAAAAAAAACTGCAGAGACCTCCTACTCACGCTACCAAACCCTTACAGCATCTCCACTTCAATTCCCGCTTCATGATGTCCCCAATGGTTGTATTGCCCCCCCCCCACTCCAGGCAGAGACTGTATCTGTATCTGCAGAAAGTGCCTCCAAATGCAAATGACAACAGCCGGCACCTTGGTCTAAAAGCAGGCAAGTATTCTCTTTTTAAGTCCAATTTTTGGCGAAAATCTGGATCATGGAATAACTGGAAAAATTTAGCAAAAAATAAGCCTAAATGAAATAAGCATGAAAGAATTTTAATTAAATATCTGTTGTTTGAGTTATAGCTCCAGATTTTATCGAAAGCCAGGCCAAATGCAAAACCTGGAAGGGCATCATCAGAGTGAGTTTCGTTAGGTCAACAAACTGCATGTGTGTTTTGACGTCTCTGTAATCATTCTGTTTTAAATCTAAAGCGAACAAGAAAATCCATCTTAATCGCTCATTTAATGTCATTTAAGGTGACATTATACTCAACAAACAAAAACCCATTACACTCAGCAACAAAACACTCTGGAATGGATCTTCATAAAGTGACCATAAAGAAAATGAAACCTTACAGATATTTAAGCCATGCAAACCCCACAGCTATGGTAAATAACAACAAAAAAAACAAACACCCATGATCTATATGGGCCAAACAAATCAAAAAGCAACAGGTTAGCCCACATATTCCATTAATAACTTAATTACACCTTTAATAAGGTAGCCTACGTTTGAGCTACCATAATTACAGCTTTGAAAACCCTCATACCTTACCAATGACATGTTAATTACTACACAGTGAATAGTCATCATTATATTCACTCGGCGGCCAATTTAATAGGTACATAAGCTCATTAACATAAACAGTCGAACAGCCAATCATGTGACTGCAATTGAATACATAAAAGTCAACAGGTTCAGTCATTGCTACCAAACCTAAAGTAACTAAAATATTCCAAACAAAACAATACGGATATTGCATCTGAATTTAATGACACCACATATTACATTATATGCGTGCCGCGCTTAATGTAGTAATACAAAAGCAGAAGTAAATGCAATGTGTTCTTGCTAATGTTTCGGAGAAATTTGTGCCCCTGCATTTGGCGAGAAATATGGACGATCCACATCAGATTGTGGTCGACATTCACTGTATTTCTCGGCTTCACGATCTAAAGCGGTTGCCCTCTAGAAGCATCACATTCTGCTACCATTGTTGTGTTGCTGAGGAAGGAAGCTAGCAAAGGACGTGTGTTTTAATACGATGGGTTTTATCGTTACCAAAGTCTCCCATCTTAAGGACAAGTGTGTGCTACTTTCACTTGATCCACTTGGGCCTCCTGGCAATGATGCATTCCAAGCGATTCTTTTGCATTTCATTGCCGGAGCCTGTTTTAATGTGAAAATTGCCTTAAATGAGAAGCAGAAGGGATACTGGCCTGACACTTCCAGTTGGATTTACAACCGTGTGTGTGTGTGTGTGTGTTATCTTTTTCAGAAATATTTAGCTGGAGAGGCTGGAAGACATCTGTTGCCAAAACACTGGGGTTCACTGGGGTTTATTTTTTTAACAAATTATAGAAGCACACAGCACTTCAACAAGCCCTGCGATTAAATGGAAAATGAACAAAGCGGGCGGAAAGGAAAACGTAGACTTCCAACACACAGAGACACCTCCGGTCTATCTCAAAATCTCAGAATCATCTACCTCAAAAGTCGTGAGGCAATACCTGATGGGCCCCTGAAATGATCAGAAAATAAATTCCGCAAGACAGTGAGGTTATGGTTGTAAAAGAAATGCTTTTAATTAACACCAGGCACCTGGAAACTTACATTAGTGCTGTTATCAATGCGAGGCTCACCTCTCTGAACAGAAGTCAAAGGTGATGAGGTTATGGATGGACAAAATCGAACTCATGTGGCTTCCCGCAGGTGGAACCACACATATGCGCACTTTCATTGACACCCGCACAGGCATATTGAGTACCTGTCCCAAAGGTCTCCAGCAAAGCAATAAAACCTGAACAGCAAAGATATGAAGATGGTGTGTAGAATAAGCCGTGTCTGGTTTTCTGAGGATAAACAGACAAAGGGAGCAGCTGCTTGAAGATCAAAGAAAGTCCAGCTAGTCTGTACCTCCAGAATACATAGATCTAGGCCTACAGCACCAAGCGCACACTGCCAGCAAACTCAATGACTCTTCATGCAGACACCCGGCAAAGAAAGGCAACTACAAATTCCTGATCATCCATGTCTACAATCTACAATCTAAGATTACACCAGTATGTTTTACACCTTTTCAGTGGGAGAGGATAGTCATACTTCAAAATAAATCAGTACAAAACACATAAGAATATCAGTTTTAAATGGACGAAAATAGAAAAACACAAACAAACAAACAAACAAACAAATAAAAACAGTAAAATAAAATAAAATCCAAAAATGCCAGAAAAAACAAATTAAGTATGCCTGCTCAGAGATGCTGTTTGCCATATTATTATTGTAATAGCTTTTTAGTTGCCAGTCTGTTCCTGGTTTGACAAGATTGTTGATCATAGTGACAAGACTAAGCCGACTTCACTAGGAAATGGTTAAGGCAAAGTGACAGTGAAGCAATAATTAGACACCATTGTAGCTTGTGATGAGAGCCACCTGTACAAACAGGCCTACGAAGGCAACCCTGGTCTCATACAGATTTTTCATTTAATTGTCCCTCAGAAGTCAATAATGAAAAGGGATAAACCAAATGGCCAGCTTTTATGTAAATGTTGTGCTGTATTATTGGTGCATAAGTCATGTACATAAACTGTTCTGTCTGGATTAAGATAAACCTGTATACGTATTACAGTAATAAGTGTAACTGATCAAATACCATAAGTCAAGTTCTTCTAGTTCTTTAAACATCATGTTGTTAAATAGTTTTAAATCTTGAATATAAACCATTGGTGTACATGGGCCAAGATCTCATGCTGCCCAGCGCAGAATGTTTATAGAAGGGCAACAAGGAGGTCTTCAACAGAGCACCAAAAATACATCTTGATTTATAAACTGACCCAGAGTTATGCAATGTCAAAACATGTGGCCTCCACGCAAAACAAAACTTAGCACGCAAACCATCCAGGTCATTCGGATATGGAAACTAAGGCTTCTTCACTGGCTTTTCTCTGATGGTTTCCCAAAGTTTTACTGTACTGTGGTCAGTCCCTTCAGCTGATCTCATACTCGCACATAATGTGTTTTTTTGAAACATTTTGAAATAAAATTTCTCTGAAATTATTTTTCCATGCATGCGTCATGTTTTATTGGGCAGGAGCAACAAATATAGATTTTTTTGTTACAGATGAACCCTAGGCTGATTCTTGTCAACACACTTCTGGGATTGGTAGCGGATAATGCCAACATCTAAGAGCGAGGTAAAATACTCACCTGAAAAACAGCACTTTCCACATTTTTACATCAGAGAAAAGGCTCAAAATTACCATGTGGTACAAGCCAGTGGAGTATGGGTCAGCAACTGGGGGATTTATGCTTTTTTTTGTACTGTGCCATTGACTTAATAATCAAAGGATCAGCTGGATTTTGTATGGCTCCTCTAGCACCTTCTGAGCCTGGTGTGCAGCAGAAAGTGCTGGTCATGATTCCTCCATGCACCGCTCCTGCACACTTGTTCCCAACATGAAAAAAATAAACATTCCCTAAGGGCGAGAGATGAACTCCGCTAGCATGGATGGCTGTTTACTGTGAGGTTAGTTCAATATGATTGGACTAGCTATTTTTTTGCATTTAATTTATCATTGCACTTGTTCTAATTTAGCCATAATCCCAAGTTCCATAAAAATATTTACAAACACCCAGTGCATAATTAGGAAGGCAAATTTACAAAAACATCCCATCCATGGTGTATCCCAGCCTTTGGCCCTTAGCAGCCTGGAACAACCTCCAAGTCCCCCTACGACCCAGATGTAGATAAGTCGTTAAAATGTCAAAATCATAAAAGCAGTGTGGGACAGAATTCAAGATCAGTGACTTAAATGCATAATTGCTCAGTTTGCCAGTGAGGAGTCAGAATGACAAAACTGACATCTTGGTCAATGTTGTACAAATATTCATGATAAACACCCCTACGGTGCCCAAGTCTTTTGGAAACAGATAAATTAATGTGAAGAAATATTGCTGGGAGCAGATCGTATAGTGTTAGTGTATATTCACTTTCAAGCTAGTTAATTAATATTTCTGGTAACAAGCAAATATATATAAAGCAATATATCAGTGGATTAAAAGAATGTTCAGACATTGGCATAAAAAGTAATCAGTAGATATTAAATTGATTAATATTATTCACTGTGACCCTGTACAGCAGGGTTCTCCAATTCCAGTCCTGGAGGGCTAGTCTGTGACACAGTTTGTACATTTCCCTACCCAAACACATCTACTAAACCTGACAATTGGCTGGTGAGCTGAATAAGATGTGTTTGCACAGGGAAATCTGCAAACTGTGTTACAAACTCGCTCTCTAGGACTGGAATTGGAAACCCTGCTGTACAGCATTAGTGTTTGGAATATAGACTGACGGATGGACGGACAGATGAATGGATGGATGGATGGATGGATGTATGGATGGATGGATGGAAGTTCAATTGAACTACATTAAAACTAGCCGTACACCGAACTTGAGTGCCCTCTTTTGGTGAGCACTGTTGTGTTTCACTGTAACATCACAGAGCCATGCTGTGAATTTAAAGCAAATAACTCAACCAAAGAAACCAAAGAATCTTCACAGGAAGTCAGGGGTGACAGATCAAAAACAAAAATATCAGCATTAGTATATATGCCCGAGTGCAGCTATACCTTTCTCACATTGTTCCTGTAAACACATGATAAAGCTACTAGATTTGATTTAAAGACATGTAAAAGTTCACATAAATTCTGCTGTATTTATATAATAAGCACTCCAAAGATCTCATGGCTGAAGTGGAAAAGATACTCGTTAGCAGGACAAAAGTCTAAAGCTCAAGACATAACAATGCCAAAGTGATATCCTTGAGGATCACTAGAAAACCTCAAAATTGCCACTCAAATGACCTCCAAGTTGAGATTCAGTGAAAACTACACTGGCTGTGCAGAGCTGGCAAAGTTTTAATCCCTGACAAAAGTGCTTTCACTGAATATTGAGTCATTGGGTCGTAACAGTTACGCAATCAACATTTCTGTGTTTTCGTCCCCACAGTAAATTAACACCTAAAAAATGTTGAGGCATAATTCACAAATGGAGAGACCACAGGAATGGTCTAATTATTGAAATATATCTAAATACATTAGCCATAAATGGCATTTTTTGTGCGTTTTCTATAATGGCTCAGTTGTTAAGAGGAACCCACCTCACAGCCTGGCTGGTACAGTGACTTGGTGGGTAGCACGATGGCCTCATGCTTCCAGCCCTCCATGGCTGTATGTTTGTGCAAGAATGTCGAATATCATGAAGCTAGTTCTGTCATAGGGAAAATTATTATATAATTATCACAAAAGGTTCCAACCAAGAAACCATAACACTCAAAAATACCTACTTCAGCATGATAAAGAACACGTCAAACACCATTTACCTCATTCCCAGTAAATGGAGTAATAAATATGCATTTGTGTGTTCATATGCAATCAATTTCTGCAGTGCCATACAGTATGTTTCATAGTAACAGAAGGGACATTTAATAGTAACAATTAACAAACTTGAAAACTGAGATCTTTAATAAAGTATAGATGCAATATGCAGTAAGATAATATACTTTATATAATTAATCATTATAATGTAATATCTGTACCAATAAAATTAAACACATTTAAACAAAACCCATAATTATTCAAGCATTGGCACTGATAGGATTGTTTGGTAACACTTTACTTAAAGCACTCATGTCACTCGCTTTCATAATGTTTTATGATACTTTCATAAAGTATTATAAACACAGCTATAACCATTTATAAAAAGGCATAACACATTATAGCCATGTTTATTATGCATTATGAATGCTCTATGAAGCTCTCATCTATAATGCACCATAAATACCTTCACAATGCAGTACAAAGCATCCTTAATTCTTATACTGACCATGATAATGCATTATGCAGGTATCTATAGCATGCATTATAAATGAGAGCTTCATAGAGCATTTATAATGCAAAATTAACATGACTATAATGTGTTATGCCTGTTTATAAATAGCTATAGCTATGTTTATAATACTTTATGAATGCATTATAATGCATTATGATGACTGCTTTAAGTAAAGTGTTACCAGATTTCTTTATAGTGAGATTAACCTTTGAGGTAACAATAAATTGATTTGGAATAGAATGTCAAGCGTTGAAAATATTACACTTGTGGCCATATGAACTAGCTTAAGCCTGTACGGTTTAAAAGAAACGTCAAACCAAAGTGATCTGGGCCTCCTTGTTATCATTCCTGCACATTATCCTCACCTAAACAGCCTAATTAGTTCAACGTGACACTGTGTACTTCTCCATTACTTCGAAATCATGTAAATCGAGTTAAAAACAGTATTCATAACAAGGCTGAAAGGCAACTGTTTTTGTCATTTTTACAGAAATCCACGACTGTGGAACTGCCAATATTCAATGGAAGATTTTTGATTAAGATGTACATTTAATGCAGAACTGCCATCAGATGTGGGGGACATTAAGAAAGGGGGGGGGGCTGTGGTCGTCAGCTTAGAGCTCCCATGGAGGGAGCATGTTGTTTTTGGAAGACAAACTGTAAATGTTATTGTCATTCAGACCCCCGCACAAATATGGGAAATTACCCCCCCATCACTATATCAGGATAAAAGTAGTACAGAAGACAATACTCAGATTTAGCATCTCTTTACAGAAATAAAAAGTCTACAGCATGTTACCTCCTCTGATAATTTTTGTATGAAAAAAATGTTTAATTTGCACCCAGTATGTGTGGGGGTGTTCATTTGCTGTCACTTGGATACTGCCAACACATGTAAAGCCTTTTAGTGTGCAGTACTACTAAGGAAAGGGCTCTAGGGACAGTTTGCCCTGATGCCAGCCTGTTTTTTACAAGTGTGACTCCTCAGGTTCACTTCCTTGGGGCATTGAAATGAAGCCGCTGCAACAAGTGGGGCACACTGCGTTCCGGAAGCCAGCCGCTTCCGCAGGCGACGCGGACAGGAACAACACTGTCCCCCAGAATCCCGTGTCTTCTGAATCGACAGTATTAGCCCTCTTGATTTCTTCCTTTATTTCGGGTACAGTAGTGGCCTGATGCTATTAAACTTATGGTTCGGGAGGATTTGTTTTTAAAATGTCCCACTGCAATCCTCTGGCGGCCTCCCATCTAGTGTGTGTGTGTGTGTGTGTGTGTGTGTGTAACTGCACTGAGCACAGCAGAAATTTCCTCTTTGTGGGACAGAGCTGCGTAGAGTCAGCTCACTTCTGCAGGGCTGGTCTCCCAAGCTCCTCTGATCGACAGATCGTTTTCATAACCACTTTTCTGAGGTCAGAGCCCAGTCTGCTGCAGTCACGCAATCTCCAGCCTGGTGAGCTTTACTACACCACTACTACACGAGAGTTTCTTAAAGGGAAAGTGCTTCTTTTTCTCCCTCTTCATAGACAGGGGAGAATTCTGGCAGCTAAACTATACCTGTTCTAGGATGGGAATTCTGCTTGTCCTCTACAATACAACTTTTCTTTTTTATTTGCATTTATCTTGGCTTGCAAGTAAAAAAAAAAACAAAAGACTGAAGATCAGTGAAATTTTAAATAATAGAGGCATCATCTACATGTTGATGGTTTGTTGTGTTATAATACACAACAAAAATAAACATAACAAACAACAAGAATAACAACAAACACAACATCGCTTATGGTTTAGGCGCCGACAGAAAGCTTAGAAAAAAAGGTCTAACCGCTTTTCAAGCAAGCCTTGCAGATCATGCAAACGGGACACGATGTCACCGGTCTGAAGTCAGCCGGGGCACACAGCGAAGCCTGCATGCGTAGATTTGATAAAGAAAAAAAGCCTCTTGGCAGCAAGTGGGCCACCACATGCATAACATCTCAGACGTGGCGTTGCTTTTGGGTCAAGGGTGAAGTACTGCAGGCAGTGTAAATCAAAGGAAATGCTAGCATATTCGCACCTGCAGCAGGGCCTCAGGGCCTCATAGTCTGGCTCGCTATTCTCCTTGCTGTGTCAGCTTTGGAAATGATGCATGATGTTCCTAACCTCACCCATGCCTTAGGTTGCTCTCATTCTAAAATTCACCCCCCACATTCCGTCTCTGCTGTGTCTCCCCAAAGCAACGTTCCATCTTGACCATTGGCAAAGGAAAATGAATGGGGTACCAGGGTGGGGGTTGGAACTCTTGCTGCCAACTTTGAGCTCTTTGCGTGTCAGTGGCTGACTAGATTTGTCACATGTGGTTGAATTAAACCACTTAATTGAATCAAAACGTTGAACTGAACTTTAAAGACCTACAGGATGGCTAATGTTTGCTCTTAGTGTACTAATTTCCCCAGTGTTCAGAAACACTGTAATTCAATGGTTTTGCCACATGCTGTTTTTTCTGCTTTAAAATGTCAATCTGCATCTTTGTAGAATCTGGTTGCTGGTTTCTGGCGAGCTTGAAATCGCCATGCCAAGCCCAAATTGTTTGAATTAAATAAAAACAAACAGAAAATAATATTCAAAAAAAGACTTTGAAGTGTCTTATATTATTCTACAAGGTTTCTTCACTTTCCTTCACACTAAAAGGCTACCAAAGATTCATGCAGAGGGCATAATCATCCCAAATCTCTCAGGCAAGAGTGACATTGATCTCAGCGGTGTCACACTCTTCATCATTCTGACTGGACTGCTACTGTGAAAGGTAAAGAGCTTTTAGAAGACCTGGGAAGACGTGTGTTCTCCATTAGTCAACGCAGGGTGTTTTTTTTTTTTTCTTTTCTCCCATGCAAACCAGAAAATAAACATGGAAACTTTTTCTGGCGCCATGACCCAGAAGGTGACAGGACGCATGAATCACTTTCCCCAGTGAGCTGTGCTCCATGGCAGAGGCACTGGGTGGCTTTTAGAACATCAACAGCTGTCTTCAGAGAGTCAGAAAGCACAGGAAACAGACATCACTAACATATAACATTAAATAATATACACCACCTCTCACAGTGTGTGGAGGCTCGATGCTACGCTAACTGGCATTCCACTGTATATGGTAGCTTTGACACGAGTACTCGTTTAGCATTAAGCGAATTATTTAAGAGAAAGTGTTCCTTGCATTCCGACATTAATTGGGAGATTATTTTTATGATAAAATAGAAAAAACATCAGTGAAAGCAATACATTTAATTGTAACTAACAAGTAATCTTCCAGTTTAAGGTAATTATGAATTATGGATTATGGAAGCTGAGTATATGCTAAGCGTATCCACATCAAGGTGGGGCAGCCCATGTCTTATGGCCTTTGCTGCTTATTCTGTTTCAATTCTGCAGTACAGAATGATGATCTTTCTATGAAGTAGGGACCAAATAAATAAGAGATAAGAATTAGTGTGAATGAAATGGTGTGAGACTGAAAATGCAAGTGAGAGTTTAAAGAGGACATTGTGGGATTCTAGGAACAACCAGCCAAACACAGGAATTAAAGAGAAGCGATCCTTCAATATCAAGAACATTTTGACCTAAATTTCCTTTATTTGCCAGTAATATTACATGAATGACATATTAACCCCTGTGTATTTTACTTCTTCCGTTCTAAATTCTAGAATCTATAGAATTTAACCTCATTTTGAAAATGGACT
>JAAGVU020000032.1:13186126-13204714 GCA_011763525.2 Mormyrus iriodes
AGAATCTATAGAATTTAACCTCATTTTGAAAATGGACTGGGGTAACTTCGACCCCAAAAATAACACAGGGGTTAACACTACAGAAAAGAAAACTCCTAAATCACTATACAGTAATTAGAAGTAAATAATTAGAAGTGTTTCATAAAGCCCTTTGTAGGAAGGCACAGAGTGTACACTGGCAGGTATCCCCCACATGGCCGCATAGTCATTTGGATTGTGCATAGTTGCAAGGAGGAACCGTTTGAATACCAGAAGTAAGGAACGAGGGTGGAAATGGTGGGGGGAGGGGGGCAGGGGTGCAGGAAGGAGGGACCTTATGCACCTCAAGATTAAAGGTAAAATGATTTTATTCAGCCTCATAGAATTCTTCCCCTTTCAAAACTGCAATGGTTACATTGCAGATTACCGTCAAAATGTTTAATATTGTGCTCAATGAAATTACTAAATTCATTCAAGCAGTGGAGAAAATACACATTTAAAAAATTCAAGCTCCCAGTACCTGCTCGATATTAAGAAAAGAAATGTCTGTTTACTTGGCAAAGAAGTAATCCATTAGATTCATCTCTTCAACAAGAGTTTACATTGTAAATACTGATTAATAACAACAGTTTGATTTCGCGGCGGTGTTTATTCAGGGTGTTTACTATTCTCGTTGTCTGGACCTGGCCTCCATGCATACTGACTGTCTGCGACAAAGCTGTGGTTACTTACATGCAAATGATTGGTTGCACATGTAAACAAAAAGAAGTTCAATTACCCCTGGCTCTGTTCAGCGGTTGGGCTATCAAATGAAAACAATGACGAGGTTCAGAGGCAATGAAATTCAATTCATCAATTCAAATCATTTGTTTTTCTTTTATTATCCTCCTGCCCTTTACCTTGGTTGCTCCACAGTGCTAAACAGCTAGTGAGGACTCTTCAAGTAGGTTCGAAACTATTACAACCAATAAAAGCATTACGATTAACACCAAAATTAAAAGTCTGCCAGTCTGCAAGTCACCCCTGAGCACAAAGTTACTAATTCCATTCGACAAAGTTGTTAGCATGCTTGACAACAGAGTAGCCATAGAAAATTGCTCTAAGGTTTTAATGAAAGAAAGATGCCTCTTTTTTGCCTAACATTCAGAGTGAATAACACAGTCGTCAGCATGAGGTGTGACAGGATGGATCTTGCCACTGACCTCCCTTATGACACGCTGGGGTCATTTTCTCAGAGTTTTCACAATATTGCGTGCAAACAGATCAGCATCTCGTGGCTCCAACTGTCCACAGAGAAAAGCAGAGTCTCCATGAATGTTTCCTTTCAGATCAGGATGAAACAACGGACTGTTATTTTTTTTCCCAGAAATAGAGATGAATTCAAATCAAACAAGCCTATGATTATAGAATAGTGTCATTATACATTACACGTTATAAGTTTCTGCTGTTGTGAAAGTTCATAGATTCATTCATAATTACCATAATTCTTGAAAACCTGTGTGTGCGTGTGTGTGTGTGTGTGTGCACGTGTGTGTGTGGTCTGGAACCGGGGTTTTTCCAGGGAAAAGGGCACATCTCAGAAAGAATTTCACCATAGAAGACATTGTCACAGCATCACCTATCTTCTACATTTTATTACTAATTGCAGTAAAGACATTATATCTGATTTAATTCTAAACCCTAAGGCAGGAAATCATGCCTACACAGAAGTCACAAGTGTACTATCAGGTCAGGCAAGGCACAAACAAATGAGATAAATGCAAGAAATGAATAGAAGAAAGTGGAACGACAGCTGCAAAACCCCCCTTGTTTAAAGTTCCATTATTTTCTGAAACTGAAGTCGCACAGGCTGTGCAGTTCATTAAAGAAATCTGCCTGATGCTTATTGGAACGCCGCATATTTAAAGCATGTCATGTGATAAAATCAAACACTCCAACATTAGCAGGGAAAATGGAATTTGGGTGCTCGGCACGCGAACTCCGGAATGATCTGCCAGGGATGCTGTAGCAGACGCCAAACACGCCAGTGCTATTCAGGGCCCTCTGACATCCTATTTAAACATGATACTTTCGGCATGTAAACAGAGCCTGGCATTAAATTTCTTGCCTGCTCAAAGCTTCCATGTTATGCAGATAAAGAAAAAAAAGTGCTACCTAACCTATTTGAGGATCAGCTGAAGAGAACTCGCATCCACACGATAATCATAACGCCTTCGTACCCAGGGGTCAGTCTATGGAGATACGTAGATGGAAATTACATGGAAATGAATATAAGACGAGGAGAATTAAAACCTAAACTTGGGAAAAAAAATGGTCATTGAGCCTGACTGTACAGTTCCTGTCTCGCTAACCGAAAACAGTCAGAGGTATGAGGTATGTGTCACACGTGAATAAGCCTCAACATCTCCATTTAAATTAATATCGCTGTTTATAATTTCTCATAAGGTTTTGCTTCCTCAACATTTTCTCTCAGTTTTATTATCATTATTAAGTGCCATCAAGTCAGTATTGAGTCCTGCCAACCATACAGATGGCACCCTTCTACAATGTACCATCTCCTGTTTGTCTCTTCAAGCTCACCACTAGTATGTTTACTGTGGTGATGATTTAGTTCATTCACCGTGTTGATGTCCGTATTCTTCCTCCATGATATGATAAGCAAATTTTCCCAGTAGGTCAGGAGTATTGATTATCAAGTAATAGTCCCAGGTAACAGTGTTGAAATAAATGTAGAAATCACATTCCAACTAAACAGGCTGGTTGTTCATCAGCTAATAGTAAATGTGTTACCTGGGGATGGATGGATGGATGGATGGATGGATGGATGGATGGATAGATAGATGGATAGATGGATAGATAGATAGATAGATAGATAAGCTTGTTATGGGATCTTTGATTTGATCTGATTTCAGTTTATGTCTTTTTCTGGCCTGGTTCTCACAGGCCAGCATACTGACTGGTTGAGTGCATGGGACATTCATGTGAATATCTGTGGTTTCCTCTCACTCAATACATGCCTTTGTTTTAGTGTCTGCAAAGGTCAGCGCTGGCGTCGCAAATCCCCAGGAATAAAAGCTGAAATCTGGAGCCATAATTCCATTGATACTACCAGGGAGCGGTCTGACAGAGATGAGAAACACACGGGCGACGCCTCCATTGATGTCTCCTATTGACCAAAGTTTAGACACTGTGGCGATTGATAACATCCAATAAAGTGCAAGCTATTGATACACTGCAGGGTCGAGCGGAGTCTGTGTCGGAATCTTCAGTGAGGCAGCATACAGGCATCTCCAGTGTCTTCACAGTTTAGCAATAGTCTCTTAATTACACCTGCTTTGACTGAATACACATATAGCATATTTGACCCAGTAAACTGGGAAAGGCACTTCACTTACCCTGAGACCTCAACCTTCCCTCAACTTCGGAATAAAAAAGAAACTACGCATTATACTAAACAAAACCTACAGAAAACATAAACATAAACTGCTACAACAATGCAGATCTTTTTCCACTATGGCTTCGGGGTTACGACAGACATGAAAGCTAACAAAAGTAAAATGAAAAAACAAGTAAAATAAGAAAACGTCATCGTTCAAAATTGGGGAATAAAGAAACACACGGGGATTTTTATTTTAATTGCTGTTTCTTAACTCTGACAGCTACAAAAGCATTCCTTGTCATCAAGCCTGGACTGAATGACGTGACGTCATTGTGGCCTTATAAAATTCAACCCTCAAATCTTCCAGCATTAGGGTCACAGTGGCAATATTTACAATAGAATATTTAAGGCATACCTACTTTTCTTCTGTAGAACAAGCCATGCCTCTAGGCTAACGGGACCTGCCAAAGACTTGTCACGCAAACCGCCCTTAGCAAATAACCCATAACTGTCCTATGCCACTTCTCATTTGAGGAAATTACTCTCTTATGTGCTTGAAACAACTGGCTTGCCATGATCACTCTCATTGCCTTCATTTTTTTTGTGACCGCCCCCCCTCCCCCCACCGATTCCCGTTGACAGAAAATACAGATCATCATGCCCGCTTGCTTGGCTGTAAAAATACAAATAATAGTAATATTAACGGGCACCCACGCCTGCCAGGGATGACATCATGCTCAGTGAACGTGATGACAGAGTGACTGGCGGGCCGCGTCTCTCTCTCTTCTCACAAATTTGTGGCCTTCTTCTTAACGTGGCAGTTGTTCTAGAAACGCTGCCGTCAAACAGCTTCCTTACGCGGATTCTTTGTGTCGAGGCCGTTTCAGAATTTAGTATCATTTCACTAAAAATACCACTATATCGTTTTAGCGGACACCCACCTTTGAAAAATTAAGTGCCTTTGTTTTATTTGTTTCTACGTGATAAACGATGAGCAGACGGAAAGCATTATTCCTATAGAATTTAAAAATAAAAACAAACAAGTGTAAATTTTACAACTCCTCAGCAGCCAATGACCAACATTAATCTCCTTTCTGATCCTTCCAGCAGTCTGTGGCCCTGCTTCTCGTCCCAGATTCAAACCCCAGCTAACGTTCCCCAAACAAGAGGTCGGCAATTCTGGCAACATGAGCGTAAACCGTACATGAAGCAGCGGCCCCTCACTGCCACCAAAGAATACCAAGTGTCCCAAGAAAAAAGTGTTACTGTCAATGTAATCGGTCAGAAAAGAGAACTGCAGCTCTACCAGAGAAGAAAAGGTGTTATTATGGGATGCACTCCAACTCTAGTTCTGTTAACACAACTATTTAAGACCTGCATAATGCTAGCATGCCAGCTGTAGGGTTGGGCAATCGTCTGGCCGTGGACCCCCACAGGTGTCTCCAGAGATGCCTGTAATTACCACAGTAGTGTTTGTTTTCCTGCTCTGTCTTCTGGCTCTTTTC
Source organism: Mormyrus iriodes (assembly GCA_011763525.2). Classification (NCBI taxonomy): domain Eukaryota; kingdom Metazoa; phylum Chordata; class Actinopteri; order Osteoglossiformes; family Mormyridae; genus Mormyrus; species Mormyrus iriodes. Next base: position 13,190,990 of record JAAGVU020000032.1, read on the forward strand.
TACTCAGACTTTTAACGTCATTTAAGTTTAACGCCCTTGATGCTATTCTTGCTGCTGGACCTGCTAAGTACCAGGGGCAGCTGGATTGGAACCTATCGAAAATACCGTAAGGCGAAAATGCATTTTAATACAGTACACCAAACCTAACATGCTTAGAACGATTACTTTGGCCTACAGCTGGAGAAAAATCATTAACACAAAGCCCGTTTTATAATAAAGTGTTGAATCTCTCATGTAATTTATTGAATAATGTACTGAAAATGAAAAACATTTACTCGTCGTAAAGTCGAAATATCATAACACAGACCATTGTAATGCAGGGAGCGTCCGTATTACTTTAATCGGACTGAATACCGGCTATGAGGAGCAGGCCGTCTGTGGAGAGGTCAGCCTGCTGATTGGCCACTAGGGCAAATGTCACCCAAAAAAAAATGTTCAGAGAAACAACAGACAATGTGGGGGAAGCAGATGACTAGTTAACGTCCTGCAGGAGGTGAAGTGTAAAATAGGCTGGGTGATGTCCCACAAAACCGAAAATGGCACAGTTCTCAGAGGGTTTACCAGGATACACAACAGCAAACAGCACTTTCAGATGGAACAGTGACAGGTTGTTAGTTGGGACCTTTTGGTTAGGACCGAGTGTGGACCAGGGTCCAGAATGATTCCTCGGTCCTGCTTTGCCATGTGATTTTTGTTCAGCTGAGATTTTGCCCGTGGACCTTCTGAAATTGAAGTGTGGTGGCCGAATTTCGTACTTTTAGTAACTAGGCAAAGAAAAACTAAGCAGTTGGGGTATGTGCAGACTGCAAAAAATATTTGTATCATACTTATTATTGTTCATTTTATACAAACTGTACAAAACCTACCCAGAGAGATAAAAATCACTTCATTTGTTTTTGCAAGAACATCAACCTTATCGTTCTCGTTTTTGAACACAGTGCTGCTAGCTTGTTCCTAAAGTCAAGTAATGAAGTCCCGCCACACCTAACAAACTGCACTACTGGCACTCTGTAACTTTCACTCTTCGTGATGGACAGGGGCAGCTGAAGTTTGCAAAGTTTCTCTCCCTGGGTGGAAAGTGAGAAAGCTGCCTGCGGCCTTATCACGTGCAAATAACGTGTCTGCATCAGATACGGACCATATGATTCTCTTATGGCCTTTTGTGATTCGTAGGCATCCTGAGCTCAATTTACAAGTGCAACTTGTCAGGAAAATGCACCAGAGGTCACCAGATGAACCATCCAGGCTGAATAAGCCTTAGCCACATCTCTGAGAAGCGATTTCTAATTATGTTATTATTTTAGAGATTGAAAAGATTTCCTTGTGTCACAGAAAAAAATGCTTTCGATAGCACACAGGATTTTCTCTCTCGAATAAACCAAGAAAATTAAAAAGAAAACATATTACAAGCATGCATATTTTTCCTTAATTTTAATGATGCAGTAATGGATTTTCAGATTTATGAAACAGCAGATATGAAAACATGACTGTCCAGGTGTGTCAGAAAGGCATGGATATCCTGGCAGATTCAAGGGCTCGGCGCTTGACAGGGGCCCATGAATATGTAAAATATACGTAAATTTGGCAGGGGGAGGGGGGCAAGGTGACATTTTGTCAAGGGGTCCTAAATTTTTAGGTATGCCCCTGCCTGTATTAGGTCCCATCCTGCTAATAACTGAGCTTCAGGGCATTTTCTGTGCCACAGAGCCACACATCCACATAAGCAAGGAGAAAATGCGACAGCATCAGTCATATGCATTGATAAGCATTTTTGGGATGAAAAGCAAATGGTTTAAATGCAGGACGCTAACAAATAACGTAGCATGTAGTAAAATTCATCTAGGAGAGCAGATCGTACTACAAACAGCCAGAGATCTTCACCCGTCTCGCCACTACAGCCGTTCATCATGTTCATGGTTTTACAGTCAGAATGTTGCGTCTTCTACAAAAGGCTCAACTAAAGCCATCCATCCATCCATGCATCTATCGTCCTTAGCTTATGACAGGGTGCCAGTACATCACAAGGCACACACTCACAAACACAGGCCATTTTACCGGGGGGTCCAGTGGGGGCAATTGCACTTCCTGCTCATCAGATAAAAATGCTATTTCAACATAGTAAGTTTTAAGTTAAAAAAAAAATATCAACTGCTTGTGTTAGTCATATCAATGTGTAAGGATTATTTATTTTAAATGTATTTACTATTTTTTTATTTATCTGGATCAATTTCTGATTGGGCTCACTCTTCACTTCTGGGAGAAAAGCCTAGAGTTGCTTTAGTGACAGGGGCCCTAAAAAATTCGGAACATAATCGGATTGGCCTGGATCGGGGGTCCAATATAACATGCTGTTATGGGGCCTAAAATATCTAGCAGCAGCCCACCTTCACTTTCTTTCTGGTGACAAGATACAAAACATAACGCGTGCATAGCAGGGCATTCTAAGCATTTTCGGTTTCGGTGTAGGAGGGTGGCTTTGCGTACAAGCAGGTTTCATCTGGACGACTTCTACTCATGGTGCCTCCCTTTGGCTGATGATGACGCAGATAAACGGGCAGTACTTGTATCCCAGTCCAGAGGAATAGCACAGACAAACACTTCCTGTAATGGCTAGACATTCTCTGCTGAGTTTCTGCCATTTCAGAATTCTCTGAAAACAACTTCAAAAAGACGTCTGGCATATTGTTCTGCATTATATAATCTAGTGTCAGTTCTTAAACTTCTGGATCTGTTATTTGGTTTTTGCTCCCCTTGGGCTCCACTTACCATCTGCCCACCTGCAAGGCTCCTCGTTCTAGAATCTCCCCGACTCCAGGCAGTAACTGGTTTCCGGAGGAGTCCAGTCCTGACCGTCGGGCAGAAAGCCTGACAGTATGGGAGGGACGATCCAGTTCAGGGTGGTTTGTGTTTGTGTCTGGTCCAATCTTGTCTAATTAGGCAATAAATCTATTCATTGAGAACCCTGAGACAGATAAATTTATCTTATTCCTTCACTGTGAGCTAAGTGTTAGCTAAACGAATTTGTTACCCTGTACTAAACCACTCAAATCACAAAGGCTTTATCTCGGCCACCTTTAGCAACAATTTTCAATGTTGACGCTGACGTCTTTGCAGGCTCGGGATATGCTGACGAAATTCCTGCAGAGAAACCTAAAGCCAGCTCCTGTAACTTGCCACTTATGCGACTGGGCAGGCCTCAAGTTCCTGCTGCCATATCCCTCCACATTCAAAATCCATATTTAGAGCACAGATTGACACTTATGACTAAACATACTACCTACCTCTAAACCAGTGCTTCTCAATCCAGACCTCAGGGACCCCCAGAGTGCGTAACATTTTTGCTCATTGTCAGCTCCAAGCACACCTGCACCAGCTATTCGGTGTTTGTCATTGACTGGGAGCTGGGAGGAAGCAAAAATGTGGTCTGGGGGTCCCTGAGGACTGGGTTGGGAATCCCAGCTGAAGAGCACAGTGACTTGGGTCTCCAGACCGACGATCAATGATCCAGTCACTTGTGCACTTCTGCATCCACATTTGGATGCACCCTGCAGGTTTGACTTCTGCCTCCTTTTAGGAACTGTAAAACAGTTTTAGAAATCTTTGGTCCCCCTACAAGACTCCCTAGAAAAGTGTGTTCTCGCCAAAAACTGCATCCATACGTGATGTGCCTCAACCTCTTCACAGCACAAACCCCCGGCAGCATTTTCATGCACCGAATGAAATGACACAGCCCCCGTCCATTCATCCATAAAAACACGGTGCATTGCTGTATACCCACCGCGCCAGCAGGTTCTAATAAACGGGAAACACAGGAGAGCACCAGGCAAGCGTGAAATGTGATATTTGCAGGAAAAAAGGCAGCAAACTTTGAAGTATTCTGATTTACAATGTGCTGTTTCCACTCCTGATCAATCGCCACTGGGATCCCTGAATGAAATTAAAGATGCAATGCATACAATATACCGAAAAGGATGTTTTACCGAGCAAAAAATGCTTGTTTTAAGTTTGTCTTAGAATATCTTTCATCAGTACTCCTGACGCAGAGACCACCCTGGGGGGCAAAACTATGTCCGCCCACTTATTTCACCCTAAACACATGTTGCAATAAAATAAAGGAGCTTACTCCACACATCCCTTTCATGTGAGAGCACCTCCCACTCCCTGTGGAGAACTGCATTGTGGGAAATGAAGAACAAACGCGTGCATCAATTTCATGGCCTGTTTACAAACCCAAAGTTCTCTTGTACATCACAGATCCACGAAAAGGGTGGAATATTAGGCATTTATTTGGGAGGTGTGCAGTTGCACCAGAAAAAAATATAAAAAACATAAAATCGAGGTGTACATTAACATTCTGCTCTAGGGTGGGGTTTCATGACTGCACTCAGATGTTCGAATGCCACGCTGCTTCTCAAAGAGCTGAAAGCAGAGAGGGCGAGAGGCCACCATTTAGCTGATAAACACTTCCAGATCAGGCCCCCGTCGTATTAGATTAAAGCATTTGGGACGTGACGGGACCTGAGCGAGGCTGTAGAGTCCCCAGCCTGCACGACAGGGGGAGGAGGAAGCCAGGGCAGCGGCAGGAAGCAGGGAGCGTGGACAGCCGAACAGCGGCGGTGACAGACCCAAGTCATAACAATCGCTTACGTCACTTCGCCAGAGAGAGGTCGGCCCTCAGACTCAGCGAGAAACCAGGAGATTCGGCAGTAACTCCTCAATGAAAATAAATACTTACACTCTCAAGTAACTGGAGAATATTCTCATTATACTTCATTATAATTGTTGGTTATGGAAGGGAATTAATGGCCATTTCCGTTAATCTGATTGTGTCTGACCTCGTCTCCTTCCCTTCAGTAAATATTTAGCTAAATAAATGTCAAAATAGTAAAAGGTGTTTAAATACTGGTAAATAACCCTGCTGAAAAAAAAACAGCTCAAACTCAGCTTATGCTGGTAGCTGGTTTTAGCTGGTCTAAACTGGTCTAAGATGGTCTAAGATGGTCCCAGCTCTTGCCGCTCTTTGATAGTTTAGCTGGGTGGGTCACCGGTTGGGCATGCTGGTGCAGCCAGCCTATCAAGCTGGTCATGCAGGTATAACCAGCTAAACCAGCTAGAATGAACATCATGAGCCGGTATGACCAGATAAAACATCAAACCATCATACGAAAACATACCTTAAGCTGGTCAACTATCATTAATTGGTCAACCAGCTTAAGTCGGTCAAACTGCTGTTTTCAGCAGGATACCCAGAGGAAATGGGTGGAAAAGTATATTTTAGAGGGGAAAAGTGTATTTTATAAAATTACATTTTTTTATATATATACCAGGGGTGAACCTGGACAGTAGTATGAGGCCAGCTTGCAATATAGTTCTCTTCCAACTCCAAATAAACAACACTTTACCATCCAAGCACATCTACTGGATCCCCACTATTTTTGCATAAATATGCAGTATGAAAATCTTCAGTCTATCATGCCAGTGTTTCCCAGTCTGGTCCTCTGGGACCTCCAGGCAGTCCACGTTTTGCTCCCTCTTAGACAGTCCATTTTTTTAATCCTTTCCAGCTCCTGGTAGGTCTCCGAGGACCTGATTGGGAAACACTGTATGATGCCATTGCAAAGGTGAAGCAGTGAAGGCTGTGGCTTGCAGTGGCCAAGCTGAATCTGAGTACAGAGAGACACCAGCCAATGCAGGATCCCGGTGCCAAAATGTATGATCGGTATCCATCAGTCACCACCAATCTGACGTTTTGGGCAGAGAAACAACGTGAGGCAACCATGCAACCATGCACTAAACCAAAGTACTAGCCTCCCAAATGAAAGATATATGAGGAACGGTAAAAACACATTAGTAAGGTTTCTCAATATGTTTCATATACATATGTTTCCAACTGGCTAGAATTCTTGAGGTCACATGTATCCAGTGTTCAGCTAATCTAAAACAAATACAGGTTATTCATGATTTTCAAAAAACCAGCCAAATACAAGAACATTTAATGCGGCTTCATTGCTTATATGTAGCCGAACAATTTCAATAATTAATAAAGCCTCTTGGAACATAAATAACTTAAAAGCTACATAAGCTTAATAATATGCTATATTAAAGATAAAAACTGTCCATATATAACAATGTTCTTTGTCTATTCTGGGACTATGAAATCCAGTTTTCTATGACTATTTTGATAATTAATTGAGGAATGTTCATCAGTGCTGGGCATTTCAGGTCCAGAAGTTACAAATCCAGACCAAGATTTTGTTTATACCAACCAGCTGAGTACTCTGTGACTGTCTCTTTATGCTCAACTGGTTGGTAGAAGCAAAATCCTGGTCTGGAATTGCAGCTTCTGGACCTGAAATGCCCAACACTTCCAGTAACACACACCGGGTCTGGATGTACTTATATTAGGGTGTTTTTTTTTCATTTTACGGCTATATGACGTCAGTGTTAGTGGTGTAGTGGTAACACCTTCGCTGTATCCTAGTAAAGCTAACAGGCTGAGCGGGGGGTGATTATGGGACTTGAGTCATGGAGGCCCAGAACACTCACACAGCCCAACGAGACTGGGGGACATTAAGATGCGGCTGGAGCTGAGTCCATCTCGAGGGATGGACACATCTGGAACTGACTGCAAAAAAAGTATGAAGCCACCTTGTTCTCAAGATCAATTTCATTGGATAGGGGGAGCTAAAACTTCAATGCTACTACACAGAACAGGGAGGAAAGTGATTAATATTACTCTGTACTGATTTTGAGACTTAAAAAAGCATACCATGAACTTTACCATAAAACCTGCAAAGAAAACTCTACTGGAGATTGATTAATTCTACAAATTGATTTTACAAAAAATATGCATCTTTTATTTAATTTTAAGCGAGTTATACGGATGTGAATAGGCTGATTCTTCGGTTAGTGTGACAGCTGGAGCAGCCACACAAAAGGAGGGAAGGCAGCTAAATCCGCAACATAAATATTTAAAGAGCTGGCCAATTACAACAGACACCGTGACAGCAAGATAAATATGCGGCGAAATTACACGTTTGCTGGAAGAAGACACCCAGCACGTAACAAACATTCAAGGATCAGTATTAAGAAGGCAACGGTCAGACCAGGAAGTTAGACGTCAGTTTCGTTAAAAGCTACCAGACAGCTCCCCCTTCGATAGTGTGGCCATCTGTGGAACTGCAGCTCTAAAAGTCAGTCCCTGCTCATAGCGAAGGGCTGGTTAGTGTGTGGTACAAAATTTAGCCCCTGCTCATAGCGAAGTGCTGGTTAGTGTATGGTACAAAATTTAGCCCCTGCTCATAGCAAAGTACTGGTTAGTGTGTGGGACATTTTCCTTCCGCTGCAGCTACTGCTTAGCTACGATTTTTCTAAAAGAGAAATTCCATTAGTTTTAGTATCTACAGCGTTTATAGTAGATTATCTTACACTTATGGCGCCTAAATGTTGTCTAATGAATCTCTGCAGCACTTCATCTCCCAGCAGGCTGCCAGACTCCACAAAACCCAGCTGCCGCCCATCTCCTTCCTTAGCACCTCACCAGCACCATCTCCTGCTCTAAAACAGTGCTGCCCCCCACCTGCCGGCCTTAACACCCTGCCACCTCCCACCTCAACACCCTACTGCCTTCCCATCTCCTGCCTTAACACCCCACCACCCTCAATTCCCACCCTAACACTGTACTGCCTCCTCACCTCCTGTCTCAACACAGCACTGTCCCCCCTCACTATTAACCTTAACACCCTGCCAGCCCCCACCTCTACATCCTGCTGCCCCCCATCTCCTGCCGTAACACCCCCACCCCCACCTCTTAACCTAGCACGGTGTTGCCCCCTGCTTGAATAAACTTGAATAAATATGAATGAACCCCCCAACTGCACTGGCCATTTACCTGCACCCTATGTTTACATATATCTAGACACAATGCTACATATTTAATAGATGCTCCACATTAATTTTACATTCCACACCTATGATTGTCCACCTCTGTTGATTCTTTTGTAATAATAAGTTATATTTGTTCCGTATGTATAGGTTGGTTTGTCACCTTTGTTGTAGTTTATTGCACCATGAGTAGTAATGTGTGCAGTTTGTCTTGTATATATGTTGCATCATAGTCCTTGAGAAATGTTGTTTTCTCCCGCTGTATACTGTACTTGTACTTGGATAGGATGACAAGCTGACTCCTCTCACAGAGAAGTTCATAAGCTGCCTTGGACAGGCGCATCTTGTTCCAGTGCTCCGACAGTCGTGATACAAGTTTCCGTATGACTGTACTGTGAGGGTTCCTCAGAGATCTGCTCATTTCAGTTCGCTTCAGGTGTGGAGATAATCAGGCGATGCTGCTGGTCGTGATGAAAGCAGATTGAAGGTGTGGTAGTATAAGTTAGGTGACCCTCCAGAGGTGATGGGTCAACTTCGAGGGCTTCGAGGAAACCTGCTTCTCAAACATTGCCCTGTCAGGGTCACAGCAAAACAGGCCAAACAATGAACTCTCACTCTGGTAACCAAAAACTATGTATGTATGTGTGGGGGGGGCAATTTTAAGCGTGTACCACACAACACATGACTGTCACCTGGGAACCTCTTGTCCCACAACTGGGGCAAAAACTTACTAAGAACAAACATTTACAGTCTAGAACTGCTTAAGTAAATCTACCAACAAGCGGAAATGTCCCCTCCTGTTTCTGTGGCCGCATGGAAGATGGGAGGGTGACATGCAAAGATCAGGTTGAATCTGACGCATAGTGTTGACATGCGGACAACAAATGCCTCAGGGTGGGTTTGACGGTGTTAACCATGCCTGCGATATGCGCCTCAGAAAAATAAAACCTCGCAGATGCCAGTAATGAACTGCATTGTCGCATATCTTGATCCTCAGCGAAATCAGAGCCTGCATTTTTGATCTTGTAATCTTAAATGTCAGCATGTGTCTCGCGTACATGAGCCCAGGGAAGTCAGTGGCGTCTCTCAGCAAGGAAACCCTCATCTCCCCGTCCAACAGGAGAACGAAGAAACCTTTAACAGCCTCGCAAGCAAGTCAGCCTCTGCCAGCAGACCCCTGGAAGGCTGCACGTGTGCTCCTCTGTCATGCAGGCCTCCCCAGAGAAACCAGAACCTCTGAGGCCTGGCATGGCTCCCAGACAGGTGCCGTTTAAAGCTAGCCACTTAATGTAACTAGCTGTTAAAAGCTAGGTGCTTAAACTAGCTAGCAGCTAAAAGTTAGCCACTTAAACTAGGCTCTTAAGGTGCCCGTCCTGTCCTTTGGTTGTGTGTGGTTCTTTTTCGTTCTCAAGGAACGCACTTCACCAAGGGGGAGGGAATTGGGACAAGGCCACCTTCTGCTATAGCATCCACGATCCAAGGCATTCCATGCAGCAGACAAGGAAAACCAAGATTAAGGAAAAAAGTGACAAAAGCATGAATTACCACCAGCAGAATTAAAGAGCATTGCTTCTGTATTAAATAAATGTGCTGCAAACCTTTGCAGAAGACTTAATATCTTCAAGGGAAAACAAGAGACTATATCTAGTTACCAGGTAATGGTAACCTAGTCTCGATCCTATACTACTTTCAACCTAAACACAAGCAGTGCATGTAAAATGGTGCTTGAAGACAAAGTCCAGAGATTATAGGTTCAAGTCCCTGCAAGTTCCAGGATTGGCGCCCTCTTGCAGTAATTGTGAGCAAGTTTCCCAAAACTCATAATACAGCAGGAAAATAAGTCCAGCTGCGTAAATGAACACTTTCATAAATGCACTGTTATGCATAAGAAGCTAAACATGTGAGTCATGGAAATAGATTGGTATAAAGAAAATAAAAACTCTGGAAACAAATTGTAACAAAAAATATTTTTGCTGGGGGGGGATCTCAAAGGAGGGGGTTGCAATGTGTCAATTATCACACTTCACAAAGAGCCAATAATGAAAAAACTGTACTGTGGCTACATACTAATTTTATCAAGATATGTTTTCTATTATTGCCAGTAACGCCTGAATCATATTAGGGAGAGAAAGGCAAAGATGTGGGTTACTGAGTTTTTCCAAGATGCTGCTCAGCCGTGTCTGGCGTTGTTTGCAAACCTTCAATCTGTCCAGGACACGGGGTAATCTGTTTCGACGTTTACATGAAAAAAATGAATGGACGTCCCTGAAAACAGAATTTCCGGACACGGCACGAAATGTATTGTGGCGGGGCTTTGAAAACAGGGTTTTTTTTTGTTTTTTTTTTTGGCTGACGTATCGACCATTAGTGCACTCTTGTACTGTATATTTATATACAACAGGAAGCTGCTTTCGCAGTTTCTTTATTCCCCCAATGGAGGAATTTTGGTGGTAGCAGTGGTGTAGATTTTTTGGTGCCTTATAATTAAACCCAGTTATGAGGGCTTCACAGACAAAAGGCAGGCCGCCTTCAAAGAGCCACGTGTCATTGTTTGGTTTTACAGAACCATCCGTTCAGTGACTGAATTCAAAATCATGTGTCAGTTTCTCACGAAACACCCGGGGTTGGCGTAACAAGGGAGTCGGGTGAGGAAATTGCCAGAACAGGAAGGCCAGCTCATCCAACATTTCTTCACATTCTTTTAAAACAATTTAAACCAAGACTGCGCCACTTTTCCATGAAGTATGATGTCACTGAGGTGTTTTAAATTTGATTACCCATAATACATTTCAATAGAACAATAACACACACAGGAAGAAGGCTGAGTATAGATTTCAGTAACTGGAGGCGCACAGTTTAAGTAAAAATGTTTCTACAAATAACTGATGTAACCAACGTTTCACTTTTATGTCCATCATGTGTCGCAGCTGTGCAAGTGACCAGCATTCTGTAAAAATCTTTTATCTCTAACAAACCTGCGTTTAAAACCTTCCTACCCTTTTCTCACAACAATACTGCCAGGGTGGACTTGTGTGAACAGGAGTCCACCGTGAGCTCACTTTCCATTTGCGAGCCTATGGAGACTAATTACAAACACAATAACTAAAAATGCATTTCCTGTATAAAACATGGGGTGCCAATTGTCTGAAATGATTTCCAAAAAACTAAGTGCTACATTTTTTCTGGGGCGGAGCATAGCTTGGCAGGTTAAACATCTGTGCCTGTTTCCAGAAAGTTCTGTAGCCAGGAATCATATCACCTCAACTGCTCCAGAGTGCTGGATGCTGGCTGACCCTACACACTGACCCCAAAACTTGTTCACACCTGTACATATATGTGCATCTGTGTCTCTCATACAAAGCAAGGTGGGACATGTGAAAGCTACCCAATTTTTCCACAAGGATGAAAAATGTACCGCTATTCATCGCTTATACTCCTACTCATGAAAATGACTTATTACCAAACCACAGTTGTTTGGGGATGCTGAAATATTTATTTTTATCTGCCCAACTTCACACGAATGTCCTAGAGTGGTTATTGTGTAACTGTCACCCACTAAATTTGCATGAGATAAATCAACAGCCGAACGCACAAACAAGTTGTGAGAAATGAGGCCACAAATTAAAGGTTTCTTACTACTTGTACAGGAACAGTCTCCAGAACCTTCAATGGCCATTTATTTTAATTCACAAATTAAAAAGGAACTACTTGACATTTTTTAGGATAGAAAGGAATTTGTTTGGCTTTCCAACAAGGGGACCTTACCTTGGAAGAAGCTCTTGACCCTTAAGTAGCTCACACTAAGCCGAAGTACGGAAAGCTTGTCCAGCTTGGAGATGATGTCCGGTGAGAACGGAAGCAGGCTGGCCAGCCGGTCGAGCTCGGCATTCAGCCGGTCACGGTGCCGTTTTGATGGATTCGACTTCTCGTTCACCGCCGCAGGTTTCCTGGCGTTGAAAGTTCTGGACAGTTACAACCTTATATCTGTCATCCATCCCTGTTTTTAACAGTACAGATACAAGCTAGATGGCAACCTGACTCATCACTAGACGTCATGCTAGGAGAAATATAATACAATCCAGTTCCAGGTCCACGGCAAGATGAAAAATATGCCATTATATAGTGGGCATGACTTCTGAATGTCCGTACTGCAAAAGTTATAATCTTGTTTCAGGAAGTCTAGTCCCAATTCTGGACAGATCACACGCAGAAACTGCCAATAAGGCCACTGTTTGCAATGTACATTAAGACAGTGTATCCCCATTTCCCTTAAAATTTGTAAAAAAAAATGCAATAATGACTCAATTTAGTAAGAATATCAACTTTTCCCCTGTTTCGATCCATAGTGAAAGTAGTTAAGTGGCTGTCCAGAAATCTAATAGTAAACACAAGTGTTACATTTAGTGTGATGGATAATAAAAACTATGGGCTCTGTTTTCACTTTGTGTTCGTCAGCGGCCTGTTTTGAGGCAGTGTTCATTTCGGGTGTTTTATTTATATTCATTCGAGCTGTGTATGTTCAGCAAGAGCTGGCTCACGGTCTCATTGCAGCCGGCCTTTCAGTAAAACGTGTGCTTTTGGTCAGTGCCGCAGCTAGCAGGCACGAAAAGCAGACATCACATCCCGAGAGGAATTCGGATACGAGCGAGTGACCGTTTCACACCATGCCCACTCTGATGCCCATGCTAAAGCTCTGATGCCTGCAGCCGCAGTGTATCACTCTATCAGAGGGGTGAAGCACAGGCCTGATTTCTTGGGACAAAAACAGATGCTTTAAGACTGAGAACACAGCCCCTCTGCAGCCATTATGCCGGCACCACCTGAACTTCCTGTAATTCCCCTTGTGCAACTGTGCCCACAGGCAAGTTAGCCAGCTTCACAGAACCCAAGAGCTAAGCTTATATATACAACCCCAAAGAAAAATTTCAGATACCGCGACCACGTGGAAAATGTCCCATTTAATCTCTTTGCATTTCCAATCAAGAATTTAAAGAGGTGTTAGTATTAGGAAACCAGCTTTTACAAATATACATCAAGCTAATGGGTTCAATGGGGTGAGAGTCAAGGGTCAAAATTTCCTGGCAGTACCAAAACCAGTATATAATTCTTTTGTTCATGGACCAATTAGCATGTTTACATGTTTCTCTTTTATTTTGAATTATTAACTGTGAAAGTGAACAAAATAATTACTTGGCCCTCAGATAGAAGAATATATTTCCATGAGACATTTGTGTAAAATATGATTGATGCATATAGTTAGGAAGAGCTATTATGTTTGGCGTTTTGAAAATTTGAATACTTATGATATCAGCCGTATTCTCCAGTCTACCCTATTAATCTGGCATCGATCAGTATGCATATGTTTCAGATACATTTTATTTCTGATAGTTACTCATTCACTCTTAATAAAAATGTATTTGTATGTTTTAATATTCTCGTGTTGTCATTTAAGACATTTATAAGAATTTTTCATATTGTTTACCTCTTTAAAATGGCACTCTGTTGCCCAAACAAGTTATAGTCTTCAATCTTGCAACTGGCAAAACGTTACAATTTACCACATATTGAATGAAACACGAGACACTGATTATAAATTAAATCAATTTAGAATCAGTGTCTTGTGTTTCATTCAATATGTGGTAAATTGTAACGTTTTGCCATTGTTACTTGTTCAGGGACGTCATACATCGTCCCATAGTATTAACTAAAAACTGTTCTAACACCTTTTGTAAGTTAAGTTGCAAGTTCCGAAAGTCCCCCACCCCCCCCCCCCCCCCCACACCCCTCCCAAAAACCCCTCAAACACACCCCCACACAGCCCAGGACTACAAAGACCACAAC
>JAAGVU020000032.1:13204814-13225251 GCA_011763525.2 Mormyrus iriodes
GGGCCGGCTTAAAAGGTGCCATAATGAGCCTTTTAAAAATCAAATGAAAAAATTGTAATTGGTCATCAAAAAGGCAAAGGGGGAAAAAGGCAGGGCACTCAGTAGCAAAGGACTGAAAAAAGCCCCCCCCCCCCCCCCCCCAACAATGAGGTACAATAAACATGCATTTGACAAGACGACCTCGTGAGGCACAAATTCAGAGAAAATAGCAGGATACTTAACTGCTTCTGGATGGGCTTTCTGCGCTTTCTGCCAGCGTACATGCAGTCCCCCGGCGGAATCATGATCTTGCGATCGTGAAGGTAGCAGGTGCTCTTTCAAGAGACAGAAAAAAATATTACAAATGGCATGAAAATTGTTGAAGTACAACTTCACCCCAAATGTTTCTAAACAGAAAAATTATTTACAAACCACGTCCCATAAGAAACAAATTCACGTGACACTTACTTCATACCCTGATGCAAATATCCCGAATGCAAATAAATTGAAAATCATATTTTAAAAATTACATGCAAGTTACCTGCTTATACATGCAAATGCATTCTGTTGTTGATATTGCATACGCAGGGGGGGAAAAAGCAATAACAAACAAGTTAACAAGTGCTGTAACCAGCATCAGGCGTCTACTAAAAACTTAATACAGAAGACAAAAAAACTTTAAAATGACATCATCTTTATCACTGTCAACTGAAAACCATTTCTGTGGCATATAAACATGGGCTGTAGAGACTTACCGAGCTGCAAATATATGTTATTCCAATATAGCAGAGAAACAGCTGGAATGAATTCGATATAAATGCGGCTGCTGCTTATTCATTCGGAATAACCAAAGAGAAAAGAACTCACTGTCCGACTCCTAATTGATGTTTTTTAGCTGTTAGCAATTCTAGAGGCAGATGTGGTTCATGTTTTATACCCAATTGAGTCGCCTCTACTTCCTTGTGTTTCAGGTGGCGGATTCCTCTGAATGACAGGGCGAGCTCTTCGCACGCAATGCCTCGCAAACACGATCGCGCGCGCACACACACACACGCTCAATTCGGTTTAAAGAAAGGATCTGCGGGACGATGGGAGGGATCACACGCAATTTAATCCCTTAAAAAAAATTTCCGCCGTAGCTGCTGCGCACGGAGACTTTCTTTGTCATTGTCCGAAAGCGGATATTTCAAAGCGTCAAGCGGACAAGCCAAATGCGTGTGTGGGAGCGATCTGGATTTGCCATCCGTGACATTTAGCGATGCATCCCCTTAATGTCTTCCTTGCGCCAGGAAAACTTGTTTTAAACGAGCTTCCAGATTTTGGATTTGCTTTAAGCGAAGGGCAATTAGTGCATATATAGCCTATGGAAACGGTTATGAATTCGTATTGAAGACAGAAATAAAATTTACTTGGTGACTGACGACGGCATATGAAAATAGAGCGAATTCTGGAGTTCAGCGGGCGGTCACGACATCCTCCGGCCAGATGACATGTCGGGTTCAAGCTGAAATACGCAAGTGTTAGGTTTACTGCGCGAATCCTGTCTTATTTAACATTTTAAACTTTTAACTGTATAACTTAGCTGTTTTATATCGATTTGCTATCATGTGCTGACTTGTAAAACTCTCCTTTGAAGTCCGCGGATTAAAACAGGACTGACTTCTTGTATCATTTAGCCTATTAGTGGATGTGCGCCTCACGGTAATTAATACGTGTTATATAAATAACTCACGAACAGCGAGATGTATTTAGGATGACCATGTAACGTTTTAAGATGTTTAAGTTAGACTCAACGGTGTTATAAAAGTAACTCGTATTTATACTTAAATGTAATTTAATTATGACAACCGATATTTAAAGCAGCGCCAACTTCTTTTGACATTTGTTCAGCTTGTTTTTCCAATACACCGCTTTTCATGTGTTACATGAAATTGAAATCGCGTAATAAAGAATTGACAATTACTAATTGATTACCTGGTAAGTGTATGCCTATTGATATTCCACATGAGATAATTATATAAATTATATATGTAAATAGAATAGGCTATACCGTCTGCTCAGGATAGCACTCAGGATATCAGGATATTATAAAGGACTCCATCTGACTTACAATGAGCATGGTAAAAGTTTTTAGAACTTTAACTATTAGCTACTGGGGACCTGCCAATCAGTGGACATATAGGCTAAGAGTTGCCTATAAGTAAAACCAATATAAATTGCAATGTAAGCTTAAGTCCATAGAGCTTTAATAAAAATTAATCCCTCTAAAGCCTTTGGGCTGAGTTCCTGTTCCACAAATGAACATGGAGGTGTGATTAGCCATAATATCTTTTGGTTTCACACACCAATGCATTTTAGGCATGCTTTAATTCACAGGTCTACTAATTAATCAAGCTAAATATAAGGCATTCTTTTCCCCTGATTGTATACATAGGTCTTTAAGACATATATGCTTCCCTCGTAAGCCTAAATCACCTGGCAATTTTATTAAATCCATCCATCTGCAATACTTGTATAAAGTCGCTGGGAGTCTAGGTCAACCATCACAGGACACATCCCAGGGAACACCCTAACTGGGGTGTCATTTCGTCACAGAGCAACCACATAAGCACACACTGCAGACAATTTAGCGACACTGATTCACCTAACTGCATGTTTTTGGACAGCAGGAAGATTTCTGAATACTCCAGTGCTTGAAATAGGGCGATACTCACCGGTACGCAGTACCAACACAAATTTTCTCTTACGAATACCGGGACTGTTTTTTGCGTACCGACACCTCTCATAATCTGCCGGTACCGAATAACAAGGGGAACACTTGAACACTTGAACCCACACAACCCGAGAACACATGCGAGCTCCCTATACAAAGAGTGATGGCAGGATTCTAACCCACGACCCTACTGGTGTAAGACCGACTCATTGAGCTGCCCCGGGATTTAATTATGAGACGCTACACGCGTCTGCTGATTTAGAAAGTGGCTTCTTGTATCCATTTCGCTCATCAAAACTGAAAGCTTCCACTGCGATAAAGCAACGCTTCTACAAAATCGATACTTCATTGAGATGAACGTAACAGCTGCAGCCTATGTTTATGTCCGTCGTGGTATGGAGTCAGCGTCAAGGCCAACGCTATCTTCACGTCTCATTTCAGTGTTATTCGTTTAGCGCCTTATGTTCAAGGTGATTCCCCGATATTTCCTAGAGACTTTGATGCATAAAAAAACAAAAAACGCCAGCTGCAGACTTTAAACTCGCAACTGAAAATGATTTTATTGATCTACGTACTAGATTGATGGACCTAACAGGAAAAAACTGTAGTAGTACCTGCAGTTATGGATCTCATTAATCCAACGGATAATCATCCGTAGCATGATTTTCTGTAACCTGAAATGAACTGAAGCACATAATTTACCCTGGAATGCATCTGCTTAAATGAATTTATCTGATAATGAAACCTAATATATTTCAAAGGGCCACGCCCATATTTAAAGTTGCACTGTTCATTCTCTAAAAAGCCATGCCATAGACCCCCATTCGGGGAAATGAACTCACAACTTTCTGTTTAAAAACCTAGTTGTTCAGCAACTTGTTATTACAATCCCAAGTAATTTTTGATACACTTACAATGTAAACATGGTTCCTTTGAGACAACTATAGGCCTTTGTTAGTTGCACAGCATGAGTCAATTAGCGGGGTGAGTATGTGGTGCAGCAAAGGACACCAGATGTCAGAAACTCTGCATGTTTAATGTTCTCATAAATTTATTTACTGTAGCTACTGAAATAATCCCGCATCATATGAAGTCCTAATTTAATTTTACGATGGAATGAATATAAGGTTAACTAGGTCGATATTTGCTTTGTATTGTGAACTTATAGCATCTTATGAGAACATGCTATAATCCCGTTTCTAGAGTGGTTACTTATTAAGTTAAATAAAATTCACGTTTCTTTAAATTGATAATTCATTCCTTGTGTTTCACTGTGTGGCATAGGGAAAAAGTCAACGGTACAAAAATACAAAAAGGATGCATGAAAGGCTTAGAAGCGCTGTCTGTTACTTCTCTCAAAGGGTTTTGCGACAGTGTAAATCCTCAAGATCCCAAAACTTTAAGATTAGCCTGTAAGCTTCCAAAGCTTTAAGAGAGGCACATCACTGCATGCAACCTTGGTAGCTGACACAGTAAAAGACTGATGTTAAGCCTCTGTTGATGTTTAGTGTCACAGAAGTTTGACATATTTACTCATATGCCCTGATTTTTCTGAGATTCTGAACGTTGCTCATGAAATTAGAGTGTACGTGAATACCTTATTGACTGTTGAACATGTTGTTCTCAGTTTTGGGATGGAGAGTAACAGTTTGGGGAGCTGATCTGTTTGCAACTGTTCTAGCTGGGCAATGTGTCATGGTGAGTCATGCCTCTTCAATGGAAAATCAACTGTAGTTCTAGGAACATGAAATCCCACTCAAAGCGTCACAGATCCCTGATCGGCACGGCCTGTCCGACTCTCTACATAAGCATATAATGATGGAGCTGATCTATGCCTTGGCCCTCAAAGCAGATTCTCCCATGCATTGCCCCCCCCCCCCCCCCCCAATTGTGGTCCAAGATTATTGTAGGATTTGTGAAGCAATTGAAAATAGCCTCAGAGGAATAAAAAAAGAACATAATTACAATAATGACTTTGTGAAAGTAGTTTCAGGCATTTCCCAAGTGAAAAATAGTGCAGATTTCCTATCACATTTATATTTCACATTAGCAAATATACAAATCCAAAGTGCCACTTAAATCTGAAACATAAAGAACTTTTTCAAAATCGTGTGATTAAGCAATAATTTGCCACATTTTTTTAATGAATGTTTGAAATTAACTACTTAATATTTATATTATATATTTAATAAGCAACCTCATACTGGATAAGTGGTTTCCATTTATTAAATGGTTAGTACATGTAAAATAAATTACTATAGAAGGTCCTACATTTAAAAAGTTAAAACTCAAAGTAAATCTACCCTTTGAGCCAGTACTGGATTAGTGGGTGGAGGAGACATGGGTGAATGGATGTCACATTAAGTATGGTATTCAGTGCAAAAAAAAAAGGTAAAAATAAGGACGTCCCGCTAAATGATTTTGAGATCAGTGCAGAGGCAGACAAAAAGAACACTCCACTGTTCCCACAAATATAACATTGAAAGGTGGCCCTTCTGATAAATTACTGCAAATGAGTTTACAATAACGAGAGTCATTGTAGATTTTTGACGAAGAAGAGGGTTGGACAAAAGCAGTAAATATACGATGAAACGTGGCTGCCGCTGACATTCGGTTTCCTGAGGGCAAAGAGAAAAAGTATTAGCAATGGAGATCAAAGGGAGACGACATGAACTGTCACTAATAATTGCCATCACCTGACTTCACCCTCAGATGGAACCACCTCCAAACGATACCATTCCCAGTATTCGACAGATTACTTTGCTTTGTTCTCTGCTGGCTTCCCGATTGCCTGGTTAGCATTTGGGAGGTGAGTGCAGCTGTAAAATCTATTTCATACAATTTCAACTTACACATTATCATCAAACAAACAACTGCATAAAGCCCCGAGACTGAACTGCACGCTTCCGGTTTTATGGTGCGGTCGTTTCACTTGGGCACCCTTTTGGGTGGGACTGAATCCACATGGCTGCTTGGTGGCATGCTGGACCCTCTCCTCTGTATCTGGCGGGCCTGTTTTCATATAACACCTCTGTGCCTAAACGGACTAGCCAAGAGAGATCGTTTCGCTCCTCTAAAGCTTTCCACACTCACATGCAACAGATTCAGTCTCTGAAAGACTGTAAACTTCAGTGTGAAAAGCGTAACAACAGATTAAGGTGCTTAAGACCAAAAGTAAAGTACAAGTTCTCTTTGTGTACAGAACGTCCTCAACTGATGATTCCGTTCCAACAGACAGGTTGTATGTTGAAATGGATGTATGTCGGAATTTTTATGTACTTCTAACATAAAAAATACGGTCCCAGGGTGTTCCGAAAAGTTATCTGTAACATAGGCCTATATAATAAATTTGTAACTAAAAAGTATGAAAAGTATGAAAAGTATTGTGTTTAAATCTAATCTAAATCGGAATAGCATAAGAAATCAAAAGTCAGTCTCCCATACATTCCTAGCCCACACTACTCCGTTTCGTTTCATGTCACTAAGATTCTTTACATTGTCTTCCTGTCGGGTTGGGTGGCCTTGGCACTCAGCTCGGATGGGGAGGGATGTCTGAATACGTTCCTTAAACCCCCCCTCATATTTTTGCCCAGTTCTGCATATACCACTGGCAGAACTCTCGATAGACTTCTTACATATTTTTTCACATGATTCTGTAGTTTCTCTTATCTTTTTTATTACCATTTATTAATTATACCGTATACTGTACTTTGCTGTGGCATCGATCATAGGGCATGCAGCATGCATGAGGTAGAGTAGTGCTGGGGGGTGTACAGCTGCCCGAAATGTATTTTTGCAAACATGTAGGCCTACTTATTTTATATTTTAAAAATTTGTATGTGTGAGTGGTCGTAAGTGGTGTAGTCAGAATTTGGGGACAGCAGGGCTGGCCCTGGGTGTTCTGCCCCCCCCCCCCCCATGGTGCTGCACCTGGCTCCACATGATCTTTTGGCCCCCTAATCAAGTGGAGCCCTAGGCGATCGCCTATATTGCCGATAGGGTGGACCAGCCCTGGGTGCCAATCTTTGTTTGCTATCGCCCGGAAGAACTCTGAATCAGTTGTGAGTTTTGAGGCTATTCTCCTTGCTGCGTTAAATCATATTATAGTTTTCCTGATTGGTGTACCTGCAGCTTGGGTACCGGGCCTTTGACCCCTCTAGGAACTTGTCTCATGATGAAAACTCCCATATTAAAGGGCCAATAAGGTCACATATCCAAATGATATCTGGGTAGAGAATAGTAGAGAGTAGTTCCTTGTGTATTTGACCTAGTTTTTTTGCGACTTTTCTCCCCCTCTTACTGCTTGTATTAGATGCTTTATGCGTACATTTGCAGAATTAATGACTTCCTCAAAAAAGGCGTAGGGGTTTTCTTTGTTTTGCATGCCTACAGTCACACCACTGAAAAAGAGTTGCCTTTCATTTACATTCCCAGGATGTTGACAGCATTTCCAGTGAGCTCAGGGAACCTATATTACACACAATCAGCTATAGACACACATTCAGCCATAACTCTGCCTTATCTGAATACCAAATCATACATCTACTGGACTCAAAAAGCAGATCTAGGGCAGTGTTTCTCAACCCAGTCCTTGGAGTCTACATTTTTGCTCCCTCCCAGCTCTCAGTGGACTGTCTGACAGGGAGTTGGAAGGGAGCAAAAACCTGGACTGTCTGAGGGTCTCTGGAACTGCAAACACGGGAATCTCCTGTAAAACGCACACATGGAGCTGAACCTGCAAATTAAACCCCCAGTCCAGGAGGCTACCATGCTAACAGCTAAACCACCATGCCACTCGAAAGTACTTTTTATTACATTTCCGGGCCAAAAAAAGTCACTGTTTGAATTTAAATCAAGCAAGTACTTAAGAGCCAATGAGTGGATCATTATTACAGCTCAGCAATGATATGCAGCAATAAAGTGAAGTCAGCTGAGTTCCTTAATCTACCGAATGGCCAGCTTCTCTCATCAATGGATTTTCTATTCCTAATGGCATCGGCATATTCTGGGATGATAAGGCCAAGATTCATCAGGCTCGCATTGTCAAAGAGAGGTTCAGGGAGAATGAAGAATCATTTCCATGTATGAATTGGCCACCACAGAGTCTTAACCTTAACCCCATTGAAAGTTTTTGAGATGTGCTGAAGAAGACTTTACAGAGTGGTTCAACTCACCTATCTTCAATACGAGATCTCGGCGAGAAATGAATGGAAATCTGGATGAAAAAAAATGTTGAGTTGTTGCGTAAGCATGTGGAAACGATGCACTGATGAATGTGCACCCTAATCAAAGTTAAAAACAGTCCATTGCAATATTAATGTGTGCAACTTTTTTTGGCCAGGAAGTGTATTTCTACATATGTAAGGACATGCAAAAACATATCTAAAAACAAATTCCTCACAGGACAGACCCTGGACCCAATGGAGACAGTAGTGGAGAAGAGTATCTTGGCAAAATTGGATGGCATTATGAAGAATTTTGCCCATCCACTTTTGGGGGCACTGCAAAGAACAACGTTATGGGGTATCGATCCTGCCTGCTGTTGTCCGGCACCATAACGTCTCCTCCCAATGAGCCACCCCTTACGCTGAGCTGTAACACACCAGGAAGCAGTACATCTCTGCAACAGTAAAAGTCCAGGGCTATCTGGATTACTTTCATTTATTTATCAGTAATTATTTCATTAACAGTGCATACTATTTTTTTCAGGATTCTATTTGTGTACCGTGTGCTTCTAATTTGTCTGCACGATGTGTACTGTCATTTTCACTGAATGCAAGTTTGTCTTTGCTCTACTTGCTCCCTGCTGTACGTGCTAGAAGTATCCTCTGGGATCAATGAAATTCAACAAATTCTACAACTTACATTTAAACCACAGCTTACAAAAGTAAATTAGACAAATTTACAAACATTTACATTCTTTTACATAATATTGTGCAGACTGAATACTGTTCTCTCAGAAACACACACCAATATCAATATCAGATCAGGACACATGCATATTTAGACTGTTATTAAATTAAGGCATCGATGCTGATCCACAAGCAATGATTATACTGCCATTTTAACTCCTGGGCCTCACAGTTTACCCTGAAGTAACGACATCAAAGGAATACCATCAAGTTTATTCAGCAGGACAGATGAAGGAGCAGTTTCACTTTAGAGAAGACAAGAGGTCTGAAAGTGACAAGGATAATGACTGATGGAAACGGCTTTTAAAACTTAAAATTGAACAATCTTTCAAAAGAACTTTGAGTCTGAAGCAATATGGCTTTCAGATGTTCCTCCCCCCCATCTTCATCGTGGGTGCAAAAACAACTGATAAGAGCTGATTTAGCACACTTGTGTCACAGATGTCAGCAATAAAGCAGTGCATCCCAAATGTGTCAGAAGGCAAATACTTATTAAAATTACTCTGCATCCAAATGCGCTAGACACTTGATGTTGGAGAGGAAGAGTCACAGACATGCAATAATTGTTTTTATGAAGCAAACGTTACTAATCTGGCCTTGGTTTAAATGCACGATTACAATCAAAAAATGCTTCACTACAGGGAGTAAAGCTAAGGTACAGCTGGAAGATATATAAACACATAATACATTTAATCATATGGCAAATGACTGAACATCGCTCAAAAATTCCAAATTTCCAATTAAAATCCAAAAATAAACAAGTGAAAATTAAATTAAATAAATGCAATAAATCTCTGTAAATTATACAAAATAGTTGCTAAAGGATTCAGTTAAATAAAATCCAGATGGTGCTTGGGTTCTGGACAAAGATGAGAAATGCCTCAATTGCATCTTCAATAACATCCCATAATATAACTGTATGCACTTGGGTCATGTAGGGTAAGAGCTCAGCATTTTTATGATTATCCCTTACCGGTTAATTTTCTGGCAAATTATATGCCTCTCAAAATGAACAGTGGCTGCAATAACTTGCTGATACGTCATGAATCAAAATCATTTTCTTAACTCTGAACTTACAATTCCTTTTTCTTTCACTAGTTGTATTAGTAATTGTGTGTCCTTGTCCAAAACATAATGCTTAGAGAAATCTCACACTTGTATCCCAGCATATCTGTGTTTGTGTGAAACAATGAGCATCGCCCCGACTTGGAAAACAAGCTTGATGGTTTCAGCTCCTTGTCCCCGGGCATTCAGGTTAATCCGTAAAAGTAAACATTTAAAATCTGCAATGCTAAAAGCAGGAAACTGGGTCCCACAAAAGGCTACTTTAAGGATGCATAAAAACGGTTTGTGTCATTTAAACTTGGAACTGAATACATCCAGACACAACTGAGAGGATGAAACCCCACGGCCTGGGTACGAGAGATTGGTGCTTGCCGTAGTCACGGAGACTGCCTCTCCAGAATGCACGGTTCTCTGAAATAAATTTGACCCTAGTGACCAAGTCCAAGCAAACTGGTCATCCCTGCCAAAAATCCTGAAAATCCTACATTATCCTGTTGGCAAAATGCACAAAGGAGAATGAGGCTATGCCTGGCTGGTCAGACCTGTGATGGAGAATTCTGGAACCTGAATCACCGGCCACGTACGACAAAATCTATAGTACTTTTTATAGGTGCTGCTAAAGGCACTCCAAAGTCAACATACAAATTTGCATCTCCTGATTTTCAGCCATATTAAAGGGTTATTTATAGCTTAATGGCTGAGCGCTGAATGAAGTTATTGTATGCTTTTAATAGCTCTGTTTACATAAAATGCTTATATATTCAATAAGGCCCAAGGCTGCACAAGATATATGCTGGTGCTCTCAGTAAGTTTCCTTTAAACGCTTTATTGTTTCATTTTATTTATTGATAAATGCACATGTTGCTGTGTCTAGCAATGGCAGCAGAATTGTTATACCTCTTTACAGATGGAAGCCAGGTTTCCCTATATGCACTTGCTGTTAGAGCAAGTGTCCACCACAAGAGGGTGTAACAATTCCAAACAGAGAAGCAGCAAAGCAGTGATGCTTGTATGGTTTCCAAGGAGCCCTGATCACACTAGGGTTTGTGAGCTCATTACAGGCTGAGCTCTACAATAGAACACTGCTAACCTGCACTGCATGACAGGTGGTTTGAAATCAGTATTGAAATGCATGTGACCAAAGCTAGTGTCCATTAATCATTAAAGTCTGCAACACGACCGACAGAGTTACTTTTTTTTTAAAATCTAAAACTCATGGACATATACATAAGCATTTAAAACTGTCACATAGTTAATCTGAAAAAAAGTAATTAGAATATGCGGTGCAAAATGCAGTATATTATGTAAAGATAATGGAATGAAATCCTACTGCTGTATTTACTGTTTACTTCTCTCGAGGCACGGCAAACAAGCTGCAATTAAAAAGAATTCTAGTTCCTTATAGACGACTATTAAAACAATGCATTACCTTTATGGAAGTTAAAAGTCATGAGTCTTAGACAGGTTCTGCTTCTATATTGATCGATACTGCAGTCATCGGGAAGCACTGTCAAAGTCATCAAGCATCTACAAAACAGAGAAGGGCACTCCTCCTCTTATCCACACTTACAACAAAAGACTTTCTCCGCTTTCGCCAGGTGGTCGCCTTCTCCGAAATCCCCCTTGGTGGTTTTGCCAAATTTCTGTTGGCTTGTTACACACCATTCGGACATTCCTTACGTGCGAAGGTAACATTTTGAATTTCTCACGACCTTGCAGTTTTCAAATTAGATTAAGACAGCCTCTTCGCACAAAAACAAGTTAAAGTAAAACACTCATTTCATATTACAAATCACAGGTTGCAAGAGAACAGACTCATTAACAACAGGATGCATTTCTTTCAGTCTTCTTTGAAGCCATTTGTACGCCACCCTCGAGAGAGGCCTGCACCTTTATTATGTACACATTCGCAATCCTGTACTGCGGTTACTTTTAAAGCATATATACATTTTAGATTTAAAACATAAACACCATTTCATTTATTCTTTACTCCCACACCTTCAAATTCCTTGCTCTTGGGATGCTGCTTTTACGTAAACCTTGGGCAGTACATAAGTGGTACTGCACCACCTAGTGGACAATAGCGGTCATTAACGTTTACTTACCTGGCAGTCTACATTTTATGTAAGTTTTGTTGCATTTTGTGCCCCTGACGTTAAACAGGGTTGAACTGTTATATGGTATATTTTCAGTCTTTGCGTTGGCGTGTCAGTTATTCTATGTTTCGCTGGGTCTCTCGTTAATGGACAGCATGGAGAAAGCAAGGCGTTCGCAATGATTTTGCCATTTTAGATAAGAAAGTTTCACTTTTCCGTATAAAATAATACCACGACACCGAAGACCCGTAGTTTATAGATGGGCAAAGACGTATTTTTAATGTTTGCGGCAAAGTCGTACTTTGTTATACTAGTGAATAGTGTCACATTGTATTTAAAACCAAAGCATTATTTCTGCTTCCTGAAGAGCGCTCGTACATGAGTCATGAAGGGAAGTGCGGAGGATCTACTGCCTCTACGCCGCACCTGCTATAGGTCTGTTAACTCGGGGCCCGTGCATTCTGTTTTCTCAAATTATAGGCCACTTCGTTTTCATTTTAAAGTTTCCCTTGCTGTTTTCTCTTTTTCTCTTGCATGATGTAGTGCGACTGCTTTTTCAGTTGATTCGTCGTCTAATCGTAATTTATAAGGATAACGCATGCGCACTAAATTGACGGGTTAAAATGATCATTAGAGCGGCATTGTTTGAGAGAGCGCGCTTCAGGAAGCATGCAGAAGGCTTTTTTGGCTGTGTTATGACCCCCATTTCCCAGGTACCATGGGCCAACTACTCTAGGAATACACTGGGCGTGTCACTGGTTAGAATACATGAATCTGTATGTAGTTTAAGTGATTGGTCGTTGTGTCACTTACGTATTTGATTATGAAATATTTTACTATAAAAAGTAGGCGAATGAACGCGTAAACCTCACGTTTTTAGGACCTCTGTGAACAGACCGACTTTCAGCAAATGTCGGCCTGCAGTCGTTCATTCATGTGAAAATTGGTGTGTATAAAATGATTAATTGGAATTGAACGTATGCTCAATTTCGCTCCGGACCCCCCCCCCCCCGAATAGGATAAGCGGTTACTGAAAATGGATGGATGGATGGATGGATGAACATTTGTAAGTCAAACGCGGTGCTGGTCTTTTGGTCAGTTTCAGTGTTGTTTGATTGGGAGGATCCTAAACGTTGATTGCATGCTATTTTATCTTTAGATATTTAAACTAAAGGGAACTAGCAACCTCAATGCCAAGAGTTCAGTTCAGTATTCACGTGCTCTGGTAGGCTGAAAAGCTCATTAAAATGTTAAGCAGACTCAAAAGGAACTTCAGAAAGCGAACTTGGGTAAATTATATGTGATTAACAAAGGGCAAAAAATGATCACTCCTGTAAGCGATCTTTAACGGGATGAAACATTGGCAGAAAGACAAAACATTTTTGTTGTACTTTCGAGGTTTAGAATTTCGTAGAGTAACGTCAAGGAGTTTTCGGAAAATCCGCCGCAACAGACAGTAGGAGTCCCGGTCCTGACTCGGTTTCTTTATTGCGTTTTGATGGCATTAGTCATATTTTCCAGACCTCCCGAGCTCATGAAAACACGGATAACGAAGGTACTGTCAGCTTGTTGAAATAATACGGGTCAAAGGTAATACCGCGACACACGGCTGGGATTCAAACCCGCAAAAAATCACAACCGCGTTTTACATTTCAACGTCTCAGCGCATTATTAACCAAGAAAAGTCACTCCATACCTAAACGTGAGATATGCTAGTTTAGTACTGAAGGCAGAAGTAGCAACTTTTCGGCCGCTAACTGTTGGTGGTGACGCTCATCAGTAAAAATGTATTTAAAAAGTTTTAGACTCCGCAATTTCTGGAAAATACACATCCTGTTATAAACATTAGGCCTATATGTACCTCAATTGAATTCACTGCTTTTCACAAATCTTAAAAAAAAATATTCCAAGAAACGCTGTAGGCCTACTATTTTCCAGTATTTTTAATATTCTGTACTTTTTATAACACACTGCTATTCATCATGTAGCAATTATTTCTTTTAAATATATCAAAATTGTATAAGGCACTATTATCCCCAAATCAATGAGTTAGTACAATCACAATAAGAAGAATACATAAACAGACTTATTTGTGATGGCTTAATAATGTGTGTATATATTATATATACGCAGAAATTAATCAGATGAAACAAAAATGATATAACAGTTTTGTGGTAATTCTTTTCGGCAAGTGTGCGATTTGGTGACACCGGTCAGTGAGAGATTAAGGGCTTTTGTCAGTCAGTCTCACAGCCGCACCTTCTTCCCCACACTGCACCCTCCGGCCGCAGTAAAGGCGTGTGCAGCGCATCAGTAATGTGCTCTTGTCTTCGGGTCCCCGACGTGGGCTGCGGGTCTTCCGGCATTGCTGCGCCGTACACCGGGATCCGGGAGCAGCGCCTCTTTCCCGCCCCCAGGTGCTCCTTCTCTACTACTTCCCTACTTCGGCCTTTCCAATAACTTTTCCTTGGTGACCGGGTTCTACCTCTTGTTTGTGGTGCGTACTTGCTGTCTGACCCAACCGGCCGGCGCTGGAGAAAACATGCGGTTTCTTTTTAAATAAACATTTCCTGGGATACATCACTACAGTGTTTATAATGATTAATACTTCAGTAAACGTGTGAAAGAAGTCCACCAAAACTATTAGCAATATTATGACGACTAATAATAATAATAATAATAATAATAATAATAATAATATCGCTGAAATAAAAGGAGTAACTTGAAATACAATTTTGACCGTCACCATTCCAATATCATGTTATTAACATCACACATCTTTACTCACAATGTGGGTATCCAGGAGGGCGCGGATTACTAGCACTGCTCCCAAAAGACGACTGGAAGTTGTGGATGGTTTCTTGTAAGATCTGCCTCTCTCTGCCCTGCAGAATTCACACAAAGACACCAGCAGGGATTTCCTTTGGTCAGAGGATGCGATCTTTAATTAACCCATGCTGCTTTGTCTCCCGCTGAGAGGAGCCAGTGGGCTTGAGAGAAAGGTCGATTCTGCGTGTTCTTTATAGTACTGAAGCTGATACACAAAAGAAACGTGTAAGCATGCAATGGTTAAATATATTCAATATACATGTTCCTTATTTAGGAGATGCTGAAGCAGCAGAATTTGCTAACCAGCTAGCTAGCTACGATTTTATGAGTATACTCGCTAGTTACTTGTTTAGGTTTTTAAGCGTCTGGTGGGGGGAAGGGGGGTTGCACACCTTTCCGGCGTTCAGCTCCGAGATGGCAGCCAGGATCTGCTGCCGGGGCCCATCCGTCTTGATTCCCAGCTCCTTTAAGTCCCCGTCCGTCAGTGTGAGAAATGCTTCCATATCCACCTGCAATGACACAATGTGCCCATTTGGTCCAGGAAGGATGGGGGCCAGAGTCAGGACCGCGGCAAAAATCAGCACCGTAATGGATATAATAGCCTCTCACTGCTACATGTTGGTATAGAGCAAAAATGAGCATATTTTGTACCATCTTCCACCTAATAGGTGTCTGATACAAGTCCAATAAAAACACAACAGCACCAGCTGCAGTAATATTTAGTAAAGCGTACAACAGTACACACAGGCCAAATTTGTGGTAGGCAAAAGTTAATAGTTGACTGACCTCTTGTTCTTCAAAAATGGGCTGGTATTTTTCCAGGGACAGTTTTTTCAGAATGCTTGACAGTTCATCTACAATAATAATAATAAAGTGGGAATAGTACAATTTTTGTCATTTTCAGAAAAATAGCATAAAAAGCAGCCACATTTTGAACAAATCACCACAAGAAATATCAGGGCAGCCGTTTCTTGTGTGATATTGGGCAGAAGAAAACATACTAGGGAATGAGGTCTAGTATAACTTGCTGAAGTAGAAATTATAACGTGAATGTTCTAGCTCCTGTTGCTCAACAAGTAGAGCATTGTGCTACCAATGGAAACGTCATGGGTTCAAATCTCAGGGAGCACACATAAATTGTAACCCTTCCCTGTACGTTGCTTTGAATAAACATGTTCATGAATTAAATGTAAATGAACAAGGATGCTGCTACAGTGCCCCCTAGTGTCGTAACCTCACCCTCATCTGTGATAGTGCCGCTGCTGGAGCCACCGCTGCTCTTAGACCTGGGGTGCGAAGAGGTGGAGGACAAGGAATCCCCGGCTGGGAGTTTGGGGGTCGGGGATGGAGAGGGGGTCAGTGTAGGAGAGGTACTCTTTGAGGTAGAGGAGTTCCCAGACTGGGGCCTTTTCTTTAGGTCTATCTTCTGCAATAAGGGAAATAAAAAAGAAAATAACATAGGATGAGGAATGATCCAGAAGCACGGCTCCATCCCACTCAGTGGGGGTGGGGGACCATGCGCCTAAAATCGAAATGGAAAGAATACACAATGTGCTGACAACAGATTTAATGGAAAAAGTAAAAAATGCTGTGCCAATGTTACTATAAAATTGCAAGTCTTACAGAAGAACTGCAGCTCTTTAAAACAAACAAATAGAAAAAATTGGCTTCGAACCCATGTCAAAAACAAATTTACAGCCATCTGCCTTTTCCACATAATAATAATGAAAGCAAACAGTTATCGTAACCTCAGCCCCAAGACCTCAGTGTTAATCCCACAATCTAACAGCAGTGTCTTAATCCCCTCATATCTAACAGGAGAGTGTGGGGAGCTGGAGATTAAGGAGCCCATCTGGAGTGCTTTACCCTCCTGGTGTGAACATCACTGGCCACCAGGCTGCGGGTGCTGTGGATGTCAGGCAGGCTGACGTCAGGCGGGGGGGCAGCCGGCGTCTCCGTTGGGGGAGGCTTCTGGTCAAGCAAACCAGCAGCCTTCTTCCTTTGGGCTACGATCTGGGACAGGACGTTGTCTGTACTGCCCCCTATGGGTGGAGAGAGGGAAATACATTCTGCTAGCTTTACCTCTCAAGTTGGAAATATCAGCCGCATGCAGTGAGAGAGAAGACGAAGGAGGCGTCACCAGAGCGGTTGTGAGGGTCGGGGCCATGCCGGCTCACACCTGCCACACCATTAGAACCCCCCGAGGAGTGGGGGGAGTAGCTGAAGTTTCCCGAGTTCGAGGGAGACGCGGGGCCCTTCGTGATGCTGGGGAACTTGATGGACCTCGTCACCGCACGGCTGACGGATGTCTATGTCACCAAGGGGAAGCAGACAGTCACATGGGGTACTGATCTAAAGTCAGTAAAGCTCCAGCAAAAGCTCTTTTTTTTATAATAAAGTGCCCCCCCCCCCCCAATTCTAACACTTATATACAGAAAAATTTCAGCAACATAAAATGGAAAAAAATGTATAAAACACTGAGTAAAGTTTTAGAGACTAAATTTGAAATAAACTTGAGAAAAAAAAGTTTAAACAAACTTAAGAGAGAAATCTCAAGTTAAATGGTAGAAAGGTGTCAGTGATTGTGACCTGTGTGTAGGAGGTGAATTGTCCTACAGATTCTGCACCTTCAGGTTGAAGGACCACGTCTGCTAGGGGAAGGCATCTGTAGACATCAGCTTTAACCTCAAAACTTTCGACTTCAATCTCAAATTTTTAAATTTTTCACTTACACTGCCTTACCCCAACCACACCCCCTCTCGCACTCACAATGTCAGAGTTGCCACTGCTGTTGAAGTTGCCCTTGCTGGGCCTCTGCGGCATGGGAAGCCGCCCCCCCGGCTCTGCCTTGCCTTCCTTGGAGGCACGGGAGCGGTCTGAGTTCCATGGTTCAAAGCTGGATGGCGGCAGGAAGGGCGGGATCACTGCCTTCAGCTTGTCGTTGGGGAGCCTCGTCAAGGGGGCGCCATTTCGGAGCTGCAGTATGGAGAGACAGTAAATGCACAGAGAAATGAGTAAGGGAAAAAAGCATGGATGCGTCAGAAGGGAATGGATTGGCGGTTATTTGTCTCAAATATTTCATGTTTAGTGATGGCCAAATAAATCTTCATGAACCATTTGCTGTATTTTCAGATCCCACTAGATGGTGCTCTCTGTACAAAATAAATGGCTCAAAGCTTGCCCAAAAGCAAACCAAGAGCACCATCAACTGGGGTCAAAAATACAGCAAATGGTTCATGAAGATTCATTAGGCCATTAATATTTAAGTCTTAATTATTTATGACAAAGCAACATACGAGCAAGAAATCAGGGTCAGACAGCCCCAGGAGCAATGAGGGGTTAAGGACCTTGTTCAAGGCCTCAACAGTCAAATCACTCCGGCAACAATGGGATTTCCTATCACAGGCTCAGTGCCCTATCCCGCAAAGCCACACACAGCCATTGCTTTATAAATGATATTTTTGTAATTTAAGCCCTGAAACTTCATGTCCAATCTAGGCCAGCATCAACACAAACCCACTGAGTTCCAGCAGCCAAACCCCTTATTTTTTTTTGCAAACTTCCAGACATAAAATATCAACAGTCCAATTAAGATGAGGGCTCATACTGTCAGATCAGTCAAGAACTGAAAACACCACCCAGTTCCACTGGAAACTACACCCGTACCATGGTGGTTATGAGAGAGTCGTCCTTCTCTGTGCTGCTTCTGCCAAGCCCTAAATAAACAAAATTAAGAAATAAATGCAAAATTTAATAAAACCATAATTCAATATTCTGGCATCATGCAACTCAAGAATCTTCAAATTCAATTATGTCTAATCCGACCAAGCTAACATCGTGAAGTTGGTTTTGGATGAATTTTGTGCTGCTTGTGGAGATCTCTGTGCCTACGAAGACACCCTGGCCCCAGTCCATGTTGTCCCTCTGCTCACCGCTGTCCTTGCTCTTGGTGGTCCACGCCGTACCGAGGTCGATGCTCCCCAAGCTGGGGGGCCGCACCCCTGTTCCACACGGGCCGCTGCTCCGTCGGTCTGCCCTCATGGTCGACTCCAGGCTGTCTGGGGTCTCCATGCTGCCCGGGAACGGGGCCAGCCGATTAGTGGACAGGCCGTGTCGCAGGGTCCTGGTCAGCTTCAACTTCCGGAAGCGGTTGGACATGCGGCTCCACCAGGACTGCGGGCAGGAGTGAGAGAATATCACTGTGGGAACTGGGAACACCCGGAGATGAGGGGAGGCCACAGAACAAAACTGTCATTGGTCACTTGACACTGCTTGATAAAAAATGTTTTCTGATACTTCGAAGATGTATCAGGTAATAATTAAGCTACATTATTTATATATATCACATGTTTTTAAACAAAACGATGTATAATTGAGCAAACAGGGTTAGCTAGCGATGGGCAGATGAACCTTCATGAACCATTTGGCACATTTTTTGACCCCACCAGCAGGTGCCCCCTTTTCACAAAAGGGCACAAAGCATGATCCAAAGCAAACTCAAAAAAACCATGCCCCAAAGAGCACCATCAATTGGGGTCAAAAAATACAGCAAATGGTTCATGAAGCTTCATCTGCCCATCACTAGGGTTAGCCAGTGTCCCTGTAGTAACTGGGCTTATGGGCTGTCTTCAAACAGTGACATCACTTTGCTCACCATGGGATTTTTATCATCATAGGCACAGTGTCCTCACCCAACAGTGCCACACTGACCTAGTGTGCATAGGTTTAAGAGCCATTGTCAGGTTTGACAAAAAGCTTTTCTCAAATGAATTATTAATTGTGGAACTGTCAGTCCTGAATCATGATAATATACTATAAACTATTTAAATATATGAGCACAATAGAACTTGCTGTGTTTGTTTTGCATGTGGTCCTATGTGCTTAATACATGGACGATTGAAGTAGCGGTCCCTTTTAACAGGGCGTAGCATAAAATGTGTCCACATAGCTTCCTGTGGTACCGCACCTTTAAGCCCCCTTTGTCATCTGGTGGGAAAGGTACGTTGATGCTCTGCCGGCTGCGGGATCGCACGAGGGATGACTTCGTCTTCTGCCGGCCCTTATCTTTGTCCACCTGCATGCAGACGGAGGCCAGCAGCCTGACCAGCTCTGTATCTGAAGGAACAAATCAGAAGGTCATTAAAGAACAATCAAGAAGCAGGATGAGAAGCCAGAAACATCATAATAACCGTAATAACACACCTGGGTCATTCAGCAGCATGACGAGATCAAAAGCAGTGTATCCGTTTTTGGCTCGAAGATTAACATCTGCTCCCTGGTTCAGTAGATACTTCACAACATCTTTATTCCTAGAGAGTAAGATGGAAATCAAAAATCCAGCAATAACACAAAATCCTGCCATAACAACAGGTGCTAAATAAATAAACTTCAGGGTCCTAAATCAAAGCGGATACAAGCCACAAGGGTCATTGTTATTACACAGGCCAGCATTTAGGAAAATAATAAGTGATAACAGTGCTGAACATATGAAAAGAATATGAATTTGCCCATATTTAAAACTTTTCAGCAGTAAAACCCACCAGTAGGAGTCGCAATTATCAAATGCCACACTGAGTATTTCTTATATTATTATAAATATCAAACTATTATTTTAGCAATTTTTATTACTTGGGGATGAATGGTCTGGGGGATGACAGAGGCTGTTGCACCCTCTACTGGTGATTCATTGGACTAGGCAGTGAGGACAGATTATGACAAATGCAATGTGAAAACAATGTTAATAGCAGCACCAGCTGGTTGACCTGTTGTCTGACAATGTTAGCATGCCCAGGGGGGTTGGGCGGCCAGTTGACCTTGGACCCCCAGAGGTTTTTTTTCTCCTT
>JAAGVU020000032.1:13226147-13253217 GCA_011763525.2 Mormyrus iriodes
ATCTGGCCTTCCTTCTTTCTTTTGTCAATTTGTCCTTTCCCTTTTCTCTAATGTCATGTAAAGCGCTTTGGGGTGACACTGTCGTGAAAGGCGCTATATAAGAATAAATTGTTGTTGTTGTTGTTGACCGTGTCGTGGCGTCCGTGCTGAGGGACAGGTACCCACCCGTGATAGGTGGCCTGCATGAGGGCGGTCCAGCCGTGGACGCTGTCCTGCCTGTCCATGTCGGCGCTCTTATCCACCAGCAGCTGCACCACCTCCAGTTGGCCGCTGACCGCTGCGATCATCAGCGGGGAGGCACCGTCCGCGTTGGCAGAGTTCACCTGGGCCGGGTCCTCTTCCAAGATCTCCCGCACCAGCTGGGAGTTCCCTGTCTCACGTGCACAAAGGGGTACAGTGACTGGAATGTTCTAGGCTCCAAAATGCCACTTTTGGTACTTTTCAGAAACAGACTCAGAAGAAGACTGTTTAACTAGATTAGGACAAAACTGTCTCCTAAGCAACAAAATAACGTTTTTTTAAAATGATTCTCAGTAAAAAATTTCCCTATTTCATCCACTCCTTCCCTCCAACCATTTGAATTTGAGTGTGTCCAAACTAGAAAGGTATAAGAAGAAATTCAGAAAGGGCTGGTACATGGTACCCAGTTGCAAATCCAAACAATCATCAATCACATTTCCTCTGTGAAAAACATACAGCCTGAGAGGATGACTGCAGGAAATGCCACACAGGAATGTATCTCAATTTACCCACTATTCCACTCTGAATACCAAAAGCAAATGACTCATGTTGCAGGCAGGGCGTCCACTAAGGCACACAGCATACAAGGTTTCTTTTAATAGCATAAAATGTTCTTTTAATGTTCAACGTGCAGCCGACTCACCTAATTTTAAGGCACTGAAGACATCTGGCCTCTTCTTCTCATCAGCTTTGAATGGTTAAAAAATCAGATATAAATAAAGTGAGACAAAAATGTGCACAGAAAAAAATTACTCTGACAATCATGTCTTCAAAAGTCAAAGCTTTAATGGATCCTGGCTAAACATTAAAATTAATCCAGGTTGTGGGAATACATGTGACAGCCATTTTTGGATAACTGTCCATAAAAAACCAATAAAAGTCAGAGTGGAGCAGTGTGTGGCTCAATATGCCATGCCTGTAATGGAAAGGTAGTCAGTTCAAATCCCAGTGTCGGTGGAGTGATTTCATCATTGGGCCCTCGAGCAAGGCCCTTAACCCCAAATGGTCCAGGGACTGCCTGACCCATTTAAAGGTGTGGAATAACAGCTTACATGACCTTTTAGTTAAACTTTTAATGCTGTGTTCATCCGTCCTGCTGTTACAATACATTAAGCACTTACAGTATGAACATATTATGAATTTTATGTTTATCGCTATCTCAAAAAATTTCTGTTGCTTTGGATAAAAGTGTCTGCTTAATGTAACGTATATAAACATGTGATACAGATGGTATAATCATAAAACCATATGACAGTTCATAGTGTATTAAATACTGTAACAGCAGAACACCTGAATGCATCATTAAGGGCCTAACTAAAAGGTAACAATAAGCTCTCATTCCACACCTATAAATGCATCAGATTGCAAATCAAAAGCATAAAGACAGGTGGCACTACAGTGTTAGCCACACCCTCTTAAAGGGACAGCAGGGGGCCTTGCGTTCATTACTTCCCATCATGTATTTACAGTGCTGGAAGAAAAGAATCATTCACACAGCTATTAGAGGGGTGAAAGTTTTCACACCAGCGCAAGTAAGGACTTCAAAGCGGCTGAGAGGATCATCTGTCCCTATAACGAATCCGCTTGTATCCTTTTCTGTTGTACCGTTGTAAAAAGTTTTGTAAATCAGCGTCAATCTCCTGATAACAGTAGGGAGAGGCTAGTGCATGAATCAGGTTATTTTTAACAAACAGAAAACTACAGTGACAGTAATGATGGTCAAAGTGACAGGAATGCCATTGCTATTTAGGATGATTTAACACTAAGCTAAACCACAGTGTCTGACTTGTAGCTGTTTGTTCCCCGTAAGAGCAAATCTAAAGCTTAATAAAAAGCCTGACAGTATTACAAGTCTGCCTGACCCACCAATTTCATTAACCATGAACGATGTGCCGCGTCTGGTGTTAAGGATCGTAAAACTATCTGACTTAAACTTACTGTTGTTTAAGTAATAACTGCGTGGGTAGGGTTAAATGCTTCCAAGTGATAGTGTGAGGTTTATTCTTGCTTGACTGTCTCCCTTCCGTGTGTGAACAGCCCTTAAAACGGGGCAGGGAGCTCAGATTTCGAGCGGGTACCTGACTGCGGGCGCACAGTGGTGACCAAGTCCAGGTAGCTCTTCACCTCCTTCTGCTGGAGCTGGAGGGCGATTTCGAAGGCGGTTTTGGACAGCACGTTGAGATGGTCCGGATCGGCGCCACGCTCCACCAGCTGTTGGGCCACTCCCACCTTCCCGCTCAGCACAGCCAGCATGAGGGGGCTCCAGCCAGTGGTCCGCAGGCTCACGTTGGCATCAGCACCCCACTCTAACAGCAGCCGCACGGTGGGCTCAAACCCGTGCTGGGCTGCCACCATCAGTGCTGTGATGTCTAGAGGTTCTTGCCCATTAGCACCGTTGTTATTGTTGTTGCCGTTGCCCTCGGGTACTGCCAGGTGGTCATAGTCGTCAACGAAGGCCCCGCTCTCCATCAACAGCTTGGCCATGTTGGTATGCCCCCCTCTGGCGGCCATTGTCAGCACGCTGGCCCCCATTCTGTTCTTACTATTGATCTCAGCTCCGTTCTCCAGCAGGATGTGGGCAAGGTTTAAATGGCCAAATCTGGCAACAGAAGAATTGATAACCAGTAAATCACCATGCTACCTTAATGTTAAAACACGCAGTGGTAATTGCATTATTGTGATCGGCTGAGGACGCTATATATGTCCAGGCAAATGTAAAGTGCAAAGACACATAAGCCGTAATAAGATGTGAGGCACTCGCACCAAAAGCTTACAAAGATACATCAGTTATAACGTCTTTTCATTGAAAGAAAGAAGAAAAAAAAAAACACGAAATAAACTCAACGCCATAACCAATAGTGTGTCTGTTTACCCACGATTTTCGTCGGACTCCCCAGGGAAAAGAAAAAGTTTACATGAGATTTAGAAAGTTTACACCGGGTGCCTATACTGGAAGAAATGGCAAGTAACCAATTATAAAAATGCATTTAAAAGGGGTCGAAGAGAGACCCAGCAGACGCACTTATACGATCTGGCAGCGCGCAGCGGCTCCGCACCTCGCAGCCTGCATGAGCGGCGTCCACCCGTAGTGATTGCGGCTATCCACCGAGGCGCCCTTCCGCAGCAGGAAGCGGACCAGCACCTCGTGTCCGCTGGCCGCGGCGAACTGCAGCGCCGTGTTGCCCTCCTCGTCCGTGCAATCCACGGGCACCGGCAGCGCCAGAGATCGGGAGACGCCCGGGTCGCACTCGGAGCCCGCGTCCGTCCGCAGCCTGCCGGACTCGCCAGCCCCAGGCTCCAGAATCTTGCGGGCCGCCTCGTAGTCGCCGTCATCGCAGGCGCGGAAGAGCAGCAGTGAGCTGGTCGGCACGCCGTAACTCATCGCCGTGAGATCTCAAGGCTCGGCCGCGCTCCTCTTTATCCTGCGGTGTCCATCGTTCCATGATAAAAAGGCATTGCTTTCCATAAGTTCTGT
Source organism: Mormyrus iriodes (assembly GCA_011763525.2). Taxonomy (NCBI): domain Eukaryota; kingdom Metazoa; phylum Chordata; class Actinopteri; order Osteoglossiformes; family Mormyridae; genus Mormyrus; species Mormyrus iriodes. The sequence continues at coordinate 13,229,863 of JAAGVU020000032.1, forward strand.
AAATTTCTAGATCACCCCAATATAACGCAGTATACGTCACCGTACACGCATCTCTGACCAACATACAGAGTCGATTAATGAATGTCGTTATTTCTTTTTATTCTAGTGTCCAAGAAAATATATCCCAGCCGGCGTACATAGCTAAATACCCATGCACCTCCGAAATCTACTTCCTCAGCAGGCGCATGCGTGACACGAGAGACTCAGGAAGACCCCACTGCAGACCACCTCCTTTCTACCGTAAAAATGGACAAAAACGAGTAGAGTAAAATTTCGCGAAGCTGACCGCAAGGACCACAACAAAGCCGATACCGTTTATATAATGTATCTGCGCAAACAGAAATATGTATAATCATCATGGACTGAAGATATATCTTGTGCAGACCAAGAATGGTCATTGTTCTTAAATATTCTTTTGCAACAAATAAAGAGGAAGGGCGCCACGGTAGTCAGTGGGTAGCTTCATGATGTTAAAATATCCATATAATAACCCGAGGTGAACTTGAGTTATGTTTAAAAATTTCTTGTGTGTACTGATTGTCTCACCTTTGCTGCTTGTTATTCTGTGCTGGGCAGCCCACTGTAGCGCCATGCCACCTGACATGCCAAACGCGTCCCTTCAGCAGCTTTGCAGAGGAGTCACGTGACAGCACTGGTGCCCACATTACGTAAAGAAGACTTGCTTCCAGATGCTTCCTTGCATCCACATTGCACCTTATTACTGCCGGGGGGGCAGCAAATCACAATGACCAATGGCCAGTCACCCCTCTCCACAGAGACCCCATAGAGTATGTATAACTTTATTGTAGAGACTTTTATGCAAAATTATCCACAATGATAATAATGTTACATTTTACATTACTATGACATTGTGCTGGATGGATGAGTGGATGAACGGACAGACAGACTTGGCTTACGAAAAGAATGGTAGATAAATTTGTAATTCTTATTTAGTATTAGCATAAATTTTTATGAACTGGAATCGAGGTGTTTTGTGACCTATGTGTCTCCTGGAATAGGCAGGCCTGGATTGGGTAAGTGGCTATGGAAATTGAAAGGATGCTTATATATTTTGCATCAGATACTTATATATTTTGTAAAACACTGACCAAATATCACACAAAACTCAAACAGTCCTACACTGTCAGAAAAAAGTACCATTTTGTACCTTCAAGGGTACAATTATCTGTCACTGGGGCTCTACGCTCAAGGGTCTGCCAATTGTACCCTAGCTGTAGATATATGTACCTTTTAGTTCTTTTAGTCCTTTTAGTCCAAAGTACAGAAATGGACTCTGAGGACCAAAGTTGTACCATTGGGGGTACATTAATATTTGTACCTTGGGGAACAAAAGCATAGGAATAACAGGAATGTGGTTGAGTAACAATGATGGAGAAGAATGTAATATGAATGGTTACATGCTATTCCATAGGGACCGGATAGGCAGGAAGGGAGGTGGTGTGTAATATATATATAATGTACATTTATTAGAAGAAAAAACAAATATTGATAATATAAGGTACATAAATAGTTAAATATAATTGAAAAATATGGGTTCCCTTATCTATATACTATTCAATGTACTAAAAACATTTAATGAAAAACTGGGGTGGTTATGGGACCCCATGTCCTCTCGGTGGGGTCCAAGGGGTCCTGGGGTTACTGCTACGGCACTGAAGATATGTTTTATTTAATCACTCGGTACTGGATAGGAAAATTAATCTCCCTGCCCTCTTCCAGAAGCAGCCAGGCCTTACCCATGGCATGTAGGAGGGTGCTGTAGTGTGCGAAAGTCATGAGGGGTTCAGGCAGTTGCTGGAGCCACTTTCTTTGATCAGGCCCGTGATGATGTAGATGGGGTAGTCTTCCAAACACACTGCCTGAAAGTCTGGATGGTGCACACAACCAACATTGTTATGGATACAGAAATGGGCAGCCCAGGTTCTGAGAGGGCCTTCCCGGAAGGAGGACCAGTGCTGGCTGGCTCACTCTTCTCCAGCTGCCTCATCTTCCTCAGAATAGAGGTGGGACAGCGCTTAATGATTTTTTTAAGCATTTTTTGTGACACACCATTTCCCAGGTTGCAAAAAAACAACAAGAAAAACAATTGAAACGAAGAGTTTGAACGTTAAGTGGTCAGAGAGATGGATGCAAATCCCTTGGTATGGCACTGACAGGTGATGCTCACAGCTGCACTTGTAGGCCTTGCCCCAGATGTAGGAGGTGCACTGGTCACAGGACTGCCGGATGTTCAGTCAATAGGTGCTGAACATATGGTCCAGCGGGTTCCTGCTCTTCTTCATGTGCTGCAATAGATAAAGATGCAAATACAATCAGATGTGTGAACCATGTGACTCACACACATGCACGCCTGCTAGGTAATGTCGCCCTGCAAATCACAATAAAGATGGTTTACCTTTATCCCTTTCTCCAAAATATGGGCTTCTTTATGCAGATGCTTCTTCAGAAGGTCCCTGAAGAAACTGGACCTGGTCCAAGAACCATAGGAGGATGCTGACTGTCACGTCCAGCCCTGCCCTACCAGTCTGTTCCCTGTGTTTCCCACAGGCGGGGCTGTTAATCAGCCAAGCCTGTAGCTCATGATCGTTACCTTGTGTTCCTGCCCTCTTGTTAACCAGCCACAGGTGCCCCTCGTTCATTCCTGCCTTTCCTGTGTATAAGAGTTCCCCAGTATTGTGCTCCCTTATTGGGTCATTGTAGTGTTATGTTTGTAGCTGGTCCTTTTGCCTGTGTTAATAAAGTCCCCACACAGGGAGAGCTTAGCACTGCTCTCCTTGGACTCTTCCTTCCTTCCTTCCTTCCTTCCTTCCTTCCTTCCTTCCTTCCGTCATGCCTCGTCGTCAGTCCTGCCGCCATGATACTGACAAACCCTCTCCTTGTTGTTTCTGCATAATTTTATAGATGTTTTCTTTTCCCAGTTACATACAGGGTAAGTGCACATCCTAGATATGTTGACTGCTGCCAGTGTTAAATAAACTCTGGGAGTGTACTTGCTCCAGTATCATCCAAATATTAAATTAACGCGGTCAACTTTCCTCTACAAATTTTCTTAATGAGAGGGATAAGGGAGAAATGAATATTAGGCCTACTGCTGTGACATACAGTATGTATATTTTGCATCAGAAAGAAACAGGCTATATTGATTGACCTGCAAAAATTGCATATCTAATATCCATTTACGAAAGCACCTAACCTTGAGTACAGTCTCAGAAAAAAGAAAATTTGTGCCTTGGCTTGTCGCTGGGGTGGTACCCTCATACCCAAGATATAAACAACATTAATGTACCCCCAGTGGTACAAAAATGTTCCTGGGAGTCCATTTCTGTACCTTAAAAGGTACAATTACCTACAGCTAATGGTACAATTGTCAGACCCTTGAGGGTACACCCCCAGTGACAAGCAAAGGTATAAATTTCTACCCTTTTTTTTCCTGAATGTACATGAGCGTGCAGTGTCATTAGTCCTTAATTCTATCACAAAGGGATATCAGGGCTCACAAGCCAGTATTTTTCATACATGTTTAGCGTGGGCATGTCAAATATATTCATCTGGGCAACTAACTAACTAAATGTAGATGCATGATTTGAAACATGCATTACCAGTCCAAGGTGATTAAAATAGACAGTGCAGTGTGTTTTAGGGGGATTGGCTTACATTGTTACTGAACGCTGTCTCAGATAATATGATGTTAACATTTCTTCAATACTGAAATAGGATATTTACATTTATTTTATCTCATTTACAGTATTTAGCTGACGCTCTTATCCAGAGCGATGTACAACAGTGCACAGTAGTCCTCGACTATTCTTCAATCTGTAAAGTTAGACTTAAATAACTGTCAGCCGACTAAATTACTGCCAGCTCGGTTACGCAATTAAAAAACCCTGTTAAAGAAAAGGACATTAGTACAGAGATAAGAGTATATGTTAATGGGTTAGTAGTTTTTTTTTTTTTTTTAATAATATAAACATAAGTGTGAGGGCTGGTTAGCCTCCAAGGTGCTCCTTGAAGAGGTGGGTGTTTATACCGCGTTTGAAGACAGCAAGGGACTCTGCCAGGACATGCGTAGCTGAATAAAACTTTTCACATTTCCTTAGAGACGAGACGCTGAATCAGCTCTGTCTCATAAACAAAACCGGCTGAAAATATCATGGGGCTATTTTAAGTCATAAATATTTTTTTTTCTTGTAATTGCTGGTTTTTTTTTTTTAGTCTTGTCGACCGTTAATGCTTACCCAATTACTTGCCCAATAGCGCCCGACCAATGGAAAAAATGGCAATAAAGCGCTCTCATAAAGGAATTCAAAGCAATCTTAGAATGAATTCCATATGATATTTAAGTAGTACACTTTAACAGCTTTGTATTATATCCCTGTGTTGAAATGCTAAATTGCTTTAGCAATATCTGTCAATCGATCATACTGACGAGTGATCAAGGCGAGTGAATGAGACTTTTCCACAGGCAGGTGCTAGAACAGGGGGGTGGGTGCATAGAGTAGTTTCACGTGCGTGTGTCGGTGATGGAAAAGGGTCACTTAGAACCACCCTCAGTCCCCCGCTTTGCATGTGCGCCTGCCTGATTAGAAGACATTGTGACAGAGTTACTTTAGATTATTCATGAATTCATTTGGGGTCTGGCTGCAATTTTAAACGTTGGCCAGAAGAGGACAGTAGAGCACTAAATTATAATCATTAAGACAAACGCTGCATAATGTGCTTGCACTGACGGATTAATTGTGTGGGGAGAAATGAAAGACATTTATTCCCCTCGATACACTTATGAGGAGAAAATCCGTGTGCCTCCATATAATAATCGTATTTATATATCCATCCATCTTTTAACCATGTATCCAGTACACAATTGGCGACTTAATTATTTAGTGCAAGGTTTTGTCTTTGCAGGACAAACAGTAGAAAGGTGATGGATTCACCAACCCTAACCCAGGAAGCGCAGGGGATAAGGCAGGGGAAAACCTCTGAATGTCATAGTTAATGCAGCTCAATGTTTCTCACTTTGGATAATTGTAACTCTTTTTTATGGTTAAAAACCTCAAAAACACCTCTGAGTTTCATAAGTGAAGCATCTGGATGTTTCAATTAATTTACTTTGTACATTACTGGATAACTGTATTTCTTTTACAAGTAAAAGCCATACTAAAAATAAGCTTGAAAAGCAACCCTTGCCCAGTTTGTGAAGTTCAGCTAAAACAGCATAGCACAGCATGCTAGAACAGGGGGGGGGGGTGCATAGAGTAGTTTCACGTGCGTGTGTCGGTGATGGAAAAGGGGCACTTTGATCAGGCAGCAGAAGGGAATTTGGTCAGCAAATAAACACACTGTGTATCACAGGTAATTGTATAGCAACACCACTACTCGCCATAGTGCTTTTAAAATCTCTATATTAACCCTGTCTTACATATATCTTTACTGTATACTATTTTTATATTAATTAAATTCAGCACCACGATGCATGATATTCATATGCACGCTATCTTCTTTATCGCCATATCCTCTGTTATAATATTAATTTCTATATCTCTATCCAGTGCTATCTAATATTTTCTTTCCATATTCACATCCACAGACATCTCTGTGCCCGCTGTGTCATTCCTGTGTATTCTCATGCTTTTTTTCCCATAACAGTTGAATTTCCATTACTTTGAAGAGTCTCACGTGTGTAAAGACTTTGTCATCAAGCTATTTCTGCTGGGAGAAGAGAAACATTTACCACCCCACCCCCAGTCAAATTTTGTAATGTTTTCAATGCATCCCTGGAGGGGCGTGTCTTTGATTCGATTGGCTGGTATGATCTTCCCACAGAATGTACATAAAACGGAAAAAAAAACAGATAAACAATTCCATGACATCCCAGAGAGATTTGTGGCTGATTTGAGAAACACATTTCAGATCCTTTTCGGATATGTATATTTGGAATTCACCTTGATTGAAATGTAACTTTTAACCCTTGTGTATTTTACTTCTTCTGTTCTAAATTCTAGAATCTATAGAATTTAACCTCATTTTGAAAATGGACTGGGGTAACCTCGACCCCAAAAATAACACAGGGGTTAAGCTGCCTAATCCTTAAATCTAATTCTCATACACAATATAAGGACAAAAGTATTGGGACACCTGCCCATTATACCTACAGGAACTTTTATGACATCCCATTCTAAATTCATAGGCATCATATGGAGTTGGTCCACCCTTTGCAGCTATAACAGCTGCCACTCTTCTGGAAAGGCTTTCCACAAGTTACTGGAGTGTCATATTGCAAAGGTGGCATCCTATGATTGTACTATGCTTGAATTCATTGAGCTCTTCAGAATGACCCATTCTTTCACAAATGTTTGTAAACCTGACTGCATGGCTAGGTGTTTGATTTTATTCGCCTGTGACAATGGGTCTGAATGAAACACCTGAATTCAATGATTAAGAGGTGTGTCCCAATATTTTTGTCCATGTAGTGTATCTATCATATGTTTTTGTATCATCCCAATCAATCGTTTTATCCACCACGTGAAATCGCCACATACCTAGGCCTATGTAAAATTCCTAATGGTAGACTCCAGGCTAACACCGTTACGCTGTACTAGATAAGCAGTTATAGAAGATGAATGGGTGGATAAATCAACACATATTTTTAACATCCTGACATGTAGTCTTGTACATCGACGATACATACAGGGTAGGCTTGGACAGTATTGTGGTAATACCGCATAGCGCATTTTTTCAACCCCGGCAAATATTATTGGCAAATGCAGGAATTGCAAGTGAAATACCGTGAAAATTGTGTGGTATAATGTCTGGAGGATATGGCGGTATTAAAAATTATATACCGCACAATCTTAGTGCTGGCTGGGGGTTGCAGCAGTAAAACTTCTTGCTGGCTAAATTTACCGCTGCTGAATAGCGGAACAACTATTTGGATTTCTGGGACATTATGCATAATTCATAGGTGTCAGGGAGCTGCCGTCAATTTGTGAGAGATTCCCGGAACTTCCAGGAAAGGTGGGCTATATCCTGGTGTCTATTTGAAAGTACAGTCATCTTGCTCAAAAATTGTAATATTAATGTGGGACATGCTTCTATGTCTGGAATGGAAAAGGCATGAGCACGTTCGTGCCTTGATTTAACACAGGGCAGTTCACCTGCCAAGATGGTTAATTTTTCTTGTTCGGTCGTTTTATCCACCTATGGATGCCTCCGGAAAAAAACTATTGAATCATCTGTTAAGTACAAATAATTCTTAAGCTTTCACAAGTATCACAGTTATTTTAATCCTTCTCGCTCAACAGAAGAGGGATTTAAAGGCTGTTCATTAGCACATCCCCGTAGATGAATTAAACTATCTGCCATTTAAACCTCTGGACAATTTCAAGGCCAGACCTGTTCAGTCTGCTGGTCTGTTTTCTGTAAAAACCTTTCCTGCCTTCACACTGTCACTGAAGTCAAATGGACCATTCTGAATGATGGGTGGCTGCGTTGACATCCAGCAGTTTTTAAGTGTTGACGGGAGGCAGATACATCGGTTGCTTCTTTAAAATGTACCTTCAATGAATACTATTTCTACTTGCCTGCTCTGGTCTCTAACTGTGACGATTGCATCACAAGCCTACTGACAGATTACCTGTCAACTGGGATTTAAAATATATCATTTCTTCACTGGCTGTGATGTACCCTACTGCCGATTATAATACTTTTTCAAAGGCAGAAACTAGGTACGCTCAGTTTTTTTTTCCATTTATGTGCTTGGGGCTTCCTCTGTAGCATCCTTTGTATCCTTTTGGTGGTCTCTTACATTGATAACATGCAAGTTATTTCATGGTTGACATTTGCTATGCGGATCTCTGCAGGCCTGGCTACTGTCTACTCACCAATGCAAGCACAAAAAATGCCATGTCTCCTTTTCAGTCTAGAACCTTTAGGGCCCCAAGAAACCTAACTGGGGAGACCTTGTGCGATCACTTACACAGAATTAAGAACTTTACCATCATCATTACAATCTGTTGGAGGCACCTTCTGTTTCTGCATCTCTATAATTGCCAGACTGTGGTGGTGGAACTTTTAAGGTGTAAGATGCTTACCTGGTCCCGGATATCAGCAAATGATTTTATTTTGTTTGTTCATTTGTATATAGAATTTTGTACTGTGCTGTATGTTTTTATGCTATTTAAATCAAGGACTGCTAACGTCTGTTCAACTGCAAATGGCATATGAGTACTACAGCTCATTTTACTAAGAAAGAGCATCTCTGTGATCAACGTGTAATGCAGAATTATAACCAAGCTAAGGTGGACTGCAGCAGGAAGTCTTACTAATGTTTTAAGGGAGTGGAGTACATCACCAGATGTTGGCAACAATGGGTTATATCAACACAATAAACTCATGTCATTTTTTGAACAATTGTTATCATTAATTTTCATTATCGGTTGGAAAACGGTACAATACAGCATATGCGGTATATCTAGATCCGTGCTTCGAATTATGTTTCTTTTTGGCACCATGAATTTTGTTCTTCTAGTACTCAGCCAAACAACCAATGACTGGACATCTGTCAAACAAACACCACTAATGAAAACAGTAATATAATAAAATAATCAATGTTTCAGAGTTTAAGACACGTACAATGCCGAAAGAACAAACAACCACAAGGACAAAGAGTGGAGATTTAATAGATGCGGCACCATAAACATTTTTCATAGCAATTAAAATGTCACCGATTTCTGTAAGGTAGCATAAAAAGTGAATATATTAACTGCGTGTCCCCCAAAAAGGAGAGAGAAAAGCTGCATTCGTGGGGCATGAGGTGATTACTCAGCCTCTCCAGACAGTGTTCCTGATAATGAAGCTGTCGAACAGGGTTTGGATTTAATGCTTGATCTTCACCCTCAATTGCCGAACCGCGAGGCTTTCAGCACGACTGTAAATCAAGATGGCTCATGTCCTGGTCTGCAAGGGCTGGCCTGCTGCATAATGATGACCTGTAACCCCAGACTTTTTGACTGTGTCCGAATACCGTGTTAAAATTCAAGTTCGTGAGGGGCTGTACAGTTCAAGCCCCATAATTTCATATTTCGCTTAAGTCAAGCTTAAGTGATCAGGGAAATGGGGGGGGGGGGGGGTGAACCACTGAGACACAATAAATAGGGTCGTGAAGCTATTTATGAGTACAGAGTAATGAAAATTCAATGATTTATTCATGGCACTGATTAAGAAACAAATATGTTAATTTGTGCCTTTTAATGAGGTGCTTACAAATGCATTCTTAGCTAATGGCATGGAATTGGATACTCATGCACATAAGCTACCAATACCTTAAAACAGCATTTAACCTGGGGAACTGAATTGGTTCTAGATTTGCTGAGGACGAGTCACAAGGGAGGTCAGAGCTCACTGTTAACATGCTAAAAACTGAAGTGTATGTGTGCTTTACTCACATAAATGGAACCCAGTAAGTATATCGGATTTAGCGAAAACAAAAATATGCTGTTGCCCTGAAAGCCTTAAGTGATTAGCTTAGCCACTAGCCCTTGTATTCACTAAGTGTACATAAATGGCAAAGACCTGTGGTATAAAGGACACATGTTTTGTATTTTACAGGAGTGTCAGAGCTTCCAGATCAAGTCTAATCTATTCCATTTATGAGGTGCAGCCGAGGAATGCAACTTTGGAATTCTGGGAAAACCGTGAAGTTCATTATTGTGCCACTGTCTGGCACAGTGCCTGCTGTTGCCCGTAGGTTCATTACATTACTTAAGCTTGCACGGGCTGCTGACCTTGCCATATGCTCCATGTGCTCCCCTCAGCATGTTTATACCATAGTGCCATTCACATAGACAAACACACGTTTATATTCATGTCTTTGTGGGGATCATCCAGTCATTTAAATGGGAAAAACCCTAACCTCAACAATGACAACCTTAACCCCCACCCAGCCCTAACCTTAACCATAAGCAACAAAACAAAATACAAGATTTTTGACAAACGGTGCAATGCTCTGTAATGATTGGATCATTGTCAATAACCAAAATGTCTCTGCTCTGCTCTGACATGTAATTGACAATGAAACTGGAAAAAATTAAAGATAAAGGTAAATAATCTACAATATTTAAAATTCCAAATATTACCTTCCAACAATGAAAGTTATTGCATTATTGGAATTAGCACTGTTCCTGCATATAATATTACTCGTGCAAGATGAGCTTCATAGCAGACAGAATCTCCTACTGGACATGAATACAGATGAACTGGACTGAGGTGGACTGTGAGGTCAGCATCCATTTTCCATTAGTGTTCCATTCTGTTTTACCATAGGCAGGGTCTGCCCTATAAAAGCCAGCGAAGTGCATCAGTGTCATGTTAGAAAGACAGTGTGGCGAGTCTCCTTCAGACCGATAACAAGGCTTTCTTACTGCAGTGCACAGAGAAAGCTATACTCAGTGTATTCAGGACCTGTGTCTATTCAGTCACTTTGAATTCATGTCTACAATCACATCCAATGAACTTTCGTGTCAGGCTTATGTTGCATTTAATTTCACTTTTGCTTAGAATTTAATTATTTAATTTGTCAAGATGTGTATTTTGTATTTGTGCACCTACAGAACTGTGCTTTTGTATCAATAGTTTTTTATATGCCAGCTTTATAAAAAGGGTTTTGTACACATTTGTCTGTCAAATGGCTGTTTGCACTGATAATTATAACTGCCACAAAGTCCAAGTGCAGTGAGAAGAGAACAGACAAAAACCGGACCAGGAGTCCACTGTAAAACACACTGATGTGTGTTCTGTGTGTATGCATATGTACAGAAATACATGGGCACCAAACTGTACGCACTGCTGTGGTAAACTGTTGCTAAGAGAATTCCTGGGTTTCACTGGCATAATTACAAATTACCAAGGTACTCTACTGGTCCTAATTGGGCATTTGGTAACACAATTCTAAGTACACACATGATATAGAAGTAGCTTCCTTATAATTGGGATTTATTTTCTGCAAATTTTACTGTTGTTGTTCGTATCTTCTAACTTCTTGGGCAGCCATTCAATATCATATTTTTCCCCAAACACTTCAAGGAAGTATCACCAACCACAGAATAAGCAATATGATGAAACCGACATATATTCCAGCACTCATACTTTTTGCTGCATTGATATAATCAAGCTGACTTGAACATAATGCTAGTGTCTACTCATTAATATTTATGAAGTATTTTATTCGAACCAAGAAAAATCACTGCAGATTACCACCTGGGGCTTATCTTATCATTAACTATTCAGACTGCGGCACAATACATTTATTCAATTTAATACGCCATCAAGGTTGTGAAGGCAAGCAGTCAGATTTCAAGTACCATCAAAAAAGGCGTGGTTATAGTGTTAGTGTGCAAAAAATGCATCTTAGGCGCAACTTATAACTATGCTACCAACAAAACTAATAATAGTATTAGCAATTTTCAGTCAGAGACATGATAAGAGAGATCATGGTTTTCGTTTCTGTGAAGCTTCACGGTCATGTCTTTATACTTTTCGTTTTACACCCATTTTTAAAATATTTCGCGCTTGATTTTTTCATTTTATTTTAGAGTTACATGAAGATCAGTTTATGTGTCCAATGAAAGAGGTTTTTTAAGAGGAGGAATTTAATGAAACTGTAAACAGACACTAAACGTACACAGAAGTTTAACAACAGGCCCTATTTTGGGGGAAATAAAGGACCCTGAAGAAATGAACCCATATTAGTATATATTTATTGCTAAGCAGAGGTGACATGAATTCATTTCTGAGCTTATTTGTCTGTTATTAAACTATATTGCTACCTTGCCTGGACATGATACTCAGATACATTATGGGTATTGCTCTACAAAATACACCATGTCCTTTCTGTTGGTTCACATTGCTCCTTTTCTTACAACCTACAGTCATTCATTACTGGGGCGTAAAACAGGGGTGAAAGGTGGTATTGCTGAGATCTCCCAAGCTGTGAATAAAATGGTATTCTCTGGTTGTCTTCCTTCATCGGATAAAGCCAGTTGCTGTTTGTTGACATCATTTGACAAGGTGCTGCTTTTATGAGGAATAGAAATTCGTCAAGGTTTTAAGCAGCTAACTTACGTTAATCACTGAAGCTTGTGTCTGGAAAACTTCCCCATCTACTCTATATACATTGAGGAATTCAGCAAAAATGACAAACGGTCCACACACTTAGAAAAAGGCATGGATATAAAAAGAGTACTTGAAGGATGTAAAAAACTAGTAAGCCACCAAGCAAATTTTATGAAAATCTGTACTTATACCAAACTTTATAAAAAAACTCTGACAAAGACTACATCTTGGCTTTCCATATTACTGTAAAACATTTCAGATGAATCAGGCAGCACTTTGTGATTCCAAAAGGATTTTACCCCTTAAACTTAACTGACCACATGTGAAAAGCTGATATTAACAGAATTTTTGTACACTTTAGAAGAGCCTATGATAGAAGGGTCTATAATCATGCAAAAAAAATTCATGGACACTACATCTGTTTCACATCTTGTACAACTCACACCCTGGATTACTTAATCTGGACTAGAGATGGAAGGATTAATCGAACAAAGCACAACTGTAGCTTCAAAAACAAAGACCTCCAAAATGTGGGAGCATTTCACAACAAACTCTGAAAAAAGGTTGTCAGTTGCACAATTTGTAAAGCTGACCTTATCTGGCATGGGCGCACATCCACTATGTTCGACCATCTGAAAAGAAAGCATGTCGGCTTACTGGATGAAGAGAACTCATCTTGGTAAATCAATTATGCCAGCTAGCTAATGTTAATATTAATAGCCGCTATACTTCGTTATGAGCTGTAACCTTTTCTATTTTGAAATGCATATTCTCTTGAATTGTTAAGGGAGTTGGATAATTCCGGCCTTACACCTAAGGACTTTTCAAGCGATTTCACAGTCTCAGAAAACATCCCATTGTTGGACTAATTCATGAGACTTTTGCTGGAGCTGTAGCGCGTTCCAGTCATCTCGATCGTTAGGTGTAAGGTGGTCAAAATTGCTGTATTAAGTCAGTCTTCCTAGCGTCTTAACGTTCCGATAAAATCAAATGTGTTTAATATTATCGTAAGTTTTATGTCACGGCTCATGCAAGTGAAGTGGACATTATCAACAAGGAATCCTACCTCTCCCGGAGGTTCCGGGAGTCTCCCGCAGATTAATAGCGACTCCCTGACTTCCGCAAATAATATACAATATCCCGAAAATTATTATTATTTTTTTTTAGAGGGAGCGAGAGAGAGAGGTCTGTTTTGTATTGGCCTATACTGTTATACTGATGCCATGTATACAGTGTTGGGTAATACAAAACGCAAGTGGTGAGTCTGTCTTTCAGAGATGTGGACCGATTTAGCCTAGACTGTTATAAATAAGACGAAATCAGACGCTACGAATAAGAAGCTAAATGAATCGGAAGCTGCAGATGAGTAGCTAACTCAGAGTACGTGTGACTTTGCCATTAGTTTGGGCGACACGGGCGACTATGTACAAAAAACACAACAACAGAAACCGCAACCACCCCGAGAAAGGGCGGCAGTGATCCATAGGTCCGCCCACAGCCCCGCTTCAATTAACATGTATTTGCATGTTGTGAACTTGAAAATGAAAAAGCATAACAGGAAATGAAAAGTCAAACTGGAAAATGAAAAGACAAAACTTTTTTTTTTAATTTAATTTTTAAAATTTTCCACATCTGACTCAGACATGAGTGGAAAATTAAAATGCAAATAGTGCTATTTAATTGTAATTTCCAGTTTGGCAGGATTTTTGCCCATAAACTAAATGGCAAAGTAGAGGTTGTATTTTCATTTTATTTTTTGCAGAAAATACCTCCCATACATTGGGGGATTTTTGATTGTATGTGGGAATGCAAAAAAAAAGCCTGCACGGATTCAACAGCATTAGGTATGGCATTTTAGTGGCATCCGCTTTCCTCTTACTCCTCTTACTCATGCTGTTCGCATGTTTAATTAAAACTTTTGTTTTCCTGTGATAACATATTTTATGACGAGAAAACAACTTTTGCTATGTTGAGATCACGGTAAAAATAAGCTGTGATGCAGACAAAGCAGTCTGTGCTCACGTGAACGGGGCATGTTCAAAGTTCCTAAAGTTGTACCTTTGGATTACCTATAGTTACGATTGTCGGCTGATTGACAGGCTCCCTGTCCGCTCAGTAACAAGCAAGTGATAATCAGTAAGTACATACCCTTTCTGTTTTGCGTTTCCACTAATGTTGAAGTGTTTTCTTATTTGCTGCTGTTGTTTTTTTATATTTGCTGTTGTGTTTTTGTATTTGCTGGTGTGTTTTGCCCTTCATGGCTTCCGTACTTCATCACGTTCAAGACAAATTAATCTGTTAACACGAATGCATGTTCTCTACTCTACAAATGGATGGATATAAAATACTAAGCAGGGACAGCTCCAGCTCCAACTTGGGTGACTCATTACTTGGTGCATGCAGTTTCGCCGTGGAAGCGACTTTCGCTCATTGCCCAGTTTTTCCTTCAGTAAAGCGCCGGTAACTCTTAGCGCAAACTGGCTGTAAATTCGCGGTCGGATCGCGATAACACGAGGCGTTTCCTTTTTAAATGCGGCCATACCAAGTTTTCACATTGAAAGCTCATTTTTCTCCACTCCGCTAAGCTGACGGCTCGGTGCTGACGAATGCATGACATCCAGAGGGTTACATAACCAGTCAGCTTTGGAAAAACACAACTTTTATCCATTCTGATGCAGTAAACTGATTGTTATTTTTTCTTCCATAAAATGCTGTTTTTGCCGAGTTTCAGCTTCATAATTATATACATAATAGCATAGAACTGCAGGAGGGGTGTATGTAACCCTAAAGTTGTTCTGTTGACCATTTGGTACTGTCTATTCATTTTCCATTCAACCTATTGATTGCAGACGGTTAAAGCCCTGTGTTTGTGTCTATTGACAAATGCAATTTGTGTGATCATATAATTCACATAGGCTACCAAAACGTTTTTTATTGCATAAGCAACTGACTTGAATTAAAAATGAACGCCTTTCACATCCAAATTAATTAATTTTACAATTTTTGATAATTTCTCCAGTGACAGATTGGAATAGGGGTTTGCAGTCCCCTGACGGGCGGGTAGCTGGGATACCAGCTCAGTGATACTGTCTTGGGTTTCCTCCGTGGATTGTTTGTAAGGACATCCTGTGTGACAGTTCTCTGAAGGGATGATCACAGAGTTGCCTATTTTTTCCACAAGCAGAGGCATTGTGGGTTTGGATTCCCTCGGCTGTATTTGTTTATTTTTTTCCCAAATGGTGAATATTGTTTTGTTTTTGGGCTTAAGCCATCTGTGTGGGTATTTTAATCTCTGTTTTGTTTTGTTGGCATTGTTTTTTAAAATACACTAAAACATAATAAATTATGATCTTACAAAGCTGTTTTGTGTGAGTGTGTGAAAAATTAACATGTTTGTACACATACAAGTATGCAATCTCCCTTCTACAGTATACGTGATTATGGTATCCTTTTTTATATAGGAATTTTTCTATGAATTTATATACACATATAATTAAACTTTCAGAGAAGTCTTAAGAAGGAGCTCATATTTTTTTCTTATTAAATGGATTGCCTTGCTAAAAATATAACATCATTTAATGTCACCTTAATTAGGGAAATTAGCAAACCTCTTAAAAAATCATTTATATTTATTGAATATGCAAGGATTGATCTCCCCTTGTTTAACTTATGCTCGTTCCTTTGAAATATTCTTGTTCACAGCAAGTCTATTTTTGAACATGAGTCCCAGTTTGTCAGAGTAATTGTTTTATCCCTGAAGGGGAAATGCTGTCTGCACTTTGCTGTCGCTCGGGAATAGGTCTTTTGAGCTTACAGCCTCTATTGGCTAAGCATGCTAATTTTACTTGGTTACCTGGCATGGCCTTTTGCTCTAGATCATTGTTTCCCAATCCGGTCCTTGGGGACCCACAGACAGTCCATGTGTTTTGCTCACTGATAGTGAACAAAAATCTTTTTGGCAGGGGGCCTGGAGGGAGTAAAAACGTGAACCGGCTGTGGATCCCTGAGGACTGGATTGGGAAACACTGCTTTAGATGCCTGGGATTTAGAAACAGTGAGAGGAAATGATGCATATGCTGGGCTGGAGGCCCTTATGAACAGGTTTTCCCTTCCTCAGCAGATGTGACACCTGCGGGCTGCTCCGGGAGCCCTGATCCACAAAGGGGACTGACTGCTTTTCCAGAACATTCCATGTGCAACAACATTTCTATCAATAACTCAGCTACTCAATCCAGTGTTTAAGTATATACAGTATATCGTTTTGGCCATTTTGGTTTTGGTGTGTCTGTGCATGCGTAGTCATAAATACTAAATAGTGCAGTATTAAGTATTTTACTGATTTTTAATTTGTCGCTATTACTCAACATGTATTTTGTCAGATTTCCAAGGGAAGCCCCACTGTAGTGTATTTGGGGGAAGCTTTTACTCAGAATTGCTCCACAAGTACACTATTCCTTGAAAATCTTGGCTTGTCTCAGTGTAAAACCTTGGTGAATTAGCCCCAGGCGCTAGAGGATGGAACAAGGAATTTTACTGACACCCTCGGGATATAATGAGTGGGTGAGCTGTGCAACTCATAAAAAATACCCATTAGCACTAACATAATATGAAGAAAACATGAATCCCTGAGCACCTAACCATCTCTCCCACTCTTTTTCCTTCGATTAGGGAGGTAATTTAATTTATGTGATTACTACTTGATTGCACTTGAGCAGAGGGGCTTGTCCCCACACCTGATTCTTGCTTGTAAACATCTCTGCTCACCCATCTCACACATTCAGTCATTATATACTTTCTTTGCCCTATTATGTCTGTCTGCTACATTCAGCTCAGGTCCTTACACTAAATACCTCCCCTAGGCTTGCCCATAATTCATCCGGTAACCTACACATCTGCCGGAACTTAACATCTTTAACTTTGGGGGGGGGATTCTTAAAACTAGCTTTGGGAGAATCACTAGAGACTCATGAAGAGGGGGGGGTAATGGCAGTAGGTGGCTGATTTTAATGATAATGAATGAGAATACACTATTTAAAGTAATTAGTGTACAGTTATTTGGGAGAGGGGGGTATAAAGAATCTTTAATAAACAATCTTTGGAGGTAAAGCCCTCCTGAAATAGCCCTAGCTATGCCCCTGAATAACTTTACATTGAGCAAAAGGGTCAGATTCAACTGCATAGGAAAAATGAGTATAGAAAATGCATGGATGGATGGATGGGTCAGATTCACAAACACAAATTAACAATGTTGGTAACCTGTTCAAAGAGCATAGATAATTATAAAGCAAACAATGTCCATGAGGTTTATTTAATTTTTTATGCATAATGCCTTCTATTTTTGTGGCACCTTTATGTCAGTCTGTTTCTAAAATATCAGCAATTCTAAGGCAATATTGTATTACATGGGGAAAAAACTTGATAATGATTTATTATTACATTTACAGTTTATGGTTAAGAAATTTACCAGAGCTGATATACACCACAGGTACTTTTAAATGCTGATGTAATTGTATTTGCTGTAATTTAGTTGTCTTTGTAGATTAGCCATTTTTAAAAGGCATTCCCATTTAAATGTTGGTTGTAATATAACGCATCACACACTGGGTGTTCTGGACCAGACATATCACTCTTCCAATAACTTGAGGTCTGTATTTTTGCTGCCCTCCATATCCTGCATTTCCGCTTAAGCTTGACTTCCTCAGTCGCATCTTTGCCCTTTTACTCCATGGTCTGTTGATCCTTCTCCTTCCCGAAGCCAGCTGGCTTCCTCAAATCCTGTTAAAAAAAAAGAAATGGAGGAAATACATCTAATGAATGTTCACTGACTCCTAATGCATACTCTTCTTCTACATAGCACTTTATTTTGACAAATTTTATTGGTCTATAACTTCCCCTCTGAGCTGCAGTCCGTTCCAGTTCTTATCACAGTTCATGTAACGTACCATAGTTTATTTGTGATCTTCACTTTTTTGATGTAATGTATTGTGCAAAAGTCTTCGGCAGTCCAAGAAAATGATGTTAAGATGATCTTCATGTCAGTGCAAAACTATGATGTCTGTCAAAGTGTGTCGGCTTAGCCATTTCAAAACCTCTCCTAAAATCACCCCAGTATTTGCAGCAACCATCCAGTACACCAAAGTATTTTTTGACTTGAACATGAGCGCACCTTGATTGGCTAATCAATACCTTATAGTTATTTAAGTAAGTAATTAATTAATGAAGTGAGTGGGCAGTGAAATTTAATGAAGACGTGGAATGGCTGGGGTGCCCCTCAGAATAGGCTTGGGAACCGAAGCAGTGTTCTTTTAGCCGTCCAGCAAGATATCAGTAACTTTTGGAGAAGAGGAAACTTGTTGCTTCTTATTGTGTTACTATTAATTTGCAGTTAAATTCTAATGCTAAATTGTATTTTTTTTTCCCTGAGCAAATATATACTTACTACCCAAATAAATAGCTTTTTATTTTGCACATTACTGTATATTTTGATAATATTAAAAATCCAAAATGTTGATCTGGTTTCTTTATTCCCTGTTGTTTTAAATCTAGCTCTCTACCTTCTGCTGTATTTGTAGCACATCACATTCTCTGAATATTACTCTGTCGCTCTCATTTCGTGTCTATGGACTGGCTGCATCATGTTGAGGTCCTCCCGTGGCCAGCCAGGTCCCCCAATCTTTCCCCAATCGAACATGTGTGGGATCAGCTCGGACTCAACTCAGACCCAGTTCCAGTCTGCAGGATCTCGAGGGCCAGTTACTCGAAAGAGTGATACAGTTGGTGCACATACCACTGTAAGTATTTTGGGTTTAATGTGTAGCGGCTATGAAAATATTCGCCAATTCTCCTTTTGGCAAAATTTTTCAGTCTTGATAGGTGGACTTCTGTCTTGAGATTTTCCACAGTTTCTCACCTGGTTTTTACTGACTAAGTCACTTTCTTAACACTACCTCAGTGTCATTTTGATGTGGGATTTGACTCCCTGTCCTACTCTGACTTTAATCTGCATCCCCGTCACAGATCATCTATGTGGTGAAGCAGTTTTGCTGCTGAAAGGTTTCACTGTATTTATCTCAATCTCTTCAACAGGGATTCCCAGCCCCTGCTGTTGGAATGCATACCTGTAGCACAATACCACTAGCATCGTTCTTTGCAGCACAGATGGTGTTGCTGAGGTGATGTGCCATGTTAGTTTTGCATGAGAATCAATGCTTGGCATTTCAGTCAGATAAAGCACCAGCTCAATGCAATTGTTTGCCAAATCTTCTGAGTGCCCAAAATTCCTATCCTGCGAAAAAGTATTCCGCAATAGCTTTTTATAAAAAGTGTTTGCATTTTAAATTACCTTATACTGCCCTGATTTCAGGAGTACGTTGCCAGTCGACATTTTCCCATGTAAGCCCTGACCATGTGGTGTGTCAATTTTTATTCAGACGAACTGACAATTAATCAGTCTTGTTTGAAATACAGATTTCAGTATATAACTTTTTTTTTCATCAGATATCACTGAACAGCGAATGATAGTGAAAGTAAATAGTTTAACGTAAAAAAAGAAAATGTTTTCTTTTATTTGGATGCAATATGGTGGCAATACTTAACCTTAAGTGATTAAAATAACTTCTTAAATTTATTTTATGTCGACGCCATTCAATCCAGAACAGAAGACAATCTTCTGGAAGGTCATTCTCGATCCCATATGTCCATTATTCTGTGACGAGTACATCCCACAAGGCATAAGCAACAATATAGTTTTGTCTTATTTTTCATTTGCAGCTGGGTTGCCATTCAGCTCTGGCCCTGGAATCAGATGAATAAAACGATAAAGTAATCAACAAACCTAATAATAGAGGTGAAACTATCATTAGAAAACTTTAAGTGGGACTCTTGTGGAACGATGAATGGTGGAAATTGTTCCAAAGTTCAGTTCTAAGGCAGCAAGTGACTCACAGGATACCTGCACAGTCCCTGGAGACTAATTCCTGGATGCTTTGGAGTCCCAATTCCATAAGTCAGCTTTTTCAGTTCAGTGACAATTAGAAACCCATGCTGCTCACATTCATTTTGCGTTTAACAAACAAGCATGCATTATTTGCACAAGCACATTGAAATGCTTCTCTTTGCTGACTCCATCTTGCAGGTAACAGCACAGGGTTAGCTAATATGCGACAGCCCTGGAGCTGGGGGTTAAGAGCCAATAGACATGTGACTTTTCTGCTGAGGCCAGGGCTTGAACCACCAACCATCTGATCACAGGCACAGAGACTTATTCCGTCAAGTCACTAGCCACCCTCTGTTATTGCATAGCTGCTTGTAATATTTGTCTTTGCCTGATTGCCCTTAGGCAATCCAGTGTTTACAAGGTGCTCCAGGGCTTCAGAATAAGGTCCCTGCCTAGTTTAATCCTTCATCTTCATGCTTCTGTATCACTCACTGGCACATTTTAACATTTAGCCTCTGGGCTAAAATGTGCCCCCGAAGTGGCATTTAGAGCATAACTCGCTGTGGGCGCACGGTGACACTCAGCAAGAGGACTTGGGTAACAAATATTTGTAAACTTTAATTCGATACGCAAGGATGGCTTGAGACTCTGATAAGGAATAAGTCAGCAGATTTAAAATAAGAAATATATGCAAGGCATCCTGGGAACTTGCATAACTGTGCTCACACATGTCCAAATTAAGCAACAGCTGGCTTGGGCAGCAATCTTTACACTCTCACAGAGGCCATTGTTTAATGGAGCTTGCAGTCAGCAAATCAACATCGGTAATCAAAACAGTGTGTTTTATTTTTTGGGAAATCAACTTTCAAATGAGAGTTGGACTAAACCTGCTAAAGTACACAGTTAAAGAAAAACCTGAGGTCTTGACCAATTCTTTAGTGTTGTTTCCTTCCGTACTGCCAAATATACAGAGGCAAGGTCCAACAGAATTATTGTCACAGATGAATGTTTTTTTCAAGCCCATCCATTCCAAGTTCAAGGGTACATTCATTCATTGTTGATATGTTGAATGTTTTTCTTTTCATCTGATAGGTCACATTTATATTTTATTTACTTATGTCGTCTTGGGTGCACAAAGGGAAAAGTGCCCCCTCTGGGCAAATATGAAGACCATCAACTTGTTAGTGTTTCCATTGGAGTCTTCTCCAGAGGATTGGGCCCTGGCTCAACTCTGCGCCCTTTGAGGTCATGTTATACTAGCAGGCTGTGAGATCGAGGCCCACAGACTCCGTTCTATGTAACATTTATTGATTCCCTCCAACATGAAGGAACAAATGAAGGATATCCTGTACCATACACACTATGAGTAAGAGGTGCATTTTTATCCTTGAAAAACTGTTGGGTGCAAAGAAAGCGGGGGGGGGGGGTGATAGGTATTATACAATATTACTTCTTTAAATATGTGTTCAAATGTGAGTGGAATATGGTGCAAAGGGCTCAAACACAGCCAAATGTAAGCCTTGTTTGCATAACAATGGCTGTTAGTTCCACGTGACTTGGGAGAAGTATAGAATATGATCTTTATTAGCCCTCTTGGGATACATCAATCTAGGAAAGTGAAACAAACACCTTTAACAGTTCATCTGTCTGTGCATCTGTCTTCTGGAACCATTTGTCCTATTTAGGGTCACAGGGACCTGGAGTATATGGAAGCTGAGCAGAGAACAACCCAGGATGGGGGACCAGCCAACCACAGGGTATGCACAGTTATGGGCAATTTGGTAACTCCAATTAACGGTTTCTGGACTGGGGTACCCAGTTGAGACCCCCACAATAACATGGGGAGAACATGCAAACCCTACACACATGGAGCCATGAGAGGGACTTGAACCCCAGTCCCAGAGGTGTGAAGCAACAGTGCTAACCCCTGCATCCCTTTGCCTCCCTCCTAAGCTGGAGGAAATACAAACGGGTTGAAACGGAAGAGCTAAAAGTGGCATCTGGCTTCTGTGAGGGTCTGCCCCTTCTCTGCTATAGCTATTCAGACCTAAGCACTTTATTTACCAATCTGAGTTAGAAGCTCCAGGATTATATAGTTGAGCTCCTTTTTTTGCAATGTAAACTCCAAGATCCATTAGTCCTTCAAATCTAATCTAGAAATTGATCTGTGTCTGCGAGGTATTCTTTGTCAGAAGACTGATATAAAACAGTTTATATTGCACTTTTCCTACTGCAGCTTGCCTAGGGTTTTAAATGGAAATCACCCTCCTCTTAACCCTTGTGTATTTTACGTCTTCCGTTCTAAATTCTAGAATCTATAGAATTTAACCTCATTTTGAAAATGGACTGGGGTAACTTCGACCCCAAAAATAACACAGGGGTTATGAACCCTGCCCATTCAGCGTAACCACCAGCAAATCTGTGAGAGGCTTTTTCGGAATATCTTTGGACTGTATTAACAATTAAAATGAAAACTCTGAATTAAACTCCCATCGTGTGTCAGCATTGTGGGTGGTGGGGGGGGGGGGGGTCACAATTGCAAAATGCTTGCAAAGTGACATTTTATTTGTTGCTTTTCCAGAGATTTCCAAGACCATGTCATACTGTTAATCGTTCTGCTTGTTTATGCAGCTGGGCATGTAGGGAAACAATACAGGTTCTTAGAAATTTCTTCCTCAGTGCTTCAGCACTGCATTCCCACTAAGGGTTCAGAGAGTTAGTGCACAGCAATTCAGCTCATAATCCCATACTACAAAGCAACTGGTAGAGTCCCCCATACTGCCCTGAATTTATTTATTTATGAATTTTGATGGCGAATTGTTAATGTCTTCTGGCTTTTCTTCAGTGTTCATTTAAACTATTGTTACTCTAAACGGCGATGTGTTGTTTGACTCCCTGTCAACTGCTTTGGGACAAGAAGTTGGGAAAGACAGCATATAAAAATAAATTGAACTTGCAGTATAAATACTGTCAGAAATGTTTTTTTTTACTTTGGCAAGGTCATATTGTCAATGACTTGGCTCAGAGCAAAGTGGAAGGAAACTATTAGTCATGCTACATGGTTGCGTTACAGTACAGTGCATGAAAGCCGTAAATCAGTAGATGCAGCAGGAATACAGAAAGTAGCCCCCTCAAAGACAGCATGGTGTAATTCTTTTGTAGCTCAAGGTACAAAGCAAAATGCCAAAAGAAAAGATGTTGTATATCATATATGGTATTTACACTCACCTAAAGGATTATTAGGAACACCATACTAATACGGTGTTTGACCCCCTTTCGCCTTCAGAACTGCC
>JAAGVU020000032.1:13253317-13286599 GCA_011763525.2 Mormyrus iriodes
CTGTTTTGGTACATAATTCCATTTATGTTATTTTATAGTTTTGATGTTTTTATAATTATTCTAAAATGTTGAAAATAGTACAAATAAACCTTTCTATGGGTAGGTGTGTCCAAACTTTTGACTGGTAGTGTAGGACAAATTGAAAAGCAAATTTTCAAAACTCATTGATTTTTTTTGTTCTTTTTGAGATGAGACCACCTACGACCCAACGCCAGGCTTCCTCATCGTATGTTACAGCATCTGGAACCAAAACGTAATAAAATTCAAAAAATCATGTAATCCAACAAAGAACATTCATTAAAATTTTCAAAACTCAATAAGTCCAGAGAATTGTTCCTCATGGACTGAGTGAATTTTGGAAATTTGTTCTTCAGTTGTGCAAGGAAGACTTTGGCAAATCTGATTTATGAAGCTTTTTTGTATCAGGTAGGTAGCAAAGACTTAAAATATATATTGCTGTCATGGGTAACTATCCATAAAAATCCATCCTCTACAGGATATGGGAGCAGAACAGCTGCTTATACATTCATATCATATTTGGTCAAATTTGGAAACTTTTTTTGATCAAAGATCAGAGAAATGTAATTAGCAGGCAGAAGTTCCAGATAATGGGATTCTTATTCGTTCCTCAGGGTATGGCTGTTTAATATAGATGAATGATGCTATTTGGGTATCAAAGATATAAACGAGAAAGAAACACTCTAGGTTTGCAAAATAATTACAGAACGCCGCTGGCCTGTCACATTTAAAAGATACAACACGCGCTTACAATCCACAATTTTCAGTAAAACATTCGCAGTTAGGGAAGTCTCATTGCATATCCACTTTTTCCCATCTCCGTGCTGATTCGGTACGCTGATCTGCATGTATTTATTAATTTTTGTCCAAAGCAACATGCAAGTGTGGATCAGACAGCAGAGTCAGACAGAAATTAATGAGGGCATGGGAAACATGACGTACTTATTAGGGGCATGGAAAACAGGAATAAAATAAACTCTTTCTGCAGGTAAATAATGGCTTATGAAACAAAAACATTAGCACTAATAATAGTAAACAAGATGTGAAGAAACAAAATATATATGGAAAACCAGACAAAAAAAACAATAGTAAACCCAATAGAAGACCCTAGATTCTTTTAAACCTAGAAACAATAAAGTAGCCAAGCCAAAAGCCCTTCACAACTAACTACCTCCTAACAGCTTTCCTTCCCAAACTACAATAACAGAACGGCAATGATAAAGCAAGCTTCAAACCACACACAAATTCCAAGGTTTAGGTCATAAATACTCAAGACAAGAGAAAAACCAGAACTAAGCGAAACCCAAACAATCAATCTAAACAACCACAGGACCCAAATGACCACTAGCAATGTACTTTTGCCTGGCACATCTATCACTTTCCTTTCATGCATTCCTCTGTTGGGCTATAGGAGGACAAAGACCTCCTACCCTCTATGGACCAGCCAATGCAAGAACAGGGAATCCATCTTCACTTCTGGTAGAAGAGTAAAACTGAGTGACGGGCTATTTGACCAGTCAGAAAGCTTTAAGGGTTATAATACTATACTGTAGTATAGAGTAATTCATATTTTAATTCGCTGATATAAGTAAATAACTCATGAATAATGCACACCATAAAGAGGTTTTCCAAGCAGCATGTTTTATATCACCAGAACCAGTCATCAAGCAGGTTTTTTCTTCCCCTACATAAGCCTTTAAAAAGGCTGACATGAAAAGTGTGTGCAAATAGGCCTGATGAACAAGAATGTAGTCAGTGTGAAAGTGTCGGGGACTTCATGTGATTTTTGGAATCATGGTTCTGCAGGTGCCTTGTCAGGCTTGTGTGCCAGGGAACTGAGTGCCAGATGAGAGCCAAAAGACGGAAAACACGGTAGAGATGTGAACATTATAAAAAATCAAACAAAGCTCATGAAGGAGTTCCACATGAGCTGGACAGCTTTGATAGAGCTTAGCAGCTTGTCTTGGAGGAGGCACCTGCTGTAGGCTTGGCAAGATATGACCATATTCTGGACTTATATTTTTGATTAATAGCTTTGTGAGGTATAAGCAAATCCACTGAATATTGAATGACAGTAACTTGCCACAACATATAGACCTCCTACCTTCTATGGACCAGCCAATGCAAGAACAATGAATCCATCTTTATTTCTGGTAGAAGAGTAGTATACCTTTAAAAACCTCCTTTGTCCATGCAGTAAAATTTTTTAAGCTCAAAATATCCTTTGGGATGTTGAAAGTAATTACTTGGCCTTCTATTTTTACCACACTGATTAAGATAAATAAATAAAGGGTCTCTTCGTAAAAGGTCTGGTAGCTTTGATGAGCCAAGATGCAATACGTGGGGCCATTTAAAAACTGATTACAGATTTGTCACCCTGACTTCAGCCTTGTCTAAGGCAAGGAGAAGTAAATTGTGCTTTGAAAAGGACTCTGCCCATCTCATTTAACTGTCCAATGACTCAAAACCTATACTAATTATGCTAATGATAAGGTTAGCCCAAAACTTGGATATCAGCCGGGCAGTTATTTTTGCAAACCTTTTCTGGAAAGGTCATTATTATGGATTTGCATTATTTACCTAATGACTGTCTTATAAGTGCAGTAGTCAAATGAGTGAAATGGTTTTAAAACAAGTGAATGCAGTATGATCACTCTGAACTGATGGTGATTGAAGTGGCTCCCAATTGCTTCTATAAAGCACTTTGGGTGTCTTGAGAAATGCTGTATAAATGCAACTTGTATTCATTCATAATTACATGTAGCACTTGATCAGAAACGGGCAAACGATCTAGGAACCATATAGAATTCTAGATACTTTATTCAATTCAATTCAATTCAATTCAATTCAATTTATTTTTGTATAGCACCCTTCACAACGGAGTTGCCCCAAAATGCTTTAAGTTTATGTGATATTATAATATTGCAATTCCTACTTCAAGTCTCTGTATCTGACCATTCAGGTCAAGTTATCTTCTAACATTAATGTAATAACCCTGTCCATCAACTAATCTACCATTCGATTTAGATTTTTTTAGACAAACTAATGAGAAAGTATGTAAATAAGCCTATCGGGGGGAATTGCATGTGAATCCCTTACCATTCTGAAATTCAAATGATACTCCAGTGAGGAAGTGATGGTTACACGTAACACGTTCTACATCATCAGTGGTTACTTTGTTAGGTACACCTGGCTAGGGCCAATTAGGGCCTACTTATGCCTCCAGAACTGCTTCAGCGGTAGACAACTTTACACTTGGAGCTTTCCTGTTAGCTTTAGCGAGACTGGCCATTTTCTCTGACCTCTCTCTTTAACAGGGTGTTTTTCAGTCACAGAACTCTTCAGGTAGATTTTTTATTGCACTATTCTCTGTAAACTCTAAGCACTGTAGTGTGTACAAACATTTCAAGGAGGGGGCTCTTTCAGGAACCCCCATATCTGACACCAACAATTACACCACCTGCCTTTCTAATGTATAGTCAAAGAGTAACTGGACCTCTTTACCCGCCTCTAGGCTACATATATTGAGTTTCAGCCACATGATTTGCTATTTGCAGGAGTAGGCTGTTAGCATTCGCCCACCATTTTACCTAAAAAAACAGCCTACTGAGTTTATCAAACCATCAAATACAACAACACGTCTTGGTTCTCTGTAAACAGCTGAACATGTTAACATTACAATCCCCCCATGTTCTCATTAATTCTTCACCCCTAAAGGGAGCATCGTTTGATTTCTGTTCTTGGGGTGGAGGGAGTCTGAATGATTCCCATCTTAGTCTCACAGCTCTTGCAGTAAGTTTCTGTTCCTCACCCTGAGTAACTGAAGGTGAGCGACAGTTAAAAGGGTCTGATTTACAGTGCATGAGACAGAGAGGAAATCAAGCCAGTTTTGTCGATTTATGTCACTTCCTATTGTTCCTCTCAAGAATTCCCTTTACTGTATATCATGCTGGCGTGAATGTAAAAAATAAAGACACACGTCAGAGGAAAATATTAAACTGGTCTCAGTCTAGAAATGCAGAAAGGCATCTGGTTTATCTCAAATAAAGGCACTTTTATATATAATGCAATATTTGCGTTTGTTTATGTTTTGAACCGGGGGGTGGGGATGCCATTTTCAATCTAAAGAAATACCCCCCATTCCAGTTTATCAGTGATAAAATTGTTGAACATGGGGGTCCCATATGAGAATTTGGGACAAACTGCTAAATGGATTTTAAAAAACAATTTTTCCTGGGAGCTAAGAAGAAAATAAGGTGACTAAAGTCCCCATAAATAGGGTCTAGAATCACTTATGGTGTTAGGTATCATTATGAATCTTTTTATATATCTTTTCCATGTCATTAAGCCATTTTTGTAGCATTGTGTGCCAGGCAGTCGTGCAATAAATCTTAAATAATAGATTAAAATAAAATTAATAATAGATTAAAATAAAATTCCCATCTTTGATATAATGAAAATATACTTTCAGTTGTTATATTTCATTCGGCCAATTCTGGGTAGCACTGTGCTTCTAGTGTTGTGGGTTCGATTCCTGCCCTGGCTGTGTGTGGGGTGATCTCCCTATGATAATGAGGTCCACTGTTTTATTTACAGCATGTGGTAGCCTAAACTTGATTGTACCAAAGCAGTTTAAATAAATGCCCAATAAATAAACAAATGTAACTGGAAGTATAAAACAGAGGTCTATAAAGTGGACATTTAAGCCACTGAAACTACTTTCAGGAAGAGACAAATTTATCAATTTATTACAGGGATATTGAAAGGCAAATGTGATTATAATGGCCTTATTGTAGGTTTAAATTGGTTTAATTTATAATACATGGATGCCAACTTTTTGTAGATTTCCAGAATAAATGTCAGGATGTAAAATAATCCATTGTTATTGGCTTATTTAAATTGTCATAAAAGCAACAGGCACCCCACAGAGTAGAAAAAAATATATACAATTGATCCATGCATTGGAGTAGCTAATCTGGGCGTGATTCAAATATACTGTTTGGCAATTATTCTGATTTGGATAGGTTTCAGATTTTTAGTTCATTTTGATTTCAGTGGCCTGCCAAGACTTTGACTGATACACCACCAGGGAATAACCCAGTGTATCATGTGCCTGTTTTTGATCAAGTGCTACATGTAATTATGAATGAATGTAAGTTGCATTTATACAGCACTTTTCAAGACACCCAAAGTGCTTTATAGCAGCAGTTGGGGGCCACTTCAACCACCAACAATGTGTAACACCCGCCTGGATGATGCGACGGCAGCTATTTTCCACCAGTACACTCACCATACAGTAGCTAAGGTGGTGAAGGAGGGAATTCACCAATTAGATATAGGGGATGATTAGAAGGCCAGATCTGATAGGGCCACAGTGGGCAATTTTAGCCAGTACATCAGGGTACCACTCCTACTTTTTCAAAGGATGCCCAGGAATCCTTTATGACCTCAGAGGCTCAGGACCTCAATTTTATGTCTCATCCAAAGGTCGGCACAATTTTTACAGCACAGCGTTCCCATCACTGCACTGGGATCCCCACAGACCACAGGATGGGCTAAATTGTCAGTCATACCAACACCTCTTCCAATAGCATCCCAGCTTTCCTTGTTGGTCTCCCAACCAAGTACTGGCCAACTGCAAACCTGCTTAGCTTCAGGTGGATTGCCTAGTCTGAACTGCAGGTGGTATGGCTGCTGACATGAGTTTATGTGGATATATATGAATATACTGTTGGGATCAAAAACAATTCTATTCTGTGCCACCTACCTGCCTGATATGTGACACATGTTGATAAGCTATTGGAAGTTAAGTTATTCTCTGTTTACTGAAGGGACTAAACTGGATCATTGAACCGAGAGTAAAGAACTATGGCTTCATACCTTTAGCACTTCAAGTAACCAGCATCTTCCTAAAAGACTTTCTGTTCATTGGACATATAAGCATGAATTTTCCCCTGTTTAATGTCCTGGCCGAAAAATACAGGAAATAGTATCTGCATGTCTCTAGTGACTTAGTAAGTTTTGAAAATCACTTACTAGAAACCTCTTTCTTTTCGAAATACTTTATCAGCTCTGTATTATACTTTTAAATTAACTTTTATTTATATAAAAAATGTAATTAATTCAGCATGAATAAAAGTATATTTTTCCCAGTTTTTATCTCTTGGAATTCATAGTCATGGCATATCATAAGCTTAAGCCCCTGCACTGATTCTGAGCTGTCCCACTTCGCCGGCTCAGTTCCCGACCCCTCGAGCACTTTCCATTACACTGGAGGTCATTCATAACAGCCACACTCCAAAGGCTGTGCATGACCCTGCTACGATTAGTCTTTTGTCTCTCCCCAGTGATATCCCAAGAAGCAGAATTGTCTTTAATCCCTGAAAAATTACACGAAACACACAAAGTTAACCCTATATCAAACTGATATGATATATTACATTATAATATATTATACATTACATTACATTAATATACATATATTATAATGTATATTAGTATATTATATATCGGTGCTGTTTTTGTTTATTTTCAATTAAAGTGTCATTGTTATAATTTTTATTTTTTTTTGCTGTCCCAAGTCACTCATTTGGCTTTCAATTAGTTTTATGTTGACAGGAGATATCTGGCATGTTTGTAAAGACTGGATTTGTTTTTATATCACTTGACTATGCAGACCTGAATACTCATTTGTAAGGTTTGAACAATGCAGTCTCCCAATGAGGACATGGCTCACACAAGCCATATCTATCCAACCACTATACTGAACCACTTAACTTGTACAACATAATTATCCATTCACTTTTTACCTCCTAACTAACCATTATTAATAGGTCTGGTGGGAATTGTGAACGGATCCACATGATGCAGGGAGAACAAGGGTGATTAAACACAAATGTTAACACAGAGATCACAGAATTGGCCTGGTGGGTATTATAGAGATAAATTTCAGTACTGAGATGTTTTTTTGGGGGGGGGGGGGGCAAGGAGAGGTTATAGATTTTGGTAGTGTTGTATGATTTTTTTTTTGCCCATACACTTACCTAAATTTGTATGTTTCGCTTACCTGGCTTTTGATTTGAAAGAGGAAAAACGCACCATGCGTATGCAGAAAAATCCACTTTTTGGCCACAAAAAATAGATGATGTTAAACACCAGGTTGCTACAATAAAATAATTAAAAGAAAATGCTGAAAAGAGAATAATATTTTGGGTAACGCTTTACATTAACTGCAACTCTGGATACTAATTCTAAAGGCTGCTAAAAGGAGCAGCGTTTGTGGATGATAATGCTAAGGAGAAAGACCGCTAAAAGGAGCAGCGTTTGTGGATGATAATGCTATTGAGAAAGACCGCTAAAAGGAGCAGCGTTTGTGGATGATAATGCTATTGAGAAAGACCGCTAAAAAGAGCAGCGTTTGCGGATGATAATGCTAATGAGAGAGCAAAAATGAGCAAGAAAAGTGCAACACAGATGAAAAGTCTGATATAACTAACAGGTGTTGATAGAAAATATTGCATTGTTATATGTTTACGTAGGCCTAATTAATAGCACGTCAGAGTGTACAAATTAAGTACTGATGACACCAGTATATACAGATTACCCAAAAATGGGAGTCATAGAAAGAACTAAGAATAATTCAGATCACTTTCTCTCCAAAAATAGGCTATAGTCACACTCCTGTTACAATTCTAAATTCAATTCACAGGAAAAGATTTTGTGTGTTCTGCTTAATTCATTCTCATGATGCCGCTCATTTGAATTGACATTGACATTATAAAGTTCCGTTGACATGAAATATGCTACATTTCTGTTTTTTTTTCAAGAATGACAGAAAGTTTTTTTCCCTTAGGCTAACAGAAAAATGTCAAAAATATGAGTCAGATTTTTGAAAAACGTTAGATTATTCAGTGGATCTACTTTTGAATACCATCCAAATTCAGACTGAATTAGCCATGCTCACTTCTGTCAGTCTGAGAAATACAGCTGGACGAAACCTTCATTAGATTATCCTGCAAAAGACACTTTTAGGCTGTTTCTCTTTCTGCCAGATCCTGTGACTCTAAGGATAACGTTAAGTTCCAGATTGTGTTTCTATAGGATCCACAGCTGGCAGCTTCCAGACTCACTTCCTGTTTCTCAAGGGGTTGATTAATCTTGTAAATATGCAGAGGAGCATTACTTCATTTACTATAAGCATTAACATTGCAGCTGGACAAAGCAAGTAGTGTGTTGCTTTGAGGAAGAATTTAGTAAAATCAAAGATTTGGTCCTTGTCCTGGAATAAGATTGCCATTGTAAAATTTTGAATGCACTTCTTCATGTATGAAAAATTTGTGTATGAATGGGACCTGCAACTAATTAATGAGAATCAGAATCAGGTTTATGTTCCTGGTATGGTGCTCACAGTGACATAAAATAAGCAGAGAACAGAGAATAGATATATGAATTAATAAACGTCTCCCACAGACAACAGTCCACTCACAACCAATGTTAAATCTCTCTTGTGCATAGTATAATATGTTTTCCATCTATCTTCCAAGCATTTCTCCAGTTAGGGGTCACAAAGACAATTTATTCCTCTGATTTCAATCTGAAGAAATTAGAAAGTAGTATGTTTAAAGAATGTTATGCTTTTTTGCTTATTGCCCCATTAAAATTAGACCTGTCAGTACATATAAGATAGGGAACGGTGTAATTCATGATAAAATCAGTATTCTTCAGTAAATTCTTTAGTGTTTTATGTTATTAATAAACTGCTACTTTCAGACGTTTTCTGGGGATGATCTTTTGTAATGGTAGGAAAAGGTTAACTGTGTTGCAGAACATCTCTTAGCTGTACCTAGACAGGCTTAATTTAAGCACATACGAAAAGGACATTTTCAGCTTTTGATTCAAGTCTGACTATTGACTTGCACAGACGATCCAGCACAACTTAGGTATTTCCAGTGACCTTTAATAACAGGGATCCTTTGACCTTGTCAGAAGTTTAAGAGAGTGTCTCTGTCTGTGGTGAGCATACGGCATCTGAGAATCCACACTGGGGGAGAGAGTTCTTCTGTAAAGCAACGGGGAGACATCTTGTACTTTGAACATCTTGAGACATTACAAAGCACTGTCTGAAACCTAGGGTGATTTTTCTGGGAACAGTCAGATCCTGGCAAGGGCAAGATGGGCAGCTGCCTGGGTGGGGGGGGCATCTTCTAAGGGGACACCGACTTAGCAAACTGTGGGCGACAACTTTAGCCATCAACCATAAGCAGATCAGGAACCATGAATTTTGGTTAGCAAAGAGAACATATGAACATTAGCGTATAAACAAAAATAAAAAATATATAAATGATACAAAGCAGGCTAGAAAATTCATTGCTTTATAATTGAAGACTACATAAATTTTTTAAGACAGGGACAGCAGACCATTTCACTGGGGTATTGGAAGGGTCTGCACAGATCCCGCACAGCTCCAGCCACACTAGGAGACATTAATCATGGCAAAAAATGCTGGGGTGCGTCTTGACCCAGACCGGAGGCGGGCTCGTGGGAACCCAGAGAGCTCAGATCCATGATTCGCCCCAACGTGAGAACAGCTGCTGCCTGGAGCTTTGAACTTTCCCTGGAAGGTTTCCAAAATAAAATGCATAAAAAAAGAAAAAAAACACAGAAGTATCCCCTGGGTGACTGACAGTGAGATGCCCAGAAAAGTAACATCGGTAGGCAAATCAAATGTGAAATGTGTACATATTAGCAAAAAATAACACTGAAAATAGGTCATGTTCTGTATACTCTGTAATCCATTTACATATTATATATATTGACCATATGTCGATTCAGTTATTGTGGTTATATTAACCCACAAGAATTTTACCAACTTGAATATTATGTATAAAAATGTACATTAGATGCTGAAGGAGGAGAGCCATTAGTTGAAAAACTATAATAAAAACAAAAAGTCTTATGCAGTTCGGAGAACGGTCGCTTGTGTAATGTAAGAGCAATACTTGACAGCTAATTTCAGGGAAAATCCTCAAGCGGGTTGAGAAAATGAAATTAGCCCGGCTTTTCGCGGACATGATGATTCAGAGCTTGTGCTTCTGCCAGGGGTGGGAGTCCCTCAGCTGGTGATAGCTGACAGCGGGAGTGGGGGCTTTAAACCGTGCATGTGACAATGGTAACAAGA
This sequence comes from Mormyrus iriodes, assembly GCA_011763525.2. Classification (NCBI taxonomy): domain Eukaryota; kingdom Metazoa; phylum Chordata; class Actinopteri; order Osteoglossiformes; family Mormyridae; genus Mormyrus; species Mormyrus iriodes. The sequence goes on from JAAGVU020000032.1 coordinate 13,263,513, forward strand.
GGACTGCTCAGGCTGGAGAAACATATGGATAAATCCCCATGCGATTTATATGCCACGCTTGGCATATTAAACACATATTAACATTGATATAATTACCGCTGCAAGTTGCAGCCTGAGCACCCTTTAGGCTTGAAAATAATTCATGCAAAAGGCAAAAGAAATGCGCCTTGCATTTTGAATATTTTGCAACAGAGGACTATATTTACTGCTTTATATTTTGCTGGCATCTTCATGCACGCTGAGTTTATAAATCTCTAGAACAGAATATTTGGTTTACAGTGAATCCGGGTTGCAGTCCAAAATGCGAAGGTTTCCACAGTTAGTTGTGGATAACCTGAAAGGGACTCCCTATGCCTTTTCATTCCAGCTTCCCCCTCTATCGAACCCTCTGGGTGCTATCAGAATGTACACATTAATTTCACTGACAGAATGAAGAAGACAAAGAAAAGGTAAAAAAGAAAAAGAAAGTATTTGGCAAATCATTCATTGAATATTGCATTTACATTTAAATATGTTATTAATATTTATAATGTATTACAGTTCAAATTACTGAAATCTATATGGAGAATATCATAACACCCTAAATTTAATCTCTTCAGTCATTTTCAGGTCCATAGCACCATGCCCTTTTTCTATATGTGCTAAAATGAATATAGATTTCTATCAAGCATTGCAAAAACACTAATCTTTATAAGTACCTACTGCTGAGCTATACAATGCTGTGCACAGTGAACCAACCGTATTATATATAAACCTTACAGAAAACATTTCAGTTGTCACATATTATTATCATAAGATAAAAGAAAACTCACTGTATCATATTGGCAGCACTGCTGTCATACAGCTTTAGAAATGACTCCATGCTTCTTTTAGCTCATTTTTTCCAAGCTCTGCTACCTGCACTCTTTGCAAAAACACCGCTGGGCAAAGCTCTGCATTAAGCAGCATGTGCTTGAGAGAAGCTAAAGATTAATCTTGGTTTTTCTTGTTGGTAGTGTTTATCCATCTCAGAACTATGCTCTTTTTTCTTTAAATGACCATACTGGCCTATGCTTCAAGATGTCATGCTGTGTCATACTTGAAATTGCATGGTTAACATTGCCAAGAAGAGTGGGCACCTAACTGATCTTGGACCATCAGAGGTTTTTCCTTCCACCAGTGCAATGTATGTGGTTTTTGTTCCTTTTCTCTGTTTTCTTCCAGCTTTTTCTGCTTACACAGTGTGCTGTGTGTGTGTCATGAGCAAATATAAAGCACTTTGGACAACACTTTGTCAAAGTACAGTATATTTAGTCAGTTGACAACTGTGCTAAAATTCTTCTGTAAAAGTGTATACATGTCCAACCATCCATCCATCCATCCATTTTCTGTAACTGCACATCATATCCAGGGTTGTGGAGGGTCTGCAGCCCATCCCAGAGGTGATGAGGCACAAGGCATGGAACTACCCAGGATGGGGCAAAACCCGTCCTCACACACCATTCACTCACACATGCACACCTATGGGCAATTTGGTTTCTTAAATTAACATCAGCATATTTTTGGACTGTGAGGGGGAAACCAGAGTACCTGGAGGAAACCCCACAATGACATGGGAAGAACATGCAAACACATGGAGCCATGGTGGAGACTCAGACCCTGGTCCTATAGGTGTGAGGCAACATGTATACATGTCACTTCCTCCATAATACGGATATCTTCTATCTACCTTATTCCTAGTTATCAAGATGCTTTGTGTGAATTATAGGCACAGCTTAACGATATGTTTTTCTTCAAGGAAATCAATCAGCAAGAGGCATGCTGTCCTATTCTGTCAATGCATTACCACCAACAACCAGAGGTGGTGCTGAAGCACCTTCAGCTCCCTAACTTACAGTGCCACTGCCCTTGTCGCCATTTTGGTGCATTGTCAGTCGTAGTGATGGTGTACTTTGTGTACATGAAACAGCTACCACCAAATCCATGCAAACAATATAAAGAGGAAACGGGTGCGTTGTATTTTACATATACACATTGAAAACAGCGGACGTTGATGATTGTGAGCAGCCTGCTGTTAATTATGAGAATATCATGATTTATCTGGTTCTTTGAATGTCATGGGTCATGTTAAAGCAAATGAATGCGACTAAAACAGTGTTTATAATTTCGTTATTTCTAGCCGGGCACAAGAACTGCAGAGAAAAAAAGTGTGGATGAAATTTTGATGTATTTGTGGGTATGTACAAGTATAAATGTCATGCCTTTTATTCATCATTTATTATATATTGTTTATTGTTATTTTATTTGTGTCATGTAATGGTAACGTTTAGCCATGACGTTGCTCTGTGATGTAAGTTTAACGTTACAGTGCAGTGCCTGTTGCCGTGGATATTATCATTAATCTGGTCTGATTGTATATAAGTGAATGTGTTTTAGAAGTAAATTGCTGATCGATTTATTTGCTGTTGTGTTATAAACCACTACCAGGGAGCCTCTGTTACTCCCACAAAAATGTAATTTCTTGCCAGGGAAGATGGAGAAGTCCTCCTGGCACACTGTGACTCTATTCAAGATTCAAGCAATTTATTGTCATATGTGCAGAACATAATGAAATTCTTATTTTTTGTTTGTTCCCAATGCTGCCTCCCAATGCAACAAAAATGTATGCAAGGCCGTAGTGGCCACAAAGAGCTCTGTTGATTGCGCAGAGATTGCAAATCAGTTGATTGTCCCTCATATGAAAAAAGTGCCCTTCTGGAAAATTTGAGACGCCCCTGCTCAAAACAGGAAAAGGTGACAACAGAGGGCTGTGACCAACTAAACCAGTATTACAGCCACCTTCCCCTGCCACACAGCAAAACTTTTTGAGGCAGGTGTCTGAATAAGTGTGTCATTCAGCAGTCTTGTTAGTGCTGGAAGGCTTCAACAAACCTCAAGTCCCTAAGACACGGCTGTTGCCCATTTTTTGATCCAGCTTCCCATCTGCACCACTACCTTGCGCAGTGTCACTTATCTGTCTGTGAAGCCAAGTAATGTGTAATACTTTGTGATGTGGTGTGCCTAAGGTGCACACATAGTGTGCATCTAGCCAGATGGTGCTTTTGGAAAGATGCTGTTACTCAGGTGACACATTTTTTCCAGGCTGCTATCCTGCCAGAGCTGGTTGAAGGGCGATACAGGAGGCCACACCGTAGTGGTGATATGATGTGAGTGTAGCTCCCTCAACACTTGATTGTGAGTAATGTTTGCATATCTGCTAGCACTTTCATCAATGATCTTTGCACATTGACTTACCTCCACTGAATATATATTAAAATCAACAATTGTTTACCTTTTGAGTTCTATGTTGCATTTGTATAAAGTGATTGTGATTTAAGAGACACACTTCTCGTTGACCCATTTTCAAAAGTACTAGATGAAACAACCCTTCAGTTGATGCCAAGAATGAAATTATTATTTGCTTTGTCAGTACTTGCTGCTTTATTTTTCAAGTTCCAGATAATTCTCACTGTCCCACAGGAAATTTGCTTTGTCAGTCTCAAATGAAACAATGGACTCTGAGAGATTTAAGGCACAGCATATTTTTGCTATTTTGTCTATTTGAGCCTCTGTATCTTTTTCATTTACATTTAGCATTTTCAGGTAAAGGTAGGGTACCATGCAAGACTGAATATTTCCGCATGACAAGCCACATCAATATTTCCACATTGATACAAAGATTTGCAAAGTTTCTGGTTTCTCCTCATGTTTGGCAGGCTGCTGAGTTTTCCCTGTTATAAAGGCCAGTATTGTAGTAGATGCTTATAGAAGGCCAAGTGTGTCAACAATGTCAATCCCTCTGTCAGTAAGGGTGATTTCCACAGTTTTCAGTGGTGTATTTCTCACTAGCTCTTCCTCCCCATGCCTTAGGTATAAAAGACTATAAAAGAAACTGTGCCTTGTGGAAATGCACCAATCAAAAATTTGACAATATTACGGTGATTGTAGTTTGACCATGCAACACACCAAGCAGATAAATTAAAGGGTCTTTTAATGAAAACTTCAGTCAATGATAACTGTAAAGCCATAGCTTTCTCGAAAACAATGTTTCTCAAACTTGGTTCAAATCCTGTGAATGCCAGGAGTGACTCTATTGCATTGGGTCCTTGAGCAAGGCCCTTAACCTGCAATTGTTTCATCCTGGGTATGACGTTAATCTACATCCAGCACTGCAAGCAAGTCCTCCAATGTCCAGGAGAAATTTTGGGGGTTATTGGTAGGATGGGCACTCCAGCCACAGGGAAAAAACCCAGTGTGTCCCATTCCATCTGAACTAGTGTGGTGCTGAGGTATCACCCGCCGCATGGCTGCACTTGGTTTTTCATTCCTGAGGTGGTTCATTGTGTGGTGGGTATTGCAATGCACTGTATCAGTGTGCACTCCTTACCCCTATAATAATTGATGCATTATATATCCCTGTGGGGAAATTGTCTTTACACCTCCCCCAACTTGCTCTTTGTAGGTAAGAGTAAGCTGGCTGCGAAGGGCAGCCACCCATAGCAGCACCCAGGGAGCTGGAGGTTAAGGGCCTTGCTCAAGGACCCACAGATGTGCTGAGGTTGGGCTCAAACTGGCAACCGTCTGATCTCAGGCACACAGCCCACCGAGCCCCACATGCTGCCCTTTGAGGCTGCCTAGCTCATTTGTCATGGACCTGAAGCATCATTCCATGATTGACAGATCACATACAGTCAGATCGGTCTGGCATCCAATCCCTGATTCAGGACCATATTTAGCAGATACAATACCCTGAAACAGCAACGACATAAAGGGAAATCATTTGCAAGATTGTCAGGGAGTTTTGCAGAGTCAACCATGCTGTACATGACACAACAAAAGAGAATCATACCTTGATCCAGTACAGTACAATTCTGAGTACCATGCTGACTTAATTTCTAATGATGCCACTCAGCTGCACTTTCTCTGGACTCGACATCTGGTGAAAGCCTTGGATGGTGAGGCCATTTTCCTGGTCTATGACATTAGACAGAGTGGGGAAAAAAAGGAAATTAATGCAGAGACACAAAACAAAACCGTACAACTTCAGGGCAGGAAACTGTGACATATTCGATAAAGTACCTGTTTCATTTTTCAGTGAGATCTCTGAGTGTCAGTGGAAGCACCCCTGAATGTGCAACTTTCATTTGGCTGAAGGGACTATCCGAACTGTCATTTCTTTTTTTCGTTCCTGTGATGCTGACAGACTCTTCACATTGCTGTGTGTCATGTTTCCACATCATATTTTTAAAAGCCAAACAATAATTTTATGTCAGCAGCTGACCTCTTGTAAATTATGTGGTTATTCCTCCCATTGTCAACTCTGGCACTGTTAGGGTACATCTCAGTGAGATCTGCTCTTACTGTTGTGTAATCATTGTTGACAACACTTTCTAGAGACAACTGTATCTCTCCTTCCTGGATCACCCTTTTTTTACGAATTTGAGAATGTTAAAGAATCTTTCACCTTTGTTGAGAACACTGATGTTGCTGAAGCCGAAAACAGCACACCCAACCATGATGAATGCGATAAAAAAGCAGGGATGGAACTAACTCAATCAGACGAGAAATGCACCAACATGGCGGACAACGCTCCTAACTTAACAAAACATCTAGTACAGCATAGACAACATATATGATCAGTACTTAAACTTTATTAATCTTGTAATAATCCAGTGAATGCCCAGTCCCAGTGTTTAGGATATCCATGTCTACTGAAACTACACTAAGCACCATCCGGGACACTGAGCTGTCACTCAAAAACTCATTAGCCAATGGGGACACATCCCTAAAAAAACTCACCCATGCTAGAGGTTTGTGTGAGAACTGCAAGCAAAAAAATCTGGCAGCGCAAAAGCAAAAATCAGGAAGCGCAAGCAAGAAACTGGCAATGAAATTGCAAAGCTGTTAGCACAAGTGAGAAAGTGGGCATTGTAAACAAAAGGACACATTATCTAAAAAGTAAAAGACCAATAATTTGTCTGCAAATTTTACTTTTCAGATGACTTTTTTTTGCTTAAGTGAGGTATATTTTCTCTCAAATTCTTGTTTTTGGTTGATGTTAGAAAAGCCCAGTTAATGTAAATATATCATGCGGTTAATCAGAAACAGACTGTAACGCTCAAGAACAGTACAAAGATTGGAGAATTTTGTTTTCATTTTGCCCCTATTCCACACCCATAAACAACACAAGTACCTCCCAGGTCCCATATTATTTAAACATGACATACCTTCACCTCATAACCTTATTTTTCCACAGAAAAGATCATCAGTGTTAATCTGTCCAACCTACAGGACCTGTATTCGTTGTGAGTGAGAAAACAGGCAGGGAAAATCGTTGGAGACCCCTCACACCCGGGCTGCAACCTTCTTAAACTTCTACCCTGCGGCAAGTGCTATAGATCATGATGCACCAAAACAAACAGGCACAAGAACAGGTTCTTCCCACAAGCCCATCACACTTACAAACAGCTGACCCAGCTGCCCCAGTCCATTTTCACTGTTATGCCACAATAGGCAATACCTCATTGTTGTAAATAACTTACTGTACTTATTGTATTGTTTTGTACATATTGTATTTATTAACACACGCTTGCACTTTTTATATATTTGATATATTTATCAACCACACGTGCATATTGTATATATCAATCGTGTATGTGACCTTGTCTTGTCTTAACTGTGTATCTACCATATGTATGAGAGCCACTGACAACCAGATGCAAAGTCCCCGTGTGTGAACATACTTGGCCAATAAACCTGATTCTGATGTACTACAAAGGGGGAATCACTGTTGGCCTGTTTATGACTGGTGCCATCTCTCCAGGGACGCCAAGTCACAGAGAACGAGACCGAGAGGAAGGAGAGTCAGAAGGACTAGCCAGAATATTCAGAACGAAATCTATGCAAGAACGGTCGTTGATCACATTCTTACCAATGGGCAATGGGGACAGAGACAAAACAGCAGCTGTTTAACAGCTACTATTCATGTTAACTTTGGTCTGTAAAATTTGTGACATTATTTGTTGTAAGTGCTAAATTCTGTGCTCTGCAGAATGACACAATAACATTACTAAATAATGACTCAAACCGATTTGTATAATAATAATGTCTTTTCTCACTGCACTACATCTTCTGTATAAACTACTTTTATAGAACTGAAAGATCTTCCTCTGGCTTCAGCTCTAGCAGCTAAAATGAACAATGCACTACACTGAGGGCTTTAGGCTATTGTAAGTTTCCATGGTGATGCAACAGCAACACTGCACGTTGTCAGCTTTCCTTGTTTCTGTTCTTAAATCTGTTAGGTTGTAGGTATAATCTGGCTTGTACTCAGTTTTTTATTGCAATCCATGCATGAAATAACCCTTCTTCAGGTAATGAAGGACACACATATAGGTGGAGTAGATCTGTCATAGGAGACTTTTTTACCATACCGTAAACCAGGGTACACATCCAATACAGTACAAATCTGTCTTCTGTAACTGTCACATCCACGGCATTGTCATCTTTTGTAGAGCGCTTTGTATTTATAGTTTATAGTCTGGATTACAATCTAGGTAACCATAGGGGTAGACCAGTGATGTTGCTGGCTGAGTTTAGGAATAAAAAGGGGGCTCATATAAAAGTGGAACATAAAATTAGGTCTTGGCCTATTACAAAGAGTGCTAGCAGGTTGAAATGCACACAGCTAGTTAAAAATAGGCAGCATAAAACCCATTAGCTACCCTACATTGTATTAGGCACCCTCTGCTTCCCCAAGATATTCCAGCTATCCAACTGGTTTTGATTTTATTTATCCAAGTCAGTCTAATTAGTCTAATTGGGTTATGACAGGTTTCAGTACCTGAGTTATTTATTGGTAAATTAACCACCGCAATCAAACAATAACTGGATTCTAGCCCAGCAACATAGGTATTCCTCTTGCCCGGCTTAGAAGTTCCTTTATTACCGTATCTTCATATTTCCACAGGCTGTACTAACAAGCAGTTATTACAGAGGTATTTATTATCCGTTATCCAGGTCCGTTATCCGTTATCCAAATCTCTTAGGCATCATTCTATTAGCACATATTTCTGGATGCTGCACATCAACTACAGAAAAAAATGTTATTCGAAGAATGTTGTTAGCCAGTTTCTCTCATAGGCTTTAAGGGGTAGGTGACCAGTAAAGCAGGTCAGAGAAAGTTCTCTTCAGTGAGATGCCAAGCAGAATGTTCCAGAAAATCCCAGTGAAATTGTGTCGCCGCTGACAGCTTTGGAAAGAATAAACGTGGGTATTATTTGGAAAATGGTGCCAGCAGGTTACCTAGGAATTATATCAAGAAAGATTTTACCCAGGAGCATTATATAAGTTCCATATTAATGATGCTTCAGTGACTTTTATTATGCAACTTAAATTCAGAGCATTATTTTTCAACACGATTCTCCTCATCCATTAGTCAAGAATTCCCCCCACCTTCTGCAGCTCATGGTTCACTGACCCACAGTATTATTTTAATCCTGTAAAGTGGCCCATGCAGAAAAATAATTAAAAGGCTCTGCAATGGGGTTTGAGACGCCTCTCAAAAGTTGCGGTGGTGCCTTCAGAACCGTGGAGAGCTGCCTGAGTGCTGAAGAGGGAGACTGGGGAGGCCAAGATGGTGATGGTAGCCATAGTGCTGAAGGCTATGAAAATATGTTCCAGACAAAAGATTTGGGAGATCCTTCAGAACCTTCAGCTACAGGCCCAGGAGCTCCCTAGGTAGCCTCAAAGTTTCGTCTTCAAATCTGCTTTTAGTCTAGGTAATGGCTTCCCATTCACTTCCTCTGCAACCAGTTCTCCTAATCTGGTATTAAGAGCAATTAGAGTTCTGTGGGTCTAATGTCAGCTCCGGTGCAACCGTCTGTATATTAGGGCACCTGGTGATTCAGTTCAATAAAATTTTATTTGTATAGTGCATTTTCACAACATTACATTTTTCAAAGCGCTTTACATTATCCCTGCCTAAAAACTCCAGTTAGCAAGCCAGAGGCAACAGTGACAAGGAAAAACTCAAATGGGGAACCCATCCTCCAGGAGCCGGCAGAGGAAGTCAGGTTAACCAAGTGCCGATTTATATGCTGCAGTTTGTTAAATCCGGGTATAAATGCAGAATCACTGGCAGCAGTGCATGCAGGAAAGATGTCACAGGAAGGAGGGCAGGCAAGAAGGACGTCACAGAGAGCAGGGGCGTCAAAGGCTGCTAGGTAGGCAGGAGAGATGTCATAGGAAGGAGGGCAGGCTGGAAGGACATTACAGGTAATAGGGGCGTCAAAGGCTGCTGGGTAGGCAGGACATTTTGATCTTTTTGAGGCTCCAAGCAGCACACCCCAGGAGGGGAGGAGGGTAAAAAACATGCATTAGTCAAAGCAAGGGAGACTAGAGGCAGTGCAAACAGTTAGATGAGTGCAATATGTAAGCTTCGGCAGATATGGCTATGACAGCATAAGGAGGAGGGAGAGGAAAGTGGGAACACAGGCATGGGGAGTCCCTGAACGTCAACACTCCAGTTCCATGCAGAAGTGTGAAGCTACAGCGAAAGCCCTGACAGTTCAGTTCATCCAAAGCCAATGGCACCGATCTCCACCCAGCTCTACACCTCACACCCTAGGTCTAACTAGGAGTAAGCAGTTAGCTAGAGCTAGAGCTAGAGTCCGTATAAGCTAGACTAAACAAGTGTGTTTTTAGTCTAGACTTGAATATTGAGAGTGAGCCTGAATCTCGCACATCCGCTAGGAGACTGTACCACAGCTGCGGAGCTCTGTAAGAAAAAGCTCTGCAGCCAATTATAGTTCTTTCTACTCTAGGTACTGATAGATTTACTGCCCCTTGAGATCGAAGCAGGCAAGGCAGGCTGTACGTGACCAGTAGATCTCTAAGATATTATGGTGCAAGTCCATTCAGTGCTTTATCACTAATTGTAGGTGATCTGAAAGAATTTACTTGGGGAAAATAAAACATTGCATGAATCTCCTGTAGGTACAATTAACACTGACCATGTGAGCACCTGAACCAATCAGGAACAGTTTATACATGTACTGGTGTGCTGGGAGCTGTAAGGGAGCAAAAATGTGGACTGTCTGGGGGTCTCTGAGGACGGGGTTGAGAAACACTGTCTTACACCAATGTAGAATTTTTTTTTATGGACAAAACAACAGATGACTCCCAAGTCTAATTTTGCCTAGGAAAAAAAAATATTGATTTCCTGAAATATTAAACTTGGAGTATGTCCCTTGGTGTATGAGCAACAAAAAGGCTTTTCCAATCCCTGCAGCCCTGGTGTCACAGTGAGACAGACAGAAATGAAATTAATTCAGGAATAGAGATTAAAGAGAGAATACATGAAAGAAGCCTGCAGAAATGGGATCATCTTTTTTGTAGTGAGGACGATAAATATCACAGTGATTAAGGTCACAACTTGAAAACCTAAATAAAGGCTGTTTTTCTGAAATCCTGGGAGAACAAGGTACTTAATAATTGTGTATCTACAATAAACATTCAATGGTGTATATGGATGAAAACTGGCAGTTTATATAAAAGTGTTAGCTAAATAAATAAATGCATGTGTTAAACCCTACAAAATGACATGGTGCCCTTTTAAAATGCTAAAATTGCTACGTCTATTAAGCAGAATTATGCCTACAAATGTTTTGGGCATAAATAATAAACCCCTATTTTCACTATCATTGCTATTTTGTGCCGTATGATAAAGTGAGACAGAGGCAGGATGCAGGGCACCAGTTAAACTAAACAGTTTAATCTGTATGTTTACAGAAAAAATATCAACAGGCTAAAAAGCACAAACAGCAGATAAGAGCAGAACATCCTCTCCAAGTAAATGCTGGAGACGTGGGTAAAGAGTTAAAGAAATGGCCATTGTGTGCGGAACGAGCCAGTAAGCTTCTCTGTTGACAGAGATGTATGTGACAAAGCCAAACAAAATACTAAAAAAATAAAAATGCTTTGTTTTCGAGCCTTGGAGACATTCTTGTTATTGGCCCCCTGCCATATTAAACTGAAGGGCTAGTCACCAGCCTAACAAGGTGATTCATTAACGGGGCCTTGCAACCGTCTTTTCAAACACCGGGAAGCTCGAATGACAAAAGCCAGCAAATTAGTCTGCGTAATTAAAATGCAGGAAACTAATGTTCTATACACGACTGACACAAAACGCACAGAAGCACAGTCAGCCACAACGGAAAAGAGTAAACAAACAGTCAGTGGCAACAAAACTCCAAAACATATCAAAACATAAAAATAGTCATTAAGAGATATAGAAAATCCCCGCTGTGCTGTCACGGAGACGAGAAACTCGCACATGAACATCCAGTCTAATTCTGAAAGCCAGTAGAAGGTCTCAGAGCTCATTTAGGTCTCAGAGCTGAAAGCTGGCTGTGAAAAGATCAGACGCTAACTGTGTGTTGGAAAGAAATTCAGTGTCGTGAAACATGAATACAGTCAAATGATCACACACAAGAGGCCAAACTAATGCTCAGCCTGTAACTCAAGGAGCAGAGATGAGACTTCACAATGAGGTGAGACCCCCAAGGGTTTAGGGTCCTAGTTCATAATGTGCAGTGTTGGGCATTTCAGGTCCAGAAGCTACAAATCCAGACCAAGAGTTTGTTTCGACCAACCAGTTCAGCATAAAGAGTCACAGTCACAGAGTACTCAGCTGGTTGGTAGAAACAAAATCTCGGTCTGAATTTCTAGCTTATGGACCTGAAATGCCCAGCACTGGTATTGTGGCTCAGGATGCAGTCAGGAACCAGAAGAGTTCATTTAGTGTTCAACACCGGTGTTGAGTCCACAAAGACGAAACTGAGGTCTTTGTGGGCGTGACATTAACTGTGTCTTTAAATATTTTTTTTAATTTGCAGGTTCCTGAGGAGAACTGCTATGGCATGCTTAAGCAAGAACTATCAGCTGAAAGTCACTTTGAATAAAATCAATGTATGATAAAAGCAAAAATTTATAGACCTGGTGTACAATAAGTCTAGGTCATAGTTCTTAAACTGCTAAATTGCCTGCACTGGCTTGGATTTTATAAGAGTCATTAAGCTGCCATTAGGAAAAACTATATTTCATTTCTGAATATTAACTCTCAGTGAAGTGAGAATTACAGTGCCTATAAAAAGTATTCAACCCCTTGGATGTTTTACCCTTTTATTGCTTTTATAAATCAATCATTATCAACATAATTCTGCTTTTTTGACAAAAAAAAATTACAAAAAACCCTTTAATGTCAAAGTGAAAAGTGATTTCTACAAAATAATGACAATTAAATAAAAATATGTCACATACAATAAGTGATCACATAAATATTCACTCCCTTTAAAGTGACTCACCTAGGTCCAGCCAATTGGCGCCAGTAGTGTCACAATTAGTGGAGTGGAGATCACCTGAGTGCAGTGACTGTGTCTCAAGTGATTGTAGTATAAACAGTAGTATACACTCCAAGCAAATCAGAGAAAAGGTTATTGAAAAGTTTAAGCCAGGTGATGGATACAAAAAAAAATTCTAAGGCACTGAACATCCCCTGGAGTTCAGTTAAATCTATAATCAAGAAATGGAAGGAATATGGCACATGTGTAAATCTGCCTAGATCAGGAGAAGGAGACTAGTGAGAGAGGCCACCAGGACACCTATGACTACTCTGAAAGAGTTACAAGCTTCAGCAGCTGAGATGGGAGAGACTCTGCATACAACAACTGTTGCCCGGGTTCTTCAACAGCCAAAGCTTTATGGGAGAGTGGCAATGAGAAAGCCACTGTTGAAGAAATCTCATTAAGACTCGACTAGAGTTTGCCAAAAGGCATGTTAGAGACTCCATGGTCAAGTGGAAGAAAATTCTTTGGTCTGATGAGACCAAAATGGAGCTTTTTGGCCATCAGACAAGACTCTGTTTGGCGGACATCAAACACTGCACATCACCACAAACACACCATCCCTACTGTGAAGCATGGTGGTGGCAGCGTCATGCTGTGGGGATGCTTCTCGGCAACAGGCCCTGGAAAGCTTGTAAAGGTAGAAGGTAAAATGAATGCAGCAAAATATAGGGAAATCCTGGAGGACAATTTGATTCCATTTGCAAGAGAACTACGGCTTGGGAGAAGATTTTTCCAGCAAGACAATGATCCGAAGTATACAGCTTAAGCTACACAGAAATGGTTTGAAGACAACGAGGTGGATTTCCTGGGGTGGCCGAGTCAAAGCTCAGACTGGACTGGAGACTGGAGGCTGCACCCATGATGTTACAGTTCATAAGTCACATCCACAATGTCACCCATCCATGAGACCGAACCAGGACTACAGCTCAGATGGTGCCCTCCCCAGGCACCGCTTGGACATGTGGGAAGGCAGAGAGCATGGATGATCAGAACATGCATTGACACATTAGTGGACAAGCATAGTAGATAAAAATGGCACGTACAGCAGCACCAGCAGCCATAGTCACAGTGTGTTATAAGTTAACATACTGAACTGAAATAATAGGTTTTCTGTCGTGATTTAAAGACTGAGACCAATTTGGCATCCAAAACATATGTTGGTAAACCATTCCACAATATAGGGGCCCTGTAGCAGAATGCTTTACCGCCAACTGTCACCTTATTTATTTGTGGAACGACAAGGTAACCTATATTCTGTGATCTGAGTGGATGATGCAGTTTGTAAACTTCAAGTAACTCTGTCAGGTAGGCAGGTGCTAGACCTTTAAGTGCCTAATATTTAAGTAGGAGAACTTTTGAAGTCAGTCCTCAACCTAACAGGAAGCCAATGCAGGGGACTAAGAACAGGGGTTATGTGTTTACACTTCCTGCTCCTGGTGATGATTCGAGCTGCAGCATTTTGATTACGCTGAAAGGTGTTTAATGTGCAGTGTGTGCTCCAAGATAACGGAGCATTACAGTAGTCTAACGGCATATATCAATTTCTCTGTGTCTTGTATAGTAAGACTAATACTTATGTCATCACATATTTAGACCTTCCTTAATGAAGAACTAACATAGGCATTGAAACGTTTTGTATGTGGTGCAAACTAGACTTTCTAGTCTTTAAAGAGTCAGTTGAATTATAGGCTAATATGCAGCTCAGCTGCCTGGTCAAATTTCTTCCTCTGATGGTGGTCTGCAGGTGGCTCGTTCAAATTAATGAACAACATCACTTTTTCTGGTGATGTTCAGGGGCCTCAGCAATTACAAAGCACTTCCCATATGGTCAGTCCTATTAGGGAAGGGCTTAAAGTGTCCCATATTGACAGACAGTTTAATTCAGCGCTAATGGGAACACCTGAATGCCTATTATCTCATTTGAAGAGTTCACACTATACGAATCTAAAACACCATCAAATGTGATACCATAAGCCAAAGGGGGATTTAATATTTAAATCAATCAACCAATCAATCAATCAAATGTATAAACATATAAAATGATTATGTAAACACAATTTTATGCTGAAATAGTCAGATTATTCATGGGATTGCATAGTTCAGAACCCCTTATTGAGTTTTTCCAAACCGAAGCCATCCCTGTTCAAAGTCTTGCTGATGTTTTTAATATGTTTTTAGTGTTTTATAAATACTTTTTGTATAGTACGGTTGTTGAATATACAGTGAAATATTTTATCAGTATTTCTCATTAGACATGTTGTTCTTTGTGTATATTGACACTTGGGTGGTTTGTAAGTATACCTTGCTTCAGCCCAGCTGAGTTTATATTTTTCTTTCCCATGTCTTGTGTGCTTTTATATTTGTACCTTTGCACATTTTATCTTTCATCTTATAAACCAGGAATCCTAGGAGTCATAGCTAGATACTGTTTGTTTTTGCCAACCATCTGAATTGCTTGATTAGTGTAATTTTAAACATTTATCTATGAAGTCTGGGCTTTGATTTCATAGTCAGCGGAGCTCTTCTAAAAAACAAAATGGATATGCAGTCAATGCCAAATTAAGACTTTGAGAGAAACTTACATATTCCCAAATAGCTACTTACTTCCTGGAAGTGACAGGCGGTAAAAAGGAGTAAAGCGTTCCATTCCAATGCCTTGCTCCATGTCTTTGGGGCTTGGCAGGATGAGTTTACAGGAGACTAGGGAGAGACAAAGGCCTCTAGAGCCTGTTGTGAACAACCAAACCTGTGCAACCAGATTGTCTGCTTCACAGTGTTTGGAACCGTGACAATGTAGCTGTATGCTAGTTTATAGAACTTTGCAGCCTTATGATATTAATTAGGCCTTTAGTGCATGTCTCATAAAATGGAAAATGAAATGATGAAATGTTTTATTTGCCGTTTGTGCATGTATGAGTGCAGGAACCAGCGATGAGTTGGCACCATATCCCGGATTGTTCCCTGCCTTGCACCTGTAGCCTCCAAGATAGGCTCCAGACCCCTCGCAACCCTGAATAGGACAAGTGATTACAGAAAATGGTTAGATGGATGGATGGATGGATGGAGTGTAGGTACATTGGAATGCTTCTTTTCACATATTCTTGCTCTCCATTGATACACATCAATCCTGGAGTCTGAATACATGGTCAGGCATATACCGGTTATAGTAATCCTTGGATGTCTGCTGTTTAATGTCATGTTGATTAGTTAGTATTTAGCTAGTTTCTCCCTGTCGATACCTAGAATGTCATTACAGAGCAGTTTCCTTGCTCTGTAATTATATTATATGCATGTTTAGCAACAATTGTTCTGCTGAGACCTACCATTAAAGATGTATTGTTTGTAAAAGCAAAGAATAGGGGGCTTCATATGTCAAAGGATATATTCCTCCATGTTTTGATTTGTTTTTTTTTTATTGGCAGTAAGCATGTTCTGAAGCAGAGGAACATTGTGCACACCAGGCCAATGACCGAATGACCCCGGTGTTATGCACCAAAATTAATCATTATTAAATAGAAATGGACCTCAGTAAAAAGGAAAAATCCATCTCACAGTCTGACAAGATCCAGAGTGCTGCTGCAACCTTTAAAAATAAATTGATTTCTTTCAAGGCAACACTACACCCTTCAGCTCTGAAAGTGCACTACTGCCCTTGCTCACCTGTGACTCCATCAGCCTGTGATCCTGGGCAAATGGGAACTATGCTAAGCTGCCTATGACTCACAGAGTTAAAATAAGAGAGTCCTCAACTTTTACTCCTTATCTGCTCTGGGGCCTCAGCAGACATGTTTGGTGGGGGGGCTGGTTGATATGTCCTCTGTGCAAAATTACATTTATGCTACATTTGAGGTTGACTTGTTCTGGTTGGTTGTGTTTATTTCTACAGAAAGTCCTTGACTTGTAACTGGGTTCCATTCTGACAAATATTGAAATGGACATGTGTTGGAATAGGATAATCGCACTTACTTTTGGGTGTAAAAATGAGACAGGGAGAAGTGTGTGAGGCTGTGATGGTCACGCTAAGTACAGCACTTTCCCATGGTAGCTGTCATATGGCACTGCCATGCATACGGCCACCCACAATTAATTTTTACATTTGCTCTATGTGCAAGTCCTGGTAAGTGGCACAGGTTGTAAGATGAGGACAGCATGTTTTCCAAAATCTCCTGTTAGCAACTTACATAGTTGGAACCATTCAGTTGTGTAGTTAGCAACTATACTTTTGGCAAACATGTACCTGCATTGCAACCCGATTCTGTTATAACTACAGCACAGATTGCTGCTGTTTAGTGTGAACTTATACTGGCAGCATCGGATTCATGGTATAAACAGGAAAAGAAACCAATTCATGTTTTGTATATGAAAAAAAAGCCCTTTGATTTTTTTTTGTTCCTTTTGTACTAGCAAGTCAGGATGTGATGCCAAAATCTAAACATTGCACACAGTCCCGAAAGAGAAGTTGTTTCTTATTGTTAATAATACTAAAACTACTGATTTATTCATTGTTGTATCAAAGAATCTTGTTTCCAAAAATGCGTTTTAAACCCACCTGCAAGATACAGCTGACTGTTCAATTTTCCAATTAAAGTTAACCCTAATTCAAGCAATTTTGCTTTTGGGAATTCATAGCATCAGCACTTGTAGTTGATATGATTTACCTTCAGTGTCATTGATGTCAGCCATGGGAAGCAGCCGCTGAACGCTACAGGTCATCCGAACGATGTGCAACCTGACTTTCGGAAGGATATCCTGGTACCATATTATTACTAATAGAAGCAACTAAAAGGAAGGCCAGGAAATCCCCACAAAGGTTTGGGGGGGTTATGCTATGATTTGTGTGAGAAAGGGGAAGAATGTCAGTGCAGAAATGCTCATGCCAAACTTGAGCTTCACCTTAAAGGAATTACGGTGCAAGACCATCGAGTGCAGATATTACGATGAGGGGGAGATGAAGTTCTGACGGATCTGTAGGATGTGGAGGGGGGGGAGAAAGAGGTGCATGTTTTACAGTAAACACATCTACAAGCTTTTAAAATAGGTAGTTGGTTCCTGTTCCATTTATTATAATAATAAAAACCATTAAAGGTCAGATGAATGGAATAAAGGTAAAATGCTTGATCTGAAACCTTGGTACTCTTTCATATCTATTATCAGCAGGGAAGCATGCCATTCTCTGCAATTCCCGTGCCGCTTTTGGTAATATCATAGTGAGCCCGTTTCCTTTAATTCTTTGCTGCTCTGGGAAAAAATCGTATATCCTTCCTGGAGTTCTGCTCTTAACTTCGGTCGCTCCAAGAAGTCATTTTTTAACGGCATAAAGTAAACTCTTTCTTCAAATTGTACCATTGTCCCTTTTTGTTCTTGAGCTCATTTACAAAATGGGACTTGCTGTTCCTATATAAATGTGTCAGCCTTATTGTGTTTCCATATAACAACAGTGCTGTGTGGGTATAATCCTCATTGCTCAGCCAGGCCTTATTGCAACTCCTGAACATTAGTTTATTCCGTAAATGTGTCGGCAGATGGAAATGCATAATTCTTGGTGTGATATGAGGCAGGAGCCCAACATATATTAGGGGAATTGTTTATCCGTCTGACCAAAAGCAAAATTTTTATGAAGTAATCTCACCAGTTTGATTAAATCAACTCCTTTGCATCTGCATACCAAAAAGGTCTCTGAATCCCTCATATCTTTCTCTGACAATGATGTTTTGCTTTGTTTTTTTTTGTCAAAGAATATGATTTCAACACACCATACTAAATTAATCTATTGATTTTTACATAGCCAGTTATATGACATACTATATACTAAAACCTGGTGTATTAAGAAATTAAAAATTTCTTTAACTATATGTTTGAATGGGGCCCAGTGTATTTATTTGTTTTTTTATTATGTCAATTGTTTAGTTAACTTGAATGGCACCCTAGGATAGACCTATGAATTTCAAATCCCATTCTTGCATTATTGTTTTGACAGCACATTAGTGGTCATCTGGCCAGCTTCAAATGGTCATTAATGAGCATAGGTCAGGTTCAACACAACTGTTAAACATTCTGTTACATACAACAGCTTAACCTTTTTAACTGGTGTAAGGAATTATCACAAGTTACCACATTATGTTTGCAGATTCAATTAAAAGACAGCCATTGTACTTTCACAAAGACAAAAGGAATGTTACACAGGTGATTTTAATATACACTGTACAGAAAAAAAACGCTTGCACCTCAATTTTTTAAAGCAAAACAGTGTTACTTTTTAACAATATCTGATGCAGTGACTAGGTTGAAGTTTAATTAGAACTTTAAACAGAACAGTACACAATTCAGAAAATAGTTAGCAATGAATTAAAGACTCACACTTGCCAGTTTTGCAGAATTTTCATATTGTACACTCTGTGGTTGTATATTCAGATATCTTACATCCTGTTTATAATGCTGATTATGTGCACTGGCACAGAAATCCCATGCTGTTGAAAGACCATGTCCTCCTGTTGCAGGATAATGATGCGTTTTAAACAGCCACAGACAGAACAGCATGATGGAGCAAGTTTAAACACTGATCAGGCTTGTGAAAATGATGCCCATCAAGCTGATGGTCCAGGCCATTGCACCTCATGAGAAGTCTCTTGGTCTTCTCAAATGTTGTTTTTTTTGCTTCCTGGAAGGGCCCTGCAAATTCATTTTATTTGACAGTCCAGAAGGACCAGTCGCATCAATACATTCAGTTTTTGGATGGATACTGTTGAGTTGACGCTGTGAGTAGGAGGCCTTTTCCTGCAAGGCCTTGGAAAAGCAAACTTGTTGCCATATATCTATCCTTATTATTCGGAAGCAATGGTTGTTAATGAAGGAACAAGCAGTTCAGTTTTATGGGGCCGTTAGACATTTCGGTGTTTGCACCATGATGTACCTCCTGGAGGTTGGCCCAAGGCTGGGATCTTTACACCAAAAATGGTTAAAAAAAAAAAAAAAACTTAGGCGAGCGTGTCACTGCGCCTGCTACACCACACCACCAGTGCGATCATAGCCAGAGTGAGAAAGACGGGGACGAAGATGAGGATGATAAGCATGTCATCTGGTGGATCGACCCAGATGATGCGGTCAAGGGTGCAGTTTGAAAAGAACAGCTTGTGGATGCGGATGATGTAGCTCTCCACTAGAGGGTTGGGCCAGTAGCAGCCCATGCTTTCAGAGCTTTGCTCCGTGCAATACGAGAAGATGTTGTAATCTCTGCAGGGGGACAAAAGAGCGTTATCCCACATAATCAGTACTGGCAGAAGAGAAACACAATTCTTCCTCAGGGAAAAACATTTCATGGGGGAAAGTTGACATACTAAGAACATGGAATTTATTGCAAGAATTAGATATCTTTTCCCAAAACTGGTAAAAATTGCTGAAATTAAAAAAAGAATGATCTCTTCCTATGTCCAGCCTCATGCCTCCAGAACAGATGTGTTCAAATGTGACATGTTCCACTGGGACAGTGGTATGTAGGTGTGGCTCATGGGAGTTTTACTTACATTAGAGGAGGCGGCAACAACCAATCAGATGTCTTGGTCCCTCCTCCTCTAGTTGCTTGGACCCACCTCCTCTACAATCTGATTGGTTATCTCTCTAAACTAATCGTTTTTCACTCTGCTCTCAGGACATTTTTGTGTTAGTAACACTCCCATGAGTGTATGTGTGTAACGTGTTCTTCCCTTGTATTTATGCATTCCCTCTCAAATCCAGGTCACGTTGGTGTCACTGAATCGTCCTTGTTTCTCTAGACCACATCATGATTCACAGTATAAAGATGTCTTCCACATGTTGAACACTTTCTGAAGCAGTGATCAAAAAAAGATATCCCCTGCAAGAGTGAAACTGTATATCAGATAAATCTCTTCCGTATCAGCAGAGGAAATTTGAGATTTAAATCTTGTTAATGTATTCTCAAAAGGCACAATATCAAGCTTGTTTTATGATGTAATTTGTCTCATGCAAGGAAATCGAAGGAGTTCCCAGCTTTGCAGTCAAAGCAATGCCAGAAACAACTGGAAAAAAAGTTATCCACAATATGTATTATACAACTTCTAAACTATTGTTCCGTTGAGGAGATTATAAACCTATTGAACACCAAATACAAAATGAAAATAAGACTTCAATACTGTGTTTTTTTAAATGTAACATGAACAGCTAAATAACCCTGTTACTGAAGATAAAGGCCAACCTACAGACTGCAAATATTGAATACATGTAAATCAAAGCAGTGGGTGGAGGGGGCTTAGCCTATCAAAATAATAAGACTTTTTGGATCATATGCTATGCCACAAATTTCTGCCAGTAGTAGATGAGACGAATGAAGCTTTTTTGCTATATTACTAACAGTGCAGCCTTGTACAGGAAAAACGTAGCATAAGTATAAAAAGAAAGTCCTGTCATGGCAGCTGGATGATATGGTACTGATACTGTGAACATTGGGGTGTACAATATATGGAGAAAGTTATGGAGAAGAACCTTCCTGGGGTGGATAAATCCCACTCTGTCCAGTCCATTCTCCTACCTGCTGACAGATACCATTTTAAAAAATGAACGATATAACAAGTAAATTATTACTACATTTAAGTGCTTGTTTTAATATTATACAGAGCCCCTCCAGAGGAAGATCTGTTCATTATTCATAAATGTAGCCTGATATCTTGACTTCCATTAGCCATGTGTTATATGGCCTCAACCCCTTCTGCCTTTCTCTAAAATTAAAGTATATTAAAAGTATGCCTAAGAATATACTTAGTGTTATTAATTTAAAGAAGTATTTTTGTAGGTTGCCTATTGTCCATCCATCAATCTTTGAACCTCTTGTTCAGTAGATGGTTGCAAAGCAAATCTATAGAGTATTATTTTTTGGAGGCTTTATAATAATTTAAATGTGCATAAACGTCTGATTTCAGAGAATTATTCACATTTTGCAAAGTTTTGGGAGACCTTTTGAGATTCATAAACTTAGACCAGGCAACAAACCCCAACTGACCCTCGTTAGGTTACTTTTTTTAGATATTTATCGGACCTGTTCTGTAGATGGGGAGTAAGGTTTTAGTAATGATGGGAGGAGGTGGGAGGAGCCCCCCCCCCACCAATAACATCTGGAAAAAATATACATACTTTTTTAATTCACCTTTTCAAAAATCCTAGCCTTTATCCTGCCCCTTGACAGATCTCCACCAGTGACCTGTCACAGTTTCAGTGCTACACCTTGGCTTTGACTTAAGTTTATATATAAAACAAGTTATAACGTAGAAATAGCTATGCCTGTAGCCATCAGTGTAACTTATTCCAATCACAGGGGTTCCATAGCTGTTCCACTTATCAGCTCTGAAGATACAGGTTATAAGATGTCATGCCTTCACACAACACCAAACAACATTTAAATTATGTGAAGAGCGAGCTGATTACCTGCACTGTACGAATGATTTATGGCTATGCTGGACTACACTGACAATCAATGCCTTCATTGTATAAGCTCATTTTGTTTAAAGCTAATAAATTCTAATGATAATTTCTCTATTATTTTACAAGTTTACGACATATGAAATAAACAGTATTATGCATTTCAGTTGTTCAAGTATAACATTATCTGAGCATGTCTGTTTAGGAATTAATGAGTCATGACTCAAACACATGTTACTGTTGAGACAACATGCACAGTGAAACCTCTGAATTAAACGAGAAAGACAGTTCTAGTCTGATCTACCACCCATTAATATCTATAGCTTAGATATGGTTGTGTCTTACATTGGATTTTCCAGAAGGAAAAAAAAAGAAATATATAGAACATCTGTGTAATAAAAGGAACATAACCATAAAAATACCATCTTGAAATGAAGGAACTTCCAAATATACATGAACTTAATTTAAGATTCAAGATTCAAGAAGTTTTATTTGTCACATGTACAGTTATACACATACAACATGCAGTGAAATGTAACCCTGTGCATTTGGTTTAAATAAACACAGATAACAGATAACTTGAATATTTGATCAATATTTGAATTATTTGTTTGAATTATTTTATCTATCTTACACTGTGCTGCTGCGTCTCTGCGTCTTTAAAGGATAAAGGAGACATTCAAAGCAGAGCATCATATTAAATGACATCGTTGCTGCAGTTTTATATTGTTGATATGTCTGCATGTCCTCATGTATTGGTTCTTCCAGGTTTTACTTGCTTTTTTCCCCTTTAAATATTTCCTCTCTCGTTTCACATTCACAGTTTCACAGAATATGTAAATTTGCCTCAGAACAATGCAGCATATTTAAAAATTGTGTTGGCTGGAGCTGAAAGGAAGCAAGGGCGAAATCGGAACGTCTTTCCTAGTCATCATGTAGGCACCATGAGGCTTCCTCCACTAATGTCTCAGCAGGCCGTTGGTTGCTTGTACTCTTGATGAAATTTAGTCACATTTCTATCAGGTTGCTTTCTTATCTGCTCCTAAGATTTCCTGTCTGTGATCTCCTACCTCACACCGATAGATTTTGTCAGCCCTGATTGGTGGGGGGGGGGGGGGGGGGGGGGTGTGTGGGCCACCCGAAGAACAACATTTGTCTGAGGTTGAGGGAGGCTATTGGGGTCGGCAGATCGGCTGGGTAATCACAATCACAGTCTCCCAGCCGGGTCCCA
The DNA here is from genome assembly GCA_011763525.2 of Mormyrus iriodes. NCBI lineage: Eukaryota > Metazoa > Chordata > Actinopteri > Osteoglossiformes > Mormyridae > Mormyrus > Mormyrus iriodes. The sequence continues at coordinate 13,286,595 of JAAGVU020000032.1, forward strand.
ATTCA